>OZ023265.1:93647820-94847820 GCA_964006375.1 Tillus elongatus | reverse complement strand
TTTTTCAAAATTCTTTGAGCATCAGACTTTAATACACCAGTTGCTTCCTCTATTTGCTGGCAAGAAGATGTAGGCGTCGCTTCTACATAAGCCAATACGTTTATTTCTTTTCTCTCTGTGTCTTGTTTGGTGTATGTTTTAGGCTGGGGCTGGATAAATGATCCGTGCTCTACTAAATTTGATTTAAGGCGGGCAAATATGTCTCGGAAAGGTTGCGTCCTCTCTGGATATCTAATATGGACAAAAAAGAAATCCTAAGATCTCAACCTAACCATAGCGCCCAAAATACGTTACCTTTGAAAATATAATTCCGAAGCTTCTTGGGGATTTTCATTAGATTGTATGAAACAAACCAACATATCATACTTCTCATAATTTTCGTAAACCACCATTATTGCAAAAAAAGTAAGTTAATATAGTATGTGTTTCAATAGAAACAGCAACACAACAAAACTTTTTCAGTAATAATCAAAAACTGACAAAACCGCTAAGTTATTGACATTTTGTTTTTTGTTCTAAACAAAGTAGCCATAGCAACTACCGGCTACTTGGACACAAAAGAAAATTTCAGAAAATCTCGAATTTTGAGCCGGTTTTTCAAAAGAACTGCATACATGTATATATTTTTGGAAAACCCACATTATTTCCAATAAACGTAAGAAATAATATACAGGGTGTTTCATTTAAAAAATAAAGTAGGGTCCGATAACTTTTTGACTTGACCTCGTATGATTATTCTGAAAGAATCACTGTATTCTACGGAAAAGGTTATATAAGGAACAGTTTTTGCCTTTGTCATAAGTAATTAGATAGCTGGGATACGAGGGGTGCCTGAAAATACAACGTTTTTGAAAAACGCACTGTATCTCCAAAACCAAAAGGGATATAGAAATTCTGCCGACGTCATCTTTAATTTCACAAAAAAGTAGCACACTGTCGCGAAAACCGCAACCTTCTATCTTTAAAACTAAGAGAGATACCCCGCAAAAGTGTCAAAAAGGGATACTCTGTACTTAAAAAGTGCAAGGAGAACCCTGGGAATCGAACCTAGTACCCTTGGACTCACGTTCTTACCACTGGACCACCGAGGCTATAGGTTGAACGATTTTAATAAAGAAAATAATAATTCTAATAAATAAAATTTTTAAAATAACCATTTTCTTTCGTTAGCCGTGGTTTTGGTTTGCTTAAAACATGATTGTGTTATATCAATTAAAATCTTCCAAATCGATTGGCGTATTGCTACAGTCTGTTACTCAACAATCGAGATATCTATTTAGTGGACAATGTCGGTTTCTTTAGGTGTTACTTTCAAATGGTCATATTTCGGTTAATAATCGAGTGAGAGAGGAACTGATTGTTTCATTGAATTTGTAATTGCCGAAGATATATAGGGTTTATTTCTTGTTTGGGATCAAAGAAAAAAAATTTATTTCGTTAAAGTCCAACAGATATGCAAATTTATCAAGGTTTCAGATTTTGATTAAATTTTAATGTGACGTTCCTATCATCTGTGTAACTGGAAAATACTACTCTGTTTGTCGGTTTGGCGCTCAATTTTTTTTTAATTCGATTTGAAGATTTTTATAAAAGTAAGAATTAAAGTTGGGACCGCAAAAAAATACATACAGTAAGCTGTGAGAGTTTTTAGTTGGACATTTCGTTGATTTCTTCATTGGAAATTGGTTAAAAATCTGTAATCCTATCTTCAACAAAAATTGAGTTATCGACGGTCAAAGTGAATGTGTGTGACATCTTTGTAAATTGAAATGCGCATATCTCGCTTAATCATTAAGCTATGGGGAACCTGAGGTAACCGTTGGATTCCTGAGGTCGAATTATATACGAGCGAGTGATTGATTTAAAAAATCACTAATAAAAATTTATATTTTTTGAGTTTTACCTATTAGTGTGTGTGTCACTTTGATGGGGATTTTTTAATTATATTTTTATGTCGGTCTTGTTAGTAATTTTTTATGTAATTGACTGGAATCTTCTAAATCGACTGTTGTTTATTTGAGGTCTGTAAGTATAACGCCTACCGAGTTATGCATTTTTGTATCGAAGAACGACTTTTTTTTTGGTTGGTGCAATTTTAAATACCCATATTTCGCTTAAGGAATAGAGCTAGGTGAAATCCGAGGTGACCGTTGGATAATTGAGATCCAAGTACATAAAACCAAGAGACTGATTAAAAAAAACATTATTTGAAAATTTCATTGTTTCGTGTAATACCTACATGCTTTATTTTAATATTAACTGTCTATATATCGTCGATTCATTTGCAATTTAAATTCTTTGGTTAAAGTATGATCATATTGTGATATCAACTGGAATCTCCCCAATCGACAGCTGTATTGCTGAAGTCTGTAGCTATAGCACAAACCGAGTTTGACTTTTTTATCGGACAAGGTCCGTTTTTTTTCCGGTGGGCGCAACTTTAAATGCTCATATCGCGCTTAATAATTGAGCTAGGTGGAATCCGAGGTGACTGTTGGATAGTTGAGGTCAAATTACATTATATCGAGTTATTAATTTAAAAAAGAATCATTAATAAAAAATAATTATTGTTCCGTATAACACATGTTTTATATTAGGTAATGTTAACTTTCGATATATCGTCGATTCATTTAAAATTTTTTTGGGGGTTAAAGTATGATCAGTATATGATATCAATTGGAATCTCCCTAATCGATTGGTGTACTGCTAAAGTCTGCAGCTCTAACGCGAACCGAGTTAAGAGTTTTTAATCGGACAAGGTCGTTTTTTTCGGTGGGCGCAACTTTAAATGCTTAATAATTGAACTAGGTGGAATTCAAGGTGACCGTTGGATAATTGACGTCAAATAAAACAAAATAAAGAAAATGGTTGTAAAAAATCATTAATAAAAATTTCATTGTATAATACATTTTTTATTTTAATGTTAACTTTCGATATATATCATCGATTCATTTTGAATTGATTTTTTTTGTTACGGTATGATCATTTTTTGATATTAATTGAAATCTTCCGAATCGATTGGTGCATCGCTGAAGTCTGTAGCTTTAGCAGGATCCGAGTTATGAGTTTTTGAATGCTTGAACTTTAAATGCTCACATGTCGGTTCGTTAATTTCATTGTTTTTTAGCACACACGTTTTATTTTATAGTATAAGCAAAATGCTCAAATTAACCACTGTTATGCACTTTTCGTTATCAGTTTAAAATGTCAAACTACATTTGTTTCACAGAAACATATATTTTTATTCACTTGTATAATGGTTTTTCCTGGATGTAGAGGTTTATTGTAAAACTTTAAAGAAAAACCGTTTCAACGGTGGAATGTTTGGGCGTGCAGACACAAACAGTTTTTTAAAGTTAGATGTGGAAAAAATAATGGGCAAGGAGAAACAAAAACGAAGAAAACCGTGTGTACGTAAAAATACTAAGGTTAATACTGAAACGTAACTGCCAAAGAAAGATTAGGATGAGGATTAGAAAAAGCACACTTTAAACATAAATACATTTAAAACATAATTCCACAAAAATATAGGAAAGTAAAAGAGATGCAAAGAAAAATGAAAAAATGGAAAATACATGTAATAAGAAAGACGATCAAATCAAGGCTACCAAGCAGGTAAGATGTCTAGGAACAAAAGGTAGAGTCATAAAGGACAACAAATACTGAAAAGCATGACACTGCAAAACATATTTGGAAGAATTGTATGACGAAGGCGAAATTAATTGTGAGCAAAAGTATATGTATATGAAGTAGACAGTGAAGATAAACCCAGCTGTCTGGGTCCGCCCATTTCAGTAGCAAAAATTGAGCGCCCTTAACGAAGCTAGCCACAGAAAAACTCCTAGGGTAGAAAATGTAAAGAAACAGTTTTCAACTTGATTGCGAAATGTCAAACATCAGGGAACTGCACAGTGAGTTATAAGAGTAAACGTATTACTATTCCAAAAACGGTGAATGCGCCGAAATATAACCGGCAAAAGACGATAAGTATACATGGCCATGTAGCAAAGATTCTGTTAATCATAGTAAAAAGTTGAATAAGCAGCAAAATAAGATAATAATAATAATAATATTAGCGCCATATTTGCTCAATTCATTTTTTAAACTACATTTTTAACCTCGAGAATTCACTCATACGGCCACGGACCAATTCATTTATAAAAAATAGAATAAATAGACTGAAAGAAATGACAGCTCGAAGCAAAATATTTAAACAGTGTAATAATAAAAAGGTAGGCGCCCAGATAGTATACTACTCCGTAAGCATTTTGGCTGGTTAGAGTGATCTTCAGAAGAATCTTGAATACACAAAGGGCGTAGGTTTCATGCAATAGTACAAGCTGTAAACTGAAAATTCTAATTTAATTGACAAAGAGTATCAAACTCAACCAGGGCTATTTGGAAGAAGTAAAAAAAAAACTAAGGTTTAACACTAGATTGTGCAGACAAAAGAATAATCCTAAAATAAAAACTAACAGCGAATTAATTGCTTGAATACAAAAAAACTATTGGAAAAAAATTAAAAAGCAAAAGAACTAACACAAACGCCAGCACCACACAACTAAAAAGGACCTACAAAAAATATGTATCTCACTAAATTGATCTGCCAGAAAACTAAAAAACTAAAGTGGAACATTTCGATTTGATGCTTTTTGCAATTTAGAGTTTATATCTCAGCTTGTTTTCCTGCATGCGGTCTATCAGGAAGATAGTTTCTGAAATCTACTCTCTGTGTAATGACTTTAATTGGCTAAAATGCATAAGGAATAACATCTATAAGTATTCCATTCTTAAGCACTAAATATGTTGTGCCAATATGTAGGTATTGAAGTTCAGAAACAATATACGAAGAAATGCAGAAACAATTGCAAAGTATTCCAGTGTACTGGATGGTGTGTTGAGAATAATTAAACTCAAAATCGATATGATATTATTATTATTATTATTATTATTATTATTATTATTATTATTATTATTATTATTATTATTATTATTATTATTATTATTATTATTATTATTATTATTATTATTATTATTATTATTATTATTATTATTATTATTATTATTATTATTATTATTATTATTATTATTATTATTATTATTATTATTATTATTATTATTATTATTATTGTGCTTTATTAGGATATAATGATACATCGCGTGCATATTTTGAAGTCAGCGACTTGTACATATGTTATTTGACATAATTCGAAGATAGTCTTGGCCGAAATGTGCTTTCCAAAAGTTATCTACTTCAGATTTTGAAGTACCAAAACGTAAGTTCCTTTTTATCTGATCTTATGTTTCAATCATTGCCTACGTTGACTATAAATCCCGAAGATATCAGGATTCTCTGTGTACTAAAATCTATTCTAATCACTCCATATTTATATAAAATTTTCAAAATTAAAGTAGGACCTAAATGACTAAACTATTTAAGATCAGTAAGGATATGACTGAGCAAATGTACATAAAGCTAAACGGCCAACCAGTTAAACAAATAGAAATATACCAAAGAAGTGAGAAGACGACTAGCAATGGCAAAACAAGCATACAACAGACAAATACCTACTCTTTTTTGCTAATAAACATTTTAACTGAATATGTAAATATGTTTTGCAAGATTGTTATAATGTATAGGGCGAAAGCTGGAGTTTTAATGAGCAGTATCTAAATTAAATAGAACCTTTTCAAATAATGCCATACGAAGTCAAAGTACCCTGATAGAAATGCGCATAAAAGCGTGGTGGAAGAGGTGAGAGAAGAGAAGATCCTTGGTGAAAGAAATTGAAAGGAGATAAATTTTGTTGGACATATTCTAAAAGACGTAAACTTTCCAAAAACATTACCTAAATGAGGGATAATGTTGCCAATATTATGCACATTATATACAAAAAGTTTGTGCAGCAATAAAAAAAAATGGAACTAATGCATTTTGTTTCACCAGCTGCCTTTAAAACTTTTGAACAGCTTCTTATTCTCAAGGTATGACGTTAGTTACCATTGTTAGTAACGTATTTACCGAGGATTTTTTGCGTCCCAAATACGTTATCACAACTGGGAATATGAGGCTGGCAATCGAGATATTATCACGTCGACATCGATATACTAGATGTGGGTGACCTCTAATAAAAGAAAGTTATAAAATAATATTGATGGAATAAGAACCTCGGTGGTTCAGGGGTAAGAACGTGTGCCTTTGAACCGAAGGGTACTGGGTTCGATCTCAGGGTACCCCTTTCACTTTTTCAGTACAAACTGTAACATTAACATCAACCGAGGTTCTGGCATTGTATTTGAGCGAGTTGAATGGCTGCACGTTCAGCCCTTCGGAGGGGGCGTAAAGCCGTCGGTCCCGTGTCCTTGCGATGTTGGGCACGTTAAAGATCCCCACCCTTCTTACAGAAATGCAGGGGTTCAGCAAAATTTCCGGGATAGTGAGGTGAAACTGCTCCCTGGCGTCGGTGATTGGCCATAGTCGAGGAAATAAGACGACGTTAAAGAAACAAAACACACACAATATTGTTCGAAAAGCCTTGGTAATTTCTTATTATAAATAAGAATAATTACACAAATAGAAAAATAAAAACTCTCTGAATTGCACATTCATGGCAACAATCAGTAATCTTATAAATTCTAAAAATTAAATAACATCCATCTAGCCTTTGCAGTAAGAAAATAAAGTTGAGTGAATAACAGGTTTGACGAGCTATTGTATCGATCGAAAACAAGCTATATATGTTTTCCTAATAAAGGGCTGTTAGGATAAATACCTATCCTTCCATTTAAAACACCTATTTAACCTTCAGGGGATTATTCATAAACATTTTAAAATTGACAGTTTAAAAAAAATCCTAACACCATTTTAGGGTTCAAAGATAACATTGTTTTACTATATAGAGACATGCCAATTAAGGGACAAATAATAACTACACAAAAAATGGAGTACCGATGCAAACTTGTATTTGTTTATTTATCGTCAACACATGGCCCTAGTAAAATAATTCAGTTTTTAGCACTAAAGTATTTCCCGAACCTGTATTTTTGAATTTGTAGTATTGAATCTATACCTGTTATTAATAGTAATTGCAGTTTTTATTTTATTAGTAATTTATTTAGAAGGTTTCCCGTTGAACCAATAACTTTCGGTACCTATGAACGTGATGTTTTAACATAGGCTAATGCCAATTACCAACGCTAAGGAACACTTTCACCTTACCAACCTGGAAATTTTACCGCAGTACTCATGTCTTGTGCAGTTTGTGATTATTTACGTGCACCACGATCGCATTGCTCACGCGAATGACATCTTAACGCCCCTTCCGAAGAGCGGAGTTTTTTAAAGTTGTCTTATAAATAAAAGTGCAGAAAAACCCGTTTCAGAATGTTCTCTACCCAAAAATCGAAAATAATTGTATGTATTGATATCTATGTAGTACGTTCTTGCAAACACGATAACTTTCAAAAGCTTGAGCCCTTCCGAAGAGCGGATTTACGGATATTCAACTTGCACACAATGCCACGGCCTTATTAGTTGATGTTTTTCAGCACGTACTGAACGAATTAACTATTCATAAATTTTGATAAAGTATAGGCTGTGGTGAGATTGAAACCCGGGACACCTGCGCAGCGAGTGGCCGTTCCATCCGGTAAGCTACTGAGACCGCTCAATTTCATAATACAATTTATGCACTTATAAAGTAAAATGAAAATCCTGAAAACCAACAATTTGTAACAGGACATGCTTTACACTTTAATAAGCCAAAAGCAGAAACCGGTCTAAACGTGTATCATTTGAAGGACGATAGTATGTGTGTGTGTGTTTTGTTTCTTTAACGTCGGCCTATTTCCGCGACTATGGCCAATCACCGACGCCAGGGAGCAGTTTCATCTCACTATCCTGGAAATTTTGCCGAACCCCTGCCTTTATGTAAGGAGGGTAGGGATATTTAACGTGCCAAACATCGCATGGACACAGGACCGACGGCTTTACGCCCCCTCCGAAGGGCGGGACGTGCAAACATTCAACACAACAAATACAATGCCAGAACCTCGGTTGATGTTAATGTTACAGTTTGTGGTGAAAAAGTTAAAGGAGAACCGTGGGATCGAACCCAGTACCCTTCGGTTCAGGCGCACACTTTCTCACCTCTGAACCACCGAGGCTCTAAGGACGATAGCATATTCCCTGATAATACGCCATATATTGCTTATATGTATATGAAAAACGCTTTACAATCTTAATTGTATTAAAATCTTTTATTTCTGCCTTTTTCTTTTGTTTTTTTTTAAATCTGGCCTGCCACCCGAACTAATGCCACTTACCAACGACAAGGCGTAGTTTTACTTCACCAACGTGGAAATTTCGGCGACCCTCTGCCCTCTTTTCAGCAAAGCTGAGATTTTTTTTATGTGCCCAATGGTATACCGTATACCGCACAGAGCGTCAATGTCTGCACGTTCCGCCCTTCGGAGGGGGCGTAAAGCCGTGTACCCCGTGTCCATGCAATGTTGAGCACGTTAAATATCCCTACCCTCCTTACCGAAACTGCTCCCTGGCGTCGGTGATTTGCCATAGTCGCAGAAATAGAACGACGTAAAAGAAAAAAAGTCTTATGTTGTGATTTCTTACTTCACATACATAATTTAAAATGGCCGTCATTTATTAAAAATCACTAAAATATATTATATATAATAAATAATATAATATATTTATTTTTCAGTATAATGTACTGAATTAATGCATTAATACTAATTCTGCGCTAACTGAAAAACTGATATTTAAAATTATTATGTTTAACTAACTTTTGGTATATATTTAAAAACCCTTTTTTGCAAAAAAAAAAAATTAAATCTTGACTAGTTGTTAATTATACGGCATACATAATGCAAAAAGCATCAACTTGTGTTTACATACTTTAACTATATACAACTTTGAAATTTGCAGTAAAACGTAAATTAAATGTCATAAGCTGGCCGTTTATATTTGAAAGTTCATACTGTCATAAACCTCCTTATGTAATTAAAATGAATTACTTTCAGTTGTAATTATATTACAAAATCATTTTTGTAATTTACCGCTTACCGCGCACAATTTTCTTGCTATACAACACGGGCTACTTATTTGTATCGCAGCTTATGATTTAATCTTAAAAATCTCGACCATAACAATTTATTTCTATGAAAATGAAAAAAACGGACTATTCTGCCAAAAATCATTTAATTGCACGTAACCAATCTTACTCATCCAACAGTCTATCAGACAATGTGTACTACTATTAGTCTCTAATAAGCACACCGAACGCCATCTACCCCAAGATTAAGAAAACACACCATTACTAACGTTATTGAGTCAATGTTTTAGGCAACCACTTCCCCTCTTCCGGCTAAATTGTCTAAATGGGATATTTTGCGGTCTGATTTGCCGGAGGGGGTAGGACCGCAAAACACACCGGGAGGATAAATATATATATATATATATATATATATATATATATATATATATATATATATATATATATATATATATATATATATATATATATTTGTGTGTGTGTGTGTGTATAAACCTATACTTAAACTGATCACTATATCAGATATCTCAATAATAATAATTACAATATAAAACTTAAAATTTAAATACCCAATAGTGGGACTAAAACAACCCCTAGATTAACTAACTTTATCAAGTGTCGCCTAAGCGTGGGAGCTTTCGAGGTTCACGAGTAAAATAAATAAAATAAAAAATTAAACAAAACGTAATAAGAAAGTAGGGAAAATGCCTAGAGGGAGAAAAATGACCACGTCAAAGGACAGACAGGACAGGGGAGACGAAAGACAACATGAACAGCAGGAAAGTGTGGAAATGGATGTTGAGAGAGTGTCTGAGGTAGAAATGAGTGAGAATGCGGAAGAAAGAATGGAAGTGATGTCACACGAAAGCATAAATGTCGATGAAATGGAGAATGTTAGAAGCGAAGAAGGAGAAAAAGAACAAGAAACTGAGAAGCAAACTGGTCCAAATAACGACGTTATGTTACAATATTTAATGCATATACAACAGAGTATGGTAAAGAAAGAAGACATGGACAGAATGGAGCAAAAACAGCAAATAAGTATGAAAGAAATTGTAGAAAAGTTTGTAATAAAAAAACAAGAAATGAAAGGGGATATGTATAGCATGAAATATGAATGATATGAGGAAAGATATAAATGAAAACATGAATGACAGGTTCGAAAAGATAAAAGAAAGTATGACTGAAAAGTTTATCGAACAAGAGCTGAATATGAAGAAAGTTAATGAGAGATTGGATAATTGAATTATTAAATATTAAATCTATATTGAGGGAAAAATAACAGAGAAATTAGAAAAAAGTGTGGAAGAGGTGAAAAAGGAGCTGATACAGAAAGTAAATGACGAAGTAGAGGGCAAAGTGTAAGAAAAATACCAGGGCGTCATGGAAAGAATGAATGTAGCTGAAGACGAGATAGTGGGGAATGAAAGATATCTGAGGATGATTGGAGTGAGTACGGCAATAGAGAGGAAAGTTGAGAGTTATCAGAATGAGATAGGTGAGAAACTAACCGAGACGAATGAAAAACTCGAAAGAGTGGAGCAAGTGGCTAGAGTAAATGTGGATGATTTAAAAAAATTAAAGGATGAGACGGAACAGCGAATGAATGTAGCGAGCGTCAGAATAGAAGAGAATGTGAAACAAAAATTAGAGAGAATGAAGCGACAAATGAGAGCAGGCATGGGGAATGAAAGAATTATATACCAAACTACGAACGACACTGGACTGAAATTCACCGGACATGTAGACAAACTACACCCCAAGGTATTTATTACGAGCGTCCTGATAAAGCTAAGGAACATATATGATGCGCAGGACATGAAGGAAATTATAAGGCTGAGTTTAAAAGGGGATGCAATAAAATGGTTCACCAGTAACTAAGAAGGAATTGAGGATATGGAAGACTTTCAAGAAAAGTTTATAAGCCATTACTAGGGAGAAGCACAGCAGGCCATTGTCAGAGAAAAGCTGTACTTTGGCAACACGATCCCAACGACCCCAGACAATTGTATAGCTACGCATTGCACATTTACGATATGGCGCAGCACCTGGCGCCAAAGATGAGGGAAGAAGAAACCTGACCTGACCTGACCTGACCTGACCTGACCTGACCTGACCTGACCTGACCTGACCTGACCTGACCTGACCTGACCTGACCTGACCTGACCTGACCTGACCTGACCTGACCTGACCTGACCTGACCTGACCTGACCTGACCTGACCTGACCTGACCTGACCTGACCTGACCTGACCTGACCTGACCTGACCTGACCTGACCTGACCTGACCTGACCTGACCTGACCTGACCTGACCTGACCTGACCTGACCTGACCTGACCTGACCTGACCTGACCTGACCTGACCTGACCTGACCTGACCTGACCTGACCTGACCTGACCTGACCTGACCTGACCTGACCTGACCTGACCTGACCTGACCTGACCCGCCATCTCGTTGGGGAACCAGGTAGGCTATCTAGTTCCGCAACGAAATGGCGGCACGTATTTCGTGTATCACATCTCACTTAGAATAATGCATAGTGCATAGGTGCTTATATAATGGTCTTATTAACTAGGTACGTAAGTCGTCGTATAAATATACAACTATATATTACTGTTTAAAAATGTTTTATTCAACATTATGACCATGGAAATATAAGCTCAATTAATGTTAAGTCAGCCTTAGAAGCATATAAATATGTGTAGGTTTTTGTTTGCTTAGCGTCGGTCTACTTCCGCGACTATGGCCAACCACCGACGCCAGGGAGTAGTTTCACCTGACCATCCAGGAAATTTTGCCGAACCCTACCGTTATGCAAGGATAGTAGGGATATTTAACGTACCCAACATCCCATGGGCACGGGACCGACGGCCTTACTCCGAATGGCGAAACGTGCAGACATTCAACTTGCTCAAATACAATGCCACAACCTCGGTTGATATTAGTGCTACAGTATGTACTGAAAAAGCGAATGGAATACCCTGTGATCCAACATAGTACCCTTCGGTTCAGAGGCGCACGTTCTTACGACAAAACTACAGAGGCTTTTATAAATAAATATTCATGAGGCGATACCACCAGTAGAATGCGCCACACAAAGGTCTTGGCTGAGTGCTGGCATTGACTAACATTAGAATGTTACTGTTAGTCAATTGTCTCTCTTCATTCTAGCATTGACTAATTAGAACATGGACAGTGTAATCTTATTAGTTTGCTTTATTTATTAGTGAATTTTCTTTAAAAAAATTCACTAATGAGGAGATCCCGACTTTTGAATTTTGAAAAAATTTCTTCAAATGAGCGCTAATTAGGCACCCCAGAAAACATATCCGGGGTCAGTTTCAATTTATATATATATATATATATATATATATATATATATATATATATATATATATATATATATATATATATATATATATATATATATATATATATATATATATATATATATATATATATATATATATATATATATATATATGTTTCACACCGATAACTCAAAAAATAATGGGCCGATTTTGATTAAATTGGGTAAAAAAATTCCTTTTGCAAATGGCTTTGATGAGTTCGTTAGCCAGGACAATCTGCCCAGGTTTTCCCGGAAAATTTTGTGCTTTCTTTCGGAAAAAAATTATATCTCCGGAATTAACAAAGTAAGGGCAACCAAATTTGGTATGCAGATTTATATCCTTATAGGTAAGTCACCTACCAAAATTTAGCTATGTAGCTCAAAAGACAAAAAAGTTATAGGCATTTAAAAAAAAATTGGGGTTTTCCTCAAAACGTCAAAGTGGCGATTTAAAATGTCAAAATTGGCAACATTTAGGCAAATAACTTGAATCTAATACGGGCTATGGAAAGAAAGTGTCTCAAGAAGGATGTTTTACAAACCCTAAAGTCTTAGTTTCAACCGTCATTGTCATTCATTTTACTAAAATATTTGCAGAAAATTCATTTCAAATAGACCCTTTTTCTGATGCTTGGCAGTAGCCTTAGCTATAGAGTTTATCGTTTAATGGTATATAATTTTTGTCAAATTTTCGTAAAAAATCAATAAAGTTCAATATATCCATTATTATATAAGATATGAAAAAATTTGTATATATTAATTATAGGGTGTCTTGAGCTACATCTTAAAATAATATTTCTACAATCACAGGCTGGCCCATAAGTCGCTGGTGATACAAATTTCCTTTTTTTTAATCAAACACGCCTTATGTTACTGCATTTTTACATTTTCCATCGAAATATAATGCATGTTTGTAAAAAAAGAAATTCTGGACGCAACAAGTGCGTTATGGTAGCGAATAGATCAAATGTTTCATATTTGAACAGCTCAATTTGCTATTAACCTATAAGGTGAAGAAACGGTTTTTTTCGGGAACACTTTAAGTTTACTTTTGGAAATTGTTGTACATTTTCACACAATAAAGTTATTTTGATGAAACATGGCACATTGTTTTTGCTATATAGGTTATACTGGTAACCAAATTTGATTATTATTTCTTAAAAAAACACACATATTTGTTATTAAAAACATTTTTATGAAAATTCACTACCATAACGCACTTGCTGCGTCCAGAGTTTTATTATGTTTCTTTGAACATCAGTTCACATTACTAATGATATATTGATTTTAAATTATTACTCATACAGAAAGCGAGCGACAGTTGAAATTATTATTAATTTATAATTTGGTTAACACAACATAATACCTAATAATTCTTTTAGAAAATTCTAACTCATTGTGCAATCATATAAATGTACAATTATCTATATTATAATCTAATAATAAATACAATTAATTCACTTGCTGCTACATATGACATAGTGTACTCAATTATCAATACTGAAGCTATGGGCCTCCATTTTCAATTATTATACAAAAATCCTAATCCCATGTAATAATTATCTTTGGAAGATATTATTAAGCAATTCGGTTAAAATTCAGAGCAAACATTTTCTTTGTTTTCTTATGTCTTATGTACGTTAATACGCCAAATTGACAATAATTGGTTCCTTTTTGCAATCAGGATATTATTAAAAACATCAAAAATTGAAGGATCAAGTTTCGTTAGGATTTAAGGAATTTGTTTTTTGTTAGTTAAAAGTAAAAGTTCAGAATAATAATGGATTAGTTTACCAGGCGCCAGCAGCTGCCAGCACAGTCAACATTTTTAGACATAAACAATGCAGCGATGACATTTGATACGGCATGATCTTCGCACCATCTAACGATAAATAGTAACACTTCAAATATTTAATAAAACTAGAGTTACATTTTGTACGTCAGTTTATGATCCTGAGCTTTGACTACCTACGGATAGACCAGGCATCTCCCAAGGCGATGCGTTGTAATGTTTAATGTTTGAAACCAACATTGGCTAAAAGGCCTGTTTACGTGTACACGGTCCTCAACACCATAGGCGTCTCGAGTATTAGGATTGAAATTTTCATAAATACGATTAAAATAATAAAATAAAATTTAAAAGATGTTTAACCACCTATAAATTATCTAAGTATACTATTAACTAAAAAGTCTGGACGCAGCAGTGCGTTATGGTAGTGAATTTTTATAGAATTGACTTATCGAATAAAAAATTCGAAAGTCTCAATGTTGCAATGTTGTGATCTCGCCACAAGCGATTTTTTTTCTATGCAAATTCAGTAAAAAGTGTTTTCAACAAAAATGTAAGAAAAAAATTAAGAAAAACCTTCAACATCTTGCAGCTCTACCAGTTTTTCTAGAAATGACCACCTGATTTGTCTGCTGCCATGTTTTATAGATCTACAACTTGCCGGACAATTTCTTATTCATTTGTGGCAAGCATCTAGGGAAATATATACATTTTCATGGGTTACAGGATGCGGTAAATAAGCCTTTAAACCTTCTTGGGTAAATTTGTAGATTAGCTCCCGAACGCTTTTCAAAAAAAGGTTTCAGGGGTTTGCTGGGTGTGGGTGCTTCGTCGTGAGGATCTTCCTTCCTCTCTCGCGTGCATACAACCACCCTCGTTATATAATACCATACATAAACCACAAGAAATATGTCTTGCTCATACCCGCCAAGGAAGTTACGGCACCTGGGTCAATAGGGGTATTGTGCGGGGACGGCAGGGTGTAAGGGAGATATGAATTCAAGCTGTAAAAAAGACAGCTTTCAAGCCCGTTTTCTTCGCATTTTCTGCTCATATTTCCTTTCTACTACCTACCCCGCCCAGCACCCCTATTGACTCCTGGTCCCGTAACTTCCTTGGTTACGGAAGTAACGACTATTCTTACCTGATGGATAAAACTTAAAGCCTTGTTTAATAGGTTTGCAAAAGCATATATATATATATATATATATATATATATATATATATATATATATATATATATATATATATATATATATATATATATATATATATATATATATATATATATATATATATATATATATATCTGCATTTCATAAGAAGTCACTAACTTATGCAGGTTGGCTTTTGCACAAGTAGTTGCCTTTCTGAGGGCTGATGGGCACAAATTTTCTGGGAAAATTGGAAAACGGTAATTATTTACTAGGTAGATCCCGACTTGTGAATTTTGAAAAAAATTTTGCAAATGAGCGCAAACTAGGACCCCTAAAACCCATATGCGGGGTCAGTTTCAATTTTTATATATAATTAGCGAGGAAAATCTGTCCATTCCAAATAGAGTAAACATTGCTTTGATTTAATTAGACAGTCGGATTCCCCCGTCCATACTAGTTCTGCGCTGACTTTTAATTAAAATCCAGCTCAGAACTGGTATGGACAGGGGAATCAGACTATTTCATTAAAACAAAGCAATGTTTAATCTGATTGGACCGGGCAGATTTTTCCGGATAATTTTCCAGGAAAATCTGCCCGGTCCAAATAGATTAAACATTGCTTTATATTAATTAGATAGTCGGATTCCCCAATCCATACCAGTTCTGAGCTGGCATTTGTTAAAAGTCAGCTCAGAACTGACATGGACGTGGGAATACGATTATCTAATTAAAACAAAGCAATGATTAACCTATTTGAACCGGGCAGATTTTCCTGGGAAATTATCCAGGAAAATCTGCACATTCAAAATAGGTTAAACATTGTTTTGTTTTAATTAGACCGTCGAATTCCCCCGCCCATACCAGATCTGAGCTGTTTTTTTTTATTAAAAGCCGGCTAAGAACTGCCACGGACGTGGGAATCCGACTATCTAATTAAAACAAAGCAATGTTTAATCTATTTGGACCGGGCCGATTTTCCTGGAAAATTAGCCAAGAAAATCTGCCTAATCCTGAAAGATTAAACATTGCTTTGTGTTAATTAGATAGTCGGATTCCCGCGTCCATGTCAGTTCTGAGATAACATTTAATTAAAATCCAGCTTAGAACTGGCACGGACGGGAGAATCAGAAATGTAACATCAGAAATAGCTTTGTTGATAACACAGTTAGTTGCTAACCTTTAGTGTAATAATACAATCTATAATTATTTCAAAGAGCATACCTAAAGATTCGCATGTTGCCAAGCCAAGGAATATATAGGAAGAAAAAGAATAATACATTCTCAGGCCTCATTGTGGTTTGCGGGCCCTTTAACTGAAATGGAAGATAGTGCATAACGTGCACATGTAACTAGAGTGACCGATAATCTGCTTTACACGAAAGAATAGTAAGATGATACTATATGTACATTTCAATCTGATAATTCAGATAAATGCAGAAAACAATCATAGAAAAGCAAAAAACCTTTTATGCAAGGAAATGGGCAAGTTCACCAGGTGCCGGCTGCTGCCAGCAGTTGCATTGTTGTCTCAAAAAATGTTGAAAAATGTAAACGTTTTGTCAACATTTTTTTAGACATAACAACGCAGCGCTGGCAGCAGCTGGAGCCTGGTGAACCCGTCACATGATACAAATAATTAGAGATATGATAATGCGGCTACCTATTTTTTGAACTGTCACCCGCATGACGTCATACAATGCAACAATAATAAGCTGTCCTACAGTGGAGTTTGACGTTTCGTCACATCTTATAACCTCTTAACAAATTACGTATTTTACTAATATTTGTGTGCGTACTGTTAGCAGTAATTTCAATGATCTGAATACTACTGTGATTATGTGACACGATGATCAAATCAAGTTTATGAATGTATAGAAATTTTTTGATTGCGGATAACTTTGTTGTTATCATATTTTGTAAGACATTATATCATGAACTCGCCCGATCCTGTCACACTATTATTATTTATATGCCACATAGTTAAAAGAAAACATGCAAATCATAGTGGTAGTACAAAAAGTAGGTAGATAATAGGGGTTCATTTTACCATAACATTTTTACATAAAGTTTAGAGAATCTTTGATCTAAATTTGTCATTCTTAAATATTTAAAGAAATCAAAACTTGGTGAAAAAATCTGTGCAAATCCTTACAATGCAAAAATTAAAATCAAATTTCTACCTACCTATAATCACAACTGCGAAATTTTGGAATAAATGACTACTAATTTAGCTTGTAGGTTACATAAACAATTTCCACTAAGTGCTAGCAACAAAGTAAAGACATACATTTATTTGTAAAGGTGCGTGTTTAGGTGTGTACTGGTGTTTTGTGATCAGTGTCGAACCTAAATTTTCAAATGTCGCACTTAAATTAAAAGGCATGCCTATGCATAACCACACCCTTTAAATGATGACGTAGCGAATTGTCATTTGCCCTGAGGTTATACAGTCGTCATGGCAAAAAAAAATTAAGCAACGTTGAATTCAATTTACATGTTATATCTATTTTCTTTATTTGAATTTTATGCAAATCTTTACAATATTTGCTCTGAAGATTGACAAATTCTTTCCTGCTTTGATTTCATTTATGGCCCTGCGATTTTAAGCCTACTTCATGCTTATAATTTGATACTATCCTAGTATAACGTCTTGCAACCTAATTTTTTCACTACCAATTTGACTAACTGTTTCTTACTGTTACCACTGTAAACGCTATATAAGGGCGACATCATAATTAGAAGCACGAAATTTAAAAAGAATATACATTAACTTGAAAATATGTTACCTAATATGTTTGTTTATTATACGCAGTTGATCAAGTTGCTTATCAAAAATAAACCACCAAACCCATTTTGTTCAGAAGATTAGACATAACTTACCGCATTTAAATCTTATGAAAATTATAAATCATATTCTTAGGTATTTTATTATAAATAGGTGTACATATTTACTGAGGAATAAGGAATTAAAAAAATGAGGCACCCCTTACTTTACAAATAAACAACATACCTCAATACATACAATAATAAACGTTCCAAAGCATATAGGTATGAAATCAAAGACTGGGAAATCATAATCTGTATGTGTGCGTGCAGGAAAATTAGGAACGTATTTCATTTGTACATAGATTGTTTGGTAAAGTTAAAGTTTTTTTTAATAATTAGAAATTCTTTGTCAGCTAAAAACATTCTTTTTTCTCACACAAAAAGCAGTGTACAGCTTTTAATTTTTATAGGTTATTTATGAGAGAACACATTGAATAAAAAAATTATATACTACAAGTTATAATCATTTCTTATATGATTTAAGCTGCAAAGTTTTCTGCTGCTTTCATAAATTACTTTCACCTATTTCAAAGTTTTCTTTTGTTTTTTCAGGTTGCCCTTTGTCGCCTTGGATGATAATTTTATTTTAAGTTATTTTGTTCACATATACACACCCCAGAAAAGGCCGCGAATCCATTCTGGTACTGATATATCAAAGTATATCCCGTATATATTTACAGTGTATACACGGTATAAAAGTTCCCATAATTTTAGTATATATATTTGTAAGTTCTCGTTTATAATCGCTGGCCTGGGTTGTATCAGTTCTTACTCAGGTCCCGCCTACGTTCTGATACGTATATTATACAACTCTTCTCTCTCTCTCTCTCTCTCTCTATATATATATATATATATATATATATATATATATATATATATATATATATATATATATATATATATATATATATATATATAAATATATATCAAGATTATTACTGGAAACATATACTACTTTCGCTCTTATTTGAGTAGATTAATGTGGGAACGGAGGAGTCGTTTCGTGTGGTGCTCAGGGTTGGTATTTTACACGTGTTCTCAAGTTTTTTTACATATTTTACACAAAACCGTAAAAATTGTGTAAAAAACGTAACATTTGTAAAATATGTCAAATACGTAAAAAACAAGATAAAAGTGGGGTTATGTTCTAATGTTTACTAGTGAACGTGAATTTTATTGCCACTCTGTGTTGTTTTCACTGGACAAAATGCCAAAATCAAATATAAAGTGTAGTGGTAAAGGTTCTGGAGGTAGGCCGCGGCGACAAGAATATGGGGAATTGGGATTTGAATACATCCAACATGGTAAATCGTACAACGCAAGGTGTAACTTCTGTGAGTCAGTCTTAAAAAATACGGCTATCAGCCGGCTAAAAATACACAGGTAATTTGCATTAACACTATGCATTTTCTGTTTGACGACATTGTATAGGTAATATTTTTTATAGAAAGTCTTGTGACAATCCTAAAAGCCGACAGATTCATCACAGTTCTGACAATGAAATTGAAGAGGTACAGGCTCAAGAAATACGATCCCAAGAGAAAGAACTACATACCCAAATGTTAACTTTACCAGAGAATCAGAATAAAAATAATGAAAATGATGACCTATTAGATATATCTACAATGGAAGTACTTATAGTTGATGATATCAACATAGAAAACACTAAAACCATAAAATATTTTGACACAATTACGTTAAAAGGAATATTGCAGGCAAAAAAGAACTCTGCAATGGCTTTTATGTGTGCTGCTTGAAGGTGTTCTAGGAATAGATATGTTCTCCACTACTAAATCATTTACAATATATGATTCAGTAAAATCAGTGTTTTCTATGTTGATATCATCAAC
The DNA here is from genome assembly GCA_964006375.1 of Tillus elongatus. NCBI lineage: Eukaryota > Metazoa > Arthropoda > Insecta > Coleoptera > Cleridae > Tillus > Tillus elongatus. The sequence goes on along the minus strand of OZ023265.1, from coordinate 94,827,773 downwards.
TATAAGTACTTCCATTGTAGATATATCTAATAGGTCATCATTTTCATTATTTTTATTCTGATTCTCTGGTAAAGTTAACATTTGGGTATGTAGTTCTTTCTCTTGGGATCGTATTTCTTGAGCCTGTACCTCTTCAATTTCATTGTCAGAACTGTGATGAATCTGTCGGCTTTTTGGATTGTCACAAGACTTTCTATAAAAAATATTACCTATACAATGTCGTCAAACAGAAAATGCATAGTGTTAATGCAAATTACCTGTGTATTTTTAGCCGGCTGACAGCCGTATTTTTTAAGACTGACTCACAGAAGTTACACCTTGCGTTGTACGATTTACCATGTTGGATGTATTCAAATCCCAATTCCCCATATTCTTGTCGCCGCGGCCTACCTCCAGAACCTTTACCACTACACTTTATATTTGATTTTGGCATTTTGTCCAGTGAAAACAACACAGAGTGGCAATAAAATTCACGTTCACTAGTAAACATTAGAACATAACCCCACTTTTATCTTGTTTTTTACGTATTTGACATATTTTACAAATTTTACGTTTTTTACACAATTTTTACGGTTTTGTGTAAAATATGTAAAAAAAACTTGAGAACACGTGTAAAATACCAACCCTGAGCACCACACGAAACGACTCCTCCGTTCCCACATTAATCTACTCAAATAAGAGCGAAAGTAGTATATGTTTCCAGTAATAATCTTGATATATATATATATATATATATATATATATATATATATATATATATATATATATATATATATATATATATATATATATATATATATATATATATATATATGCTTAATTTTTTTTGCCATGACGACTGTATAACCTCAGGGCAAATGACAATTCGCTACGTCATCATTTAAAGGGTGTGGTTATGCATGGCATGCCTTTTAATTTAAGTGCGACATTTGAAAATTTAGGTTCGACACTGATCACAAAACACCAGTACACACCTAAACACGCACCCTTAAAAATAAATGTATGTCTTTACTTTGTTGCTAGCACTTAGTGGAAATTGTTTATGTAACCTACAAGCTAAATTAGTAGTCATTTATTCCAAAATTTCGCAGTTGTGATTATAGGTAGGTAGAAATTTGATTTTAATTTTTGCATTGTAAGGATTTGCACAGATTTTTTCACCAAGTTTTGATTTCTTTAAATATTTAAGAATGACAAATTTAGATCAAAGATTCTCTAAACTTTATGTAAAAATGTTATGGTAAAATGAACCCCTATTATCTACCTACTTTTTGTACTACCACTATGATTTGCATGTTTTCTTTTAACTATGTGGCATATAAATAATAATAGTGTGACAGGATCGGGCGAGTTCATGATATAATGTCTTACAAAATATGATAACAACAAAGTTATCCGCAATCAAAAAATTTCTATACATTCATAAACTTGATTTGATCATCGTGTCACATAATCACAGTAGTATTCAGATCATTGAAATTACTGCTAACAGTACGCACACAAATATTAGTAAAATACGTAATTTGTTAAGAGGTTATAAGATGTGACGAAACGTCAAACTCCACTGTAGGACAGCTTATTATTGTTGCATTGTATGACGTCATGCGGGTGACAGTTCAAAAAATAGGTAGCCGCATTATCATATCTCTAATTATTTGTATCATGTGACGGGTTCACCAGGCTCCAGCTGCTGCCAGCGCTGCGTTGTTATGTCTAAAAAAATGTTGACAAAACGTTTACATTTTTCAACATTTTTTGAGACAACAATGCAACTGCTGGCAGCAGCCGGCACCTGGTGAACTTGCCCATTTCCTTGCATAAAAGGTTTTTTGCTTTTCTATGATTGTTTTCTGCATTTATCTGAATTATCAGATTGAAATGTACATATAGTATCATCTTACTATTCTTTCGTGTGAAGCAGATTATCGGTCACTCTAGTTACATGTGCACGTTATGCACTATCTGCCATTTCAGTTAAAGGGCCCGCAAACCACAATGAGGCCTGAGAATGTATTATTCTTTTTCTTCCTATATATTCCTTGGCTTGGCAACATGCGAATCTTTAGGTATGCTCTTTGAAATAATTATAGATTGTATTATTACACTAAAGGTTAGCAACTAACTGTGTTATCAACAAAGCTATTTCTGATGTTACATTTTAGCTTCACGCTATCCAGTTATACATATTAGCATATAAATGTTAAGAAGCTTGATTAATTAAATAAATCTTGTCTGTTTTGTCTAAGAGGCTTTTGGAATATAGCCTCTATTATTCTACTTTGTGCAGACTGTAGTTTATCCAAGTCTATGTTTCTTGTCTCCCCACAGAAAGCAGCCACGTAGGTAAGACGTGTCTCACATGGGCATAGTAAATCCCATATGTTATTGTTTCGTTCGGGGAAGTATTGCGAAAGTATGCACGCTCCCTGTAGAAGAGAGACGAAAATACTATTGGTTGGAACACCATCGCAGCGCCCTATTATGTGTGCGATGAATACTAAGTCACCCGCAGTAAATTTGATATGGTTTTTATTTGTCAAATCAATATGTTTGTTTTCTTTAATTTTATATCGCTCCGATTAGATAGGTTAAATTAGGTAAATAAGTTTTTGATCTACCTGTGGCTAATGGATTCGTCTGAAGTCATACCAAACCTGTTTTCTCTCACACACACAGTTTTTTAATGATTTTAATAGTAAAAACAACAAAAGGAAAATAAGGCAATTGTAAATCTATTTGGAATGGGCAGATTTTCCTGGCTGATTTTCCAGGGAAATCTGCCGGGTCCAAAAAGATTAAACATTGCTTTGTTTTAATTAGATAGTCGGATTCCCATGTCCATGCTAGTTCTGAGCTAACTATAAATTAAAAACCAGATAAGAACTGCTATGGACTGGAAAATCCGAGTGTCTAATTAAAACGAAGCAATGTTAATCTATTTGGAATGGGCAGATTTTCCTGGCTAATTTTCCAGAAAAATCTGCCCGGTCCTAATAGATTAAACATTGCTTTGTTTTAATTAGATAGTCGGACTCCCCCGTCCATGCCAGTTCTGAGCTGATGTTTATTTAAAATCCAGCTCAGAACTGGTAAAGACGGCGGAATCCGACTGTCTATTTAAAACAAAGCAAGGTTTAACCTATTTGGAATGGGCAGATTTTCCTGGCTAATTTTATAGGAGAATCTGCACGGTCCAAATAGATTAAACATTGCTTTGTTTTAATTAGATAGTCGGATTCCCCCGTCCATGCGATTTCTGAGCTTACTTTTAATTAAAAACTAGCCCAGAACTGGTATGCACGGGGAAATCCGACTGTCTAATTAAAACAAAGCAATGTTTAATCTATTTGGAATGGACAGATTTTCCTGGCTAATTTTCGAGGAAAATCTGACCGTTCAAATAGATTAAACGTTGCTGAGCAGATCCCGATTTTTGAATTTTGAAAAAATTTCTTCAATTGAGCGCTAATTAGGGGCCCCCAAACACATATCCGTGGTCCGTTTCAGTATATATATATATATATATATATATATATATATATATATATATATATATATATATATATATATATATATATATATATATATATATATATATATATATATATATATATATATATATATATATATATATATATATATATATATATATATATATACTTATATATATATATATATATATATATATATATATATATATATCACACTGATAACTCAAAAAATAACAAGCCCATTTTGTTCAAGTTTGGTGAATACCTTCCTTTTGCAAATGGCTTGGATAAGTTCGTTAGCCAGGAAAATCGACCCATGTTTTCCCGGAAAATTTGGTGTTTTCTTTGGGAAAAAAAATTATATCTCCGGAATTAACAAAGTAAGGGCAACCAAATTTAGTACGCGGGATGACATCCTTATAGGTGAGCTACCTACCAAAATTTAACTGTGTAGGTCAAAAGACAAAAAAGTTATTAGGATTTAAAGAAAAATAAATTGGGGTTTTCCTCAAAACGTCAAAGTGGCGACTTAAAACGTCAAATTGGGCAACATTTAGGCAAATAACTTGAATCTAATACGGACTATGGATATAAAATGTCTCAAGAAGATTGTTTTACAGACCCTGAAGTCTTAGTTTCAACCGTCACTGTCCTTCATTTTACTAAAATATTCCAGAGAATTCATTTCAAATAGACCCTTTCTCTGATGCTTGGCAGTACCCTTAGCTATAGAGTTTATCGTTTAATGGTATTTTTTAGGAATTTTCGTAAAAAATCAATAAAGCTTAATATATCAGTCATTATACAAGATATGAAAAAAATTGTATATATTAATTATAGGGTGTCTTGAGCTACATCTTAAAAATATTTCAACAATCACAGGGTGGCCCATAAGTCGTTGGTGATACAAATTTTCTTTTTTTTTAAATCAAAGACGCCTTATGTTATTGCATTTTTGCATTTTCCATGGAAATATAATGCGTGTTTGTAAGAAAAGAAATTTTGGATGCAGCAAGTGCGTTATGGTAGTGAATTTTGATAAAATGCTTTATATTTGAATAGCTCAATTTGCTATTAACCTATAAAGTTGACCAAGAAACCAGTTTTTTCGGCAACATTTAAAGTTTACTTTCGGAAATTTTTGTACATTTTCAAACAATAAAGTTATTTTGATGAAACATGGCACATTGTTTTTACTCTATAGGTTATACTGGTAACCAAATTTAATGCCTGCTTTATTAAAAAAAAACACAGATTTGCTATTAAAAATTATTTTTTTCTGTTGACAAGTTTAAAAATCAAATTTCAAAGGCGTCTTCGTAAATCATTAATCTGCTTTTTATTGAGTTCTGTTAGTAAATTTAGCTATTTACTAGGTTTACCGATTTAATTAAATTATAACAATTTTTTAGGATAATGCTGTATTGTAAAATATCATTTGTAATAATGGGGCGATTCATTGGTGTCTTAAAGGTCCAATTTTTTTATCGTGAATTATTACAGAGAATTATGGTAAAAGTAGGAGTCTATTATTAGACTCCATCGCCTACTGCTTTTTGAACACCTTTTTTCTGTCATTTGTTTTTTGGTATTTGATTTCAGAGCCTACTAGCCTCAAAACAGTTTTCTCAAAATTGTCAGTGCAATTACAAGATTTCTCAAGCATGTTGTACATCATTGGAAAGCTCTTTTCAGAGGCTACCGCGTGAGCAGCAAATCCAATATGGCTGCCTTAATAAAAACAAACGTTGATACATGTATCTCAAAAACGAATGACAATCCAAAGTTGAAAATAGCACAAAAAGATTACTCTATAAAAAGTGTGCAAGTCTTAGACATGTTAGATCAATGCCTACTTAGATATTGAAGAAAAAATAAATGGAAATTTTTTTATATAAATAACTCGCAAACGAACAGAGTCAGGGCAAAATACAAGTAATATTTGGAATGAGCATGAAATTCTACAAAACATTGCTAATTTAACCGTCTCCCTATCTCTAATATTATCGGAGATAGCAATACATTCCCATCCAGTTTGGGACACGCTGTATAGTAATCAATCATGTATCGGTACACCAGTTATTGGGACTCCAAACGAACCAAATTAATGCAAGAACAAACAGGAAAAGAACATATTCAATAATGTACATAATCCAACGCAAGAATCAAAATAAAACCTTACCTTAAACGATCATCTTCCTAGCTATTGCGATGAGAATGTCGCTGGGAAAACATAACACACACAATACTAACTCATTAACACTAATTAAACCGAATTTTACACACTATTCTATATCAAATATCCGAAAAATAATTAAAATACGAGAGCACTTTAATCATCCATCGCGAACTACTAAAGTAGGGTGATAACGTCATTTCTAAAGCACCCTCGACTCACTGTAAAGGTAAAGGTACATACGTTGATCATTCAACCGTTGTCATTTTCTTAGTAAACATTTGTTTGGATCAAATCAGTTGGCTTTGGGTTAACAAGCGCCACTGCTGCCAACATCAGAATTTTGCATCAACAGTGAATAATAAAATATGGCGGCGACAGGTTGCCATTCGCATATTTTTCTGTAATTTTTAAAATATTTTGGATATATATATATATATATATATATATATATATATATATATATATATATATATATATATATATATATATATATATATATGTCAATGCGCAATTTGCTGGACCAAATCATATGACTATGCGTAGGTTGCTGGACAAACCGCATCATAGCTGGACGTCCAGCTATGAACACTACTTCTTTATAAGTACTAGCGTACATGGCTAAACACAAGCAAAAACATGAGTTTTAGCTACGTTGCCAAATCTGTTATGCCTCAGTATTCTTTGTTTCCTTCGCATTCCTACACTTTTGTAATTATTGTACCTAAATATAAAAGAAATAGTTTTAAACTTTAAACATGACATATGTATTGAATATTATAACTATTATAATACCTAATAAAATTATAATGAAACTGTGTATTTTCAGAATGAAATGAAAAATAGCTTGTAATAAGTATTTTCTATGCACATAGTTTTTCAAGAACCTGCAGATTATAAACTAAAGTTTTGCGATAAAAATATTTTTGTTCTCAACTTAGGAAACAGTCGAGAAGCAAAAATCAGCACACTTCTCAAATATAAGAAAAAATTCAATTAGACATAAAAACGAAAAGAAATGTCAAGATGGTTGGATACAACGGCGTCCAGGGGTCGTTAAAAAATTATTTTCTAATAATTCTGATATAAAGAAGTTAGAATTGTGACATAAAAAGTCAGAATTCTGAGATAAAAAAGTAAGAATTCTGATACAAAAACTCAGAATTATTCTAGAGTTTTATACGACAGCGTCTAGGTAGTGCCACTTGCAAAACGTTTACCTATTGATTATTGATGTGTAATTAGGTAGGTAGCTCTCATGTGGCGGTTTAACAGTTAGTTGATGGTGTTTACAAACTCAAAGATAAGAAAATTGGTTTATTGACTATTATTCTCCTGGTGTTAATAGAATAATACATGTAAAGCTAGATGCATTCTTACCACATTTGGAACCGTAGACCGGTTTCGCTCTAATTAGAGCTCGCCAGTACGGTATACTAATTGCAGCGAAAATACACCTATAAAGTAATACGGGTATGGTAGCCAGCCTCCTAAAACTAAGTTAGATGTAAGACACGAAACACGTGCCGCCATCTCGTTGGGGAACCAGGTAGGCTATCTAGTTCCGCAACGAAATGGCGGCACGTATTTCGTGTATCACATCTCCTCACTTAGAATAGGTGCTTATATAATGGTCTTATTAACTAGGTACGTAAGTTGTATAAATATACAACTATATATTACTGTTTAAAAATGTTTTATTCAACATTATGACCATGGAAATATAAGCTCAATTAATGTTAAGTCAGCCTTAGAAGCATATAAATATGTGTAGGTTTTTGTTTGCTTAGCGTCGGTCTACTTCCGCGACTATGGCCAACCACCGACGCCAGGGAGTAGTTTCACCTGACTATCCAGGAAATTTTGCCGAACCCTGCCGTTATGCAAGGATAGTAGGGATATTCAACGTACCCAACATCCCATGGGCACCGGACCGACGGCCTTACTCCGAATGGCGAAACGTACAGACATTCAACTTGCTCAAATACAATGCCACAACCTCGGTTGATATTAGTGCTACAGTATGTACTGAAAAAGCGAATGGAATACCCTGTGATCCAACATAGTACCCTTCGGTTCAGAGGCGCACGTTCTTACGATAAAACTACAGAGGCTTTTAAATAAATATTCATGAGGCGATACCACCAGTAGAATACGCCACACAAAGGTCTTGGCTGAGTGCTGGCATTGACTAACATTAGAATGTTACTGTTAGTCAATTGTCTCTCTTCATTCTAGCATTGACTAATTAGAACATGGACAGTGTAATCTTATTAGTTTGCTTTATTTATTAGTGAATTTTCTTAAAAAAAATTCACTAATGAGGAGATCCCGACTTTTGAATTTTGAAAAAATTTCTTCAAATAAGCGCTAATTAGGCACCCCAGAAAACATATCCGGGGTCAGTTTCAATATATATATATATATATATATATATATATATATATATATATATATATATATATATATATATATATATATATATATATATATATATATATATATATATATATATTTATATATATATATATGTATCACACCGATAACTCAAAAAATAATGGGCCGATTTTGATTAAATTTGGTGAAAAAATTCCTTTTGCAAATGGCTTGGATGAGTTCGTTAGCCAGGAAAATCTGCCCAGGGTTTCCCGGAAAATTTTGTGTTTTCTTTCGAAAAAAAATTATATCTCCGGAATTAACAAAGTAAGGGCAACCAAATTTGGTACGCAGATTTATATCCTTATAGGTAAGTCACCTACCAAAATTTAGCTATGTAGGTCAAAAAACAAAAAGTTATAGGCATTTAAAGAAAAATAAATTGGGGTTTTCCTCAAAACGTCAAAGTGGCGATTTAAAATGTCAAAATTGGCAACATTTTGGCAAATAACTTAAATCTAATACGGGCTATAGAAATGTCTCAAGAAGGATGTTTTACAAACCCTAAAGTCTTAGTTTCAACCGTCATTGTCATCATTTTACTAAAATATTTGCAGAAAATTCATTTCAAATAGACCCTTTCTCTGATGCTTGGCAGTAGCCTTAGCTATAGAGTTTATCATTTAATGGTATATAATTTTTGTCAAATTTTCGTAAAAAATCAATAAAGTTCAATATATCCATTATTATATAAGATATGAAAAAATTTGTATATATTAATTATAGGGTGTCTTGAGCTACAACTTAAAATAATATTTCTACAATCACAGGGTGGCCCATAAGTCGCTGGTGATACAAATTTCCTTTTTTTTTAATCAAACACGCCTTATGTTACTGCATTTTTGCATTTTCCATCGAAATATAATGCATGTTTGTAAGAAAAGAAATTCTGGACGCAACAAGTGCGTTATGGTAGCGAATTTAGATCAAATGTTTCATATTTGAACAGCTCAATTTGCTATTAACCTATAAGGTGAAGAAACGGATTTTTTGGGAACACTTTAAGTTTACTTTTGGAAATTGTTGTACATTTTCACACAATAAAGTTATTTTGATGAAACATGGCACATTGTTTTTGCTATATAGGTTATACTGGTAACCAAATTTGATTATTATTTCTTAAAAAAACACACATATTTGTTATTGAAAACATTTTTATGAAAATTCACTACCATAACGCACTTGCTGCGTCCAGAGTTTTATTATGTTTCTTTGAACATCAGTTCACATAAATAATGATATATTGATTTTAAATTATTACTCATACAGAAAGCGAGCGACAGTTGAAATTATTATTAATTAATAATTTGGTTAACACAACATAATACCTAATAATTCTTTTAGAAAATTCTAACTCATTGTGCAATCATATAAATGTACAATTATCTATATTATAATCTAATAATAAATACAATTAATTCACTTGCTGCTACATATGACATAGTGTACTCAATTGTCAATACTGAAGCTATGGGCCTCCATTTTCAATTATAATACAAAAATCCTAATCCCATGTAATAATTATCTTTGGAAGAGATTTATTAAGCAATTCGGTTAAAATTCAGAGCAAACATTTTCTTTGTTTTCTTATGTCTTATGTACGTTAATACGCCAAATTGACAATAATTGGTTCCTTTTTGCAATCAGGATATTATTAAAAACATCAAAAATTGAAGGATCAAGTTTCGTTAGGATTTAAGGAATTTGTTATTTTGTTAGTTAAAAGTAAAAGTTCAGAATAATAATGGGTTAGTTTACCAGGCGCCAGCAGCTGCCAGCACAGTCAACATTTTTAGACATAAACAATGCAGCGATGACATTTGATACGGCATGATCTTCGCACCATCTAACGATAAATAGTAACACTTCAAATATTTAATAAAACTAGAGTTACATTTTGTACGTCATTTTATGATCCTGAGCTTTGACTACCTACGGATAGACCAGGCATCTCCCAAGGCGATGCGTTGTAATGTTTAATGTTTGAAACCAACATTGGCTAAAAGGCCTGTTTACGTGTACACGGTCCTCAACACCATAGGCGTCTCGAGTATTAGGATTGAAATTTTCATAAATACGATTAAAATAATAAAATAAAATTTAAAAGATGTTTAACCACCTATAAATTATCTAAGTATACTATTAACTAAAAAGTCTGGACGCAGCAGTGCGTTATGGTAGTGAATTTTTATAGAATTGACTTATCGAATAAAAAATTCGAAAGTCTCAATGTTGCAATGTTGTGATCTCGCCACAAGCGTTTTTTTCTATGCAAATTCAGTAAAAAGTGTTTTCAACAAAAATGTAAGAAAAAAATTAAGAAAAACCTTCAACATCTTGCAGCTCTACCAGTTTTTCTAGAAATGACCACCTGATTTGTCTGCTGCCATGTTTTATAGATCTACAAGTTGCCGGACAGTTTCTTATTCATTTAATCATCTGGCAAGCATCTAGGAAAATATATACATTTTCATGGGTTACAGGATGCGGTAAATAAGCCTTTAAACCTTCTTGGGTAAATTTGTAGATTAGCTCCCGAACGCTTTTCAAAAAAAGTTTTCAGGGGTTTGCTGGGTGTGGGTGCTTCGTCGTGAGGATCTTCCTTCCTCTCTCGCGTGCATACAACCACCCTCGTTATATAATACCATACATAAACCACAAGAAATATGTCTTGCTCATACCCGCCAAGGAAGTTACGGCACCTGGGTCAATAGGGGTATTGTGCGGGGACGGCAGGGTGTAAGGGAGATATGACTTCAAGCTGTAAAAAAGACAGCTTTCAAGCCCGTTTTCTTCGCATTTTCTGCTGATATTTCCTTTCTACTACCTACCCCGCCCAGCACCCCTATTGACTCCTGGTCCCGTAACTTCCTTGGTTACGGAAGTAAAGACTATTCTTGCCTGATGGATAAAACTTAAAGCCTTGTTTAATAGGTTTGCTTTTTCTTCAGGAGAAATAACAGCTAGGAAGAAATAACCCACTGGAACTTTCCAGTGGCTATTTAAAGCAAGTAATAAGAAAAGCAGAAGTTCTTTAGCTTCTGGAAGCTCGTTTGAATTATTTATATCCACGCCAATATCTACGTTACCTCAAAACTTTTTTTCTGTACACTCAACTTGACGTCTTATGAACATCTCGTCGATAACTAGGTTACAAAGTATTTTGAGACCTTTTTCAGCTGCTTTTCTCTTTTTGAATCTACAACCGCTAATGCTTCTTTGCAGAATCCAGGAACAATTTAGAAATGGTTCGAGGATGTGGCAAAGATTTCATGAATTTTTCTCGAACGTAATTATAACTTTTGTTTGAATAAAATTTAGGGTAATAGCAAATGACGTCTGGTGAATAGTTCCGTTGTGGACCTTTTAAAAGCTGTACACGTAGTCTATATTTATAACATTTTGTGTTAATTGGAGCTGTCGTGATACAACATACTACCTGGTTCCGCACCGAGATGGCGACCCTGTCGTACATCTCACAATGTTTTAGGAGACTGGCTACCATAGCCGTATTAACTTATAGGTGTGTTCTCGCTGTAATTAGTATAGCGCACTGACGAGCTCTAATTAAAGCGAAACCGGTCTGCATTTCTAATTATGGTGAGAATACAACTACCCTTAAATTTCTATTCATGATCAAACCAAATAATGTATATTATTTGTAAAATCGGCAATCGAGCAAATATGATTCGCGTTCCCTCGACCCTAAATTGTTATTTAATTTTGCGGTCCATAATCGTCTGTTCTACTTATGGAGCCATTTTTATATCATGATCTTGCCATGTCATGTGAATAACCATAAGTATATAAGCTATTCCCTCTTCCAGGCATATAGTTCAATATGACTTCTTTTCTCCTGTTAACTGTGGCTTCTCCAATAACACGAATCGAGCAGTTTTTTATTCTGGCGAGAAACTTCCATCACTGATTAGTTTATTTATCAAACCTGACATATCTCCGATTCCTGTTCTGCTACTGCCTTAACTACCTGGATCGGTATAACATCAAGGCCTGCAACTTTACGGATTTCATTCTTCGGCCTGCTTCACTTCATGTACAGAGGGTAAAATATCTCCGACCTCTACTCTCGGCCGTTTTTTGACTTCGTGTTTTGGGAACAATTACTGGGCTATCTTATTTTGTACGTCTTCACTTATTGTCATTAGTGTTCTTGTACCAATTTTACTTGTGACAATCTTGTACCCTAGTCCCCAAATATCATCATTTATTTCTTTAACAAAGAGAGTCCCAAACCTGTTTTAATTGCATTTGTTATTGCTGTCTTTAATTTCTTCCTGCTTTCCCTGTATAAATCCTGTGCCTTCCTCTCTATCATTACTTGTGATGTTTTTTCCTATTGCTTCTAGTGGCGTTCCTTCTCGCCTTCGTAGATTCAATTCTGATTTTGGCGATGCATTCATTCACCAATGCGCACCTGCCGGATTTCTGTTTCCTCATCAAGCACACCTCACACGCTCTTTCTAGTGCTCTATTCAGGTCTTTGACACTACCTTCGTGGCTGTTCTGCTTTGTTTGTATCTCTATTTCTTCTAGAAGTTTCCCTTTTTTTTATCATCATTTTAGGTCCAGTCTTTGATTGTTTCAGTTTGCTGGTCACTACTTAACGGCTCAGGTTCTCCTTGTTCTGCACATGCTATCCTCTCACGTATCTCTGCAGATCTGATGAGCACATGGTTACGTCGATATATGACGATCCTCCATTCTTTTCAAATGTTGGAAGTCTACCATCATTCAGTATAATATAGTCCGCCTGGTACATCCATTCTATCAACACTTGTTCCTTTTTGTATTCTCTTGCTCAGCCCCAACTATAGGCTGTCGCACTGAAATCCCCCCCCCCCCCAATTAATATCTTCTTCTTATGTTGCCTAACGTCTCTGTTGAAGAAGGTTAGAATTTCTGGAAGTTTTCTTCGCCAATTGCAGTTGATACATAGCAGGTATACAGAACTATGTCAATCATTTCAATTCATACATAGCTTTTACCCTTTCTCGTTCTGTATACTTATGTTTTGATAATCGTAATATATATCGCTGCATCAACATTTTTGCTTGTTACCCATTTGGCGTTTGCCCAGCCATGCGCTTGTTGGGTTCAGCTGTTATTGTTAACATGTCTTCCCTATTACATTATTTTATTAATAAATCCATCTCCCTTTCCCTCCTATCTACATTTACCATGAGCACCTTCATTTAATTAAGTTAATCTTTCCGTATTCTCCTTCTCTAGCGCCTGTACATGTTCACTGTACTTAGCACAGTTGATATAATCTGTCCTGTGCCCCTCAGCATCGCATAAATAGCATCGCTGCACATTTTCGCATTCCCTTCTGTTGTTACCTTTCCCACCATATTTGTAGCATACTTCTTCTGCGTCTTTTGTTTTGCATTCCTATGCTATATGTCTATTCATAGCATCTATGGCACTTAGGAACTATATTAATTTCCTTACACGCCATCTATGCCATCCTTGTCCCAGTTTTTTACTCTCCAGCGACTGGCTGTATCCTTTGCAAAGTAACAAACGCTTGTTTATATGCATTTTTCTTTACCTTATCTGATAAATTAACCTCAAGGTTTTCCTCCTGTCCTTGTTTCACGTTTTTTTTAGCACCTCTTGAAGTTAATTTTCCTCGACTGTCTCATCTATATCGAGTAACATGGCTGACTCCTTTTTCTCTTTTATTTGCACTTTCACCACTCTCTTAAGCTTTGCAATATGTCGTTTTTTAAACACCTGCTTCTGTGCTTCATCCTTCCATCGTATCTTTATCTGCACGTTATTGCTGCCTATTTTTTTATTTTGTCAACTGTTATTCCCTCGGTGTTTACATCCCTTTTACGTCTCCTGATGATGTCCGCATAGGACTTTACGACTAGTGGTTTCAGAATTATTGTTTTTTTTTCTGATTTTCATACCACCTTCCCATCTAAACGTTTTCTTACTGGCTCCCTTGTTCATCTAAGCATTAGAATAAAATGGGAACCCATAATGAAGAAGCAATAAGTCACGTAATTGTTAAAAATTTTGGCCGTGGATCAAGTCAAGGCACACCTAAACCAAGATGCGCAAACGAATCAAGAACCACTACACCAAGGACTGCAAGAACGTGATATAGAAATCCAGTGATGTAACTGCCTGCTATGCAGATAATTACCGCAAGTGCCCAGTATACACCCAGTATATGGATCATATGGAAAACATATAACACACAAAACCATCTCCCACCTTTCCCAAGTCAAACGCACAACTCGCACATAATCTTATACATCTATCCAACCTAAGACAAATGCTCTAACATTTCACATGTAGTAATTTGGCACATTACTCAGCGAACCAAAAATTCTCAGTAACATATCCGACCTGAGCCAAATACTCACTATGTTTCGTATAAAACTTAGGAAAACTAAGTTTTTTCCATCAAGTCGCTAAAATTTATCCCCAAAAACAGTAAAATTTAATCTTGAAATGCCTGTACCATGGAAAACAAATTCAACGAACTCGAAATCTTAACCGAAAAAATTCAACCAGATATAATTTGCATACAGGAAACACGAAGAACCCCAAAACTCCGATACTACAATCACGATAATCTCCGTAACACCCCAGATGTAATGTAAACTGCATCTTTCAGTAGCAATAATGAACTCCATCACAAATGCCTTGTTCGAAACACGCACAATACAAAAACATAACACAGCTGTAATCAATTATTATAACAAAAACGTACGCCAACCTAACATCGACAATCGTGAATAACAATACCATCTAAACTCACAAAACAAAACACTCATAATAGGGGACTTTAGTGCCAAACACAAATTGAAACTGTGCCTATAACGAAGGTAACGGCCTTAAACTAAACAACTGTATTTTACACAATACATACACACTCCACTATGCAAATAATTCATACAACCATTTTGCTTAATCAGACAACACACCTTCAATACTAGACGTCTGCCTCTCAAATAATGTAAATATAAGAGACGTAAAACGCCCAATGAACTAGACTCAGATTACCTCCCCATCCTTGTAGAAATCAGCACGCAAAATCACACCCCGGCGCCCATACAAAAAACACAATTTAAACCAACTGGTAACAGTATAAAAAACATAATAAACCCGTACATACACCACGAGACATAGATGACAATATCTGAATTCCCCACCGTCATACACGACAGCTACAAATGTGCATCACACAAAATACATACAAAAACTCACAAACTCTAATTAGCACCCGAAACCTTAGAGCTGATTACACAAAAACCACAATAACGAACACAATTCTTTAGAGAGAGGCGTGAATGCAGATACAATAGAGATGCCAAGCCTATGAGTGTATTTCTTTCCCTTCGTCGTGCACAGGGTTGCGAATCTATGTAGTTTGCTTAACATCGTAACCCAATGATTCTAGATACTGCATGTGCTCCCAGGATAATTTCGTCTTCGATGCAGATACCGAAGATACTGAAGCTGCTCCGGCTTGATTACTAGAATTTATAATCGACATAAAATGGTGGTCTCTGTCTCAATTCCAATATCACAATAATCTTCTCACATTGAAACGACAACGGTACTAAATTCTGATCGACAATGTTTACATTTCTATGCGAAATAATGCGCGTCGTAAGAGGCATTTTTATGCACATTATTTTGCATATAAATATATATTACTATATGGTTTTATATCAACTGCATAAACTGGATCTACCATAGGAGTAAACTAATATACTGTATGCGTAGGGTTGCCGTCGTGGTAAGGACCATTCAAAATATTACATTCTAAACGAATCGTCTTTACTCACACAATTTCCACCGCCAAATCGGAAACAGGGAGTGTACTAGCGGTAAGACGCTGTTTAGAAACCCCCAATATTGGTGCTATTAAAGCACCTATAAAAAAGTCTGTGTCATACTGACATGTTATCTCATATTTTAAAGTGTTGTTGTTGGCTTTTAGCGAAAACAGCTTTACCACGTCAATGTTGTTCTCTACTGCAGGGTACTTATGTTTATCTTTAATATAATAACGCAATGCTCATTCTGAATCTATTTATCGATATCATTGATTTCATACGAACCATCAGGAATAATTATTTCTAGTCGACTATTTTCACCACTCACAGCAGAAAAGTAGTGAAACTTATTATACCCACGCTCTATGTCTGGTATAGTGATAATACAGATATAAATCTGTGAAAGTTTGTAAGCGGAGAGATTAATAAAAACGTGGTCTTAACACTAACAGTGGAAATATTCCCATCGACGTAGAGCCATTGAAAGCAAACTTACGCGCAATGACTGAAACACATATACTACTGTTCAAGTCTTTTATTTAAAAACTGTAAACATAAGTGACCACATTATAAGTATTATACTTTTGGTATGCATCATGATTATACAATATCAAACCTCTAGATCGTGCTTTTCGAGAGACAAGCACGATCTATATTATTGATGCCTTGATCACCTCTCGTGAAACGTTCTTTGAGTTTAGTTCCTGGACCTCTGGCCTGACCATCCCATACCATATAGAAAATGGGAAATGTATGTATTACCGAATCTCAATAATTCAACTTAAGGCTTGTGGTCCATTGAGACTTCCTCAAACACTGACCGAACTAGATTTGGTATTGTCAGATTTGAAACGGATCGATACAATAACGTTAGAAAATACATTCGAGATTTAAGACTTCACTTAAATCATAAGCAAATTCACATTATTACCATCCCTATTTCAGATTAGGTGTAGCTAAATTTTTATTTACAAGCACGATTTGGTTTCTTCAAAGTTACAAGTAGCTCCTGATCAAAAAAAGAAACTAATCAAACTAGGACATCATGCAGTGGATATCGGGTTAACAGATAGCATCATGGATGACTCCTTATTAAGGATATCTGAAAAAATTACTCATTTTTAATTTGTAACTACCTTTTTGTCACAAAATATATTGGATGGTCATTTTCAACATGATATACAACATGTGCATGTTCAAAACAAATCTCATTACATAATGGCAATATTTGTCAGAACAGAAGACTGCTCGATTGATGTTATTGGAGTTTCCACAGAAAACAGGAGAAAAGAAGTCATAAGGAACTATATGCCTGGAAGGCGCAATAGCAAAATTATGACGTGATGGACAGGCGAAAAATATTCAGAAAAAGATTTTACTACAGCACACGACAAATCTTGCTGAAAACATTCGAAAGAAACACTTACTGCTTAAACCTGATGAAGCTTTTTATTACTTATACAAACACCTAGATTTCATTAAGGATCAACTTTAACTAGATAAAATGAGATATCCACAAATAGAAGGTTTGCGAAAATTAGTTTTTATGTAAAGACTTAAGGCATATACATATAACAATCTTCAATACTATAGAGATATTCTAGAGTCAAACAGTGCTCATTAAGTTAAATACGATCCCAATGGACGAACACAAGCTTCCTCGGAAAAGTATCGATCTGTCATAAAGCGAATGACAAATCCTCGAAGAGAACGTCCTTAACTCCTCACCGTTTTGGTTACGACAAACCTCTTGACGAAAAACAATAGACCGAGCTTAGAATTCAGAATGTAAATAGTAGAAAAATCAGCACCAACAACTAGATGATACAAAATAACAAACAAAATATGATAATAGGATGTTTGATCGACTAGACTTTTAGTGGCTTCTCAAGTTGCTGGTAATAATGCTCATAACAACGAAATTCAGTTAAACATTGCAAAACTTAAAGAAGCTGATGTTATCGCCTATATACCATACATGCTTGCCTATTGCTTAGTATAAAAATGTCTATCCACCAAATATATTTGATACCTAAATTAAAAATATACCAAATGAAGTCAAAGTCATAGTACCCGGCACTCAAAATATCATCAAAAGTGAATGTTAACCTAGTAAATCACACAAACTAGGTGGTTTAGTTGTAGATAAGCTAAAAATCTATTAGACTAAAATAATGAGGAACAAGATGCTATTATGAGGAGAAGTGAACTTGGAAAACTCAAATGACTATAATATATTTAAAAAACCTAAATTATTGTATTATCTAACGAACGTACTGCTGCCGATCTTTCTTTTAAATAAGACCCTCCTTTCGGTGCTCCTTTCGGACAAAAAATATTAATGCAAAGCCCATCTACAATATCTGGATTTAGGAAGGATAAAGGAATTTATAAAGTTCTTCCAAAGCAGAACAGTGAAGACGTTGTGAAAAGTGAAATTAATTAATGCATTTGCTAACAGGCCTGTAAAAATAACGTTGAACTTTACACAACATTATCCATCTTACTTGACTATAATTTTCGAAAGCGTTTAGTCTTTAAAGGCACATTTGAAGGATATTATTGCAGATGAGTGCTATTTAAAAGCATCGATTACACTACTTGCTGAATCTTCAACAACTCAGCAGGATGATATTCATGTTAGAATTTACATATCTGATGTAAAGAGCATGGTGCCGCGATATTATCAGATTTGATTATTACATAAGAGACTCTTTTCACTTTTCATATTTTATAAAGGATGTTACACTTCCAGATAATTATATAATTGTTAGTCTGGATATCGTTCAACTTTTTACTAACATACCACTTCAACTCTTTAAAGATAGGATTGACAAAAGATGGGTATCTATTTCTCTAGAAACATCCATTCCAAAGAATACATTTCTTGAAATAGTTGATTTTATTTTTAACTCAAGCTAAAATAACGTTTCGATATTCAAAAACAATTAATAACATTTTCAGTAAACTCAAAAGTAAGGATGAAATTTCCAAAGTGTCTGGAGTGGTATATTGTATTCTATGTAATAATTGTAGTTTAAGATACATTGGCCAAACAAGCAGAGTCCTTAAAGATAGGTTAACACAGCATAAAAGTGATATACGTTTACAAAAAAGAACTTGCGCTTTGCCTGAACATAATCTCGACACTGACCATAATATAAATTTTAGTGATGTTTCTATTTTACACTGGGAAACCTTAAGTAATAAAAGAATGTGTTTAGAAGAATTTGAAACTACTTTTAAACACAATTTAATAAACTTAAAGATAATAATTTTAGAAATTTATAATTATATTTCCTAGACAAAAACAAAAAACAAATTCAAATAGACAATTGTTAGCTTCATCTGTGAGTTTGGCACTTCTCGACTTCACTCAAATTTAAAAGACGTTGTTTTTCATGTTTGTTTTTTCATAATTAGTTATAGTAAAACTCACGTTAGATGTAAGTATTTTAAAGTTTTATATTTTTCCTAAGTAAATTGTAAACTTTTTCCTTTCCATGTTGTAGCCTTGAGAATGGAATAAACTTTTCCGAAAGCTCGGCTTTTAATAAAGAGTTTTATTTTGCAACTGACGGCTTTCCCACAATTTTTTAAGTAAATATATATATATATATATATATATATATATATATATATATATATATATATATATATATATATATATATATATATATATATATATATATATATATATATATATATATATATATAAATATATATAAAGATTATTACTGGAAACATATACTACTTTCGCTCTTATTTGAGTAGATTAATGTGGGAACGGAGGAGTCGTTTCGTGTGGTGCTGGGGAGAACTGAATTTAAACTGAAACTAGAGAACCATATTATAATAATGTTTAACCTTTAATAATTATACACCAAGTCTCTTTTCTTATATTTACAAACATTTATATATCTAGATTTACTTAACTAATTCTCAACAGTAAATAAACATTGTTAGCAGTTCACAACAGAATTTGCAACCTATAAAATCTCAATCTGTAAATATCAACAAACTAGTGATGATATCAATTCAATGTCAATAATTACGTGACGGGCTTGACCTATTACCCACTTGACATTGCTTTACTTTAATGTTTCGTTAATATATTGTGTTGGCGGTATGCCCGCCAAACCCACCACCAACCCCCCACCCCCATCCCACCCGATACCTGACTGTTCCAAGGACGTCCTGCCTAGTCAACAAACGACGTCGTCCTCTGGCTAGCTACGGGCTATAGGAACCAGCTGATTTTTGTAATCTGCTCAACTCTGCCATCTCTATTGGTTCGACATCGGGGTAGGCCTTCTCGACACCAGATCTTCTTTTCTTCGGCAGTGCTGTCCTTTTCTTAGTTTTCTACTGAATCCTCCGTAGTATACAGATAGCGGCTATGATTACAATAGCTACTGTGAGTGTGGTGGTCAGGCTCGTTATTATGGAAAGATGAGTGACCGTGTGCCATTCGGATTCTTTGGATATGGTCCTCCTCTTGTAGTTCTTCCTGAGCAATATCCGTCAAATCATCATATGGGCGGACTACTGCTTCTTGAGCAATTGTCACTGGACTGATTAAAGCTTTTGAAAACGTTAAGTCGGTTGTCACTGGTTTCACGAATCCACATATAATCGACACTCTCTCTCTATCTGCTTGGGAGTTAGAACCATAGGTTTTGTCTTGATGATACAGTCTTGAGATATGGATATTATGCCATACTGCTTCATCGTAACTTCTTCCCTTTGGCCGTTAGATATTATTGCAATTCTAGATTCTCGTGGGTTGATGAACATCCATGAGTTTCTAGTGTACAGTTGTTTCCAGAGTGTCGACTTGGTGATGGATTGGACAGGTGGTTTTGTCTTCCCTCTGGTATATCTTATCTATTATGCAGTTGTGGTTGCTTTCCATGGTTCTTACCATAGCTGGGGAACATACATATATATTCTTGGAGATTGGGATGCTGCTTGTGAGTTCATCATCATCGTTGCGTGTTATAATCCACTCCTAGGATTTGGTTGGGTACTTCCATAGACCAATGGGTTTCGTTTTCGACCTTATACGGAATCGGGGTTACTTTGATTAGCATAAATTTGGTTACCTCTGTAATTGTGAAGTAGCTGTACAGATGAATATATTTCTCACTGTGACCAATTTCTGACCGAAGTATCGGGTATGAAATGATCTCCAGATGCTGTCGTAGTTTTCTCGTTGCTGCGCTTATGATTCGATCAGTGTGTGCCGGTGAAAGAAAGTCGTAACTGTTAGCTTGGTTCACATGTATGTTTAGCAAGCTTCTATATGAGTAAGTTCATCTAGATATGGATCAGCTATCAGATAAACACTCAATATGTGACTCTTTAATGAATTTTTATCTACCAAGGCTTTATGTTGTTGCTGACTTCTAGACCTTCGTTCAATTTGGACTTGAACTGCCTTAGTGTGTGGTATATCCTCTTCTCTATATCATTGAATCTTGATACTGATTGCAGCATCAGCCTCGTTTGATGATCCGATTTTCGCGTTTTTAATTTATTTAGGTAATAATTCGATTGTTTATTTAATTTGTTTAATGTTTAGATTGTATTATTTTTTGTTGCAATTTTCACATCGCCTAATATAATCTTTAATTTCTTTTCTCATCTTGAAAAAGAGAATTTGTCTTTCATCTCTGCATAGGTCTCATCTAAAGTTCGATGTCGCTTTTTAGTTTCATGAGAAATCATGATTTGGTCTCTAAACTCTGATGCTGTTTTTAATTCTTCCAAATTGGGTATTTTTTCTTTAGAATTAATAGTATTGGAATGTTTAATTTTTATGGGGTTTGTTTCCATACTACTCTGTTTATTTATTGAGAAATTTTGTTTGTTATTAAAATTAGATGTTTTTGCTTTAGGTATGGTTTTTCCGTATTTAGCTTAGTTTTTCCCGTGTTATCGTACTGGGCTAACAAATCTAGCTGTTCTTAAAAGTAAGTTTGAAGACAAATTGAAAAATTTAACTAAGGATATAACTTCCCATGTGCTGCATGATATTGATATACCAAAGAATAAAGATCTAAGTATGTTACTGAATCAGCTCGACAAGCTAAGTGGAAACTTTACATTCAATGCCATGAAACGTATAACATTTGAACCATCTGATACTAAAAAGCAAATTATTGATGAATTATATAAACCTTCAAGAATAAGTTTTAAACGTAGACGTAGAATAAACAATCAAGGGTGTAAATGATTTGTGGTAGATTGATTTAGCTGAATTTACAGACTACTACAAAGAAACCTCTGGTTACAAGTACAGTTTAGTGGTTATCAAATGCTTTTCAAAGTATGTGTGAACTCGCCCTCTTAAAATCTAAAAATGATGAAGAGGTGACTAAAGCTATGGCTGATATTTAAGCTAGTAGTACCTAACCCTCTAACATCCAATCTGATCTTGGGTTAGAACTCTAAATTTAACGCATTAATGAAAAAATACTACATTAATCACTATAGCACTGATAGTGAGTAATTATTACATATATTCCACCTATGGTGGATAGAGTCATACGTATCTTAAAAGAGAAGATATATAAAAATTTCAATTTGGTTTGTTCCTACAAGTGGCTTAATACACTACCTGACGTCACTGCTGCTTACAACTCTACTGTTCATCGTGTGCCTTAATAAATAACAACATGCGTTACATTAATTTTTGGGTCAGTGAGGTTTCTGGAATATATCAGTAATGACAAAAATTCCGCATAAATTGTTGACGAATACCAAACTTATGAGAGTATCAACTTTAAAAGTGAGACTGAAGTAAAAATGACTAAAACTCAGGATCATAGTGTTATGCATACTTAGGATTTTGAGTTAAAGTTAATCGATATAAACATTTTTAATGAAGTTAAAGTTGATTTGACTCTTGACATTAGTGACAGGTTCACCTGAACACATAATTTGTTAAACTGTTAGCTAACACAAACGTAAACTGTTTACTTGGGTGAACGCAGCCTGAAACAATTTTCAAATGCTAGTAGATTTCTGAAACGTTGCATACTAGTTTTCTAATGATGTTTCAAAATGGCGTATAGTATTTTTACGAAATTTTTTTGACAGTTCTTACATCAATTTAAATTTTGTTATTTGTTTGTCATGTGACACAAATCACCCAATCATTTCAACTTTTAATTAATTTCGCACAGACTTTACTCCGGTTGTCACGGCGAAGCGTCCATTACAGGTAACCAAACGTAGACTTCATGCTTGTTTTTTCTCTCCAGGTCGAGACTACCCACTAAACACCCCCTTGAAAACTAGAGAGGTGGCGGAAACCACTCGCTGGCATTGGGTCACCACGTCCCTAACTCTTATTGTTTTAAAAACTTCTATATCATGTCTGCATCCTCCTTATTTCTACTACCCCTATAGTACTCCACAGTATTCCACAACCTTTTACTTCCCAGCATATGCTCCACCACATTATCTGCTGTTACATTTCTGCCAATCTTTTATGCATTTGTTCTCTTATTTGCGGACATCTTACGCACTCAAAAACGGTGTGCTCTGGCGTATCTCTGTCACCACAAAACGTACATTCTTATATAGTGACTATTTTTGTTTTACTTTGGTAAGACCTGAAACGTCCATGAGCTGACAGAAATGGGGTAAAATAATAACCCACCCCCCTATGCTGTCTCGATATCCATGTCTGTATATATGTAATTAGCCTCTTTGTCCACTGGGATGTTGACATTTCCTCTTCCATTTCTCGCTGAAACTTCAGCAATATTTCGGTTTTTACCTTCTTTTTTGCGGATATTGTCATCTATGTCTTGTGTTTATTATGATTTTTTAAATATTGTTTCCGGTTGATTTTAAATTGTGTTTTTTGTATGGGTGCGGGTGTGTGATTTTGCGTGTTGATTTCTACAAGGATGGGGAGTTGATCTGAGTCTAGTTCATTAAGCGTTTTAGGTCTCTTATATTTACATTATTTGAGATGCAGACGTCTAGTGTTGAAGGTGTGTTGTCTGAGTATGCAAAATGGTTGTATGAATTATTTGGATAGTGGAGTGTGAATGTATTGTGTAAAATACAGTTGTTTAGATTAAGGCCGTTGCCTTCGTTATAGACACAGTTCCAATTTGTGTTTGGCATTGAAGTCCCCTATTATGAGTGTTTTGTTTTGTGAGTTTAGATCGTAGATGTTAGGTGGGCGTACCTTTTTGTTGTAACAATTGATTACTGTGTGTTATGTTTTTGTATGGTGAGTGTTTAGAACAACGCGTTTGTGATGGTATTAATTTTTGCTACCGGAAGATGCTGTTTACATTACATATGGGGTGTTACGGAGAATATCGTTATCGTAGTATCGTAGTTTTGGTATTCTTCGTGTTAGGTGTGTATTCTGTATGCAGATTATATCTGGTTGAATTTTTTCGGTTAAGATTTCGAGTTCGCTGAATGTGTTCTCCATGGCACAGGCATTCCAAGATTAAATTTTCCTGTTTTTAGCGATAAATTTTAGCGAATTGATGGATAATACTCAGTTTTCCTAAGTCTGACATGGCAATGTCACGAAACATAGTGAGGATTTGGCTCAGGTCGCATATGTACTGTGGATTTTTGGTTCGTTGAGTAGTGTGCTAAATTGCCACATGTGGGAGCATTTGTCTTAGGTTGGATAGATGTATCAGATTTGTGTGAGTTGTGTGTTTGACTTGGGAAAGGTGAGATAGTTTTGTGTGTATTATTGATTTGTTTTCACCAACTGATCCATATACTTGGTGTATACTGGGCACTTGCGGTAGTTATCTGCATGAAGACCCAGGCAGTCACATCACTGGACTTCAATATCACGTTTTTGAAGTCCTTGGTGTGGTGGTTTTGATGCATTTGTGTATTTTAATTTATGTTTGCATTAACTTGCTCCATGGCTAAAATGTTTGACAATTACGTGACTTGTTGTTTCTTCATTAGGGGTTCCCATTTTATTCTAATGCTGTGAAGGTCTTTTATCTTGCTTAATTAGTTGAGGTTTTAGGTTATTCTAATGGCCCCTAAAAACGATGACGAGGTTCCGTTCTCGTCATTGAGTTTTATGCATGATTCTATAAGCGGCTTGGCCTTAGTCATGTCTCAACTTCTTCTGCTTGCGGTTGGGTGCTGCATTGCAGACTATCTTTCCTAATAGCATCATAATCGGGTTATGATAATAGTATAATAATTACACTACAGTAGACAAGGAAATCTCTGTCTACTGTAGTCTTATTATTAGAAAAAGCTTGTGGGATGCGAGGGAGTAGTTTATGCGAGTAGGAGCAGTTTGAATAAAAGATTTGTGGGTGGTGGTATTAGCCAAAGTAGCCTCTGCATGTGAAACCCTGGGCTTTTTGTTGTTCGTGGTTTTCCTGATTTTGGGTAAAAGGGACAGCCTTTATAATTGGCTGTATGCTCACGTTTGCAGTTACAGCAAAAGCCAGGGACTGTATTGACCCTTTTACATTTGGCGGTCTCGTGGTTTTGACCGCACTTTACACAGCAAAATTTGCCCTTGCAGGAAGTTAAGAATGACAAAACCTTTGGAAGCGATCGCATTGGTTTGGCTCTTATTTTATGCGTAGTGACTCTACTGTGATAATTAAATCGCAGACAGTCACCACGTCGAAGATTCTCTTTTCAGAGCGCGGTAGGTTAATCATTGATCAAGCGGCATGAGGGGTTTGGTTTTGAAGTATTTCATTCGGTGGATGCTAATCGGAAGTCAGTTCCTTTCGTGTGAGGTTAGTTTTCCTCCTGGAGTTGCTATGTGTGATATTGGGGTCCATCTGTGTCATGAGCTAGGTTG
The DNA here is from genome assembly GCA_964006375.1 of Tillus elongatus. Taxonomy (NCBI): domain Eukaryota; kingdom Metazoa; phylum Arthropoda; class Insecta; order Coleoptera; family Cleridae; genus Tillus; species Tillus elongatus. The sequence goes on along the minus strand of OZ023265.1, from coordinate 94,802,012 downwards.
CCTCAAGGTAGTCTTGGGCAACCAAAAATCGTTGAGATTTTTGGCTATGGTGAAATTTATTTTTCTCCTGCGTTTTAGTTGGCCAGATTTTTCCAATGGCTCTTACCATGGAGATGAATTGGTGGAGCAGACTTTTGAGAAGCTTACTCAGGTATTTGTGCGAAAGAGGAGTGGCTAGTTCAGGGCTGAGAAAAATGTGTTTTTCGGAGATCTTGACTGGACTTGGTTTTGGAAACTATTTGCAGGGGTGGACCATTCTCATCTATTGTATCGTTCCTATCAATTGGATCGTCCAGTAGAAGACCGTCGTAGCGGTTTGAAGTTGATACTATCGGACCTGAAGACGCGTCATGACTTCTTTATGAAGGTTTGGAAGGGTATTTTGTTGGGGTTCTGTTGGACTTTGGGGTCGACGGAACTGTTTTAATCTCTGAGGTTTTAAGGCCCACATCGAAATATGATGATGAAATTACGGCAAGCTTTTTTTGGGGTAATAAAGCGGCATGAACCTTTATAATTGATTTCGTGACAGCAGGCATTTTGTGGGATTAAGCTAAAAACAGTATCGAGGAAATGAATCCTCAGGGAAAAACCTGAGGAGACGGTGTAAGTAATTGTTGGTGGACTGGTAATGATAATGTAGATAGAATATATACAGGAACCGGAAAAATTACAAAGTTTAAAATACTGTAGCTTAGGGCAACGCCAGAAAAAGAAACCCAAAAGTATACGGTGAATAACGTTGGACCGACTCTTCCGCACCGAAATCGACTTCGTTTTTGTTACACGAGATAGATGGGGCCATAACAACGGGCTATTATTACAACAATGTAGCAAACCAAGAATGCAGACTGAGAGTCAGCGGATCCGAAAGCATCATGGCAAACTACTTCTTCAATTAAACTAACTTTTTGATTCTAGAACATCTCTATAGTGTTGAGGGTCGTTATAAGTATATGCCTTAAGTCTTTAATTAAAGACCAATTCTAGCAAACCTTCTGTTTGTGGATACCTCCTTTTATCATCTTGAATTTCTTCGTTAGTTACGTCTAAGCGTTTGTATAAACGATGTAGAGCTCCATCATGCGCTGCTCTGTCAAGCTTAAATATAAAATATATTTTTCGAAAATCTTAAGTAGGTTTTTCTTAATTTTTTTCTTTACTCTTTTATTTGAATCCAACTAAACTCCATTTTCGCTATGCGTTTCTCCACTATAACCCAAACTGCTGCCACTGCTTCTTGAACAAAACTTCTATTTTATCAACAAAAATGTTTTAAAGTTTATTTTCAATTGTGGCGACTGCTTGATTCACGTCATCTTTAATAGCAAAGGTATGTTTCATATCATTCTCGAGTTTTGAAAATTGCTGATCTGTAAAGTCTTTTCTGAGTTTAGATATTGTGGTATCCACAAAATCCATGTTAGCAGAAGTCTTTTTTGTATTTGCGTTAAGAGTAGATGCAATTTGATGTGTATGTACTTCTGTATATGCGTTTCGAGACTAATTGATGTTTACTTAATACTAGTTAGGTGAAAATCGATTGTAGGCTTAATGTTAAAAAACAATTTTCAAATAATCTAAAAAATATATTTACAAAATCTGAAGGTTCAATAGGATCTTACTAAACTTATATTTTTTAAAACAACGTCACTATAGACTCTTCGGAAAAATTTGTCTTTGAACAATTCTGTTTAGATGTTTTAAATTTGTAGAACGTCCCAATTTATCGAAAGGCTTCGAATGTTGTTAGTGCTTTCCATTTTCAATTTGATATCCACTTTATGGATTTGCTGTACTTGGATAAATTAGAAATATGGGATATTTTGCGAAGTTTGATTTGTATGTACTTCTTGATATGCGTTTCGAGACTAATTGATGTTTACTTAACACTAGTTAAGTGAAAATCGGTTGTAGGCTTAATGTTAAAGGCTTAATGTTAAAACACAATTTTCAAATTATCTTAAAAAAATTTATTTACAGAATCTGAAGGTTTAATAAACTTATATTTTTGTAAAACAGCGTCATTATAGACTTTTCGGAGACATTTGTTTTTGAACAATTCTGTTTAGATGTTTTAAATTTGTAGAACGTCCGAATTTATCGAAAAGCTTCGAATGTTGTTAGTGCTTTCCATTTTCAATTTTATATCCACCGTAGATAGCTTTATGGATTCGCTGTACTTGGATGAATTAGAATTATAGGATATTTTGCGAAGGTTTTGTAATCTAAGGTAGGTTGGGTTTCCTTTTTTTCAAACACGCCTTATGTTATTGCATGCATGTTTGTAAGCAAAGAAATTCTGGACGCAGCAAGTGCGTTATGGTAGCTAATTTTGATCAAATGTTACATATTTGAACAGCTCAATTTGCTATTAACCTATAAGGTTGAATAGAAACGTGTTTTTTCGGGAACAATTTAAGTTTACTTTTGGATATTTTTGTGCATTTTCACACAATAAAGTTATTTTGATGAAACATGCCACATTGTTTTCACTATATAGGTTATACTGGTAACCAAATTTGATGCTTGCTTTCTTAAAAAAAAACACACATATTTGTTATTAAAAACATTTTTATGAAAATTCACTACCATAACGCACTTCCTGCGTCCATAATTTTTTTCGTTAAGAGGTTTGACGTAACCAAAACGGTCAGGAGTTAAGGACGTTCTGTTCAAGGATTTGTCATTCGTTTTATTAGAGAGAGACTGGCTAAGCCAGAGAAAATATTAAAATATATTAAAAATGTATTTATTAGTTTTATTTTAAAAGACATTTTAATTTTCATCTCCAGTCACAAAAGACGTTCCAACATCAATCTACTCACGCCTTCTGCAAACTCCAATTCTGCAACTCTAAATTCCCTCGATAGATAGATAGTTACATAATTAGTTGAAACTGTAACGTTTTTTGTGAATGATTTCATGTGTTTTCTTTCTTTATTTTGAAGCTTATACAACCCAAACAATTCCAAGTTTATTTCAATTGCATCATGTTTAGCTGAAGCAGCTTCAATGAGCTGAAACAATACATGTTTCATAGTTTCAATGGATTTCTTCTATGTTACTGTTATGCGTATTAATACGATAAGTAGCCATTCTATTTTGAACGCTTCATTCATTCTAAAGCACTTTTTCAACTACCCACGATTGACATACTTTTAATTTGTGGCCTTCACTGCGCAGATGTCCAGAGCACACACTACTTTTCACTTGTAGCGACCACGATTCACAATACTTCATATGATTTTCTTTGTGTCAATGAAGTTAAACATTTATTAACAAACATTATATGAGATAATTATTTTCCAATGAACTGTTACACTTAACACAAAAGTATATTAACATATTTGTTATTATTATACGGTTAGACATATGAGAAAAACAGTATATATATATATATATATATATATATATATATATATATATATATATATATATATATATATATGTATATGTATATATATATATATATATATATATATATATATATATATATATATATATATATATATATATATATATATATATATATATATATATATATATATATATATATATATATATATATATATATATATATATATACATATACATATTAAAATGTACTTTGATGTGCACAGTTGGAAATCAGTTAGTATGAGCCTTCACCAGTGAGGTGTCTCTCAAACAGAAAGATAAGTTTATAACAAACCATATCAGCCTTGATTTTGTTCATGTTGTAGGTGGAAGTTTCAACTAGGTAATCGTTGTGTAGAGGTGTTGCTGGTAAGCCAGACCATTTCATGCAGTCGTCACTATCGAAATGGGTACTCACTTCTTTTACATTTGGTGGTCGATGTTCTCTAAAATCAGGATCGTCGTTTTCAATCACATGACACTTCATGTTGATACAATCTCAATCAACTTTTATGTTTACACCATCCATCTTTTACGTTTAGATGAACCATTAAGAGTGTTTCAACAACACAAAAATTATCATATTTCGATCGGCTGAAATACCTAAATTATTGTATTATCTAACTAACGTGCTGCTGCCGATTTTTCTTGTAAATAAGACTCTCCCTTCGGCGCTCCTTTCGGACAAAAAATATTAATTCAAAGCCCATCTACAATATCTGGATTTAGGAAGGATAAAGGAATTTATAACGCTGTGAAAAGTGAATTTAATTAATGCATTTGTTAACAGGCCTGTAAAAATAATGCTGAACTTTACACAAGATTATCCATCTTACTTGACTATAAATTTCGAAAGCGTTTAGTCTTTAAAGGCACATTTGAAGGATATTATTGCAGATGAGTGTTATTTAAAAGCATCGATTACACTACTTGCTGAATCTTCAACAACTCAGCAGGATGATATTCATGTTAGAATTTACATATCTGATGTAAACATCATGGTGCTGCGATATACATCAGAAATGATTTAACATCAAATGAATTTAAAATGTTGTCTGAAGACAATTGCGAAACTTAAGATTTGGGTAGTATACAAACCACCAACTACCCTCTCCACGCAGTTATAACAAATTCCACCAAATGTATATATATATATATATATATATATATATATATATATATATATATATATATATATATATATATATATATATATATATATAAAGATTATTACTTTTATTTGAGCACATTGAAGTGAAAGAGGAGGAGTCGTTTCGTGGGGTGCTGGTGAACACTGAATTTAAACTGAAACTAGAGAACCATATTATAACAATGTTTAACCTTTACTAATTATACCCCGAGTCTCTCTTCCCATATTTACAAACATTTATATATCTAGATTTACTTAACTAATTCTCAACAATAAATAAACATTGTCAGCAGTTCACAACGGAATTTGCAACATATAGCACTTCAATCTGTAAATATCAACACACTGGTGTATTTGTTTGTAAATACGCCAAGTGATGATATGAATTCAATGTCAATAATTACGTGGCGGGCTTGACCTATTACCTACTTGACATTGCTGCACTTTAATGTTTCTTAACTGTATTGATTAACATTATAATATGTATTTCACTAATTATAACAGTCAGAATAAAATTATGATATATTTCCAACCCTAGATGTAAACCCACCAACGCCTACAACCACCCACCCACCCCCCTCACCCGAGGATAGCTATCTCTTCCATGAACATCCTGCCGAGTCAACGAGGGACGACGTCCTCTGGCTAGCTACGGGTTATCCTCAGCTGTTTCTTGTAATCTGCTCAACTCAGCCATCTCTATTGGTTCGAAATCGGGGTAGGCCTACTCTACACCAGTTCTTCTTTTCTTCAGCAGGGTCTCCTTTTCTTTGTTTCTTCTGAATCCTCCGTAATATACAGATAGCGGCTACAATTTACTATGATAGCGGCTATAATACTATAGCTACTGTGGCTGCGGTGGTCAGGCTCGTTATTGTGGAATGATGCGTGACCGTGCGCCATCTGATTCCTTGGAGATGGTCGTCCTCTTGTCCGTCAAATCATCATATGGGCGGACTACTGCTTCTTAGGAATTGTCACTGGACTGATTATGGCTTTTGAAAACGTTAAGTTGGTTGGCACTGGTTTCACGAATCCACATATAATCGGTACTCCCTCTATCTGCTTGGGAGTTAGAACCATAGGTTTTGTCTTGATGATACAGTCTTGGGAGATGGATATTATGCCATACTGCTTCATCGTAACTTCTTCCCTTTGGCCGTTACATATGATTGTAATTCTAGATTCTCGTGGGTTGATGAACATTAATGGGTTTCTAGTGTATAGTTGTTTCCAGATTGTCGACTTGACTTCTGGTGATGGATTGGAGAGGTGGTTTTGTCTTTCCTCTGTTATATCTCATCTATTATGCAGTTGTGGTTGCTTTCCATGCTTCTTACCATGGCTGTGGAACACATACATAGATTCTTGAGGGTCGGGATGCTGCTTGTGAGTTCATCATCATCCTTGCGTGTTATAATCCAGTCCTAGCATTTGGTTGAGTACTTCTATAGACCAATAGGTTTTGTTTTCGACCTTATACGGGATCGGGATGACTCTTATTAGCTTAAATGGCGTTACCTCTGTCATTGTGGAGTAGCTGTTCAGATGAATATATTTCTCACTGTGACCAATTTTTTACCGAAGTATCGGGTATGAAATGATCTCCAGATGCTGTGGTATTTTCCACGTTGCTGCGCTTATGATTTGATCAATGTGTGTCGGTGAAAGAAGGTCGTAAATGTTGGCTTGGTTTACATAATGTTCAGTAAGCTTATATAATGATGAGTGCGTTCATCTAGATATCGATCAGTTCTCTGATAAACACTTAGTATGTGAATCTTTAATGAATTCTTATCTAGTGCTTTGTACCAAGGCTTTATGTTGTTAATGGCTTCCAGACCTTGGTTCAGTTTGGACTCGAACTGCCTTAGTGTGTGGTATATCTTCTTCTCTGTATCATTGGATCTTGATAGTGATTGCAGCATCAGCCACGTTTGATGATCCGATTTTCGAGTTTTTAATTTATTTAGGTAACGTATTTCGATTGTTTATTTAATTTGTTTAGTGTAAACAGATTGTATTATTTTTTGTTGCAATATTCGCAAGTCCTAATATAATCTTTAATTTCTTTTCTCAGCTTTGGAAAAGAGAATTTGTCTTTCAACCCTGCATAGGTCTCATCTAAAGTTCGATGTCGCTTTTTAGTTTCATGAGAAAATATGATTTGGTCTCTAATCTCTGATGCTGTTTTTAATTCTTCCAAATTCGGTATTTTTGCTTCCAATTATTAGTTGTTATGAGCATTATTATCAGCTATTTTGGAAGGCACTAGAACTCAAAGTCTATCAACTAACTCATTTATCTCATCCCAATTCACATATTTTATTTGCTTTTTATTTTGTATCATCCAATTGTTAGTGCTGATTTTTATATCATTTACATTGTGAATTCTAGGCTGGGTTTTTGTTTTTTATTAAGATGTGTGTCGTCACCAAACCATGAGGAGTTGAGGAATTTCCGCTGAAGGATTTGTCATTGGTTTTGTTAGAGTTAAATACTTTTCTGAGAAAAATTAGTTCACCCATTTGGATTGCATTTAACTTTATAAACACTGTTTGATCCTAAAACATCTTTATAGTGTTGAAGATCGTCATAAGTATATGCCTTAGGCCTTTACATAAAAACCAATTCTAGCAAACCTTCTATTTTATCTAGAATTTCATCATTAATGTTTGTATACAGGATGCAAATCTTCATCATTATCAGGTCTATCAGATTAAAGCATTAAGTGATTGTTTCGAATGTTTTCAGCAAGTTTTGTTTTGTGCTGTACTAAAATCTTTTACATGATATTTTTCTCTTCCCACTTCCTTCTCGCTAAAGTTTTTTATTTCAAACAAGTTGGTTGTGGGTCTGATGTAAACCACTTGTTAGTTGGTTACCGTGCTAAGAGATACAAACTGTTTGGCGGTTTAAGGTATACTAGCTTTGAGGTGGTTTTCTGTCTAACTTCTATCTATTGTTAGTCGTCTATCGCGACAGCTGTTGGCCAGCTCTGTGTCTAGGACTACAACTGTCAGACAGCTACTAGTTTGACACAACAGCTGTTAGACAGCTGTCTCCTGATACTGTATACCTCTAATTTCAAAGGCTATATAAGAGAGCTTTTCAGCAGTTTGTTAATATGCATAACTAGAAATTGCTCCAATTTGATTGGCGCAGCATATGCAAATAAAGCTTTAATGTTTACCATTGAATGCATGGTAATGCAGGTCAGATATATTCACCCCAAACAATGTTATACAACAGCAAATATTAACGTCGATTACTATGGATTAAAAGGTTCATATACCATATAGAAAGTGGGAAATGTATGAATTACCGAATCTCAATAATTCGACTTAAGGCTTGTGGTCTATTAAGACTTCCTCAAACACCTAACGACCTAGATTTGTTATTGTGAGATTGCAAACTGATCGATATAAACGTAAAAGATGGTTGGTGTAAATATAAAAGTTGATTGTGATTGTATCAACATGATGTGTCATGTGAATGAAAACGACGAACGTAATTTTAGAGAACATCGACCACCAAATGTAAAACAAATGAGAACCCATTTCGATAGTGACGACTGCATGAAATGGTCAGGCTTACCAACAACACCTCTACACAACGATTACCTAGTTGAAACTTCCACTTAGAACATGACCAAAATCGAGGCTGATATGGTTTGTTATAAACATATTAAACTGTTTGAGAGACACCTTGATTTCCAACTGTGCACATCAAAATACACACACTGACACACACACACACACACACACACACACACACACACACACACACACTATATATATATATATATATATATATATATATATATATATATATATATATATATATATATATATATATATATATATATATATATATATATACAGTGTGGAACAGCCAAATGGAATAAATTCGATAACGGATAAATGAGGGCGTGTTGGGAAAAACGCTTGGACACGTCGATTTGTATTTTTAACTGCGCATCTTTTTCAAGAAAAAAAAATTATATAGGGTGCGTCATGTGACAGTGGCCAATACCAACTTTCTTATTTTAAATACAAGCCCCTGTATATTATTAATTTTTTGGATTCTTCAGAAAATTCTAGACATAATTCATGTACAATGTCCTATACCTATCTTCAACTGTTTCGGAAATATTAAGTATTTTCAGATTTATTACAAAAATTAACATTAAAAATAGAAAATTATTTTATTTCACAAATTCTAATAAGAAATACTGATTATTTCTTAATAATTTAAAAAAACAAAAAAAAATTAATGTCAATGTAGTAAATGTTCAAAATGCTCGCCACGAACATCTTGGCAACATGCTAATCTGGTATAGAAATGTCTTCTAACATTACTCAACATCTCAGGCGTGACTGATCTAATCGCAAGCGTGATTCGTCTTTTTAAGTAATCTAAGTTGAGGGGCTTAGTTTTGTATACAATACTTTTGACATATCCCCACAAAAAGTAGTCTAATAGCGACAGATCAGGAGATCGTGCTGGCCATTCTATCGATCCGCGCCTCCCTATCCACCGATTTGGAAAAATTTGGTTCAGGTACTGCCGGACATTGATTTGGTAATGGGGCGGTGCTCCATCTTGCTGAAACCATATTTTATTGGCAGGAACTTGTGGGTTTGCTGGATCTGGATATAAGTTTGTCAAAGTTGGCACGACATTATTTTGGAGCAGTTCTAAATATTTATCCCCATTCAAGTTGCCATCAATGAAAAAGGGACCTACGATATGATTTCCAACAATTCCTGCCCAAACATTAACTTTTTCAGGATATTGCGTATGTTCCTCTCTCATCCAATGAGGATTCTCATTAGACCAATAGCGGCAATTTTGACGATTAACATGACCGTGAAGTGTAAATGTGCTCTCATCAGAAAACAAAACATCTTCTAATTGGATCACATTGTTATCTAACATTGCCATCATTTGTTCACAAAAATACGTTCTCCTATCGAAATCGTCCTCCATTAGCTCCTGAGTTAGTATCATTTTATAGGGATGCATTTTACTTTCCTTTAATGTTCGAAAAATTGCTGTGTGGCTAACGTTGAATAGTTGGGCTGCTTGTCGACCAGAAGTATGTGGGTTTTCTTGAAACTCAAGCGTAATATCCAATTTCGTATCATCACTTACTGCATTGGCAGCTACTTTTTTTATCTGTCTCACATGACCAAGCTCGCGAAACTGCTTTTCTATTTTGCTAATTGTTCCTTGGGATACAGGCGGCAAATTTGGAAATTTTTCGTGAAATAAGCGAGACACTTCCATCTGTGTCCGTGTGTTATCTCCATAACCAATCATTTGTAGAATGGTTATTTTGTGCATTTCTGTTAAATGAACCATTTTTCTGATATTATTACGTACAGTTAACGAAATTCAAACGACAATAGCACTGACACTAATCACTACTGTCATGCAGGCAGACAACAAGTTGCTAAGGCTACGAGTTTTATACGAACGGAAAGAAAACTGTTTTTGTTTTTGTTTCATTTCATATCAGTAAAAAGAAACGCATGAATGGTTTTTGTTTACTTTCTCATTATCAAGAGCTGAATGGGAAATAAGTATTGAATGCAATGTAGCGAATTTGTGAAATAAAATAATTTTCTATTTTTAATGTTAATTTTTGTAATAAATCTGAAAATACTTAATATTTCCGAAACAGTTGAAGATAGGTATAGAACATTGTACATGAATTATGTCTAGAATTTTCTGAAGAATCCAAAAAATTAATAATATACAGTGGCTTGTATTTAAAATAAGAAAGTTGGTATTGGCCACTGTCACATGACGCACCCTATATAATTTTTTTTTTCTTGAAAAAGATGCGCAGTTAAAAATACAAATCGACGTGTCCAAGCGTTTTTCCCAACACGCCCTCATTTATCCGTTATCGAATTTATTCCATTTGGCTGTTCCACACTGTATATATATATATATATATATATATATATATATATATATATATATATATATATATATATATATCAACTGGTCGTCTAACCGTATAATAATAACAAATATGTTAATATACTTTTGTGTTAAGTGTAACAGTTCATTGGAAAATAATTATCTCAGATATATCTGTTAATAAATGTTTATACCGGAATATGTTGTTTTTTATTTTAGTAGCTAAGGAACTTCATTGACACAAAGAAAATCATATGAAGTATTGTGAATCGTGCTCGCTACAAGTGAAAAGCAGTGTGTGCTCTGGACATCTGCGCAGTGAAGGCCAAAAATTAAAAGTATGTGAATCGTGGGTAGTTGAAAAAGTGCTTATGAATGAATGAAGCTTTCAAGCTATCTGATTAACACTTAGTATGTGAATCTTTAAATTTAAATGTTGATAGTGATTGTAGAATCAAAAATTGGTTTGTTTCAATTAAATAGTCGGATAGATATATATGGGGCAGGCAAATTTTTCTGGAAAATTAGACAGGAAATTCAGCCCATTCCAAATAGATTAAACATTAATTAGACAGTCGTATTCCCCGTACATAACAGTTCTGAGCTGGCTTTCAATTAAAAGTCAACTCAGAACTGGCATGGACGTGGGAAACCGACTATCTAATTACAACAAAGCAATGTTAATCTATTTGGAGCGGGCAGATTTTCCTGAAAAATTAGCCAGGAAAATCTGCCATGTCCAAATAGATAAAACATTGCTTTGTTTTAATTAGATAGTCGAATTCCCACGTCCATGCCAGGTTTGAGGTGACTTTTAATTAAAAGCCAGCTCAGCACTGGTGTGGACGGACGAATCCGACTGTCTAATTAAAACAAAGCAATGTTTAATCTATTTGGAATGGACAGATTTTCGAGGAAAATCTGACCGTCCAAACAGATTGCTTTGTTTTAATCAGATATTAGGATTCCCACGCCCATGCCAGTTCTGATCTGACTTTTAAATAAAATCCAGCTCAGAACTGGTATGGACGGGGGAATTTGACTATCTGATTAATGTTTAATCTATTTGGAATGAGCTGAATTTCCTGTCTAATTTTCCAGGAAAATTTGCCTGCCCCATATATATTTATCCGACTATTTAATTGAAACAAAGCAATTTTTGATTCTGCAATCACTATCAACATTTCATGATACAGAGAAGAAGATATACCACACACTAAGGCAGTTCGAATCTCTTTGAAATGGACAGATTTTCTTGGCTAATTTTCCGGGAAAATCTGCCGGGTACAATATATACACAGATTAAACATTGCTTTGTTTTAATTCGATAGTGGAATTCCCACATCCATACGACTTCTGAGCTGACTTTTAATTAAAAGCCAGCTCAGAACTCTTATGAACGGAGGAATCTGATTGTCTAATTAATGTTATATTATTTGGAATGGGCAGATTTTCCTGGCTAATGTTCCAGGAAAATCTGCGCGGTCCTTATAGATTAAGCGTTGCTTGTGTTTTAATTAGATAGTCGGATTGCCACGTCCATGTCAGTTCTGCGCTGACTTTTAATTCAAAGCCAGATCAGCCAGTTTAATTGAAACGTTTGCAATGTTTAATTTATGGGCAGATTTTCCTGGCAGATTTTCAGGAAAATCTGCCTATAGATTAAACATTGCTTTGTTTTAATTAGATAGTCGGATCCCACGACCACGCCAGTTCTTAGCCGGCTTTTAATAAAAAGCCAGCTCAGAACTGGTATCGACGGGGGAATTCGATCGTCTAATTAAAACAAAGCAATGTTTAACCTACTTGGAATGAGCAGATTTTCCTGGCTAATTTTCTAGGAAAATCTGCACGGTACAAATAGATTAAACATTGCTTTGTTTTAATTACACTGTCGGATATAATTAAAACAAGGCAATGTTTAATCTATTTGGACCGGGCAGATTTCCCTAGAAAATGAGCCAGGAAAATCTGCCCATTCCAAATAGATTAAACATTGATTTATTTTAATTAGATAGTCGGATTCTCCCGTCCGTGCCAGTTCTAAGCTGGCTTTTAATTAAATGTTATCTCAGAACTGGCATGGACGTGGGAATCCGACTGTCTAATTAAAACAAAGCAATGTTTAATCTTTCTGGATTAGGCAGATTTTCTTGGCTAATTTTCCAGGAAAATCGGCCCGGTCCAAATAGATTAAACATTGCTTTGTTTTAATTAGATAGTCGGATTCCCACGTCCGTGGCAGTTCTTAGCCGGCTTTTAATAAAAAACCAGCTCAGATCTGGTATGGGCGGGGGAATTCGACGGTCTAATTAAAACAAAACAATGTTTAACCTATTTTGAATGTGCAGATTTTCCTGGATAATTTCCCAGGAGAATCTGCCCGGTTCAAATAGGTTAATCATTGCTTTGTTTTAATTAGATAATCGTATTCCCACGTCCATGTCAGTTCTGAGCTGACTTTTAACAAATGCCAGCTCAGAACTGGTATGGATTGGGGAATCCGACTATCTAATTAATATAAAGCAATGTTTAATCTATTTGGACCGGGCAGATTTTCCTGGAAAATTATCCAGAAAAATCTGCCCGGTCCAATCAGATTAAACATTGCTTTGTTTTAATGAAATAGTCTGATTCCCCTGTCCATACCAGTTCTGAGCTGGATTTTAATTAAAAGTCAGCGCAGAACTAGTATGGACGGGGGAATCCGACTGTCTAATTAAAACAAAGCAATGTTTATTCTATTTGGAATGGACAGATTTTCCTCGCTAATTATATATAAAAATTGAAACTGACCCCGCATATGGGTTTTAGGGGTCCTAGTTTGCGCTCATTTGCAAAATTTTTTTCAAAATTCACAAGTCGGGATCTACCTAGTAAATAATTACCGTTTTCCAATTTTCCCAGAAAATTTGTGCCCATCAGCCTTCAGAAAGGCAACTACTTGTGCAAAAGCCAACCTGCATAAGTTAGTGACTTCTTATGAAAGTGCAGATATATATATATATATATATATATATATATATATATATATATATATATATATATATATATATATATATATATATATATATGCTTTTGCAAACCTATTAAACAAGGCTTTAAGTTTTATCCATCAGGTAAGAATAGTCGTTACTTCCGTAACCAAGGAAGTTACGGGACCAGGAGTCAATAGGGGTGCTGGGCGGGGTAGGTAGTAGAAAGGAAATATGAGCAGAAAATGCGAAGAAAACGGGCTTGAAAGCTGTCTTTTTTACAGCTTGAAGTCATATCTCCCTTACACCCTGCCGTCCCCGCACAATACCCCTATTGACCCAGGTGCCGTAACTTCCTTGGCGGGTATGAGCAAGACATATTTCTTGTGGTTTATGTATGGTGTGGCGGTGGTTCCGACCGCAGTGTTTTCGTCAACACTACCCTATGTTTCTCTTGACAGCTAAACGTTGCGTTACGTTATTCGACAGCAAGCTGTCAAGAACTACTATATAAGAGACACCACGGATCTCTCTCTCTCTCTCCTCGCTACCAACCAACACAGTGAAGATACGTCTCTCCACGCTCGGTCAGTTATCTGTTATGTACTGTTGTGACTGTTTTATAGTTAAATGTATCATATAGTTTATTCAGTTAGTGAAATAATAAAGTATATTAAATGTTTACGTATGGATTTAATATCAACAAGTGCAATTAACATCCATATTGGTGACCCCGTGCCGCAAGCCGAAGATGCCCAGCCTGATGTTCCAGCCGACGTCGCCTAACTTCCACGCACGTGCTCATGCCTACAGAAAACGAATATCTAAACAGGTCAGTCTTTTCTAATTTAAAAATTATCTGATTTTTTTTCACAATGGCCGAAGATTCTTCAAGCAGCAATATCATGGCAAGGGTTGCAATAAAATTACCTCCTATATGGAGACGTAACGTAAAAATCTGGCAAATGCAGGTTGACGCCCAGTTTGATATATCGCAGATCAGTTCTGAAAAGACAAAATTCAGTCATGTACTCGCTATACTCGATCCTGATGTCGCAGAGTCAATTTCAGATTTTTTAACCCAACCGTTATCATCAACCCCCTATTCAGATCTAATGAAACGTCTTTTATTAGAATTTGAAGAGTCCGATAGTCGCAAACTAAATAAACTTTTAACAGAATTAGAATTAGGCGACAGAAAACCATCGCAACTTTTACGCGAAATGAAGTTTTTAGCCGGTAGTCAGATTGGAGAAAATTTCCTTAAAATTTTATTTCTACAACGTTTACCAGTCAACGTTCGTTCAATTTTGGCTTTAAGCAACGATTCTCTACAAAATTTGTCGGTTACAGCAGACAAAATCGTGGAATTTTCCGGAGATAAATACAACGTGGCTGAAATTCAGTCACGCGAGCCCGACAAGCTAGCCAAGTTAGAAGCACAATTAGAGAAGCTAACAGCATTAGTCAACGAATTGCGAACGCGTTCCCGATCTACCTCCCGAGAAAGACCCAAGCTTTCTCGAAATTCCATAACCGCAAATTCCTCAACCTCCACGTGTTGGTATCATGAACGATTTGGCAACAAGGCCAAACGTTGCATCCAACCTTGCAATTTCAAAGCAAAACATGTGTCGGAAAACTAATAAGGCACTCCCTCCACGCGGCAGGAGACGAGAGCCACCTAACACGCCGCCTTTTTATTTTTGATAGACGCTCCAATATGAAATTTCTAATCGACTCTGGAGCGGATATTTCAGTTATTCCACCCACTCACGATCAACGGAAATTTCAATCGAAACGTACCTTGTATGCTGCAAACGGGACCCCTATTCATACCTATGGCGAACAACTATTAGATTTGGATCTAGGTTTACGCCGTAGGTTCTGCTGGCCCTTCACACTTGCCGATATCAAGCAACCAATTATAGGCGCTGATTTTCTAGCAGAGTTTGCTTTACTTGTGGATATGAAACATAGACGTTTAATCGATACAAAGACAAACCTCTGTAAGACCGGTGCTAACCCAACACTAGGAATTAATTCTAAAATTCATCTTGTAGACCCGACACACCAGTACTTCAAATTGCTACAACAATTTCCTGACCTTTTTAAGGAAACTTCTTCTAGCAACCTTCCAGACGTTGAGTTCTTCCATACTATAAGTACGGAAGGACCACCTGTCACTGCAAAAGCTAGAAGATTGCCCCCAGAAAAGCTAGCTCAAGCAAAGCTAGAATTCCAGCACATGATGGACTTGGGAATTTGTAGACCCTCCAAAAGTCCATGGTCAAGCCCCCTCCACATGGTGCAAAAAAAGGATGGCTCATGGAGACCATGTGGGGATTACCGAGCACTAAACGCTAAAACAATCCCAGACAAATATCCCATTCCAAATTTGCAGGATTTTAATGCCCAGTTAGAAGGCAAACGTATTTTTTCAAAATTAGATATCATTCGCGCTTTCCATTACATCCCAGTAGCACCTCAAGATATTCCCAAAACAGCAGTCGTAACTCCATTTGGGTTATTCGAATTTGTTAAAACCCCATTTGGCCTTCGTAATTCAGCACAAACATTTCAAAGATATTTACATTCAATTTTAAGACATCTTGACTTTGCCTACTCCTATCTTGACGATATTCTCGTTGCATCAGCCTCTGAAAAAGAACATCAAGAGCATTTAGCAAAACTTTTTCAGACACTTCAAGACAACGGCATCCGTATCAATTCATCTAAATGTGAATTCGGAGTGGCCGAAATTTCATTTTTAGGTTTTCGTGTAAATAAATCTGGATTATTTCCACTTCCTGAACGCATCAAAGCTATTACCGACCTACCTCTACCCGATACCATTGAAAAACTCAGAAGATTTCTAGGTCTCATAAATTTCTACCGTCGTTCTCTTCCACGTGCTGCGGAAATTCAGCAACCACTATTCGACCTCTGCCAGAATCCCAAAAAACGCGACAAACGTAAAATCGAGTGGACTCCTCAGACTCGAGAAGCATTCGAACGTTTGAAAGAGGCACTAAAAAACGCTTCACTAATAGCTCATCCGTCTTCTTCGCTACCACTGATTCTCCATGTCGATGCTTCTGATTATGCCGTAGGCGCTTCCCTCCAACAACTACGTGATCAAACACTAGAACCCCTAGGTTTCTACTCTAAAAAGCTTACTTCAGCCCAAAAATCTTACAGCACCTACGATCGCGAACTTCTAGCTGCTTATCAGGCAGTTAAATACTTTAGATATACCCTAGAAGGTCGCCATTTCACCATTTATACGGACCACAAACCTTTGACATACGCTTTTGAACAACGCGTCGATAAAGCATCTCCAAGGCAACTACGACATTTAGACTTCCTAGGTCAATTTACCACAGACATTCGCTACATACCAGGTCCTACAAACATTCCCGCAGACTATTGTTCTCGCATTGAAACAATTTCACTTTCTTCGACTGTGTCACTCCAAGAAATTGCGCAAGCTCAGTCATCTTGTGAGGAACTCAAACACCTTCTGCAGTCTAAATCTTCCTCATTCAAATTTCAAAACATGCCTAACTTCCACGCACGTGCTCATGCCTACAGAAAACGAATATCTAAACAGGTCAGTCTTTTCTAATTTAAAAATTATCTGATTTTTTTTCACAATGGCCGAAGATTCTTCAAGCAGCAATATCATGGCAAGGGTTGCAATAAAATTACCTCCTATATGGAGACGTAACGTAAAAATCTGGCAAATGCAGGTTGACGCCCAGTTTGATATATCGCAGATCAGTTCTGAAAAGACAAAATTCAGTCATGTACTCGCTATACTCGATCCTGATGTCGCAGAGTCAATTTCAGATTTTTTAACCCAACCGTTATCATCAACCCCCTATTCAGATCTAATGAAACGTCTTTTATTAGAATTTGAAGAGTCCGATAGTCGCAAACTAAATAAACTTTTAACAGAATTAGAATTAGGCGACAGAAAACCATCGCAACTTTTACGCGAAATGAAGTTTTTAGCCGGTAGTCAGATTGGAGAAAATTTCCTTAAAATTTTATTTCTACAACGTTTACCAGTCAACGTTCGTTCAATTTTGGCTTTAAGCAACGATTCTCTAGAAAATTTGTCGGTTACAGCAGACAAAATCGTGGAATTTTCACAGCACCTACGATCGCGAACTTCTAGCTGCTTATCAGGCAGTTAAATACTTTAGATATACCCTAGAAGGTCGCCATTTCACCATTTATACGGACCACAAACCTTTGACATACGCTTTTGAACAACGCGTCGATAAAGCATCTCCAAGGCAACTACGACATTTAGACTTCCTAGGTCAATTTACCACAGACATTCGCTACATACCAGGTCCTACAAACATTCCCGCAGACTATTGTTCTCGCATTGAAACAATTTCACTTTCTTCGACTGTGTCACTCCAAGAAATTGCGCAAGCTCAGTCATCTTGTGAGGAACTCAAACACCTTCTGCAGTCTAAATCTTCCTCATTCAAATTTCAAAACATGCCTCTTGACAACGGATTGAATCTTATTTGCGATTCTTCTTCAAAGAAACTTCGCCCATTCATTCCGCGCAAATTTCGCCGAAATATTTTCGATTCTATCCACAATTTATCTCACCCAGGCATATCAGCTTCAGTCGATCTGGTCCAGGATAGATTTTGTTGGCCCAAATTGAAACGCGATGTATCTCTTTGGTCTAAAACTTGCATTCCCTGCCAGAAAGTCAAGATATGGAGACACACTTCCAGTGCCATTGGACAATACACCCCAGCCACGAGAAGATTCTCGCATATAAATGTTGACATTGTGGGACCATTACCACTATCACAAGGTCAACGCTATCTGTTAACAATAATAGACAGATTTTCTCGATGGCCCGAAGCAATTCCATTGTCAGATATTACAGCAGAAACAGTAGCGAACACTATTTTATCATGCTGGATCTCTCGTTTCGGTGTTCCGCAATACATCACCACAGACAGAGGTAAACAATTCGATTGCCACCTTTTCACACACCTCACTAAAACACTAGGTGCAGACCACATCAAGACCACAGCTTACCAGCTTACCCAGCAGCAAATGGTGTAATCGAGAGATGGCATAGAGTTCTGAAACAGGCCTTGAAAGCTCATATGGACGAAAACTGGGTCGCTAAATTGCCAATTGTGTTACTAGGACTCAGATCGTACATAATTCCAGAATATCGCTCAACACCCGCTGAAATAGTATACGGAGAATCAATCAAACTTCCCACCGACTTTTTCAACAGCACACAAGCTCATGATGTTCCACCACTTATATCTCAGCTGAAAGAAGACATAAGGAAACTTCGACCAGTACCTTTTAAACATCATACTGCAAAAAAGGTATTTGTCCATCCTAAGCTTATGGAAGCTCCTTTTGTTTTTGTTCGCATTGATATTCCGCGAAAAACTCTCGAACCAGTTTATGACGGCCCCTTTGAAGTGTTATCCCGAACTGACAAAGTCTTCAAAATCAAGAAATCACACGGAGAAGAGACAATTTCTGTTGACCGTCTTAAACCCGCATTCATTCTTTGTGATAACGAACAGACAACTTTCCAGCCTCAGAGACATCCTAGTGAAACTGAAAGTGACAGTGAAAGTCCAACACCTAATGAAACTGAAAGTGACAGTGAAAGTCCAACACCTAGTGAAACTGAAAGTGACAGTGAAGTTCCCGTTCCCGTTCAAACTACACGCCATGGACGTAGAGTTCGATTTCCACGAAGATACTTGAACTAATAGCGTTGCCACTGAGAGGGGAGTATGTGGCGGTGGTTCCGACCGCAGTGTTTTCGTCAACACTACCCTATGTTTCTCTTGACAGCTAAACGTTGCGTTACGTTATTCGACAGCAAGCTGTCAAGAACTACTATATAAGAGACACCACGGATCTCTCTCTCTCTCTCTCGTCGCTACCAACCAACACAGTGAAGATACGTCTCTCCACGCTCGGTCAGTTATCTGTTATGTACTGTTGTGACTGTTTTATAGTTAAATGTATCATATAGTTTATTCAGTTAGTGAAATAATAAAGTATATTAAATGTTTACGTATGGATTTAATATCAACAAGTGCAATTAACATCCATATATGGTATTATATAACGAGGGTGGTTGTATGCACGCGAGAGAGGAAGGAAGATCCTCACGACGAAGCACCCACACCCAGCAAACCCCTGAAACCTTTTTTTGAAAAGCGTTCGGGAGCTAATCTACAAATTTACCCAAGAAGGTTTAAAGGCTTATTTACCGCATCCTGTAACCCATGAAAATGTATATATTTTCCTAGATGCTTGCCACATGATTAAATGAATAAGAAATTGTCCGGCAAGTTGTAGATCTATAAAACATGGCAGCAGACAAATCAGGTGGTCATTTCTAGAAAAACTGGTAGAGCTGCAAGATGTTGAAGGTTTTTCTTAATTTTTTTCTTACATTTTTGTTGAAAACACTTTTTACTGAATTTGCATAGAAAAAAAATCGCTTGTGGCGAGATCACAACATTGCAACATTGAGACTTTCGAATTTTTTATTCGATAAGTCAATTCTATAAAAATTCACTACCATAACGCACTGCTGCGTCCAGACTTTTTAGTTAATAGTATACTTAGATAATTTATAGGTGGTTAAACATCTTTTAGATTTTATTTTATTATTTTAATCGTATTTATGAAAATTTCAATCCTAATACTCGAGACGCCTATGGTGTTGAGGACCGTGTACACCTAAACAGGCCTTTTAGCCAATGTTGGTTTCAAACATTAAACATTACAACGCATCGCCTTGGGAGATGCCTGGTCTATCCGTAGGTAGTCAAAGCTCAGGATCATAAACTGACGTACAAAATGTAACTCTAGTTTTATTAAATATTTGAAGTGTTATCGTTAGATGGTGCGAAGATCATGCCGTATCAAATGTCATCGCTGCATTGTTTATGTCTAAAAATGTTGACTGTGCTGGCAGCTGCTGGCGCCTGGTAAACTAACCCATTATTATTCTGAACTTTTACTTTTAACTAACAAAATAACAAATTCCTTAAATCCTAACGAAACTTGATCCTTCAATTTTTGATGTTTTTAATAATATCCTGATTGCAAAAAGGAACCAATTATTGTCAATTTGGCGTATTAACGTACATAAGACATAAGAAAACAAAGAAAATGTTTGCTCTGAATTTTAACCGAATTGCTTAATAATCTCTTCCAAAGATAATTATTACATGGGATTAGGATTTTTGTATTATAATTGAAAATGGAGGCCCATAGCTTCAGTATTGATAATTGAGTACACTATGTCATATGTAGCAGCAAGTGAATAATTAATTGTATTTATTATTAGATTATAATATAGATAATTGTACATTTATATGATTGCACAATGAGTTAGAATTTTCTAAAAGAATTATTAGGTATTATGTTGTGTTAACCAAATTATAAATTAATAATAATTTCAACTGTCGCTCGCTTTCTGTATGAGTAATAATTTAAAATCAATATATCATTAGTTATGTGAACTGATGTTCAAAGAAACATAATAAAACTCTGGACGCAGCAAGTGCGTTATGGTAGTGAATTTTCATTAAAATGTTTTTAATAACAAATATGTGTGTTTTTTTAAGAAATAATAATCAAATTTGGTTACCAGTATAACCTATATAGCAAAAACAATGTGCCATGTTTCATCAAAATAACTTTATTGTGTGAAAATGTACAACAATTTCCAAAAGTAAACTTAAAGTGTTCCCGAAAAAAACCGTTTCTTCACCTTATAGGTTAATAGCAAATTGAGCTGTTCAAATATGAAACATTTGATCTATTCGCTACCATAACGCACTTGTTGCGTCCAGAATTTCTTTTTTTACAAACATGCATTATATTTCGATGGAAAATGTAAAAATGCAGTAACATAAGGCGTGTTTGATTAAAAAAAAGGAAATTTGTATCACCAGCGACTTATGGGCCACCCTGTGATTGTAGAAATATTATTTTAAGATGTAGCTCAAGACACCCTATAATTAATATATACAAATTTTTTCATATCTTATATAATAATGGATATATTGAACTTTATTGATTTTTTACGAAAATTTGACAAAAACTATATACCATTAAACGATAAACTCTATAGCTAAGGCTACTGCCAAGCATCAGAAAAAGGGTCTATTTGAAATGAATTTTCTGCAAATATTTTAGTAAAATGAATGACAATGACGGTTGAAACTAAGACTTTAGGGTTTGTAAAACATCCTTCTTGAGACATTTTCTTTCCATAGCCCGTATTAGATTCAAGTTATTTGCCTAAATGTTGCCAATTTTGACATTTTAAATCGCCACTTTGACGTTTTGAGGAAAACCTCAATTTATTTTTCTTTAAATGCCTATAACTTTTTTGTCTTTTGACCTACATAGCTAAATTTTGGTAGGTGACTTACCTATAAGGATATAAATCTGCGTACCAAATTTGGTTGCCCTTACTTTGTTAATTCCGGAGATATAATTTTTTTCCGAAAGAAAACACAAAATTTTTCGGGAAAACCTGGGCAGATTGTCCTGGCTAACGAACTCATCAAAGCCATTTGCAAAAGGAATTTTTTTACCCAATTTAATAAAAATCGGCCCATTATCTTTTGAGTTATCGGTGTGATACATATATATATATATATATATATATATATATATATATATATATATATATATATATATATATATATATATATAAATATATATACATATATATATATATATATATATATATATATATATATATATATATATATATATATATATATATAAATTGAAACTGATCCCGGATATGTTTTCTGGGGTGCCTAATTAGCGCTCATTTGAAGAAATTTTTTCAAAATTCAAAAGTCGGGATCTCCTCATTAGTGAATTTTTTTAAGAAAATTCACAAATAAATAAAGCAAACTAATAAGATTACACTGTCCATGTTCTAATTAGTCAATGCTAGAATGAAGAGAACAATTGACTAACAGTAACATTCTAATGTTAGTCAATGCCAGCACTCAGCCAAGACCTTTGTGTGGCGCATTCTACTGGTGGTATCGCCTCATGAATATTTATTTATAAAAGCCTCTGTAGTTTTGTCGTAAGAACGTGCGCCTCTGAACCGAAGGGTACTATGTTGGATCACAGGGTATTCCATTCGCTTTTTCAGTACATACTGTAGCACTAATATCAACCGAGGTGGTGGCATTGTATTTGAGCAAGTTGAATGTCTGCACGTTTCGCCATTCGGAGTAAGGCCGTCGGTCCCGTGCCCATGGGATGTTGGGTACGTTGAATATCCCTACTATCCTTGCATAACGGCAGGGTTCAGCAAAATTTCCTGGATAGTCAGGTGAAACTACTCCCTGGCGTCGGTGGTTGGCCATAGTCGCGGAAGTAGACCGACGCTAAGCAAACAAAAACCTACACATATTTATATGCTTCTAAGGCTGACTTAACATTAATTGAGCTTATATTTCCATGGTTGTTGAATAAAACATTTTTAAACAGTAATATATAGTTGTATATTTATACGACGACTTACGTACCTAGTTAATAAGACCATTATATAAGCACATATGCACTATGCATTATTCTAAGTGAGATGTGATACACGAAATACGTGCCGCCATTTCGTTGCGGAACTAGATAGCCTACCTGGTTCCCCAACGAGATGGCGGGTCAGGTAAGGTCAGGTCAGGTCAGGTCAGGTCAGGTCAGGTCAGGTCAGGTCAGGTCAGGTCAGGTCAGGTCAGGTCAGGTCAGGTCAGGTCAGGTCAGGTCAGGTCAGGTCAGGTCAGGTCAGGTCAGGTCAGGTCAGGTCAGGTCAGGTCAGGTCAGGTCAGGTCAGGTCAGGTCAGGTCAGGTCAGGTCAGGTCAGGTCAGGTCAGGTCAGGTCAGGTCAGGTCAGGTCAGGTCAGGTCAGGTCAGGTCAGGTCAGGTCAGGTCAGGTCAGGTCAGGTCAGGTCAGGTCAGGTCAGGTCAGGTCAGGTCAGGTCAGGTCAGGTCAGGTCAGGTCAGGTCGGGTCAGGTCAGGTCAGGTCAGGTCAGGTCAGGTCGGGTCAGGTCAGGTCAGGTCAGGTCAGGTCAGGTCAGGTTTCTTCTTCCCTCATCTTTGGCGTCAGGTGCTGCGCCATATCGTAAATGTGCAATGCGTAGCTATACAATTGTCTGGGGTCGTTGGGATCGTGTTGCCAAAGTACAGCTTTTCTCTGACAATGGCCTGCTGTGCTTCTCCCCAGTAATGGCTTATAAACTTTTCTTGAAAGTCTTCCATATCCTCAATTCCTTCTTAGTTACTGGTGAACCATTTTATTGCATCCCCTTTTAAACTCTGCCTTATAATTTCCTTCATGTCCTGCCCATCATATATGTTCCTTAGCTTTATCAGGACGCTCGTAATAAATACCTTGGGGTGTAGTTTGTCTACATGTCCGGTGAATTTCAGTCCAGTGTCGTTCGTAGTTTGGTATATAATTATTTCATTCCACATGCCTGCTCTCATTTGTCGCTTCATTCTCTCTAATTTTTGTTTCACATTCTCTTCTATTCTGACGCTCGCTATATTCATTCGCTGTTCCGTCTCATCCTTTAATTTTTTTAAATCATCCACATTTACTCTAGCCACTTGCTCCACTCTTTCGACTTTTTCATTCGTCTCGGTTAGTTTCTCACCTATCTCATTCTGCTAACTCTCAACTTTCCTCTCTATTGCCGTACTCACTCCAATCATCCTCAGATATCTTTCATTCCCCACTATCTCGTCTTCAGCTACATTCATTCTTTCCATGACGCCCTGGTATTTTTCTTACACTTTGCCCTCTACTTCGTCATTTACTTTCTGTATCAGCTCCTTTTTCACCTCTTCCACACTTTTTTCTAATTTCTCTGTTATTTTTCCCTCAATATAGATTTAATATTTAATAATTCAATTATCCAATCTCTCATTAACTTTCTTCATATTCAGCTCTTGTTCGATAAACTTTTCAGTCATACTTTCTTTTATCTTTTCGAACCTGTCATTCATGTTTTCATTTGTATCTTTCCTCATATCATTCATATTTCATGCTATACATATCCCCTTTCATTTCTTGTTTTTTTATTACAAACTTTTCTACAATTTCTTTCATACTTATTTGCTGTTTTTGCTGCATTCTGTCCATGTCTTCTTTCTTTACCATACTCTGTTGTATATGCATTAAATATTGTAACATAACGTCGTTATTTGGACCAGTTTGCTTCTCCGTTTCTTGTTCTTTTTCTCCTTCTTCGCTTCTAACATTCTCCATTTCATCGACATTTATGCTTTCGTGTGACATCACTTCCATTCTTTCTTCCGCATTCTCACTCATTTCTACCTCAGACACTCTCTCAACATTCATTTCCACACTTTCCTGCTGTTCATGTTGTCTTTCGTCTCCCCTGTCCTGTCTGTCCTTTGACGTGGTCATTTTTCTCCCTCTAGGCATTTTCCCTACTTTCTTATTACGTTTTGTTTAATTTTTTATTTTATTTATTTTACTCGTGAACCTCGAAAGCTCCCACGCTTAGGCGACACTTGATAAAGTTAGTTAATCTAGGGGTTGTTTTAGTCCCACTATTGGGTATTTAAATTTTAAGTTTTATATTGTGATTATTATTATTGAGATATCTGATATAGTGATCAGTTTAAGTATAGGTTTATACACACACACACAAATATATATATATATATATATATATATATATATATATATATATATATATATATATATATATATTTAATGTCTTATGTGAAGTGTTGTAAATGTATTAAGTATATAAGTATTTGACTTACACCTTGATGTATCCACTGCCCTTTTACTGCAGCCCGAGACCTAAATAAATTTATAGCATGGATGAAATGAACTTACTCAGGGTGCTCTTTTCAGCAAGTGGGTTCAGGTTCTACGAAGTTAATATTATTTCCAAAAGTATGATTAAATTTTTCCCTATGATCTTTACTCAAAATACTTATAAATATATGTTAAAGAAAATAAAGCAAAGGCCCTTATACGCTCGCAGAACTTAAATATTTATTAAATTAACATATATGACACAAACCTAAACCTTATGTATTATTTTAATCTATTTGAATTTTACACATTAAAAAGAAAAATAATTTTTTTTTAACGGTACCGTCACCTACTGATGTTTGCATTTATTCCACCGTATTGTGGCACTTAGTCAATAGACACAGAATTCCACGCTTACTATCAGTTACAGCCAAAAGATGCCCCCCCTGCCTCTGCAAGTATTTTGAATTTGTCGTACAAAACCAAAGCACAGTTTGTACGATTAGATTTCAATTTTCAAACTATATCCTTATTACCAAAAATTCCCATCTAATAATTTCAAGACAATTTCAATCTTTTTTTATATCAAAAATTTTCAATCAGATACTTTTATCAAAATGTTCCCCTCTGATTATTATTTTTCTTCGTAACCAGCGTAACTAATTAAAAAACTGCTATCTGCCTTCTTGCAAATCAAAAATTATAACAAATTTTATACAATAATACTTTTTTATCATCTCCTCGGATATGTGATTTAGCATTGTTGATTCTTGACAGATTATCTAACCTACATTTTACAATTTCTGTCAGTTTGACATGTGGTTCTCATCTGTTAACCTAACTATAATTTTGTTGCCGGTTTGACGTTTGTCCTAAATAAAAACAGCTGACTTACATCTAGGTTACATTTCGTAAATTATCCAACACTAACCTTACAAATCTAAAATTCTTAATTCTAATAAACAATAACATCTAGTAAACAATAATAATAAATACAACATATTTACATTCTCAAGAGTTTTAGAGTTTATACACATAGATACTTTATATATGTTATATCACTTCCTGCAGTCCATTCTGTCTTTGATATGACTTTCACTCCTTATAAACTAATTTTACCATTGCCCTATTTTCTCTGACACATACATATCTGTGAAATTTAGTTTCTCCATGTGCATAAACATTGCATACACCAAAGGTAAGTTCTTGTTTGTGTTTAGTATGATTTGTTTTAGGCTTTGTATGGGGTGTTTTAAAGAGTGTGTTGTTGGCTTGTATGTATGTGTATATATGTATATGTGACCCCCTTATAGAAACCACATCAATATATATATATATATATATATATATATATATATATATATATATATATATATATATATATATATATATATATATATATATATATATATCAACTGGTTCTCTCATATGTCTAACCGTATAATAATAACAAATATGTTAATATACTTTTGTGTTAACTGTAACAGTTCATTGGAAAATAATTATCTCAAATAATGTTTGTTAATAAATGTTTATCCCGGAAAATGTTGTTTTTTATTTTAGTAGTTAAGCAACCTTCATTGTCACAAAGAAAATCATATGAAGTATTGTGAATCGTGCTCGCTACAGGTGAAAAGCAGTGTGTGCTCTGGAAATCTGCGCATTGAAGGATACAAATTAAAAGTATGTGAATCGTGGGTAGTTGAAAAAGTGCTTATGAATAAATGAAGCTTCCAAAATAGAATGGCTACTTATCGAATTAATACGAATAACAGTAACATAGAAGAAATCCATTGAAACTATGAAACATGTATTTTTGCAGCTCATTGAAGTTGCTTCAGCTAAACATGATGCAATTGAAATGAACTTGGAATTGTTTGGGTTGTATAAGCTTCAAAATAAAGAAAGAAAACAAATGAAATCATTCAACAAAAGAATGTTACAGTTTCAACTAAATATGTAAATATCTAGATAGATATCGAGGGAATTTAGAGTTGCAGAATTGGACTTTGCAGAAGGCGTGAGTAGATTGATGTTGGAACGTCTTTTGTGACTGGAGATGAATATTAATTATTATTATCAGATATAGTTAGATATATAAAAACTCAATGACAAGAACGGAACCTCGTCATCGATTTTAGGGGCCACCAGAATAACCTAAAACCTCAACTAATTAAGCAAGGTAAAATACCTTTACAGCATTAGAATTTTTGCCATGGAGCAAGTTAATGCAAACCTAAATTAAGATGCACAAATGCATGAAAACCACCACACCAAGGACTTCAAAAACGTGATATTGAAGTCCACTGATGTGACTGCCTGGGTCTTCATGCAGATAACTGAGAGTCAGCGGATCCGAAAGCATCATGGGAAACTACTCCTTCTATTAAACTAACTTTTTGATTCTAGAACATCTCTATAGTGTTGAGGATCGTCATAAGTATATGCCTTAAGTCTTTAATTAAAGACCAATTCTAGCAAACCTTCTGTTTGTGGATACCTCCTTTTATCATGTTGAATTTCTTCGTTAGTGAAGTCTAAGCGTTTGTATAAACGATGTAGAGCTCTAACATTCGCAGCTCTGTCAAGCTTAAAAACAAAATATATTTTCGAGTCTTAAGTAGGTTTTTTCTTAATTTTTTCTTTTAGTATTTTATTTGAATCCAACTAAACTCCATTTTCGCTATGCGTTTCTCCACTATAAGCCAAACTACTGTCACTGCTTCTTGAATAAAACTTCTATTTTATTACTAATATTTAGTAACAAAAATGTTTTAAAGTATATTTTTAATCGTGGCGACTGCTTGATTCACGTCATCTTTAATAGCAAAGGTATGTTTCATATCAGCATCGCGTTTTGAAAATTGCTGATCTGTAAAGTCCTTTTTGAGTTTAGATATTGTGGTATCCACAAAATCCATGTTAGCAGAAGTCTTTTTTGTATTTGCGTTAAGAGTAGATGCAATTTGATGTGTATGTACTTCTGTATATGCGTTTCGAGACTAATTGATGTTTACTTAATACTAGTTAAGTGAAAATCGATTGTAGGCTTAATGTTATAAAACAATTTTCAAATAATCTAAAAAAAATATTTACAAAATCTGAAAGTTCAATAGGATCTTACTAAACTTATATTTTTTAAAACAACGTCACTATAGACTCTTCGGAAACATTTGTCTTTGAACAATTCTGTTTAGATGTTTTAAATTTGTAGAACGTCCCAATTTATCGAAAGGCTTCGAATGTTGTTCATGCTTTCCATTTTCAATTTGATATCCACTTTATGGATTTGCTGTACTTGGATAAATTAGAAATATGGGATATTTTGCGAAGTTTTTATAATCCAAGGTAGGTTGAGGTTCTCTACCAACATATGAGCGTTGAAATTCAATAATGTTTCTATATGCCCCCTGTGGGGATTTGTTTAGAATTTAATGGAGTCTTATATATCAAATGCATACATCATCAAAGTCGGTGATGTTTTTTCTAACGTTACTGTATTGATCCGTTTGGAATATCACAATAACAAATCTAGGTCGTTCAGTGTTCGAGGATGTTTTAATGGACAAAAAGTCCTTAGTTGAATGATTCAGATTTGGTAATTCATACGTTGCCCATTTATACCATATAGAAATATGGTATAAAGATCTTTTTATTTTGAGCAATCGACTTTAATAATTGTTGCTGTATAACTTCGGTCGGGTGGACATGTTTCATATACTCAATGTTAAACTTTAATGCTTTATCTGCATCGAGTGCTCTATGAAGCTGCTTTAGCTTAACATGATGCAATTTAAATAAACTTGGAATTCTTTGGGTTGTATAAGCTTCAAAATAGAGGCAGAACACAAATGAAATCATTCAATAAAAGAATGTGACAGTTTCAACTAATTATGAAAATATCTATCGGGAATTCCGAGGAAATTTACAGTTGCAGAATTGGAGTCTGCAGAATGCGTGAGTGGATTGGTGTTGGAACGTCTTTGTGACCGGAGATGAATATTAATACATGTATTTTAAAATAAAATTAATAAATACATTTTACTTTTACAATGGTTGTTTTATTTATGTAACAAGTTCACAATTTAAGTAAATGATAGCATACAATTTCTAATATCACAAATACATTTTCTTTTATCAGATTTAACAGCGTCATACATAAATATTGGATGGTCTGCTTCAAGTTTCGGCAACCATCATCGTTCTTCAAATTGATAACATCCCCGCTGTAATCACATTTCAATAACACCTCTTTAATATACCTTTCCATTATAACAGCTTTCGCATAAAATCTATCTACCCGCTCTTCGATAATATGTTTTTCTATTATGTTGGGTAATTCTTCTAAAGTAACGTTACCACAATCATAAACCAAACACTTCTGTGTTCTTTGTAGCAACTTTATATATCTAACTATATCTGCATTTAATAGCCTAACGGTGTCGGTGTCTTAAACATATAATGTGCAGATTGATAACTATTATAAATTACAAATTCTACAAAGAAGCCTTGTGTATCTACCACGACAACCCTCATCTTAAAACTATGTATGGCAATGAAGACGTACATTCTATAACGCACGATGTTGGAGGCTGGGGCGTACTGGACGAAACACTCACGTAAATTACATCATTTCGTGTGATCGAAAAAGTTGTTAGTACTTTTCATTTCCAATTTGATATCCACCGGAGAGCTGGCTTTATGGAATCGCTGTACCTGGAGCAATCAAACACAAACATGGAATATTTTATAAAATCCTTGTAATTCAAGGTAGGTGTTGATTCCCTACCAACATACGAACGCTCGATGTAATTTACTTGGTTGAAGTTCAGATTCATACCTTAATATTTGTTTAATATTTAAGAAAAGTCTTAAGTCTTGAATATTTTTTCTAACGTTATTGTATCGATCCGTTTCAAATCTTACAATACCAAATCTTGGTCGGTCAATGTTTGAAGAAGTCTTAATGGACCACAAGCCTTAAGTTGAATTATTGAGATTCGGTAATTCATACATTTCCCATTTTCTCTATATGGTATAAGAACCTTTTTATCCATAGGAATTGACTTTAATAATTGCTGTTGTATAACATCGTTGGGGTGAATATGTAGTTCCATGCATTCAATTTTAAACATTAAAACTTCATCTGCATTTGCTGCGTCAACCAAATCGGAGCAATTTCTAGTTATCCGTGTTAAGGAATTGCCTAAAGCTCTCTTTTATAATCTTTGAAAATATTACATGGATATATAGTATCAGGAGTGACCGCTGTCTAACAGCTGTCCAACTGCTGCCCAACAGCTGTCGTGTCAAACTAATCGGTTGAATTTCGTTGTTATTACCAGCGGCTTGAGAAGAGACTGAAACCAACCAACACATGTGCAGCACCAGTGCAACACCAGTGCACAGTTTCAGTTTCTTATTATGTGAACGAATGTTAAGTTCATATCGGGGGTGCAGACTAAGGGTGGACAGGGTGGGCTCAGGGAGATTGAGGGTGAGGATTAACAATATTAGGACACAACATACCGCCCACCAAATCACGACCCGGCGTGATTTAAGAAAAGAGATAAAGCTAAAAATCGGTCGTGCATGACGAGACCGACAGGACATGATCCTTACATATCGAAGTCGGTGCTAAAGTCACTGCGTATCCGAATATCTACACACACACCCATACCCACACACACATATATATATACACACATATACACATAGACAATACAGGTGTTAACTTAAAACTAAACTTGCTTAAATAACTAAACTTAATTAATGGAGTAAAACTAGAAGTGGCTACTGCTGAGGTAATGGACATATTTTGATTAGGGGTCGCCTGAAGGATCCGGATGACGTTTTTACTGTTGCTACCCGAACGACCCCATCATGACCTTGATGAAGTGTGACGATACGAGCAAGTCGCCACCTAAGGGGAGGTGCGTTGTCGTCCTTTACCAATACTAAAGACCCATTAACAATGGCGGAGGCGCCTTTTGAAGAATTCCAATTTTCGCGTTGGGCCAGCGTTTGCAGATACTCATTTTTCCAACGCGACCAAAAACTATGTTGCATCTGCTGAATTAGTTGCCACCTGGATAAGCGTGACATAGACAGATGGGACATGTCCGGATCTGGAGGTGCAGTTAGTTGTTCCAAGGTTAGAAAGTGGCGAGGAGTTAGCGCATTTAGAGATCATTAGGATCTGCGGACAGCGCACAAAGCGGCCGTGAGTTCAACAATGATTCTATCTGAAGAACGAGAGTGTTTAATTCCTCAAACGTCAGTTTGATTACCTATCACCCGAAAGATATGTGTTTTTACCGATTTCACACCGCTTTCACATAATCCGCCAAAGTTTGGTGAAGAGGGGGGGTTGAAATGCCAGGTAATGGCTTCCGATTCGGTAGCGATCCGAGCATATTTGATTAGCTCTCGGTTCGCACCGGCAAAATTCGTACCATAATCTCAGTAAATAGAGGAACATCTTCCCCGGCGGGCTACAAAACGACGTTACGCAGCTAGAAAAGCATGAGTGGACATGTCTAAAACTAATTCAAGATGCAGCGCTTTCGTGACAAAACAAACAAAAAGGCATAAGTAACACTTGAACGTGCGACCTCCACGAGTTCGTCGTGGCAAGACCTGAAATGGACCGGCGAAGTCTACACCGGTCACACTGAATGGTTTAGCTCGGTTTACCCGGGCTGTAGGAAGAGCGCTCATTTGAGGGACAATGGTGGCCGGTTTAAGACGGAAGCGCATTGATAGCATTTTGAGAGTTGGTCGCGAATGGTGCGCCGCCCACCTAGAAGCCAAAAGTTCTGTTGCAACAGATGTAGCGTTGTGCTGACTCCGGAGTGAAAATAACGAACATGCGTTTCTTGTATAAGCAGGTCCGTAAATCGATATCGTTTGGGTAGAAGCATAGGATGCTTTGCGTCATAGGGTAAGTCTACATGTGACAATCTGCCACCCACGCGGAGAATGCCTTCTTGGTCCAAGAAGAGTGACAATTTTCGAAATGGTTTGGTGCAGGTTCCATCACCTTGCAAAGATTTAATTTCTGCATCAAACGCCGTATATTGGACAGTTTTGACGAGAAATAGAAGAGATTGCTGGAGTTCCTGCGCTGACAAATTTCCCTGTGACTTGTTAGGTTGTTTGCAGTTACGAATAAAGCGGAAGCACCACGCCATAATTGCTTGCGTTGTACGAAGTTAGGAGTATTGCATCTGTGAAACTCGAATTGCGGTGAGCGAGGAAGGCTCCCTTCTTTATCTCGACTTCGAGGTGGGCTATTGGAGCATTGCGGGACTCGTCATTGGGCCAGAAGTCGAAGGATGAACTTAGCCAAGAGGGCCCCGCCCACCACGTCGAGCATGAGAGCAACGACCTTGGGAGGATACCACGAGAAGCAGGGTCGGCGGGGTTATCCTCCGACAGGATATGTCGCCAGCATTCAGGAGGAACCCGTTCTTGGATGTGACACACTCTGTTAGCAACGAACGTTTTGAACCTGTGAGGTGATGATCGGATCCAGTTGAGTGCGACAGGGAGTCACTCCCAGCCACGATTCTATCGAAAGACAGGCATTCATAAGTGCGAAGAACAAAGGACATTAGGTTTGATAGTAGAAAAGCGGCGCATAATTCGAATCTAGGGATTGAGATGGTCTTAACGAGTGCCACCTTGGACTTGGCGATGAGAAGTTTCACAGAGACGCCTCCTCTTTCGTCAATGACTCGAACATATAACCGCAGCGTATCCGGTTTCGGATGCATCACAAAAGGCGTGTAATTCACAAGCCTGAAGATAAGAATGAAAAACGAAACGCGGTATGTCGATTTGAGACAGACAGCTAAGCTCGGTGTGATATTGAAGCCATTGATGGCGAAGTTCGACGGGTGGTTGCTCATCCCGGTCGATGCCCAATATCCAGAGTTGCTGAATAAGTTTCTTTGCAACCAGTGTGACAGGACACAGAAAACCAAGAGGGTCGTAGAAGCGGGCGATCTCTGCCAAGATAGAGCGTTTAGAACAAGATGAGGTATTTGCTTTGACACCAATAGGATATGAACTTAACATTCGTTCGTGAACTGAACCACTGAATACCTACATTTTTCTGTTAACCGAGATATATAAAGTGTTCAAACCCCTTGTGTTAAATCAGTATCTTTAACAACAGCCACCATAATATGCGTCGTTTGCCGAAATCCTTTTCAAGACTCATATCGGTAGTTACATGATCATCATACACAAGACTAATTTCATATTCAATTCATTGATCGTTGTTGCCCTTACTTAATGAAACTGTACCATACTATTGGCTTCACAGTGAAGCCAGAGAAGTTATCTCCAGTCTGTATGTAGTAAGTAAGACTAGATGCATTCTTGCAACAATTAGAACCGTAGATCGGTTTCGCTCTCATTAGAGCTCTTCAGTACGGCATACTAATTCTGGCAAAAATGCACCAAAAATAACACGGCTATCGTATAGCCAGTCTTAAAACACTAAGTGAGTGGTGAACTTGTCGCCACCTAGATCGGAACCAAGTACTATGTTGTCACGCCCGCTCCAAATAACACAGTGTTAAAAATAGAGACAGTATACAACTAACTAACAATTTAAAAAATTGTTAGCCCTGGCCCATTTCTACCCCAATATAGGGACAAAGTATGTAAGACTAGATGCATTCTTGCAACAATTAGAACCGTAGACCGGTTTCGCTCTCATTAGAGCTCTTCAGTACGCCGTTCAGTATGCCGTTGTTAGTTAGTTGTATACTGTCTCTATTTTTAACACTCTGTGTTATTTGGAGCGAGCGTGACAACATAGTACTTGGTTCCGAACTAGGTGGCGACACGTTCACCACTCACTTATTGTATGTAGTAATTTCATCTTGTTTAAATAAAACTTTGATGTTAGCATTATCACGCACCAACTGTTTTGGACACAAGTAGAAACTGTCAATGTTTTAATGTCTACCCATACAAAAATACGTTTTTATTTTATCTTGCTTATCACAGGCTACATCATCTAATATAAAAACTGAATTGCTCTTTTCATCTGCTGGATCTAATATAATATCTCTTCGCTTTCAGTGTATAGATAGTATCCAATACCTTTTGTAGCACAAAACACCTCATTTAACATGCTATATTTAGGCTGGTATATAAAGGGTTTGAGTATACGTATACGTTTTCAAATTTTAAGCCGTTTGGACCAAACAACAAACTTAACATAATATTTCTTAACCACAACCACTTGGACCACATATCAAACATCTAACTGAGGTTGTAAAAGAAGTCCATGTCTTTGCTGTTTGGGTGCTGATGATGATGTGGTAACAACATCATCTCTGTTTGTGACTGTTGGCTTTTGCGTGTTTTACAATACGCATCGTTAACTAAACTAAAACTTTGTACGACTACTACATCCTATATAATTACGCAGTACGCAGATATATCATACCTCATTAACAGTATAAATTTTAGTTTGTCAAGGTGTAGGTCTTGCTGACAGTCTTCAAAAAATTACCTGTTTAGCT
Source organism: Tillus elongatus (assembly GCA_964006375.1). NCBI lineage: Eukaryota > Metazoa > Arthropoda > Insecta > Coleoptera > Cleridae > Tillus > Tillus elongatus. The sequence continues at coordinate 94,767,145 of OZ023265.1, read as the reverse complement.
GCACGTACCTGGTTATCAGATTTGTGGCCCAGACACTAAACTTAAAGAACGTTCCACGAGTAATCAAGGCATCAATAATCTAGATCGTGCTTGTCTCTCGACAATCACGATCTAGAGGATTGGTATTGTATAATCATGATGTATACCAAAACTATAATACTTTTATGTTTACAATTTTTAAATAAAACACTTAAACAGTGGTATCTGTGCGTCTTATATTAAAGATAATAAAGTACCCTGCAGTAGAGAACAACATCGCCGTGGTAAAGCTGTTTTCGCTAAAAGGCAACAACACTTTAAAATGTGAGATACCATGTCAGTATCATATAGACTTTTCTACCGATGCTTCAATTGCACCAATATTTTATAAATAACGTCTTACCGCTGGTAAACTCCATGTTTGCGATTTACTGGTGGAAATTGTGAGAGTGTAATATTTTGGATGGTTCTTACCACGACGCCAAACCTACGCATACAGTATATTCAGGTTATGCGGTTGATACAAAACCATATAGTAAGGTTTTATGTCTCTTACTACCCGCATTATTTCGCATATAAATGTAAACATTATCGATCACAATTCAGTACCTGTGACGTTCCAAGGTGAGATCATTGTGATATTGGAATTGAGACAGAGACCACCATATTATGTTTCTTATAAATACTAGCAATCAAGCCGTCCCAGCTTCAGTATCTTCGCTACCTGCATCGAAGACTATTTCATCTTGGGAGCACATGCAGTATCTAGATTCATTGGGTACCGATCTTAAGCAAACTACATATATTCGCTGACCCTGTGCACGACTATTCAATGAAAGGGAAAGAAATACACACATAAGCTTCTCAAGCAGTTCGTTTGCCCATAATGATACCCGTGATTCTGCAATCAACCCACAAGATATTTTTTACGTTTGGTCTTCAGCTGTTCTACTAATAAATAGCAGTATTGAGACGAGTGGCACGATTGGAGATGTACAAGTAACATCTAAGCAGCAGCCCGATTATTTAACATGTGAGAAATCCTGGTATGGTTACAGCAATTCGAACACTTTTGGAAGCAAACAGTGATACAGCAAGAGCTCTAATTAAAGCCGGTTGGCATGCTACTACATATAATACAATGCTGAAGGATGGCAGTATTTGCTACTGCATACCTCCTTGATACTTGTGTAATATTTCGAAGACTATAGAAGCGTGTTTTTTCAGTTAATTGCTGCTACGTATAACTAAAGCCCAGAGCGAAATAAATTGCTTTATTTTGATTGGGGCAGTCGACGCAGATAAAGCATTAAAGTTACAATAAGTACATGGCGCTGCATGTGAAACTTATCCACCCCAGCGAAGTTACACCAAATCAATTATTACAGTCGATTGCCCTAAATAAAAAGATCCTGGTAACACATAGAAAATGGAAAACGTATGAATTACCAAATTTGGTTATTTCAACGAAAGGCTTGTGGTCCATCAAAACATCCTCATACACTGAACGACCTAGCTTTGTTATTGTGATATTCCAAACGGATCGATAGAATAACGTTAAAAAAACATCAATCATGTAGATCATGTAGGCATTCGATATATAAGACTCCACTTAAATTCTCAACGAATCCCCACAGAAGGCATATAGAAACATGACTGAATTTCAACGCTCATAGAGAACCTACCTTGCATTACAAAACTTTCGAAAAATTTCCCATGTTTTTATTTGATTGCGAAGTACAGGGAATCCAAAAATCCATGTACGGTAGATATCAAATTGGAAATGGAAAGCACCAACAACTTTCCAATCACACAAAATAAAATTTTTAATTATACATGATTGCATCATCGAGTATGCCCCACTCTCCAACATCGTGCGCTTTTTAATGTAGCTATAAGGGTACTGCAATCACTCTAACGACGCGAACGCCGGTTAATTGGGGCGAAAGTCCCGTGGTTTAGACGTTGCATATCGCAACGCTGAAAACGACATAAGGTTCATATTGCCGTGTATTTTATATGACATCGCCTATACCATGTCCCCCTATTAATTCTACATTCTAATAAAGTTAGCCTGACAACAATTGCATCTACATCATATTTATGAAATATTGTCACAACTTACAAATTTACATAGAAAATCATTTCATATCCTACAAGGTTACTTACATTCATTACTATTTACAGTATTTCAACATAATGAGAATCAGGGAACTAGAAAATCAGGAATAAGCGCATATCACCTGATAAAATACATTTACAAGTATAGTTGCTAGTATTTATTTTATGAGGCATTTCAACCTGCTCTACCATTAAATAAGTTAGGTTTTCATCAACAATATGGGGTGAAAAATAATTAGATTTTAATTAGTGTCTTTACAGGCGGGTTACCATTGAAAAACAATACTTACATGAATATGCGAGTGAATAAAAGTTGTGCCCGTGTCGTTTGAAAATAAAATAAATCAGGATGAATAGGAATAAAAATTTGTAATATGATGGGTAACGTGGCTGTACTAAATCATTTATACAAGTATGTATTGTTTTTCAATGGTAGCCTGCCGTGTACAGAAAATAATACAAATCTAATTATTTTTCACCCCATATTGTTGATGAAAACAAAACTAATTTAATGGTAGAGAAGGTTTAAATGCTTCATAAAATAAATACTAGCAACTATACTTGTAAATGTATTTTAACAGGTAATATGCGCTTATTCCTGATTTTCTAGTTCCCTGATTCTAATTATGTTGAAATACTGTAAATAGTAATGAATGTAAGTAACCTTGTAGGATATGAAATTTCAAATAGATTAAACATTGCTCTGTTTTAATTACACAGTCGGATTCCTCCGTCCATGTTAGTTCTGAGCTGACTTTTAATTAAAAGCAAGCTCAGAACTGGTATGGACGGGGGAGTTCGACTGTCTAACTAATGTTTAATCTGTTTGAAATGGACAGATTTTCCTGGCTAATTTTTTAGGAAAATCTGCTCGGTCCAAATAGATCAATCGTTGCTTTGTTTTAATTCGGAATCCCCCGTCCATACCAGTTCTGGGCTGACTTTTTATTAAAAGTCAGCACAGAACTGGCAAGGACGTGGGAATCCAACTTTCTAATTGAAACAAGCAATGTTAATCTATCTGGACCGGGCAGATTTTCCTGGAAAGTTAGCCAGGAAAATCTGCCCTTTCCAAATAAATTAAACATTACTTTGTTTTAATTAGACAGCCGGATTCCCCCGTCCATACCAGTTCTGAGCTGGCTTTTAATTAAAAGTCAGCTCAGAACTGGCATGGACGTGGGAATCTGAATATCTAATTAAAATAAAGCAATGTTTAATCTATTTGGACCGAGCAGCTTTTCCTGGAAAATTAGCCAGGAAAATCTGCCCATTCCAAATAAGTTAAACATTGCTTTGTTTTAATTATAGAGTCGGATTCCTGCGTTCATACCAGTTCTGGGCTGGCTTTTAATTAAAAGTCAGCTCAGAACTGGCATGGACGTGGGAATCCGACTATCTAATTAAAACAAAGCAATGTTTAATCAATTTGGACCGGCAGATTTTCATGCTGACTTATTTATTAATTTAAAGCCAGCTCAGATCTGGTATGGACGGGTGAATCCGCCTGTCTAATTTAAAGAAAGCAATGTTTAATCTATGGGCAGCATTTTAATTAAAAGCCTGCTCAGAACTGGTATGGACCGATGAAGCCGACTGGCTAATTAAAACAAAGCAATGTTCAATCAATTTGGAATGGATAATTTTCCAGTTCTGAGCTGTCTTTTATTTAAAAGTCAGCTTAGAACTGGCATGGACGTGGGAATCCGACAATCTAATTAAAACAAAGCAAAGTCTAATGTATTTGGACAGGGCAGATTTTCCTGAAAAATTAGCCAGGAAAATCTGCCCTGGTCAAATAGATAAAATATTGCTTTGGTTTAATTAGATAGTCGAATTCCCACGTCCATGCCAGTTTTGAGGTGACTTTTAATTAAAAGCCAGCTCCGAACTGGTATGGACAGGGAATGCGACTCTCTAATTAAAACAAAGCAATGTTTTATCTATTTGGACCGGGCAGGTTTTCCTGGCTAATTTTCCCTTATTGGACTTAAAGTCCGGGTAGTCAAAATATGTTTGTACGTTCAAATTTCTATTTGAAACAAAGCAATGTTTAATTCGTTTGGAATGGCAGATTTTCCTGGCTAATCTTCCAGGAAATTCTGCGCGGTCCAAATAGATTAAGCATTGCTTTGTTTTAATTAGATAGACGGATTCCTACGTCCATGTCAGTTCTGAGCTGACTAAAAAGGCAATAAAAATTAAAACCAACTTAGAGCTGGTATTAACGGGGGAATCTGACTGTCTAATTAAAACAAACCAATGTTTACCCTATTTGGAAAGGGAAGATTACCTGGCTAATTTTCCAGGAAAAGCTGCCCGGCCCAAATAGATTAAACATTGCTTTGTTTTAATTAGATAGTCGGATTCCCACGTCCATGCCAGTTCTGAGCTGACATTTTATTAAAACCCAGCCCAGAACTGGTATGGACTGGGGAATTCAACTATCTAATTAAAACAGTGTAATGTTTAATCTATCTGAAAAGGGCAGATTTTCCTGGCTAATTTTCCAGGAAATTCTGCCCGGTCCAAATAGATTAAACATTGCTTGTTTTAATTAGATAGTCGGATTCCCACGTCCATGGTAGTTCTGTGCTGACTTTTAATTAAAAGCCAACTCAGAACTGGTAAGGATGGGGGAATCCGACTGTTTAATTTGTGTTTAATCTATTTGGAATGGGCAGATTTTCCTGGCTAATTTTCCAGGAAAATCTGCCCGGTCCAAATAGATTAGACATTGCTTTGTTTTAATTAGATATTAGGATTCCCACGTCCATGCAAGTTCTGAGCCGACTTTTAATTAAGAGCCAGCTCAGAACCAGTTCTATTCGAACTGGGCAGATTTACCTGAAAAATTATCCAGGAAAATCTGCCCACTCCAAATAGCTTAAACACTGGTTGTTTTAATTAGACAGTCGGATTCCCACGTCCATGCCAGTTCTTAGCTGATTTCTAATTAAAAGCCAGCTCATAACTGGTATGTACAGGGGATTCCAACTGTCTAATTAAAACAAAGCAATGTTTAACCTATTTGGAATGGGCACATTTTCCTGGCTAGTTTACCAGGAAAATCTGCCCGGCACAAATAGATTAAACATTGCTTTGTTTTAATTAAATAGTCAGATTCCCACGTCATTGTCAGTCCTGAGCTGACTTTTAATTAAAAGCCAGCTCAGCACTGTTATTAACGGGGGAATCCGACTGTCTAATTAAAATGAAGGCAATGTTTAATCTATTTGGAAAGGGCAGATTTTCCTGGCTAATTTTCCAGGAAAATCTGTCTGCTTTGTATTAATTAGATAGTCGGATTCCCACGTCCATGCCAGTTCTGAAGTGAGTTTTAAGTAAAATCCAGCTCCGAACTGGTATGGACGGGGGAATCCGACAGTCTAAAAAACAAAACAATGTTTAATCTATTTGAAATGGGCAGATTTTCCTGGCTAATTTACCAGAAAAATCTGCAAATAAACATTTCATTATTTTAATTAGATAGTCGTATTCCCACGTCCATGCCAGTTCTGAGATAACATTTATTTAAAAGCTAGCTCAGAACTGGCACGGACGGAGGAATCCGACTATCTAATTAAAATAAGGCAATGTTAAATCTATTTGGAATGGGCAGATTTTCCTGGCTGATTTTCCAGGGAAATCTGCCGGGTCCAAAAAGATTAAACATTGCTTTGTTTTAATTAGATAGTCGGATTCCCATGTCCATGCTAGTTCTAAGCTAACTATAAATTAAAAACCAGATAAGAACTGCTATGGACTGGAAAATCCGAGTGTCTAATTAAAACGAAGCAATGTTAATCTATTTGGAATGGGCAGATTTTCCTGGCTAATTTTCCAGAAAAATCTGCCCGGTCCTAATAGATTAAACATTGCTTTGTTTTAATTAGATAGTCGGACTCCCCCGTCCATGCCAGTTCTGAGCTGATGTTTATTTAAAATCCAGCTCAGAACTGGTAAAGACGGCGGAATCCGACTGTCTAATTAAAACAAAGCAAGGTTTAACCTATTTGGAATGGGCAGATTTTCCTGGCTAATTTTATAGGAGAATCTGCACGGTCCAAATAGATTAAACATTGCTTTGTTTTAATTAGATAGTCAGACTCCCCCGTCCATGCGAGTTCTGAGCTTACTTTGAATTAAAAACTAGCCCAGAACTGGTATGCACGGGGAAATCCGACTGTCTAATTAAAACAAAGCAATGTTTAATCTATTTGGAATGGACAGATTTTCCTGGCTAATTTTCGAGGAAAATCTGACCGTTCAAATAGATTAAACGTTGCTGAGCAGATCCCGATTTTTGAATTTTGAAAAAATTTCTTCAATTCCTCCTCCTGTCAGTAGGAGGAGCTATTATTTGCCCTCATTTCTCAGCGGTCAACGTTTCCCTTTTTTGGTCAGCATTTCCTGCACCCGGACCACATTTCTTCCAATCGAAGCCAAATTTGGTTAACAATACCTCCCGCACCGATATATATATATATATATATATATATATATATATATATATATATATATATATATATATATATATATATATATATATATATATGACACTGATAACTCAAAAAATAACAAGCCCATTTCGTTCAAGTTTGGTGAATACCTTCCTTTTGCAAATGGCTTGGATAAGTTCGTTAGCCAGGAAAATCGACCCATGTTTTCCCGGAAAATTTGGTGTTTTCTTTGGAAAAAAAATATATCTCCGGAATTAACAAAGTACGGGCAACCAAATTTAGTACGCGCGATGACATCCTTATAGGTGAGCTACCTACCAAAATTTAACTTTGTAGGTCAAAAGATAAAAAAGTTATTAGGATTTAAAGAAAAATAAATTGGGGTTTTCCTCAAAACGTCAAAGTGTCGACTTAAAACGTCAAATTGGGCAACATTTAGGCAAATAACTTGAATCTAATACGGACTATGGATATAAAATGTCTCAAGAAGATTGTTTTACAGACCCTGAAGTCTTAGTTTCAACCGTCACTGTCCTTCATTTTACTAAAATATTCCAGAGAATTCATTTCAAATAGACCCTTTCTCTGATGCTTGAGCATCATTCAGTATAATATAGTCCGCCTGGCACATCCATTCTATCAACACTTGTCTCCTTTTGTCTTCTCTTGTCCAGCCCCAACTATAGGCTTTCGCACTGAAATCCACCCCAATTAATATCTTCTACTTATGTTGCCTAACGTCTCTGTTGAAGAAGGTTGAAATTTCTAGAAGTTTTCTTCGCCAATTGCAGTTGTTACATAGCAGATATACAGAACTATGTGAATCATTTCAATTCATACATAGCCTTTACCCTCTCCCGTTCTGTATACTTATGTTTTGATAATCGTAATATATATCGCTGCATCTACATTTTCGCCTGTTACCCATTTGGCGTTTGCCCCAGCCATGCGCTTGTTGGGTTCAGCTGTTATTGTTAACATGTCTTCCCTATTACATTAGTTTATTAATAAATCCAACGCCCATTTCCCTCCTATCCACAATCACTTGAAGCACCTTCATTTTAATTATGTTAATCTTTCCGTATTCTCCTTTTCTAGCGCCTGTACATGTTCACTGTACTTAGCACAGTTCACAGAATCTGTCCTGTGCCCCTCAGCATCGCATAAATTGCATCGCTGCATATTTTCCCATTCCCTTCTGTTGTGACCTATCCCATGACATTTGTGGCATACTACTTCTACGTCTTTTGTTTTGCATTCCTATGCTAATATGTCTATTTATAGCATCTATGGCACTTAGGAACTATATTAATTTCCTTACACGCATCTATGCCATCCTTCTCCCAGTTTTTTACTCTCCAGCGACTGCTGGCTGCATCCTTTGCAAAGTAACAAACGCTTGTTTATATGCATTTTTGTTTACCTTATCTGATAAATTAACCTCTAGGCTTTCCTCCTGTCCTTATTTCACGGCTCTTTTTAGCACCTCTTGAAGTTAATTTTCCTCAACTGCCTCATCTATATCGAGTAACATGACTGTCTCCCTTTTCTCTTTTATTTGAACTTTCACCACTCTTTTCAGCTTTGCAATATTTAGTTTTTTAAACACCTGCTTCTGTGCTTCATCCTTCCATCGTATCTTTATCTGTACGTTATTGCTGCCTATTTTTTGTTTTGTCAACTGTTATTCCCTCGGTGTGTACATACATTTTAAGCCTCCTGATGATGTCCGCATAGGACTTTTCGGCTAGTGGTTTCAGAATTATTGTTTTTTTTTCTGATTTTCATATCACCTTCCCATCTAATCGTTTTCTTACTGGCTCCCTTGTTCGTCTAAGCATTAGAATAAAATGGGAACCCCTAATGAAGAAACAACAAGTCACGTAATTGTTAAAAATTTTGGCCGTGGATCAAGTCAAGGCAAACCTAAATCAAGATGCGCAAACGCATCAAGAACCACTACACCAAGGACTGCAAGAACGTAATATGGAAATCCAGTGATGTAACTGCCTGGGTCTTCATGCAGATAATTACCGCAAGTGCCCAGTATACACCAAGTATATGGATCATATGGAAAACATAATAATATAACACACAAAACCATCTCACACCTTTCCCAAGTCAAACGCACAACTCATAATCTTATACATCTATCCAACCTAAGACAAATGCTCCCAATATCCCACATGACGAACCAAAAATCCTCAGTAACATATGCGACCTAAGCCAAATCCTCACTATGTTTCGTATAAAACTTAGGAAAACTAAGTATTATCCTTCAAGTCGCTAAACTTTATCCCCAAAAACATATAAATTTAATCTTGGAATGCCTGTACCATGGAGACCAAATTCAACGAACTCGAAATCTTAACCGAAAAAATTCAACCAGATATAATTTGCATACAGGAAACACGAAGAACACCGAAACTCCAATACTACAATCACGATAATCTCCGTAACACCCCAGATGTAAAGTATACAGCATCTTTCGATAGCAAAAATGAACTCCATCACAAATGCCTTGTTCGAAACACGCACAATACAAAAACATAACACAGCAGTAATCAATTATTACAATCGAGAATAACAATACCATCTAAACTTACAAAACAAAACACTTATAATAGGGAACTTTAATGCCAAACACAAATTAGAACTGTGCCTAAACGAAGGTAACGGCCTAAAACTATACAACTGTATTTTACACAATACATACACAATCCACTCTGCAAATACTTCGTACAACCATTTTGCTTACTCAGACAAAACACCTTCAACACTAGACGTCTGCATCTCAAATTATGTAAATATAAGAGACGTAAAACACTCAATGAACTAGACTCAGATCAGACTCATCCTTGTAGAAATCAGCACGCAAAATCACACCCCCGCACCCATACAAAAAACACAATTTAAACCAACTGGTAATAATATAACAAAAACATAATGAACCAACCCGTACATACAACACGAGACATAGATGACAATATCTGAATTCCCCACCGTCATACAAGACAGCTACAAATGTGTATCACACAAAATACATACAAAAACTCACAAACTTTAATTAGCACCCGAAACCTTGGAGCTGATTACACAAAAACCTCAAAAACGAACACAATTCTTAAGAGAGAGGCGGGAATGCCGACACAATAGAGATGCCAAGCCTATGAGTGTATTTCTTTCCCTTCGTCGTGCAGAGGGTCTGCGAATCTATGTAGTTTGATTAACATCGTAACCCAATGAATCTATATACTGCATGTGCTCCCAGGATAGATTCGTCTTCGATGCAGGTACCGAAGATACTGAAGCTGGAGCGGCTTGATTACTAGAATTTATAATCAACATAATATGGTGGTCTCTGTCTCAATTCCAATATCACAATAATCTCCTCACATTGAAACGACAACGGTTTCTGATCGACAATGTTTACATTTATATCAACTGCATAAACTGGATCTACCATAGGAATAAACTAATATACTGTATGCGTAGGGTTGCCGTCGTGGTAAGGACCATTCAGAATATTACATTCTTAACGAATCGTCTTTACTCACACAATTTCCACCGCTAAATCGGAAACATGGAGTTTACTAGCGGTAAGACGTTGTTTAGAAAACCCCAATATTGGTGCTATTAAAGCATCTATAGAAAAGTATGTGTCATACTGACATGTTATCTCATATTTTAAAGTGTTGTTGTTGGCTTTTAGCGAAAACAGACTTGCCACGTCAATGTTGTTCTCTACTGCAATGTACTGATGTTTATCTTTAATATAATGACGCAATGCTCATTCTGAATGTATTTATCGATATCACTGATTTCATACGAACCATCAGGAATAATTATTTCTAGTCGACTCTTTTCACCACTCACAGCAGAAAAGTAGTGAAACTTATTATACCCACGCTCTATGTTTGGTATAGTGTTATATCTGTGAAAGTTTGTAAGCGCAGAGATTAATAAAAGTGTGGTTTTAACCCTAACGGTGGAAATATTCCCATCGACGTAGAGCCATTGATAGAAAACTTACGCGCAATGACTGAAACAAAGATACTACTGTTCAAGTCTTTTATTTTAAAAATTTAAACATAAGTGACCACATTATAAGTATTATACTTTTGGTATACATCATGATTATACAATATTAATCCTCTAGATCGTGCTTTTCGAGAGACAAGCACGATCTAGCTTATTGATGCCTTGATCACCTCTCGTGACACGTTCTTTGAGTTGAGTGCCTGGACCTCTGGCCTGACCTGACCTGACCTGGTAACCAGATACGTGCAGCTCAACAGGTAATTTTTTGATGACTGCGTCAACCTTGACACACTAATATTTATACTGTTAATGAGGTAGTATGATATATCTCCGTATTTATATAGGAAAGTTTTAGTTTAGTTAACGATGTGTATTGTAAAACACGCAAAAGCCAACAGGCACAAACATAGATGATGTTGTTATCACATCATCATCACCCGAACAGCAAAGACATGGACTTCTTTTACCAACCTCAGTTAGATGTTTGATATGTGGCCCAAATGGTTATGGTAAACAAGTACGTCATCCATGATGCTATCTGTTAACCCGATATCTAATGCATGATGTCCTAGTTTGATTAGTGTCTTGTTTTGATCAGGAGATACTTGTAACTTTAAAGGAACCAAATCGTGTTTGTAAATTAAAATTTAAATACACCTTATCTGAAATAGGGATGGTAATAATGTCTATTTGCTTATGATTTAAGTGAAGTCTTAAATCTCGAATGTATTTTCTAACGTTATTGTATCGATCCGTTTCAAATCTTACAATACCAAATCTAGTTCGGTCAGTGTTTGAGGAAGTCTTAATGGACCACAAGCCTTAAGTTGAATTATTGAGATTCGGTAATACATACATTTCCCATTTTCTACATGGTATAAGAACCGCTTTATTCATAGTAACCAACTTTAATAATTTAACATTGTTGGGGTGAATATGTAGTACCATGCATTCAATGTTAAACATTAAAGCTTTATCTGCATGAAGACCCACGCAGTTACATCACTGAATTTCCATATTACGTTCTTGCAGTCCTTGGTGTAGTGGTTCTTGATGCGTTTGCGCATCTTGATTTAGGTTTGCCTTGACTTGATCCACGGCCAAAATTTTTAACAATTACGTGACTCGTTTTTCTTCATTAGGGGTTCCCATTTTATTCTAATGCTTAGACGAACAAGGGAGCCAGTAAGAAAACGATTAGATGGGAAGGTGATATGAAAATCAGAAAAAAAACAATAATTCTGAAACCACTAGCCGAAAAGTCCTATGCGGACATCATCAGGAGGCTTAAAATGGATGTAAACACCGAGGGAATAACAGTTGACAAAACAAAAAATAGGCAGCAATAACGTACAGATAAAGATACGATGGAAGGATGAAGCACAGAAGCAGGTGTTTAAAAAACTACATATTGCAAAGCTGAAAAGAGTGGTGAAAGTTCAAATAAAAGAGAAAAGGGAGACAGTCCTGTTACTCGATATAGATGAGGCAGTTGAGGAAAATTAACTTCAAGAGGTGCTAAAAAGGGTCATGAGATAAGGACAGGAGGAAAGCCTAGAGGTTAATTTATCAGATAAGGTAAACAAAAATGCATATAAACAAGCGTTTGTTACTTTGCCGAGGATGCAGCCAGCAGTCGCTGAAGAGTAAAAAACTGGGAGAAGGATGGCATAGATGGCGTGTAAGGAAATTAATATAGTTCCTAAGTGCCATAGATGCTATAAATAGACATATTAGCATAGGAATGCAAAACAAAAGACGTAGAAGAAGTATGCCACAAATGTCATGGGATAGGTCTCAACAGAAGGGAATGGGAAAATATGCAGCGATGCAATTTATGCGATGCTGAGGGGCACAGGACAGATTCTGTGAACTGTGCTAAGTACAGTGAACATGTACAGGCGCTAGAAAAGGAGAATACGGAAAGATTAACATAATTAAAATGAAGGTGCTTCAAGTGATTGTGGATAGGAGGGAAAGGGGCGTTGGATTTATTAATAAACTAATGTAATAGGGAAGACATGTTAACAATAACAGCTGAACCCAACAAGCGCATGGCTGGGGCAAACGCCAAATGGGTAACAGGCGAAAATGTAGATGCAGCGATATATATTACGATTATCAAAACATAAGTATACAGAACGGGAGAGGGTAAAGGCTATGTATGAATTGAAATGATTCACATAGTTCTGTATATCTGCTATGTAACAACTGCAATTGGCGAAGAAAACTTCTAGAAATTTCAACCTTCTTCAACAGAGACGTTAGGCAACATAAGTAGAAGATATTAATTGGGGTGGATTTCAGTGCGAAAGCCTATAGTTGGGGCTGGACAAGAGAAGACAAAAGGAGACAAGTGTTGATAGAATGGATGTGCCAGGCGGACTATATTATACTGAATGATGCTAGACTTACAACGTTTAAAAAGAATGGTGGATCGTCATATATCAACGTAACCATGTGCTCGTCAGATCTGCAGAGATACGTGAGAGGATAGCATGTGGAGAACGACGAGAACCTGAGCCCTTAAGTAGTGACCAGCAAACCGAAACAATCAAAGACGAAAATGACGGAAAAAAAAGGGAAACTTCTAGAAGAAAAGCAAAAGAATAGAGCACTAGAAAGAGCGTTTGAGGTGTGCTTGATGAGGAAACAGAAATGCGTCGGGTGCGCATTGGTGTAATGAATACATCGCCAAAATCAGACTTGAATCTACGAAGGCAGGAAGAAACGCCACTAGAAGCAATAGGAAAAAACATCACAAGTAATGATAGAGAGGAAGGCACAGGATTTATACAGGGAAAGCAGAAAGAAATTAAAGACAGCAATAACAAAGGCAATGAAACAGGTTGGGACTCTCTTTGTTAAAGAAATAGATGATGATATGTGGCGACTAGGGTAGAAGATTGTCACAAGTAAAATTGGTACAAGAACACTAATGACAATAAGGGAAGACGTACAAAATAAGATAGCCCAGGAATTGTTCCCTAAACACGAAATCAAAAAATGGCCGAGAGTAGAGGTCGGAGATATTTTACCCTCTATACATGAAGTGAAGCAGGCCGAAGAATGAAATCCGTAAAATTGCAGGCCTTTATATTATACTGATCAAGGTAGGCAATAGCAGAACAGGAATCGGAGATATGTCAGGTTTGATAAATAAACTAATCAGTGATGGAAGTTTCTCGCCAGAATAAAAGACTGCTCGATTCGTGTTATTAGAGAAGCCACAGTTAACAGGAGAAAAGAAGTCATATAGAACTATATTCCTGGAAGAGGGAATAGCAAAATTATATGAATATCTAATAAATAACACACTAAAAAAGAGGCGTTCGACGATGGATGCTGTAAAAAAGGTACAGAACTTGACAAGGAAAGAAGGCAATAAAAACAGGTTTCTGGACTTGGTCACACTGGATGTAAAAAAATGTATTCGATACAGCACCATGGAGAGACATATACGAAGTGTCAAGAAAGAGGCACGTTGAGCCATATTTGCTGAAAATAGTCTGTAGTTACCTGGACAACAGATTGGACTGATTGGACAGAAATATCGGATGCATGCTAGATGTGGCGTGCATCAGGGGTCAGTCCTAGGACCAACATTGTCGAACATGTATTACAATAAGATCTTTAGTCTGGAGTCCGTAAACAACACGGCTATTATAGGGTATGCAGATCATTAGGCGGTGATTGTAAGCGGAGGAAAAAAGGGTGACCTAGAAAATAATATCACCTGGTCAGTGGCAAGGGTGGAAAACTGGATGCGAAATAGTGGTCTAGGACTTGAGCCTCACAAAACTGAAAGTATAGTGCTAGTGGGACGAAGAGCACCGAGAAAAGTAACCGTCAAGTTGGGGAATGCAGAAATTTGTGGTCTTAACTCTTTATGGTGTCGAGCAACGTTAACAAGGGTTGGGCGGATACTGGATCCAAAAGTGACGAGAGAATAAAACGAGCGTGAAGTCTACGGTCGGTTACCTGCAATAGACGCTCCGCTGTGAGAACCGTAGTAACGTCTGTGCGAAATTACCAGTAAATTGTATGAACGTTCGTTGCGAGTGCCGCGTATAGGACCTTTTAGGGACAACAAAGTAGGCGGAGTCTCACCTGGGCGCAGACTTGGCTGCTACACTGTGAACTACGCTGGCTCTTCACCATATTTCTAACTACTTAAATTGGCAAATACAATAACTGACAAGAAGAGCGTGGTGTCATTTCGATCGACAAACTTCAGGGGGCAAAATAATAATAGAGAAAAAAAAAAAGGTTCTGATAGGTGAAATGTAGCGTCGGTCAAACAATAGCTAATTGCGATTAGGTTACAGATCGAGCGTACTTATCACGAAATGTATGTAAATTTGAGACTCTGAAAAGAACCGACTTTTTTTCTCTCCAAGTTTTCCGTCTAATTTAATCCGACATAATTTAAAGGAACACATTTATTTATTTACTTCGAGCAAGTGTACTTGATAACCGGCTTCGTGACTTCGCTGACTGCGTGTTTGGCGAGTTCACCGAGCAGAAGGTGCCTGACAGCCGTCTCGATCTACCGGCTGGTTATCGTGGATCTGTTGTTGTAATGAGCGAGCCTGGAGGCTTCGGCGGTGTTGCTCTCCAATATGTCGTTGACGAAGCTGTCCATTATGCTTATGGCCTTGCTGGAGATACGGGGTCGGCATGTACTTGCTTCTGTATTTGGTAAATATAAATTGCGTAGCTCTCCTTCATCCTGCCATTCTTTTTGTCTCCCTCGGAGATGTTCTTCTGGGCCTTGCAGGCCTTCTTCATAACTAAACCTCTAGCCTTTGGCGGCATCTTGTCGTACAGTATACAGAACACACGTCGGAACGATAGTGACCGTCCACTTTTCTTCTTCTTTGGTCTTTACTATAATTTTTGGTTCCTGCTTCCGTAACCTTACCCTTGTAGTCATGTTTTCGGATTTTCTGTTGCTATTTAAATGTGTGTCGATTGTTATGACGGTCCGCACCGAAATCAACTTCGTTTTTGTTACGCGGCGCTGTGGACGTAGGTCACCCTCAACGAATCCGTCCCCGTCATTAGTGCCAGCCAACATCTATCTATAAAGGCATACCGCAATGACCACAACAATTCCAGAGGTGACACCGCAGTGTATGTTTAAACAAATATTGACCACATTTTTCTCAGTTCGTAGTTCAGCGTAGTTCACTGTGCAGCCGCAGCCAAGTCAGCACCCAGGTAAGACTCCACCTACTTTGTTGTCCCTAAAACATCCTATAGGCGGCACTCGCAACGAATGTTCATGCGTTTTTTCTTCTCAATTATTATTTTGCCCTCTAAAGTGTGTCGATCGAAATGACACTATGCCATTCTTGTCTGCTTTTGTATTTGCCTATTTTAGTAGGTCGAAATATCGTGAAGAGCCAGCGTAATTCACACTGCAGCCGGTGGATCCAGTATCCGCCCTACCCTTGTTAACGTTGCTGGAAACCAGACTCCCCTTCCCTCCAGGTCGAGATTAGCCACTAAACACCCCCTTGAAACCTAGAGAGGTGTTGGAAACCACTCGCTGGTATTGCTTCACCACGTGCCTAACTCTTGTTGTTTTAAAAGCTTCTACATCCTGTCTTTATCCTCCCTTGACTTCGTAATTTCTACGACTTCTATCCCCACAGTATTCCACACCCTTTCACTTCCACACATATGCTCCACCACATTCCTACTCGCCTTCGTAGATTCAATTCTGATATTGACGATGTATTCATTCCACCAATGCGCACCTGCCGCATTTCTGTTTCCTCTTCAAGCACACCTCACACGCTCTTTCTAGTGCTCTATTCAGGTCTTTGACATTACCTTCCTGGCTTTTCTGCTTTCTACCGTAGATGGATTTTAGGATGCCCTGTACTTGGAGCAATCAAATAAAAACATGGGATATTTTTCGAAAGTTTTGTAATACACAGTTGGAGTTTTCTACCATATGAGCGTTGAAATTCAGTCATGTTTCCATATGTCTTCTGTGGGGATTCGTTGAGAATTTAAGAGGAGTCTTGTATATCGAATGCCTACATGATCAAAGTTGTTGATGTTTTTCTAACGTTATTCGATCGATCCGTTTGCAATATCACAATAAAATAGCTAGGTCGTTCAGTGTTTGAGGATGTTTTGATGGACCACAAGCATTTCGTTGAATTATTCAAATTCGGTAATTCATAGCAGCGCCAGGGATCAATGTAACTTAAATTCTTTATCTGCGTCGACTGCTCCAATCAAAATAAAGTAATTTGTTTCACTCTGGACTTTAGTTATTAACTGGAATAACACGCTTCTATAGTATTTGAAAATATTACACTAGTAGCAAGGAGGTATGCAGTGGAAAAAACGGCCATCCTTCAGCACTGTATTGTATGTAGCATGATGCCACCCGGCTTGAATTAGAGCTCTTGCTTCATAACTGTCTGCTTCCAAGATTGTTCTAATTGCTGTAACTATACCAGGATTTCTCACATGTTCAGTAATCGGGCTGCTGCATTAGATGTTACTTGTACATACTTTCAGTTTCTTATTATGCATCATGTGTGGCATACCGTAACCTGAAATTATGGAAGTAGGACGTGACTTAGCGCCTGATTATTTTTTTAGAATTGGTTTTACTACTGGTTGACATATGGGAGAACTGTCTCTTATAGTGTCTTCTTGAGGGTCGTTCTCTTTTCTGTAAACCTTGTGAATTTTTCATAGCAGCCGTAACACGTTTTCTCAAAAATATTAATTCCAATAGATGAGTAGTAACAATTATTTCCAACCATAATTTTAAGCTATCTCCATTATTGAAAGATTTGTAACGGATCGATACAATAACGTTAGAAAATAAATTCAGGATTTTAAAACTTCACTTAAATTATAATCAGATCCCCACAGAAGGTATGAATCTGAACTTTAACCAAGTAAATTACATCGAGCATTTGTATGTTGGTAGAGAATCAACACCTACCTTGAATTACATCGATTTTATAAAATACCCCATGTTTGTAATTGATTGCTCCAGGTACAGCGATTCCATAAGGCCAGCTCCAGTGGATATCAAATTGGAAATTAAAAGTACTAACAACTTTTCGATCACACGAAATGTTATTGTGTAATTTACGTGAGTGCGTCGTCCAGTACGCCCCAGTCACAAACATCGTGCGTTATATAATGAAAATCTACATTGCCATACATAGCTGTAAGATGAGGTTTGTAGATACACAAGGCTTCTGTGTAACAGAGTAGGCACCCAAAGAAGTAGTAATTTATAATAATAATCAATCTGGTTTAAGACAGCGAAACCGCTAGGTTATTCAATGCAAATATAGTTAAATATATCAAGTTTCTACAAAAAACACAGAAGTATTTGGATTATGATTGTGGTAACGTTACTTCTGAAGAATTGCACACAATAATAGAAAAACATAATATCGAAGAGCGGGTAGATAGAGTTTACGCGAAAGGGATTATCATGAAAAGGTATATTAAAGAGGTGTTATTGAAATGTGATTACAGCGGGGATGAAAAACAATGATGGTTGCCGAAACTTGTAGCAGACCATCCAATATGTATGTATCACGCTGTTAAATTTGATAAGTGAAAATATATTTGTGGTATTAGAAATTGTATGCTAATATTTACTTAAATTGTAAACTTGTTACACAAATAAAAGAACCATTGTAAAAGTAAAATGTATTTATTAGTTTTATTTTAAAAGACATTTATTAATATTTATCTCCAGTCACAAAGACGTTCCAACACCAATCCACTCACGCCTTAAGCAGACTCCAATTCTGCAACTGTAAATTTCCTCGAAAATCCCGATAGATATTTTCATAACCAGTTGAAACTGTCCCATTTTTTTATTGAATGATTTGATTGGTTTTCTGCCTCTATTTTGAAGCTTATACAACCCAAACATTTCCAAGTTTATTTAAATTGCATCATGGTTAGCTAAAGCAACTTCAGTGAACTGAAACAATACATGGAGCACTCGATGCAGATAAAGCATTAAAGTTTAACATTGAGTATATGGCGCTGCAGGTGAAACATGTCCATTCCAGCGAAGTTATATAGCAACAATTATTAAAGTCGGTTGCTCAAGATAAAAAAAATCTTTATAGAAAATGGAAAACGTATGAATTACCAAATCTGAATGATTCAACTAAGGACTTTTTGTCCATTAAAACATCCTCGAACACTGAACGACGTAGATTTGTTATTGTGATATTCCAAACGTTATAGTAACGTTAGAACAGACATCACCGACTTTGATGATGTATGCATTTGAAATATAAGAATCCATTAAATTCTAAACAAATCCCCACAGGAGGCGTATAGAAACATTATTGAATTTCAACGCTCATATGTTTGTAGAGAACCCCAACCTACTTTGGGTTACGAAACCTTCGCAAAATATCCCATATTTCTAATTCATCAAAGTACAGCGAATCCATAAAGCTATGGAAGGTGGATATCAAATTGAAAATGGGAAGCACTAACAACATTCGAAGCCTTTGGATAAATTCGGACGTTCTACAAAATTATAACATCTAAACAGAATTGTTCAAAGACAAATGTTTCCGAAAAGTCTATAGTGACGCTGTTTTACAAAAATATAAGTTTAGTAAGATCCTAATGAACCTTCAGATTTTGTAAATATTTTTTTTTTAGATTATTGGAAAATTGTTTTATCATTAAGCCTACAACCGATTTTCACTTAACTAGTGATAAGTAAACATCAATTAGTCTCGAAACGCATATCAAGAAGTACATACACATCAAATTGCATCTACTCTTAACGCAAATACAAAAAAGACTTCTGCTAACATGGATTTTGTGGATACCACAATATCTAAACTCAAAAAAGATTTCACAGATCAGCAATTTTCAAAACTCGAGGCTGATATGAAATATACATTTGCTATTAAAGATGACGTGAATCAAGCGGTCGCCACGATTGAAAATAAACTTTAAAACATTTTTGTTACTAAATATTAGTGATAAAATAGAAGTTTTGTTCAAGAAGCAGTCGCAGCAGTTTGGGTTATAGTGGAGAAACGCATAGCGAAAATGGAGTTTAATCCAACTAAAGTAGTTTGCCATGATGCTTTTGGATCCGCTGACTCTAAGTCTGCATACATGGTTTGCTACATTGTTGTAATATTAGCCCATTGTTATGGTCCCATCTATCTCGCGCAACAAAAACGAAGTCGATTTCGGTGCGGAACGACTTCAGTTTGCATGTGCAGTGCGATATTAGTGCCGTCAGTCCAACGTGTATTCGCCGTAGCCCGCAAAAGGTGCGGTAATTCAGGTATACTTTTGGGTTTCCCTTTCTGGCGTTGCCCTAAGCTACAGTATTTTAAACTTTTAAATTTTTCTGGTTCCTCTATATATTTTATCTACATTATATCATTACCAGTCCACCAACAATTACTTACACCGTCTCCTCAGGTTTCTCCCTGAGGAGGATTCATTTCCTCGATACTGTTTTTAGCTTATTCCCACAAAATGTCTGCTGTCACAAAATCAATTATAAAGGTTCATGCCGCTTTATTACCCCAAAAGAAGCTTGCCCCAATTTCATCATCATATTTCGATGTGGGCCTTCAAACCTCAGAGATTAAAACAATTCCGTCGACCCCAAAGTCTAACAGAACCCCAACAAAATACCCTTCTAAACCTTCATAAAGAAGTAATGACTCGTCTTCAGGTCCGAAATTATCAACTTCAAACCGCTACGACGGTCTTCTACTGGACGACCCAATTGATAGGAACGATACAATAGATGAGAATGGTGGACCATTAGTTTCCAAAACCAAGTCCAGTCAAAATCGCCGAAAAACACATGTTTCTCAGCCCTGAACTAGCCACTCCTCTTCCGCACAAATACCTGAGTAAGCTTGTCAAAAGTCTGCCACACCAATTCATCTCCATGATAAGAGGTATTGGAAAAATCTGGCCAACTAAAACGCAGGAGAAAAATAAATTTCACCATAGCCAAAAATCTCAACGATTTTTGGTTGCCCAAGACTACCTTGAGGCAACCTAGCTCATGACACAGATGATGGACCCCAATATCACACATACCAGACTCCAGGAGGAAAACTAACCTCACACAAAAGGAACTGACTTCCGATTAGCATCCACCGAATGAAACACTTCAAAACCAAATCCCTCATGCCGCTTGATCTGATTAACCTACCGCGCTGTGAAAAGGCAATCTTCGTCGTGGTGACTGTCTGCGATTTAATTATCACAGTAGAGTCACTACGCATAAAATAAGACCCAAACCAATGCGATCGCTTCCAAAGGTTTTGTCATTCTTAACTTCCTGCAAGGGCAAATTTTGCTGTGTAAAGTGCGGTCAAAACCACGAGACCGCCAAATGTAAAAGGATCAATACAGTCCCTGACTTTTGCTGTAACTGCAAACGTGAGCATACAGCCAATTATAAAGGCTGTCCCTTTTACCCAAAATCAGGAAAACCACGAACAACAAAAAGCCCAGGATTTCACATGCAGAGGCTACTTTGGCTAATACTGCCACCAACAAATCTGCCATTCCAACTGCTCCTACTCCCACAAACTACTCCCTCGCATCCCACAAGCTTTTTCTAGTAATGACACTACAGTAGACAGAGATTTCCTTGTCTACTGTAGTGTAATTATTATATTATTATCATAACCCGATAATGATCCTATTCGGAAAGATAGTCTGCAATGCAGCACCCGACCGCAAGCAGACGAAGTTGAGGCATGCCTAAGACCAAGCCGCTTATAGAATCATGCATAAAACTCAATGACAAGAACGGAACCTCGTCATCGTTTTTAGGGGCCACCAGAATAACCCAAACCCTCAACGAATTAAGCAAGGTAAAAGACCTTCACAGCATTAGAATAAAATAGGAACCCCTAATGAAGAAACAACAAGTCACTTAATTGTCAAAAATTTTGGCCATGGATCAAGTTAATGCAAACCTAAATTAAGATCCACAAATGCATGAAAACCACCACACCAAGGACTTTAAAAACATGATATGGAAGTCCAGTGATGTGACTGCCTGAGTCTTCATGCATATAACTACCGCAAGTGCCCAGTATACACCAAGTATATGGATCAGTTGGTGAAAACAAATCAATACAACACACAAAACCATCTCACCTTTCCCAAGTCAAACACACAACTCACACATAATCTGATACATCTATCCAACCTAAGACAAATGCTCCCAACATCCCACATGTGGCAATTTGGCACATTACTCAACGGACCAAAAATCCTCAGTAACATATGCGACCTGAGTCAAACCCTTACTATGTTTCGTGACATTGCCATGTCAGACTTAGCAAAACTGAGTAATATCCAACAATTGGCTAAAATGTATCCCTAAAAACAGTAAAATTTAATCTTGGAATGCCTGTGCCATGGAGAACACATTCAGCGAACTCGAAATCTTAACCGAAAAAATTCAACCAGACATAATCTGCATACAGGATACACACCTAACACGAAGAATACCAAAACTACGATACTACGATAACGATATTCTCCGTAACACCCCATATGTAATGTAAACAGCATCTTCGGGTAGCAAAAATTAATACCATCACAAACGCGTTGTTCGAAACACTCACCATAAAGCTTACATAACACACAGTAATCAATTGTTACAACAAAAAGGTACGCCCACCTAACACCGACGATCGATAATAACAATACGATCTAAACTCACAAAACAAAACACTCATAATAAGGGACCTTAATGCCAAACACAAATTGGAACTGTGTCTATAACGAAGGTAACGGCCTTAATCTAAACAACTGTATTTTACGCAATACATCACTATCCAAATAATTCATGCAACCATTTTGCTTACTCAGACAACACACCTTCAACGTCTGAATCACAAGTAATGTAAATATAAGAGACGTAAAACGCTTAACGAACTAGACTCAGATCAACTCACTATCCTTGTAGAAATCTATACGCAAAATCACACCCCCGCACCCAAACAAAAAACACAATTTAAAACCAACTGGAAACAATATTTAAGAAATCATAATAAACACAAGACATAGATGACAATATCCGCAAAAAAGAAGGTAAAAATCGAAACATTGCTAAAGTTTCAGCGAGAATGTGAAGAGGAAATGTCAACATCCCAGTGGACAAAGCGACTCATTACATATATACAGACATGGATATGGAGACAGCATAGGGAGGTAGGTTATTATTTTACCCAATTTCTGTCACGTCATGGACGTTTCAGGTCTTAGTAAAACAAAAATAGTCGACATATAAGAATGTACGTATTGTGGTAATAGAGATATGCCAGAGCACACCGTTTTTGAGTACGTAAGATGTCCGCAAATAAGAGAACAAATGTATAACAGATTGACAGAAATGTAACAGCAGATAATGTGGTGGAGCATATGCTGGGAAGTTAAAGGTTGTGGAATACTGTGGGGATAGGGGTCGTAGAACTAACGTAGTCAAAGGAGGATAAGACAGGATATAGAAGTTTTTAAATCACTAAGAGTTAGGGACGTGGTGAACCAATGCCAGCGAGTGGTTTCCGCCACCTCTCTAGTTTTCAAGGGGGTGTTTACTGGGTAGTCTCGACCTGAAGAGAAAAAACAAGCGTGAAGTCTACGGTTGGTTACCTGTAAAGACGCTTCGCCGTGACAACCAGAGTAACATCTGTGCGAAATTAATTAAAAATGAAATGATTGGGTGATTTGTGTCACATGAAAAACAAACAAAATTTAAATTAATGTCAGAACTGTCAAAAAAATTTCGTAAAAATAATATACGCCATTTTGAAACATCATTAGAAAACTAGTATGCAACGTTTCAGAAATCTACTAGCATTTGAAAATTGTTTCAGACTGCGTTCACCCAATTAAACAGTTTACGTTTGTGTTAGCTAACAGTTTAACTAATTATGTGTTCAGGTGAATGTCACTACTGTCAAGAGTCAAATCAACTTTAGCTTTATTAAAAATGTTTATATCGATTAACTTTAACTCTAAATCCTAAGTATGCATAACACTGTGATCCTGAGTTTTAGTCATTTTTACTTCAGTCTCACTTTTAACGTTGATTCTCTCATAAGTGTGGTATTCGTCAACAATTTCTGCGGAATTTTAGTCATTACTGATATATTCCAGAAACCTCACTGACAAAAATTAATGTAACGTATGTTGTTATTTATTAAGGCACCAGCTGTTCGATGAACAGTAGAGTTGTAAGCAGCAGTGACGTCAGGTAGTGTATTAAGCCACTTGTAGGAACAAACCAAATTGAAATTTTTATATATCTTCTCTTTCAAGATACGTATGACTCTATCCACCATAGATGGAATATATGTAATAATTACTCACTATCAGTGCTATAGTGATTAATGTAGTATTTTTTTCATTAATGCGTTAAATTTAGAGTTCTAACCCAAGATCAGATTGGATGTTAGAGGGTTAGGTACTAGTAGCTTAAGTATCAGCCATCGCTTTAGTCACATCTTCATCATTTTTAGATTTAAGAGGGGGAGTTCACTAATACTTTGGAAAACAATTGATAACCACTAAACTGTACTTGTAAACAGACGTTTCTTTGTAGTAGTCTGTAAATTCGGCTAAATCAATCTACCACAAATCATTTACACCCTTGATTATTTATTTTACGTCTACGTTTAAAACTTATTCTTGCAGGTTTATATAATTCATCAATAATTTGCTTTTTAGTATCAGATGGTTCAAATGTTATACGTTTCATGGCATTGAATGTAAAGTTTCCACTTAGCTTGTGGAGCTGAGATCTTAGTGTCCAGCTGATTCAGTAACTTACCTAGATCGTTATTCTTTGGTATATCAATATCATGCAGCACATGGGAAGTTATATCCTTAGTTAGATTTTTCAATTTGTCTTCAAACTCACTTTTAAGAACAGCTAGATTTGTTATCCCAGTACGATAACATGGGGAAAAACTGGGTTAAATACGGAAAAACAAAACGTAAAGCAGAAACATCTAATTTTAATAACAAACAAAATTTCTCAATAAATAAACAGAGTAGTATGAAAACAAACCCCATAAAAATTTAAAATTCCAATACTACTAATAATTCTAAAGCAAAAATACCAAATTTGGAAGAATTAAAAACAGCATCAGAGATTAGAGACCAAATCATGTTTTCTCATGAAACAGTCACTGATTCAATGGTATAGAGAAGAGGATATACCACACACTAAGGCAGTTCAAGCCCAAATTGAACCAAGGTCTGGAAGCCATCAACAACATGAAGCCTTGGTACAAAGCAGTAGATAAAAATTTATTAAAGATTCACATATTGAGTGTATATCAGATAGCTGATCGATATCTAGATAAACTTACTCATCATTATAGAAGCTTACTAAACATACATGTGAACCAAGCTAACAGTTACGACTTTCTTTCACCGTCACACATTGATCGAATCATAAGCGCAGCAACGAGAAAACTACGACAGCATCTGGAGATCATTTCATACCCGATACTTCGGTCAAAAATTGGTCACAGTGAGAAATATTTTCATCTGTACAGCTACTTCACAATTACAGAGGTAACGCAATTTATGCTAATCAAAGTAACCCCGATTCCGTATAAGGACGAAAACGAAACCTATTGGTCTATAGAAGTACCCAACCAAATCCTAGGAGTTGATTATAACACGCAACGATGATGATGAACTCACAAGCAGCATCCCAATCTCCAAGAATACATATGTCTGTTCCCCAGCCATGGTAAGAAGCATGGAAAGCAACCACAACTGCATAATAGATGAGATATACCAGAGGGAAGACAAAACCACGTGTCCAATCCATCACCAGAAAGTCAAGTCGACAATCTGGAAACAACTGTACACTAGAAACTCATGGATGTTCATCAACCCACGAGAATCTAGAATTGCAATAATATGTAACAGCCAAAGGGAAGGAGTTACGATGAAGCAGTATGGCATAATATCCATCTCCCAAGACTGTATCATCAAGACAAAACCTATGGTTCTAACTCCCAAGCAGATAGAGAGAGTGTCGATTAAATGTGGATTCGTGAAACCAGTGCCAACCAACTTAACGTTTTCAAAAGCTTTAATCAGCTTAGTGACAATTCCTCAAGAAGCAGTAGTCCGCCCATATGATGATTTGACGGATATTGCTCAGGAAGAACTACAAGAGGAGTAGAAAAAAGTAGCAGAAAAGGAGACACTGCCGTAGAAAAGAAGATCTTGTGTGAAGATGGCCTACCCCGATGTCGAACCAATAGAGATGGCAGAGTTGAGCAGATTACAAGAATCATCTGGTTCCTATATCCCGTAGCTAGCCAGAGGACGACGTCGCTTGTTGACTAGGCAGGACGTCCTTGGAACAGTCAGGTATCGGGTGGGGTGTGGGTGGGGGCTTGGTGGTGGGTTTGGCGGGCATACCGCCAACACAATATATTAACGAAACATTAACGTAAAGCAATGTCAAGTGGGTAATAGGTCAAGCCCGTCACGTAATTATTGACATTGAATTGATATCATCACCAGTGTGTTGATATTTACAGATTGAAATGTTATAGATTGCAAATTCTGTTGTGAACTGCTGACAATGTTTATTTGCTGTTGAGAATTAGTTAAGTAAATCTAAATATATAAATGTTTGTAAATATAAGAAAAGAGACTTGGTGTATAATAATTAAAGGTTAAACATTATTGTAATATGGTTCTCTAGTTTCAGTTTAAATTCAGTGCTCCCCAGCACCACCAGGGTTGGCAATGTAATTTACGTGACGTAATTTACACGTTTTTTACACGTAAAATATGTAATTTACTCAGCCTAAAGCATGTAAGAACCGTAAAAAATGTAAAAAAGGTAAAAAACTAGCCATGCAATAAAATAAATTTCTTTAGTGAGAAAAATAATTTATTAACAAGCTCTTTATTGGAAAAATAGTATTTTAACAAACCTATTAAATTTTCTCCTTTATAAAAACTAATATCTCAAAATATTTTATTAACAAAACTAAAGCATTTTCTCTTTCATGAAATGTAACGTATCAACAAAAATAAAACATTTTTTCTTAATAGTATGTAAGAAACAAAGAACAGTCTGTATTTCAGGAAGACTAGAATAACCTGATTTACATTAATGTTCTAGCTAGTTATCTTCTCCCTCATCAAAATCAGTATCTTCCTCATTTAAAATGGGATTATCTTTCAATTTTAGATTGTAATATACATGTACAAGCTTCTTTGAATTGTCAAACGACAGTCTATTACGGATTGGTCCATGTATGTACCTCCAATTGGAAAACACACGTTAAATTTCACCTGAAGAAGCAGGTATTTGCAAAAGTCTTAGGGCCAACTTAGGTAGTTCTTTACAATACATTGCTGCCCTACGCCAGTACAGCAAAGGTTGTGTTATATTTTTGTCATTTAATACGTTGAAAATATTAACAGTTCGTTTGTAAATGTCCCATTCATCACAGCCAACATTGGAGAGTGACTTAAATAAGAAATGAATCGTTTTTCAGAAAACCTTTCACAGACATTTTCAGGTCGTTCCAACTCCAACCAGTAATGCACAGCATCTGCAATGGATGCGCTTTGTGACTGACACTTATTAATTAAGTCACAGATAGGCTCACACAAAGTGAGATTGTTGCGAACTTCCTCCACAAAATCATCTTTGAAAATGATCGAGATAATATTTGGTTTAATTTTTTTATTATTCCTGGCTGAAGATTGTTTAAAAAACATTTATAAGTATCTCTATACGTACACCAACGAGTTTCGCATGGAAGTTGTATTCTTGAACCTCCTTTGTCAACTAATGATTTCTCTAAATCTGATCTCTTGAATTCTTTTAAAATCATTGTAACTTTGTTTGAGCAGTTTATATCCTGTATGTCCTTTGCTAGCAGATTTGGCGTGTGACTGTTACAAGTAGAATGCCATAAACAATGTTTCATATCCTTACCCATTTTTACTATAGCACTGGCGTTAACTGACACTACAGCGTAAATATTTCTGTTATATGTGTCCTTGGCTAAATCAATTGCTTCGGAGATTATTGTACACAGCTTATGAGCTGTTTCTGGTTCGCCTGTCACATCCCATGCATTGAGAAAAGCCTTTGGACCTGAAAACATTTTTATTATTCAATAATTTGCGGCGTTCATAATTTTTAAATTATTACTTACCATAAACTGTATGTAAACTACAGGTTACAGTCTTAGTATTGCTGGAAGTATTCTTCCAACCGTCGACTAAAACTACGGAATCAGGCTCCAAGTGACTAGCAGAAATAATCTGGTTATAGGTAGCGTTAAGAAGGCGAGTTGCAAGGGCCTTTCTATTTGGAATTTTTTTTGCATAGGCAGGTCGAAGTTTTGTACCCATATTGATAAAATATTTTGACACAATTACGTTAAAAGGAATATTGCAGGCAAAAAAGAACTCTGCAATGGCTTTTATGTGTGCTGCTTGAAGGTGTTCTAGGAATAGATATGTTCTCCACTACTAAATCATTTACAATATATGATTCAGTAAAATCAGTGTTCTATGTTGATATCATCAACTTCCATTGTAGATATATCTAATAGGTCATCATTTCCATTATTTTTATTCTGATTCTCTGGTAAAGTTAACATTTGGGTATGTAGTTCTTTCTCTTGGGATCGTATTTCTTGAGCCTGTACCTCTTCAATTTCATTGTCAGAACTGTGATGAATCTGTCGGCTTTTAGGATTGTCACAAGACTTTCTATAAAAAATATTACCTATACAATGTCGTCAAACAGAAAATGCATAGTGTTAATGCAAATTACCTGTGTATTTTTAGCCGGCTGATAGCCGTATTTTTTAAGACTCACAGAAGTTACACCTTGCGTTGTACGATTTACCATGTTGGATGTATTCAAATCCCAATTCCCCATATTCTTGTCGCCGCGGCCTACCTCCAGAACCTTTACCACTACACTTTATAAATGAATTTGGCATTTTGTCCAGTGAAAACAACACAGAGTGGCAATAAAATTCACGTTCACTAGTAAACATTAGAACATAACCCCACTTTTATCTTGTTTTTTACGTATTTGACATATTTTACAAATTTTACGTTTTTTACACAATTTTTACGGTTTTTGTGTAAAATATGTAAAAAAACTCGAGAACACGTGTAAAATACCAACCCTGAGCACCACACGAAAGGATTCCTCCGTTCCCACATTAATCTACTCAAATAAGAGCGAAAGTAGTATATGTTTCCAGTAATAATCTTGATATATATTTATATATATATATATATATATATATATATATATATATATATATATATATATATATATATATATATAGAGAGAGAGAGAGAGAGAGAGAGGGAGAGTTGTATAATATACGTATCAGAACGTAGGCGGGACCTGAGTAAGAACTGATACAACCCAGGCCAGCGACTATAAACGAGAACTTACGAATATATATACTAAAATTATGGGAACTTTTATACCGTGTATACACTGTAAATATATACGGGATATACTTTGATATATCAGTACCAGAATGGATTCGCGGCCTTTTCTGGGGTGTGTATATGTGAACAAAATAACTTAAAATAAAATTATCATCCAAGGCGACAAAGGGCAACCTGAAAAAACAAAAGAAAACTTTGAAATAGGTGAAAGTAATTTATGAAAGCAGCAGAAAACTTTGCAGCTTAAATCATATAAGAAATGATTATAACTTGTAGTATATAATTTTTTTATTCAATGTGTTCTCTAATAAATAACCTATAAAAATTAAAAGCTGTACACTGCTTTTTGTGTGAGAAAAAATAATGTTTTTAGCTGACAAAGAATTTCTAATTATTAAAAAAAACTTTAACTTTACCAAACAATCTATGTACAAATGAAATACGTTCCTAATTTTCCTGCACGCACACATACAGATTATGATTTCCCCGTCTTTGATTTCATACCTATATGCTTTGGAACGTTTATTATTGTATGTATTGAGGTATGTTGTTTATTTGTAAAGTAAGGGGTGCCTCATTTTTTTAATTCCTTATTCCTCAGTAAATATGTACACCTATTTATAATAAAATACCTAAGAATATGATTTATAATTTTCATAAGATTTAAATGCGGTAAGTTATGTCTAATCTTCTGAACAAAATGGGTTTGGTGGTTTATTTTTGATAAGCAAATTGGTCAACTGCGTATAATAAACAAACATATTAGGTAACATATTTTCAAGTTAATGTATATTCTTTTTAAATTTCGTGCTTCTAACTATGATGTCGCCCTTATATAGCGTTTACAGTGGTAACAGTAAGAAACAGTTAGTCAAATTGGTAGTGAAAAAATTAGGTTGCAAGACGTTATACTAGGATAGTATCAAATTATAAGCATGAAGTAGGCTTAAAATCGCAGGGCCATAAATGAAATCAAAGCAGGAAAGGATTTGTCAATCTTCAGAGCAAATATTGTAAAGATTTGCATAAAATTCAAATAAAGAAAATAGATATAACATGTAAATTGAATTCAACGTTGCTTAATTTTTTTGCCATGACGACTGTATAACCTCAGGGCAAATGACAATTCGCTACGTCATCATTTAAAGGGTGTGGTTATGCATAGGCATGCCTTTTAATTTAAGTGCGACATTTGAAAATTTAGGTTCGACACTGATCACAAAACACCAGTACACACCTAAACACGCACCTTTACAAATAAATGTATGTCTTTACTTTGTTGCTAGCACTTAGTGGAAATTGTTTATGTAACCTACAAGCTAAATTAGTAGTCATTTATTCCAAAATTTCGCAGTTGTGATTATAGGTAGGTAGAAATTTGATTTTAATTTTTGCATTGTAAGGATTTGCACAGATTTTTTCACCAAGTTTTGATTTCTTTAAATATTTAAGAATGACAAATTTAGATCAAAGATTCTCTAAACTTTATGTAAAAATGTTATGGTAAAATGAACCCCTATTATCTACCTACTTTTTGTACTACCACTATGATTTGCATGTTTTCTTTTAACTATGTGGCATATAAATAATAATAGTGTGACAGGATCGGGCGAGTTCATGATATAATGTCTTACAAAATATGATAACAACAAAGTTATCCGCAATCAAAAAATTTCTATACATTCATAAACTTGATTTGATCATCGTGTCACATAATCACAGTAGTATTCAGATCATTGAAATTACTGCTAACAGTACGTACACAAATATTAGTAAAATACGTAATTTGTTAAGAGGTTATAAGATGTGACGAAACGTCAAACTCCACTGTAGGACAGATTATTATTGTTGCATTGTATGACGTCATGCGGGTGACAGTTCAAAAAATAGGTAGCCGCATTATCATATCTCTAATTATTTGTATCATGTGACGGGTTCACCAGGCTCCAGCTGCTGCCAGCGCTGCGTTGTTATGTCTAAAAAAATGTTGACAAAACGTTTACATTTTTCAACATTTTTTGAGACAACAATGCAACTGCTGGCAGCAGCCGGCACCTGGTGAACTTGCCCATTTCCTTGCATAAAAGGTTTTTTGCTTTTCTATGATTGTTTTCAGCATTTATCTGAATTATCAGATTGAAATGTACATATAGTATCATCTTATTATTCTTTCGTGTGAAGCAGATTATCGGTCACTCTAGTTACATGTGCACGTTATGCACTATCTGCCATTTCAGTTAAAGGGCCCGCAAACCACAATGAGGCCTGAGAATGTATCTTTTTCTTCCTATATATTCCTTGGCTTGGCAACATGCGAATCTTTAGGTATGATCTTTGAAATAATCATAGATTGTATTATTACACTAAAGGTTAGCAACTAACTGTGTTATCAACAAAGCTATTTCTGATGTTACATTTTAGCTTCACGCTATCCAGTTATACATATTAGCATATAAATGTTAAGAAGCTTGATTAATTAAATAAATTTGGCTGTTTTGTCTCAGAGGCTTTTGGAATATAGCCTCTATTATTCTACTTTGTGCAGACTGTAGTTTATCCAAGTCTATGTTTCTTGTCTCCCCACAGAAAGCAGCCACGTAGGTAAGACGTGTCTCACATGGGCATAGTAAATCCCATATGTTATTGTTTCGTTCGGGTAAGTATTGCGAAAGTATGCACGCTCCCTGTAGAAGAGAGACGAAAATACTATTGGTTGGAACACCATCGCAGCGCCCTATTATGTGTGCGATGAATACTAAGTCACCCGCAGTAAATTTGATATGGTTTTTATTTGTCAAATCAATATGTTTGTTTTCTTTAATTTTATATCGCTCCGATTAGATAGGTTAAATTAGGTAAATAAGTTTTTGATCTACCTGTGGCTAATGGATTCGTCTGAAGTCATACCAAACAAACCTGTTTTCTCTCACACACACAGTTTTTTAATGATTTTAATAGTAAAAACAACAAAAGGTAATATGTTTTAATAACACTAAATCATAATAAAATATATTTGTCAATTTATACCTTCCAATACGACAGCTAGGTATATTTACTATTGATATCATTAACAGAAAATCAAACCAAAATAAATTACACATGTGTTTTATTAGTAAATAGTATTACTATTGCTTTTATTTAAAAACAATCTTAATTTGAGAAAACTGAAATTCGATTGAACTTACTTTAGCATTTTTAAACACGAGGATGATAACCTTTATATTTGATTTACAAAAAAACATCTAAAACACAATATCGACGAACGATAATGTAAATACTGTCACTGGAACTTGATCCAAAGAAACGTTATTTTCCTAAAAGACCCCAAGTTCATATCGATACCTCAATTGAAGCCTAATAAACTTGTGTAACAATAAAAAAACTGAAAGTCGACAATAATGACTTTTTAATTCAAATTATTTGGACGTATGAGAATGAAAAGAATGCCCAGAACAACCCCTTCTTTATCGAATGCCCGCTAGCGGCGTCTATTATTGTACACCATGTTTAGTGAGGGCACTAATAATGTTCAAACTGGCTTCATTTAAGTGAACTGCTGCTCTGTGCTCTGTCCCATTTAAAACACCAAAGACACAGGTTATGTCAAAAGTCAGAAACTACATAGTTATGCTCCTATGTACTGCTTTGAAAAGATAAGATAGGTACTATTGCACATATAAAAAGATAAAACTTATTGGTAATTAATTACCACAATAACAAAAAAAATGCAAAGCTAAGGAAACGACACAAGAATTAATTTAACATTGAAATATGACCTTAAACTGGAACGGAACCGTCTTGAATGACAGTTAACGCAAATTTTGTTTCAGTCTTTTTGTTACTCATTAACCTTATGGCAGTGTTTAACTGTACTAAAAAAAAAGCAGATGCATTGTGATGTCTGTTTTATTGCTGTTACGGTTTAGCTATTTTATTGTTCTAATTGTTGATATAGTTTTTATTGTCATATACCTACTTATAGGTTGAATTTATTCTAATGTTAAATATTGACGTATATTACGTAGACATTTCGAAGGCGTCTGTCATTTTTATTTTATTTTTAAAGAATGTTTTTATCAAAACATCATTAAGGTATTATAGCAACGTATTTTTATCTGTAGTTGTCATGAGTATGTATAAATTAATTAAATTTTACCCCGTCTGATTATGATACTGCCACACAGTGAAACCGGTTATATACAGAAGAAAACGTACATTTGTGAAGCCAGAGAAATAGTCTCTGCGTCTGTATTTAGTATAGAACGGTTTTACCACGTAGGCATGAGCGCAACAAGAACTGATGAATTATTTATTTATATTATACCTATTAGTTTGACGTCACGAGAGGTTAAATACGCTAAACATAATGCGTTTTCTTATGTGCAGTATTCGCAATATTTGTTCTTGACTTCAAATTTAGTCGAACTTTTAGAAAAAAACGCTTGGTAAGCCTATTCTATAGCCATTGAAAACATTATAACGTGGAACGTTTACTATTATGTCTAAAGTTAGCAGGAAGAATAATTAAATTCCTGCAAAATGATTTTACTTCCTTACTGTAACCATGACAACGGCATCGCGCTGTCAGCTGACGTCACAATTGACCACCAAAAGAAACAGTTTTAACTAAGGTTTATAATTTATAATAACTGCCTAACTGCATTGCCAGGCTGTGCTGATGCTGAAATCTAAAAAGGTGGTGTATACCCATATTTTTTATATGAAATAATGTTTGAAATAAAAGGCGTGTAAGAACGGTAATCTAAACATTAGTTATTGTTTTGAATTATTTCTATAAATAATGTTTGATCTGTATAACCGGACAAAACAGTAAGTGAAATGTTTAAGTGCTATAGCTTTAATTTTGTTGTTTGTTGTTTAAATAATTATTGGCGAACGTTAAGTAGACGCATCCCGTGAAACCAGAGAGAATTCATGTCGCTCGCTCGGCGTGCGGCGTTTCAATATGTATACATATACATATATATATATATATTATATATATATATATATATATATATATATATATATATACATGTGTATTAGTTTTTATTTTTTAAAAGCAATAGAGTTCAATTATTATGAATTGCTATTTATTACAAAAAATAACACAAAATATGGTAGTTTCACCTATAATTCTTCAAATGTAATGTACAAAAAACATTTCTGTATAACTAGTTCATAGAGATTACATGTGTATTAATTTTAATTTTTTTAAAACATATAGAGTTCAATTATTGTGAACTGCTACTTATTTCTAAAATGTAACAAAAATATGGTAGTTTTACCTATAATTCTTTAAATGTAATGTACAAAATACATTTCTGTATAACTGTTTCATTGAGATGACCAACATGTGTATTATTTTTAATTTTTTAAAGCAATATATAAAGTGCAAATATTCTGAATTCCTATTTATTCCAAGAAGTGGCAGTATCACATAATTTCTTAATAAACGTTTTGTACAAACGACATTTTTAAAATATAAAATGCAAATAACTTTCTGCATAGTTAGTACATATCGATGGCAAACATAAGTGTAATGTTTTTCTAAATTTTATAACATAACAATTACAATTATTTTAATTATTATTTTTTACTTACTAGTATAGAAATGTGATGTACAACGGTAATTTCCGTGTAGATAGGTTATTGGATGACAATTGTTAGTGATTTAATTTGGAAGTATTATAAAGCAATCTTTAGAATACACTTATTATTTAACTTTCGCAAAAGCTGTAAAAATAATCTCATATATTGCAACAGTATAGAAATATGATGCCAACATTTTTATATTGTACAAGAAATAAGGTTTCAATTCGCTTATTTCAGTCAACGTAAATAATCCTTCTGTATAAAATGCATTGAACTATATACTACGTATCTGGAAGGGGCATCGTTCGCACTGCGCGTGCTAGGCGTCGAAGACGACAGTGTACACGTTACAGTAACGTAGTATTATAGTTCAATGCTTAAATGTCCAACAGTTTAGAGTCACCGCAAGTGAACGTTTAGCGTTCAGCCTACTAAACAAATCAACATACTCAACTGTTGGGTTCGCTGAAGGCATCAGTTGGTGAATATCCAACTACAAAATATTAACGAATCACTTATCCTGGCACTACGCTTGCTATAACAAAGAAATGTTTAACAGTTTTTAAAATAGCAAATGTTTTTTTACACTCAACGTTTGGTCCACTTCGGCCAAGACGGTTTCGCGCCAGACTCTGATATTTTAGCAGTTTCCGGATTTAAATTGAAATCGATATGCCTTACACGCAGCAAAATAGTTTTCTTGTAAAATAAGTCATCGTTAAATGAAAAAAAGGGCGAGTTCACCAGGCGACAAGTGCTGTTAGCAGCTGAATTGTTATGTCAAAAAATTTTGACATTTGTCAACATTTTCTGATACAGCAATTGACAAACTTTGACAAATATCAAATTTTTGACATAATGCAGTTGCTGGCCATGACTTTATGAGATCTGGTAGACAAAGACAGGCAATAGCATTAGCTTACTATACAGTCAACACTGACTACTGACACGTGAACTTTACACATTAACATACATACGCCGAGTTCACCAGGCGCTAGTAGCTGAGTTTAAGCGCTTATCTGCTGACGACCGATACAATCAGCTGTCGGAAATTGATGAACGCACTATTCACTTCAAGCATTAACTGTTTTGTGTTGTTGTCTGTCATTCCGCTTTGACAAATTGGCAATAGTTAAGTTCCAGTATAAACTTTGCGGGACTGGTGTACGCAAATGTTGACACGACAATTCAACTGTTAGCAACTGTTGCGCCTGGTGAACTTGGCCGTTTGTAGTTTATACTCATACTTCAATGTCAAATCCCGTAGTACCATGAACGTTCTTGTCAAGACGAAATAAAACAATCACATTCAGACGATTGTTCTTGAATTACCTGCCTAATTCTGTAAATAATAATAAACTTTATAGGTATTTTTTTATCAAACACAGCAACTGCTTTGGTTATTAAACAATGTACAAAAGACGCATTCGAATATCTGTAATTATGTACTAAAGATATTGATTTAACGATTTGAACAAAAAATGCATGATAATTATTTATAGTGAGTAGGTAGCAATCCCAAAAATAATAATATTATTAGGGTCACTTTAGAGTGATGTTTTAAAACAACACATAATACTTTGACGTTAAAAATTTGTAGTCTCATTACGCAGCCGCCGGCGGTATTCTTGCTCAACAGAGGAAAAACCGCCGTCGGTCACGTTTGTATATTTACTCATATGCAGCCGAGATAATAAAATAAGTAACAGTTTCGGTGGCTTTTTAATTAAGGAACTTATAAAACCGTCGACTGGCGGTTTTATTTTATTTGGACTAGCAATACCCCCGTTTCGTTAGGCAGAAAAATATAAGTATTTTCCTTTACTGCTAATGGATGTCGGTCAGCACTAATATAGTTAATAAAAATAGTTCTGCGTATGTTTCTGTTTATTATTGCGTCTCTTCGCTTTTGTTAATGTGTTTGAGAATAGTGGGTGTATGATACATGCGTCTGGTGTAGAATCGCCTGATCTATTCGGAAATAGCAAAAAAACGTATAGGCAGCTTGTTAAGTAGACACCTCCCATCATTTTTGTCAAGGTTTCGATGAATAGTGATACTTGAGTCTGGTGTATAATCGCCTGATATTTTCGGAAATAGCAAAAAACGTATCACTGCCATTAAAAAAAAATTAAGTTACCGTCAACTTTCGGTATAACCGGTTGCGCTACATTTTTTTTCTTAATTCGTATACATAGAGCGCGGCGTTTTTATTAACCTGACAAAGTTTTATAATTTTATATTAACCAGTTTCGACACAATAAATATTTAAATGCACCATATAGGCAACTTGTTAAGTAGACACCTCCCATCATTTTTGTCAAGGTTTCGATGAATAGTGAGCATATGATACTTGAGTCTGTTGTAGAATCGCCTGATCTATTCGGAAATAGCAAAAAAACGTATCACTGCCATTTAAAAAAATTAAGTTACCGTCAACTTTCGGTATAACCGGTTGCGCAACATTTTTTTCTTGATTAACCATACATAGAGCGCGGCGTTTTTATTAACCTGACAAAGTTTTATAAGCTTCTGTTTACTGGTTTGGCAGCGATCAATTTATAAGTGCACAATGCATCTATAATATAGCATGTTCCGTTAAGTTGACACATTTAAGTCATTTTCATGCCAGTAGGATTAATTCAATAGTCACCGTCTGTTAACTTCATTGATTTTCATAACAATAGATTCTATAAATTGGCTCTGCTCAATTTATTATCACTCTACATGACCTATTTATTTATATCTTATTTTTCTTGTTTGAGGGTAGAAAGCACAAGTCGGCAACGCCGCACGCCAAGCGAGCGACGTGAATTCTCTCTGGTTTCACGGGAGGCGTCTACTTAACGTTCGCCCATAAACCTCCCAAAGTGCAATTTTTTTTTATTATGCTGCTAATATCCACGGAATTACAAAATTATTACTGGCATTTTCACATTTTATTTTCACAAAACACAAAACAATTTGACATTATTATTATAACCTAAGTATTAAGTAATACATTGACAAGCGCTGTTTTTCTGTGTTATAGAGTAAAGTGTTTGCATAAGTACTCATAAATCATGTTTTACTCCATAGTCCTCATAACTCAGCTGTTAAACATTTATCTTTAGCAGTCTAACACAACTTGTGAGCACTATACAAGATCGTGTCCAAAGGCGGAGTTTAATTCAGAAGAACATACCTTAAGTCCTAACTACTACAGGTTGCCAGCGAATTGTTCTAATATATACATGATAATTGCGATCATGTCTTCATAATTAGGCTCCTCCCTAAAATGTACTGAGAACTATAGATTATCAGCGGTAAAGTCCTGATAAGTATATTATACAAAAAGCTATATATATATATATATATATATATATATATATATATATATATATATATATATATATATATATATATATATATATATATATATATATATATATATATATATATATATATATATATATATATATATATATATATATATATATATATATATATATATATATATATATATATATATATATATATAGACATGTGATGGAATTCGTCTTTAACTGCGTGGAGAGGGTAGATAATGGTTTCTATACTACCCAAATCCAAAGCTGCGCATTTGTCTTCATACATCATTTTAAATTCATCTGATTTTAAATCATTTCTGATTATATCGCGGCACCATGCTCTTTACATCAGATATGTAAATTCTAACATGAATATCATCCTGCTGAGTTGTTGATTCAACAAGTAGTGTAATCGATGCTTTTAAATAGCACTCATCTGCAATAATATCCTTGAAATGTGCCTTCAAAGACTAAACACTTTCGAAAATTATAGTCAAGTAAGATAGTATTGTGTAAAGTTCAACATTATTTTTACAGGCCTGTTAGCAAATGCATTAATTAATTTCACTTTTCACAACGTCTTCACTCTTCTGTTTTGGAATAACTTTATAAATTCCTTTATCCTTGCTAAATCCAGATATTGTAGATGGGCTTTGCATTAATATTTTTTATCCGAAAGGAGCACCGAAAGGAGGGTCTTATTTAAAAGAAAGATCGGCAGCAGTACGTTCGTTAGATAATACAATAATTTAGATTTTTCCGCCGATCGAAATATGTTCATTTTTGTGTTATTGAACCACCCTTAATCGTTAGAGACCGGCCACCTGCACAAGAATATAAGCAAAGTTGTAGATGAAGATATTTAAAATTATATATCCTCTGATGACGGTAACTTGGTTAGTGCAAGTCAGGTTTCTTAAATATATTATAGTCATTTGAGTTCTCCAAGTGCACTTGTCCTGATAATAGCATCTTGTTCCTTATTATTTTAGTCTTATAGATTTCTAGCTTATCTACATCTAAACCACCTAGTTTGTGTCAATTACTAGGTTCACATTCACTTTTGATGATATTTTGAGTGCCGGGTATTGAACATTGACTTCATTTGGTATATTTTTAATTTAGGTATCAAATATATTTGGTGAATAGACATTTTTATACTAAGCAATAGGCAGGCATGTATGGTATATATGTATATTTACTAGGCGATAACATCAGATTGCTTTAGTTTTGCAACGATTAACTGAATTTCATTGTTATGAGCATTATTACCAGTAACTTGAGAAGCCACTAAAAGTCTAAGTCGATCAACCATCCTATTATACATATTTTGTTTGTTATTTTGTATTATCTAGTTCTTGGTGCTGATTTTTCTATTATTTACATTCTGAATTCTAAGTTTGGTCTATTGTTTTTCGTTAAGAGGTTTGTCGTAACCAAAGCGGTGAGGAGTTGATGACGTTCTGTTCAAGGATTTGTCATTCGTTTTATTAGAGATCGATACTTTTCCGAGGAAGTTTCAGTTCGTCCATTGCGATCGTATTTAACTTTATGAGCACTGTTTGACTCTAGAATATCTCTATAGTATTGAATATTGTTATATGTATATGCTTTTACATAAAAACTAATTTTAGGAAACCTTGTATTTGTGGATATCTCATTTTATCTAGTTAAAATCCATCCTTAATGAAGTCTAGGTGTTTGTATAAGTAATGAAAAGCTTCATCATTGTCAGGTCTATCAGGTTTAACCAGTAAGTGTTTCTTTCGAATATTTTCAGCAAGATTTGTTGTGTGCTGTAGTAAAATCTTTTTCTGAAAATTTTCTCCTGCCCATCACGTCATAATTTTGCTATTGCGCCTTCCAGGCATAGAGTTCCTTATGACTTCTTTCCTCCTGTTTTCTGTGGAAACTCCAATAACATCAATCGAGCAGTCTTCTGTTCTGACAAATATTGCCATTATGTAATGAGATTTGTTTTGAACATGCACAAGTTGTATAATATCATGTTGAAAATTGCCATCCAAATATTTTGTGACACAAAGGTAGTTACAAATTAAAAATGAGTAATTTTTTCAGATAACCTGGATAAAGAGTCATCCATGATGCTATCTGTTAAGCCGATATCAACTGCATGATGTCCTAGTTTGATTAGTTTCTTTTTTTTTGATCAGGAGCTACTTGTAACTTTAAAGGAACCAAATCGTGCTTGTAAATTAAAATTTAACTACACCTAATCTGAAATAGGGATGGTAATAATTTGTATTTACTTATGATTTAAGTGAAGTCTTAGAGCTCGAATGTATTTTCTAACGTAAGACTAGATGCATTCTCGCAACAATTAGAACCGTAGACCGGTTTCGCTCTCAATTGTTGCGAGAATGCATCTAGTCTTACATACTTTGTCCCTATATTGGGGTAGAAATGGGCCAGGGCTAACAATTTTTTAAATTGTTAGTTAGTTGTATACTGTCTCTATTTTTAACACTCTGTGTTATTTGGAGCGGGCGTGACAACATAGTACTTGGTTCCGAACTAGGTGGCGACACGTTCACCACTCACTTAGTATTTTCTAACGTTATTGTATCGATCCGTTTCAAATCTTACAATACCAAATCTAGTTCGATCAGTGTTTGAGAAAGTCTTAATGGACCACAAGCCTTAAGTTGAATTATTGAGATTCTGTAATACATACATTTCCCATTTTCTATATGGTATAAGAACCGCTTTATTCATAGTAATCGACTTTAATAATTGCTGTTGTATAACATTGTTGGGGTGAATATGTAGTACCATGAATTCAATGTTAAACATTTAAGCTTTATCTGCATCTTTTGAGGTAACCAAATTGGAGCAATTTCTGGCTATCGATATTAACAAATTGCCAAAAGCTCTCTTATATAGTCTTTGAAAATATTACATAGGTATACAGTATCAGGACTGTCTAACAGTATCAGGACTGTCTAACAGCTGTCCAACAGCTGCCCAACAGCTGTCGGGTCGAACTAATCGGTTGAATTTAGTTGTTGTGTGTGATATTACCAGCGGCTTGAGAAGCCACTAAAAGCCGCAGTCTATCACCGAACACGTTTATATCATCCCAGTGGACATACTCTTTCAGAGTCTTATTATGCATCATGATACCATAACCTGAAGTTATGAAAGTAGGACGTGACTTAGCGCCTGCTTATTTTTCTAGAATTGATATTACTACTTGATGATATTTGGGAAACTGTTTCTTAAAATGTCTTCTTGAGGATCGTTCTCTTGTCTGTGAGGACTAGTAGCTCTCATAATAACTGCATAAGCAGATAAAGCTTGCGAATTTT
Organism: Tillus elongatus; assembly: GCA_964006375.1. Classification (NCBI taxonomy): domain Eukaryota; kingdom Metazoa; phylum Arthropoda; class Insecta; order Coleoptera; family Cleridae; genus Tillus; species Tillus elongatus. The sequence goes on along the minus strand of OZ023265.1, from coordinate 94,725,781 downwards.
CCATAGCAGCCGTAACATGTATTCTCAAATATATTCATTCCCACAGATGATTGGTACCAATTATTACCAACCATAACTTGAAAGCTATGTCCATTTTTATCATCTATGTTTAACAACAAATTTATTAGGTTTGTTTCCAAGCATCCAACTGTTGGTGGTTTTATCATAAATAACACTATATGTTGTATCACGTTAATGTTGCTCTGTGAAATATTTATCAGCATAGAATTTAACACTAATAGGATATGAACTTAACATTCGTTCGTGAACTGAACAACTCAATACCAACGTTTTACAGTTTACCGAGATATATAAAGTGATCAAACCCCTTGTGTTTAGTATCTTTAACATAAAATTTTATTTTGCCAAAATCCACCACAAAGGAATTTCAACTTTTCAAAACTCATATCGGTAGTTATATGATGATTATACACATGAGTAATTTCATTGATCGTTGTTACCCTTACTTGCTAAAACTGTACCATACTACTGGCTTCACATTGAAGCCAGAGAAATTATCTCCAGTCTCTATGTAGTAATTTCACCTTGTTTAAATAAAACTATGGTGTTAGCATTATCACGCACCAATTGTTTCGGACACAAATAGAAACTGTCAATATGTCTACCCATACACAAATTCGTTTTTATTTTATCTTGCACAGGCTACATCATCTAATATAAAAATTGAATTGCCCTTTGGATCTGCTGGGTCTAATATCTCTTCGGTTTCACTGTATAGATAGTATCCAACACCACTTGTAGCACACAGCACCTCCTTTAACATGCTATATTTAGGCTGATATATAAAAGATATGTTTTCAAATTTTAAGTGTTGTAGACCAAACAACAAACTTAACATGATATTTGTTTACCATAACCATTTGGGCCACATATCAAACATCTAACTGGGGTTGGTAAAAGAAGTCCATGTCTTTGCTGTTTGGGTGATGATGATGTTATAACAACATCATCTATGTTTGTGCCAGTTGGCTTTTCGTGTTTTACAATACACTTGGTTAACTAAACTAAAACTTTCCTATATAAATTCGCAGATTTATCACACCTCATTAACAGTATAAATGTTGGTGTGTCAAGGTTGACGCAGTCACAAAAAATTACCTGTTGAGCTGCACGTACCTGGTTACCAGGTCAGGTCAGGTCAGGCCAGAAGTCCAGGCACTAAACTCAAAGAACGTTTCATGAGAGGTGATCAAGGCATCAATAATATAGATCGTGCTTGTCTCTCGAAAAGCACGATCTAGAGGATTGATATTGTATAATCACGATGTATACCAAAAGTATAATAGTTATAATGTGGTCACTTATGTTTAAAGTTTTTAAATAAAAGACTTGAACAGTAGTATCTGTGTTTCAGTCATTTCGCGTATGTTTTCTTTCAATGGCTCTACGTCGATGAGAATATTTCCACCGTTAGTGTTAAAATAACACTTTTATTCATCTCTCCGCTTGCAAACTTTCACAGATATAACACTATACCAGACATAGAGCGTGGGTATAATAAGTTTCACTACTTTTCTTCTGTGAGTGGTGAAAAGAGTCGACTAGAAATAATTATTCCTGATGGTTCGTATGAAATCAGTGATATCGATAAATAGATTCAGAATGAGCATTGCGTCATTATATTAAAGATAAATATCAGTACCCTGCAGTAGAGAACAACATTGACGTGGTAAATCTGTCTTCGCTAAAAACCAACAACAACACTTTAAAATATGAGAAAGCATGTCAGTATGACACAGACTTTTCTATAGATGCTTTAATAGCACCAATATTGGGGTTTTCTAAACAACGTCTTACCGCTAGTAAACTCAATGTTTCCGATTTAGCGGTGGAAATTGTGTGAGTAAAGACGATTCGTTAAGAATGTAATATTCTGAATGGTCCTTACCACGACGGCAACCCTACGCATACAGTATATTAGTTTATTCCTATGGTAGATCCAGCTTATGCAGTTGATATAAAACCATATATTTATATGCGAAATAATGCAGGTCGTTAGAGGCATTTTTATGCCTCATACGACGCGCATTATTTCGCATATACATGTAAACATTGTCGATCAGAATTCAGTACCGTTGTCGTGTCAATGTGAGGAGATTATTGTGATATTGAAATTGAGACAGAGACCACCATATTATGTTGATTATAATTTCTAGTAATCAAGCTGCTCCAGCTTCAGTATCTTCGGTACCTGCATCGAAGACAAATCTATCCTGGGAGCACATGCAGTATATAGATTCATTGGGTTACGATGTTAAGTAAACTACATAGATTCGCAGACCCTGTGCACGACGAAGGGAAAGAAATACACACATAGGCTTGGCATCTCTATTGTATCGGCATTCCCGCCTCTCTCTAAAGAATTGTGTTCGTTTTTGTGGTTTTTGTGTAATCAGCTCCTAAGGTTTCGGGTGCTAATTAGAGTTTGTGAGTTTTTGTATGTATTTTGTGTGATGCACATTTGTAGCTGTCTTGTATGACGGTGGGGGAATTCAGATATTGTCATCTATGTCTCTTGTTGTATGTACGGGTTTATTATGTTTTTGTTATATTGTTACCAGTTGGTTTAAATTGTGTTTTTTGTATGGGTGCGGGGGTGTGATTTTGCGTGCTGATTTCTACAAGGATGGGCAGGTGATCTGAGTCTAATTCATTGAGCGTTTTACGTCTCTTATATTTACATAATTTGAGATGCAGACGTCTAGTGTTGAAGGTGTGTTGTCTGAGTAAGCAAAATGGTTGTATGAATTATTTGGATAGTGCATTGTGTATGTATTGTGAAAAATACAGTTGTTTAGTTTAAGGCCGTTACCTTCGTTTGTGTTTGGCATTAAAGTCCCCTATTATGAGTGTTTTGTTTTGTGAGTTTAAATGGTATTGTTATTCTCGATCGTCGATGTTATGTTGGCGTACGTTTTTGTTGTAATAATTGATTACTGCTGTGTTATGTTTTTGTATGGTGCGTGTTTCGAACAAGGCATTTGTGATGGAGTTCATTTTTGCTACCGAAAGAGGCTGTTTACATTACATCTGGGGTGTTACGGAGATTATCGTGATTGTAGTATTAGAGTTTTGGTGTTCTTCGTGTTTACTGTATGCAAATTATATCTGGTTGAATTTTTTCGTTTGAGATTTCGAGTTTGTCTAATTTGTTCTCCATGGTACAGGCATTCCAAGATTAAATTTTTCTGTTTTTGGGGATAAATTTTAGCGACTTGATGGATAATACTTAGTTTTCCTAAGTTTTATACGAAACATAGTGCGGATGTGGCTTAGGTCGGATATGTTACTGAGGATTTTTAATGTGCCAAATTGCCACATGTGAAATGTTAGAGCATTTGTCTTAGGTTGGATAGATGTATAAGATTATGAGTTGTGCGTTTGACTTGAGAAAGGTGTGAGATGGTTTTGTGTGTTATATTGATATGTTTTCCATATGATCCATATACTGGGTGCACTTGCGGTAATTATCTGCATGAAGACCCAGTCAGTTACATCACTGGATTTCCATACCACGTTATTGCAGTCCTTGGTGTAGTGGTTCTTGATGCGTTTGCGCATCTTGATTTAGATTTGCCTTGACTTGATCTACGGCCAAAATTTTTAACAATTACGTGACATGTTGTTTTTTCATTAGGGGTTCCCATTTTATTCTAATGCTTAGATGAACAAGGGAGCCAGTAGGAAAACGATTAGATGGGAAGTTGATATGAAAATCAGAAAAAAAAAACAATAATTCTGAAACCACTAGCCGTAAAGTCCTATGCGGACATGATCAGGAGGTTTAAAAGGGATGTAAACACCGAGGGAATAACAGTTGATAAAATAAAAAAATAGGCAGCAATAACGTACGGATAAAAATACGATGGAAGGATAAAGCACAGAAGCAGGTGTTTAAAAAACTACATATTGCAAAGCTGAAAAGGGTGGTGAAAGTGCAAATAAAAGAGAAAAGGGAGACAGTCATGTTACTTGATATATATGAGACAGTTAAGGAAACTTCAAGAGGTGCTAAAAAGGGCCGCGAAACAAGGACAGGGGGAAAGCCTAGAGGTTAATTTATCAGATAAGGTAAACAAAAATGATATAAGCAACCGTTTGTTACTTTGCAAAGGATGCAGCCAGCAGTCGCTGGAGAGTAAAAAGTGGAAGAAAGATGGCATAGATGGCGTGTAAGGAAATTAATATAGTTCCCTTAGGAACTTATGCCATAGATGCTATGACTAGACATATAGCATAGGAATGCAAAACAAAAGACGCAGAAGAAGTATGCCACAAATGTGGTGGGAAAGGTCACTGCAGAAGGGAATGGGAAAATGTGCAGCGATGCTATTTATGCGATGCTGAGGGGCACATAACAGATTCTGTGAACTGTGCTAAGTACAGTAAACATGTACAGGCGCTAGAGAAGGAGAATACGAAAAGATTAACATAACTAAAATGAAGATGCTCCAAGTAAATGTGGATAGATGGGAAAGGGCGATGCATTTATTAATAAACTAATGTAATAGGGAAGACATGTTAACAATAACAGCTGAACCCAACAAGCGCATGGCTGGGGTAAACGCCAAGTGAGTAACAGGCGAAAATGTAGATGCAGCGATATATATTACGATTATTAAAACATAAGTATACAGAACGGGAGAGGGTAAAGGTATGAATTGAAATGATTGACATAGCAATTGGCGAAGAAAGCTTCCAGAAATTTCTAACCTTCTTCAACAGAGACCTTAGGCAACATAAGAAGAAGATATTAATTGGGGGGGATTTCAGTGCGAAAGCCTATAGTTGGGGCTGGGCAAGAGAAGACAAAAATGGACAAGTGTTGATAGAATGGATGTGCCAGGAGGACTATATTATACTCAATGATGGAAGACTTCCAACGTTTAAAAAGAATGGAGGATCGTCATATATCGACGTAACCATGTGCTCATCAGATCTGAAGAGATACGTGAGAGGATAGCATGTGCAGAACGACGAGAGCCTGAGTCGTTAAGTAGTGACCAGCAAACCGAAACAATCAAACAGTGGACCTAAAAAAAAGGGAAACTTCTAGAAGAAATAGAGATACAAACAAAGCAGAAAAGCCACGAAGGTAGTGTCAAAGACCTGAATTAAGCATTAGAAAGAGCGTGTGAGGTGTGCTTGATGAGGAAATAGAAATCCGGCAGGTGCGCATTGGTGGAATGAATACATCGCGAAAATCAGAATTTAATCTACGAAGGCGAGAAGGAACGCCACTAGAAGCAATAGGAAAAAACATCACAAGTAATGATAGAGAGGAAGGCACAGGATTTATATAGGGAAAGCAGAAAGAAATTAAAGACAGCAATAACAAAGGCAATGAAACAGGTTGGGACTCTCTTTGTTAAAGAACACTAATCACAATAAGTGAAGACGTACAAAATAAGATAGCCCAGGAATTGTTCCCTAAACACGAAGCCAAAAAACGGCCGAGATTAGAGGTCGGAGATGTTTTACACTATACATGAAGTGAAGCAGGCCATAGAATGAAATCCGTAAAGTTGCAGGCGTTGATGTTATACCGATCCAGGTAGTTAAGGCAGTAGCAGAACAGGAATCGGAGATATGTCAGTTTGATAAATAAACTAATCAGTGATGGAAGTTTCTCGCGAGAATAAAAGACTGCTCGATTGGAGAAGCCACAGTTAACAGGAGTAAAGAAGTCATATAGAAATATATGCCTGGAAGAGGGAATAGCAAAATTATATAAATATCTAATAAATAACAGACTAAAAAAGGGCGTTCGACGATGGATCCTGTAAAAAAGGTACAGAACGTGACAAGGAAAGAAGGCAATAAAAACAGGTTTCTGGACTTGGGAACACTGGATGTAAAAATTACTACAGCACTTAACACGAAATGTATGTAAATTTGAGACCCTGAAAAGAACCGACTTTTTTTCTCACCAAGTTTTCCGTCTAATGTGACACGATTTAAAGGAACACATTTATTTATTTACTTCGAGCAGGTGTACTTGATAACCGGCTTCGTGACTTCGCTGACTGCGTGTTTGGCGAGTTCACCGGGCAGAAGGTGCCTGACAGCGGTCTCGATCTACCGGCTAGTTATCGTGGCTCTGTTGTAATGAGCGAGCCTGAAGGCATTGGCGGTGTTGCGCTCCAATATGTCGTTGACGCATTTTGTTTATAGCCTTACTGGAGATACGGGGTCGGCATGTACTTGCTTCAGTATTTGGTAAATATAAATTGCGTAGCTCTCCTTCATCCTGCCGTTCTTTTTGTCGCCCTCGGAGATGTTCTTCTGTGGCTTGCAGGCCTTCTTAATAACTTTACCTCTAGCCTTCGGTGGCATCTTGTCGTACAGTATACAGAACAAACGTCTGAACGATAGTGACCGTCCGCTTTTCTTCTTCTTTGGTCTTTAACTATATTTTTTGGTTCCTGCTTCCGTAAACCTTACCCTTGTAGTCATGTTTTCGGATTTTTTGTTGCCCTTTAAATGTGTGTCGATTGTTATGACGGTCCGCACCGAAATCAACTTCGTTTTTGTTACGCGGCGCTGTGGACCCAGGTCACTAAACGAATCCATCCCCGTCATTAGTGCCGGCCAACATCCATCTATAAAGCCATACTGCAATGGCCACAACACTTCCAGAGGTGACACGGCAGTGTATGTTTAAACAAATATTGACGACATTCTTCTCAGTTCGTAGTTCAGCGTAGTTTACAGTGCAGCCGCAGCCAAGTCAGCGCCCAGGTGAGACTCCACCTACTTTGCTGTCCCTAAAACATCCTATAGGCGGCACTCGCAACGAACGTTCATGCGTTCTTTCCTCTCAATTATTATTTTGCCCTCTAAAGTCTGTCGATCGAAATGACACTACGCCCTTCTTTCTGTTATTGTATTTGCCTATTTGAGTAGTTCGAAATATCGTGAAGAGCCAGCGTAGTTCACAGTGCAGCCGCAGTCAAGTCAGCGCCCACCTACTTTGTAGACCCCAAAGAGGTTGTAAGGGATAGAGGTAACAAAGGTGCAGTTTTGCAATAGAAGAAGCCTGTACACTTTTCCTAACTGGGCGGAGTTCGGTGACTTAAGTGGGAGAAACGTCAGGGACGTATTTAGGAATTTTTAGTTTGGTTAGAAATAAAACTGAAATTATTCAATCATTGAAATGTAATGCTTATTCATGAATTTCTTAAGCTTTTGTATAAATAGGTAACCTAAAAAGGTTCGGAACGCAGCAAATGCGTTATGATAGTGAATTTTCATAACAATATTAAATAATATATTTATATAAGCTGTAAGATTTAGCCTTATATTAAAAGTTATGAAAATTAATTAATTAAATTAGGAACAGTAAAACAAGGTAAAGAAGGACAAGCAAAAACATGATCTATGACATATATTTATAGAGTAATTTGGATACAAAACTCAAACAAAGCAATTGATAAACAGGAAATATACCCTAGAAAAATACACTAGAAATCTGGAAAAAAAATCCGTTGGTTGATGCATTGAGGGTGATTGTATGCATGCAGGAGAAGAACCCCCAGGAGGAAGAGGGTTTCTGCTCCTCACCCAAAAATTCGGGGGGTTCTCCTTCCCCTTGTGCATGCTACCTTCAAAGCATAAAGCACAAGAAAAATTTCTTGTGAGCAACCCCCAAGAAGGTTGCTGGACCTGGGCGAATATGGGGTAGACAGGGTTTAAAGGAGGTATTGCTGTAAAATGTGAAAAACGCATGTTTTCAAAGTCCCTTAATTTTCTTGGGGGTTGTTTGCCAGAAAATTTGTCTTGTGGCCGAGGAGGGTTCTAAGCATGTTGCTGGAAAAAAATATCTAAAACCCTCATGCAGTCAACTGCAAATTTACCGAAATTACATTCTACTTCGTCGCCTATAATGTCTTTTTCAGATAATGTAGAATACAGAGCTAAGGTAAATAGGTTCACTTGCATTTTCATTTCTTTTTTATTTTTATATTACATTTATAAGCACAATATGCGTATAATTAAGGGAACCCATAATTAACATTGCAGCAACACAAACTTGAAAAGTGGAGAAATTATTTACAGTATGTTAACAGTTATAAACTTGATTTCATCATGTTACAGTAGTATTCTGATAATAAAAAATTACATCTAACTGTATGCACACAACAGCTGGTGTGTTACGAGATATGATGAAACGCCAAACTGACTGTACCACAGCATTAGCATAATATTATTATGCTGCCACATTATCATATCTCTCTAGTAATGGTATCATGTCAAAAACCTACACTAGAGGCTAAATTTCCAATTTCTTCTTTGTTTATGGTGTCTGTTTCTACTGTCCTAAATTTCCAATTTGATATTGTCAATAAATAACACTACCACACAATGACAAATGACAGCTGAGCTTCAGCACAGACGCAGTCTAACAAAGTTGTCGGATAGATTAAATTATGATCGGAGGGATACCTAAGTTAAAAATCATGAGAAATGGGTAATTCGAAATTTGCAGGTATTAAATACAGTATTTTTTAACTGACTGATAAAATTAAATTTTATAAAATGTTTTCTTTATTATCAGAAGTTGTAAAAATTTCATATGTTTATACATGAAAGGTTTAACTACATGAAATTTCTGAAGATCGGGCAACCCCGGCAGGAACATCTTGACATCTGGCAATGGTTGTGACTTCCATTATTTAGATTTTATCTACAATTTATTTAAATAGCATAACAGTACAGGTAGCTGTAGTGCTCTGCCTTTGTCCAACATTGTAGATATTGCGTTACAGAATTTGAAGTGATGTCGAGGATTATTTTATTATTAATTTCGAATAACTTCATTTTTCTTTGATCAAAAGACTTGAAAATTGGTACACAACCACATCTCTGTATGTTCTTTTAAGTTGTAAATTTTCGTTCCAATCACTTAAACAATTTGAAAGCTATTGCGTTTAAAAAAATATATTTAATTTTTTGTTAGGAAAAACTATGTGTTAAGATCTGATGAACGAACTCATCCAAGCCATTAGCAAAATAAGCGTAATTCCAAAATTTTCTCCAAATCAGTGAAATTTTTTTTGGGTTATTGGTTGGATAAATTGTTGGATGAATATATTGGATAAAGTTTTATATTCAAAAGGTTGGATAAATAATAATAGTTTTTATTTCAAAAACAGAAGAAAATACAACATAAAGTACATTGTACTGTTTACAAATTAATGTTAACATTCCTTGTCTCTTTTAAAGAAATAGAGATTAATTTCATTGATTGCTGTTGCCCTTACTTCGTGAAACTGGTCCATACTTCATACAGACTTGGAGACTACTTCTCTGGCTTCACTGTTGGTTTTCGTTTTTGTAGGTGAAGGACGTAGCCAGCGCGTAAGCTAACTGGAGCAAGTGGCCCTTCTGAATTATAGATGTTCTTCAACGTCTCTGTTACTGGTTTTGCTGCTTGATAGTATCCTCAGACAGAAAAAATTTGAATTAATACGAAATCATGACAATTACAAATAAAGATCTGTTGCTATTTTATGATGTTATAATTTAAAAAATCTTTAAAAGTGAAAATAAAATAAAACAAATATGACGTATGACGCCTTTAAAATGTCTACGTGATGTATATCAATATTTAACATAAAGATAGAAGAAACCTATAACAGTAATAACTATAATAACAATTACAACAATAAAATAACTAAACAAACACATTAATAAAGCAGACTATACAATGAAAATATCGACACATCATGTCTTATAACAACTTTTTGGAAAAAATAGTTAGATTTATGTTGTCTGATTTATTTAATTAGGAAGAAGAATATCTCAGAAATCCTAAATATTGTCGTGTATATGCTTTTTTACTTCTAAAGCTTAAAACAAGTCTAGTTTACACTTGTCATGACAAAAATGTAGTGGTTTTATGCCGTTATTTACTGTGGGTCTATGTTGGGTATCAATAATATGTTTTGCAAATGTGGATTTGTCAGGATGGTTATTTCTAAATGCAAAAATATGTTCTTTGTATCGGGTGTTAAAATTTCTAGAAGTTTGATCGATGTAGATTGCGTTACGTGTGCATTTCACAAATTTTGAATACCTATACAAATACAAAAGTAGCTTTTAAATCTTATAACATGACGCTTGATTTATTAGATTATTTCAAATAATTGATTGGAAGTATTATCACAGATGATGGTAAGTGTAGGAAAGGTCTGAAGAGGATCGCGATGGCAAAACAAGCATTCAATAACCAAAGTACTGTTCTCACTAATAAACATTTTAACCTGTACATGAGGAACAAATGCAAGTCGTACGTGTATGGAGTATGGTAATGTATGGGGCGGAAACTTGGGCTGTAGTTAAGCAGGATATGAAGAGAATATAAGCTTTTGAAATGTAGACAAGAAAAATGTCAAAGACAGTGCAGGTTGATAGAAAGACGCTTCAAAGTGTGCTAGGAGAGGTGAAAGAATAAAGAGGCTTGCTCAAAGAAATCGAGAGGAAGCTAAAATTTATTGGTCATATTATAAGACATAATAACTTCCCGATAACATTATTTGAAGGACATACGAGTACTTGAAATGTACACTGAATTATTGGCCCTTAAATAAGAGAAGTTTGTTATAAACAGCCCTTAAACTTCTACTTTTATCAAATAGATTTTTGTTATAATGATGTATTCTAATAGAAACATACATAGATGATATTAGTTTAATTAGATGGCCATAATGGCAAGTCAAAAGATTTTGTTCTCGAAAGTGAACTTCAAGTTTTTTAAATATGCTGTTTTGGTTTATTATAGTTTTTAATATTCGCATGTTTATTTCCTTTACATTTATAATCACCGCAGATTCATTTAAGTATGTTTGAAGAACTTTTTCTGCAATAGTGCAAATAGATATTACATCGTCAGATGGGTATATGAGGAGTTGACCTTTGTCTTTCTGATCTATAAACGATGTTAATAACGCAGACCTCTCCCCAACAAGTTCACCCGCGCATTCTTCGCATCTCAGAGCTTTTGTTATTTTCCTTACTACATAGCCAGATATATATATGTCACGACTTCTTTCTTAAACTCTGATATATTGATATCTAATATTTGAAGAACTGTGTCGTCGTCAAAATTATCTATTTGACTCATATCTTCATCTGGTTCTTCAGATATTCGTTCTCGCCCACAAGTTTTATTTATTACCTCAATGGGTGACAGAATAGGAATTGCTTCCAAAGGGATACAATTTCCTTTAAATGAATCTTTTAATTCAAGATGCACCATCATCCTTTTATATGCACTTTTAAATTGCTTTGCTGATGGGTTATTGTTATAGCCTCCCATGGATCTAATTTGCCCAAAAAAAAGCTCAATATGATCCTGACTGATTTTGTAAGTGGGAAAATACAGCAAAAAATTATTGTCGGCAATTAAAGTTTTATAAACAAATTGCAAACTTTGTATGCAAAATAAAAAGCCAATTATACCCATTTTTCTACCACTCTCACACAGAAGCGGTCCATCAATTATCCTAAGTGACGTTAAATATTGTGATAGCTCTCTTAAAAATACATTAATGTTTTCAAAATTTTCTGCATTTATTGCTTTCTTAAAATCTGAATTGTTTAAATTTCTAGAATTAAGAATGTCAAATAAATTGTTTATAAGTCGGATAAATTTCACAGTTCCCTCACATTCTTTGAACTCCTCAAGATGTAAAACTTCATTGCAATATTCCAAAGAATGTGCCACTGAGTGGCTAAAAAGTTGTGTGGCTAATTTAACCTTCATTTTTTGGTTTGTATAAAATATATGCGATTTTCTTAATTTATTTGCTAAATGAACGCCCTCCTGATCCTGTAACTCATTTAATTTTACTAAATAATCCCACTTTATATTTTCCCCATTCTCATCAATTATTAATTTTTTATCGCCTAATGTGTTTCTTATCAGTTTGATCATATGACATGGATCAAAAAAGACTGCAATTTTCCTACCTGAACTAGGATCAACAAACGTTGAGTTAATGTTCCTCCAATTCAAATCACAGCCAAGTTCTTTTGCCAACGTTAGATTATTTGTTGCCCCATCAAAAGTTATTGAGACCACGTATATGCCCGACTCATTTAGTAGCGTTAAACACTGTAATACCAAATTTTGTTTTTGTGTACCCCTTAAAGAGTCGATTAAAAAATATCCAAGAGGAAGCTTCCATGATTGATTAATGCTAACAAGCATAAAAACAAGAGCTTCTTTGGCTACAGGGTTACAATCGGTCTCAAGATTTGTACCAAAATCTACAAACCCATAATATTTTACCCCATCCCATTCTATATGTTGGCGAATTGCCATCTCATCTATGACTAAAGAACATATAAGTTTTCCATCTGTGCTTTCTGATTTTGACTTTAATAAGTTGAACACCTCTGACGTAAAACCAGCTTCCCCATTAACGCTTTGATACCATCTAGATATAGTTTTTGGATGAGGAAGAGCCGAGTTAAATGTGTTTCTGACAAAACTGTAAGCTTTGGGAGAGTAATAATGCAGCGTAAGAGAAAAAGCTTTAAGTTGATTTTCATACTTATGTTTACGACCTAATTGTCTTTGTAAAAATTCTTCATTAGGTCCTATTTGCATTAATGTTTCTAATGTTTCGTCGGTTACTTTACCTTTTAGTTGTTTGATTATATTCGCAAGGGTTGCTGTTCTCTTCTTATAATGATGAACACTACTGCTGAGCCGTTTAATTTTTTTTCGTGCATCGAATAACTGCTTCTTCAGTTTACGTTTGCGCGGTGTAACAACCTATAAAAAATGTTCAATGATAAACCATTTATTTTCTCAAGTAAAATGAATATATAAACAAAATTTCCAACAACACATTTTGGTTAATAGTGGTTGAGATAAATTGCAAAACAGTTGTTTCTAACTTATTTAATCATGGACTATACAAACTTAAACACCACATAAAATGTGATGGAATAACATATTAGGTTTTTTAAAATTATACTGATTTCATAAACGGCAAAAACTGAATTTAACTCACCATGTCCTTCAAAGTGGGTGGCATTGAAGGTGTTTTCATTTCAGCAAATCCTAAACTACTAAACGATCTTTGCGGTACCTCTACAACAGTTTTCTCTTCATAAAAACCAGCACTTGTTGATGGCCGAGAATAATCCATTACAGGTACATTGCTACCAGACCAAGTACTAGTTGACGGGGCAGCTGCAAATGGCACATTGATAGCAGTTATATCAGTCATTGGCTGCTCGCCAAAAACGACTTGTGTTGATGGCTTGTTTGTTACCTGCATAAATAAATTTGAAACGAATACCATTAATGTTAATTTGCAGGGCTAATTAAATTACGATAAATATCATAACAATATATTACGTGAATGTAATTAGTAGCATAGTTACTAGAGATGAGCGATATATAGCTACCGGTGATTTAATCGCTTCTATTAAAAGATCGCTGTTAGCAGCTGTTATTAAAACACAAAACAACAGCGATTGTGAAAACCGAGATTTACACAAATCATTAGAGTAATTATTTCTATGAAATTCACCTTATACTAAAAACTCCATGACAAACAGCAATTGCTGTATTCATAATACACGCAATCGCAGTTTGTGCGAGCGAGTAGAAGTATCTGTATACTTTCCTTCTCGCCAGTATTAGAATACAACATTTCTCCTTTTCTTATAGGTAGAAAACGAAAAACTCATGATACAAATAACGCGAGATGTGATAATGAGACTATCTATTTTTAGAACCGTCATGCGCATGGCGTCATGTGGTGAGTCCAATGCAATAATAATATGCTGTCGTACAGTGGAGTTTGACGTTTCATCACAACCCCTTAACAAATTAGGTATTTTACTGCTATTTGAGTGCATACAGTTGGAAGTAATTTTTTAAGATCAGAATACTATACTATGATTATGTGACATGATGATCAAATCAAGTTTATGAATGTTAACGCCCCCTGTAAATGTCTACAAACGTCTTCTCTACTTTTTAAGTTTGTGTATCACCAATGCTAATTCAGGGCTCCCCTTAATTATTATACTTCACTTGTGCATATATATATATATATATATATATATATATATATATATATATATATATATATATGTAATATAAAAATGAAAAAGATTAAATTATGTGCTGCGTTCTATATTATCTGAAAAAGACAATATAGGCGACGAAGTGGAATGTAACTTCAACCACATTAAACTGACGTATAGAAACTTTTTGATTGCGAATGACTTTGTGTTAAGTGTGTAGTTGGCCTTCTATAACGTTACTCACCATGTGATGTCATAGGAGGGGACGGGGCATATGCGCAATATCATATATCTTGTAAGTCATTATATCATGGAAAAACCTGCTGAATCTAAAATTAAAGCAGCACCGAACTGTAGCATATATATGCCTTCCAACTTTTTCATTATATTAAAATAAAAATAATATGTAGATTTCTCTCATCGTATATTCTTGTAATATGCTAATTTTATAGAACTTCTATTAATAGTAAAAATCTGAGTAGTTTTAAAATTAATATAATTTAAAAGCTATCTGAAGATCATATTGTGGTTTCAATTAAGCGGTTAACACTAACACCTTGTGAGTGTTTAAAATAAAAGCATACGCACTGCAGCATTGTAAATGGCTAAACCACAATCGCAGTAGTTGTTTAAAGTCCCTGTTATTTAAAAATAGCCATCACTGATAGCAGTGCCATTGAAAAACCGCTGTTTGGCTATATATATATATATATATATATATATATATATATATATATATATATATATATATATATATATATATATATATATCACTAATAGTTACATAAATTAATAACCTTGATTCAGTACTTACCAATACAGGTATAGAACTTTTTTTTAAGTGTACTGGAAAAGGTGATTTTTCTAAATCATAAGATTCCTCGGTAAAATGTAAATCGCACACATTTGAGTTCATAAAAATATCTTCATCGCTTAAATTTAATGCTCGTTTCCAAGCCTCGTATCTTTCACCAGCTTTGGGAAATCTGAAAATAATATCTCGAATTATCTACTTTATCAGTGACTGAACCTCTAGAAAGATGCAGTAATAGATAAAACGAAACTATTCTACTTTTTTCTGCTTCTACTGGAACTACATAGGTAAATACATCTAATTCAAATAATAATTGCCAAACAAAATGCTTAATTTCATTACAAATATTCAATAAATAATGCATTATTAAGATTTTATTTCTTAAAAAAACACAATTGACAATAATAAATGCTAAAGATTTAACAAAAGCAATACAATGTGTAAATACGGACCTGTGAAAACCAATAAACATTTGGCGCCAAACAAGGAAACAGAAGACATGTAAACAACTTACCGAAATAAATGCACAGTTGCTTTATCCTTTTCATAATTGGCACTTTTATTGTACATACAGTTCTTCACAATACACCTTGGCATTTTTTTAACTTTTACACTCTTAAAACACTGCTAAAAAACGGCAAAACACACAAGATAACCTCTAATCGCAAATCAACAAACACTTCAAATACTTGTTGACAGCTGACAATAACTTCAAGAGCGGTTGGGGGAACGAATCAAAACAAAACACATTAGCGCGTTATTCAAAATTTTGTTTGTGATTGGACGGTGACAAAAGTGGGAAATCGACAGGCTGCAAACTCGGCTTTGTTCCCTCTAACATATACAACCTCTTTGGTAGACCCTAAAACATCGTATAGGCGAAACTCCCAACGAACATTCATACGATAGTGGTAATTTCGCACAGACGTTACTCCGGTTCTCACGACGGAGCGTCTATTAAAAGTAACCAACCGTAGACTTCACGCTTGTTTTTTTCTCTCGTCACTTATGGATCCAGTATCCGCCCTACCCTTGTTAACGTTGCTGGAAACCAGACTTCCCTTCCCTTCAGGTCGAGATTACCCATTAAACACCCCCTTAAAACCTAGGGAGGTGTCGGAAACCACTCGCTGGCATTGCTTCACCACGTCCCTAACTCTTGTTGTTTTAAAAGCTTCTACATCCTGTCTTTATCTTCCTTTGACTGCGTAATTTCTACGACTTCTATCCCCACAGTATTCCACACCCTTTCACTTCCACACATATGCTCCACCACATTCCTTCTCGCCTTCGTAGATTCAATTCTGATATTGGCGATGTATGCATTCCACCAATGCGCACCTGCTGCCTTTCTGTTTCCTCTTAAAGCACACCTCACACGCTCTTTCTAGTGCTCTATTCAGGTCTTTGACACTACCTTTGTGGCTTTTCTGCTTTCTACCGTAGATGGATTTTTGGATTCCCTGTACTTGGAGCAATCAAATAAAAACATGGGATATTTTTCGAAAGTTTTGTAATCCAAAGTTGGGGTTTTCTACCAACATATGAGCGTTGAAATTCAGTCACGTTTCTATATGCCTTCTGTGGGGATTCGTTGAGAATTTAAGAGGAGTCTTATATATCCAATGCCTACATGATCAAAGTTGTTGATGTTTTTCTAACGGTATTCGATCGATCCGTTTGCAATATCACAATAAAATAGCTAGGTCGTTCAGTGTTTGAGGATGTTTTGATGGACCACAAGCATTTCGTTGAATTATTCAAATTCGGTAATTCATACGTTTCCCATTTTCTATATGGTATCAGGATCTTTTAATTTAGGGCAATCGACTGTAATAATTGTTTCTGTATAACTTTGCTGAGGTGGATAAGTTTCACCTGCAGCGCCATGGATCAATGTAACTTTAATGCTTTATCAGCGTCGACTGCTCCAATCAAAATAAAGCAATTTCTTTCGCTCTGGGCTTTAGTTATTAACTGTAAAAACACGCTTCTATAGTATTTGAAAATATTACACTAGCAGCAAGGAGGTATGCAGTAGCAAAAACGGCCATCCTTTAGCATTGTATTGTATGTAGCATGATGCCACCCGGCTTGAATTAGAGCTCTTGCTTCATAACTGTTTGCTTCCAATAGTGTTCGATTTGCTGTAACTATACCGGTATTTCTCACATGTTCAGTAATCGGGCTGCTGCATTAGATGTTACTTGTACATACTTTCATTTTCTTATTATGCATCATGTGTGGCATACCGTAACCTGAAGTTATGGAAGTAGAACGTGACTTAGCGCCTGCTTATTTTTTTAGAATTGGTTTTACTACTGGTTGATATATGGGAGAACTGTTTCTTATAGTGTCTTCTTGAGGATCGTTGTCTTTTCTGTAAAGGCTAGTAGATTTCATAATATCTGCAAAATCAAGTAAACCTTGTGAATTTTTCATAGCAGCCGTAACACGTTTTCTCAAAAATATTAATTCCAATAGATGAGTATTTCCAACCATAATTTGAAAGCTATCCCCATTATTGAAAGATTTGTAACGGATCGATACAATAACGTTAGAAAATACATTCAAGATTTAAGACTTCACTTAAATTATAAGCAAATCCCCACAGAAGGTATGAATCTGAACTTTAACCAAGTAAATTATATCGAGCGTTCGTATGTTGGTAGAGAATCAACACCTACCTTGAATTACAACGATTTTATAAAATACTCCATGTATACACAAGGCTTCTGTGTAACAGAGTAGGCACCCAAAGAAGTAGTAATTTATAATAATTATGAATCTGCACATTATAGGTTTAAGACAGCGAAACCGCTAGGTTTATTCAATGCAAAATAGTTAAATATATCAAGTTGCTACAAAAAACACAGCATTTGGATTATGATTGTGGTAACGTTACTTCAGAAGAATTGTACAGAATAATATAAGAACATAATATCGAAAAGCGGGTAGATAGAGTTTACGCAAAAGGTGTTATCATGAAAAGGTATATTAAAGAGGTGTTATTGAAATGTAATTACAGCGGGAATGTTATAAATTTGAAAAACGATGATGGTTGCCGCAACTTGTAGCAAACCATTGTATGTATCACGTTGTTAAATTTGATAAGTGAAAATGTATTTGTGGTATTAGAAATTGTATGCTATTATTTACTTAAATTGTAAACTTGTTACATAAATAAAAGAACCATTGTAAAAGTAAAATGTATTTATTAGTTTTATTTTAAAAAACATTTATTAATATTCATCTCCAGTCACAAAAGACGTTCCAACATCAATCTACTCACGCTTTCTGCAAAGTCCAATTCTGCAACTCTAAATTCCCTCGATATCTATCTAGATATTTACATAATTAGTTGAAACTGTAACATTCTTTTGTTGAATGATTTCATTTGTTTTCTTTCTTTATTTTGAAGCTTATACAACCCAAACAATTCCAAGTTTATTTCAATTGCATCATGTTTAGCTGAAGCAACTTCAATGAGCTGCAAAAATACATGTTTCATAGTTTCAATGGATTTCTTCTATGTTACTGTTATTCGTATTAATTCGATAAGTAGCCATTCTATTTTGAAAGCTTCATTTATTCATAAGTACTTTTTCAACTACCCACGATTCACATACTTTTAATTTGTATCCTTCATTGCGCAGATTTCCAGAGCACACACTGCTTTTCACTTGTAGCGAGCACGATTCACAATACTTCATATGATTTTCTTTGTGACAATGAAGGTTGCTTAACTACTAAAATAAAAAACAACATTTTCCGGGATAAACATTTATTAACAAACATTATTTGAGATAATTATTTTCCAATGAACTGTTACAGTTAACACAAAAGTATATTAACATATTTGTTATTATTATACGGTTAGACATATGAGAGAACCAGTTGATATATATATATATATATATATATATATATATATATATATATATATATATATATATATATATCGGTGCGGGAGGTATTGTTAACCAAATTTGGCTTCGATTGGAAGAAATGTGGTCCGGGTGCAGGAAATGCTGACCAAAAAAGGGAAACGTTGACCGCTGAGAAATGAGGGCAAATAATAGCTCCTCCTACTGACAGGAAATGTCAGTTAAGCTTAGGTGGGGGATAAGGAGAATTCGGAGCCACTAATGGGAAATGTTGACATGTTTAATGTACTAGTAAAACGGGTATGCAGAATAGGTTCAAAAGTCTACCTCATAAATAACGTACGATAAGAATATTCTTAAAGCTTTGAAAAAACTTTAAATTGATTAATTGTGCACTCCATGAGTAGAACAAAAGCTGGACTATGTTTATAACATATTTATTTTATGCATGCGAATTACTATAACTACGATAATTATAAGGAACAGTTAGACCAAAAATTGCAAATCTACTATTTGGCAAAACCAACTTGATTTTCCTCAGTTAGAGGCACCTTTAAAAACAGTTTAGATGCTGATATCACTTCCACATCATCAATACGTGTAGAAGTATGACGTCGACAACAAAAATTTCAAAAATGTTTTTTTCGTTTAAACATCGTAAAAAGTGTCAAAACATATAGAAAACATGATTTGGGAGCAAAAAATGTTTTGCCCGTTGGTCTGTAAGTCTGTTTGTAGCCATGATAACAATGGAACAAATTGAGATATCGGCTTCAAGTGTGGTATACAGTTAGCACCCGACAAAGGAATTTTTCGAATGTATTTTTGGGTAAAATCGCTCCAGGCGGTAGGGGATAAATGGGGGGTAATTTGGTGAAAATTGACATTTTTTCGTTAAAACTTGAGTAATATAACGTTTTAGGGTTGGAAAATCCACTCTTTGGTAATTGGTAATTGGTGATTTTCCACACTCAATGGCACTTTCAAAAAAGTTTTGATGCTGTTATACCCATGCTTATTAACTAAAATCTAGTGTGAAAAATACTAAATGATAGTTAACACCTCAAATATAGGTACTGGAATTGTGGTTACAAACAGTAACACGAACTGGAAAGAAGTAATTGACACAGAAAGTTACAGGTAGGCTGGTTATGTGGCCCACAGAACTCTTTGAGAACGACAACTGGCATGTAAACATGTCTGTTACATAGTGCCATCTGGCATTGGTGGAGAAGACCTAAAGCCATTTTAAGCGATTTTAAGAGAATCTTAAAGACCAAAATTGTTTAATTACATTTAAAGAAATGTTAACTAAGCAAACCTTTAATTCCACGATTAAACATAGAACCACGGTGGTTCAGGGGTAAGAACGTGTGCCTCTGAACCGAAGGGTACTGGGTTCGATCCCAGGCTTCCCCTTTTACTTTTTCAGTACAAACTGTAAAATTAACATCAACCGAGGTTCTGGCATTGTATTTGAGCAAGTTGAATGTCTGCACGTTCCGCCCTTCGGATGGGGCGTAAAGCCGTCGGTCCCGTGTCCATGCGATGTTGGGCACGTTAGATATCCCTACCCTTCTTACAGAAAGGCAGTGGTTCCTCAAAATTTCCAGGATAGTGAGGTGAAACTGCTCCCTGGCGTTGGTGATTGGCCATAGTCGTTGAAATAGGCCGACGTTAAAGAAACAAAAAACACACACACGATTAAACATTTATTTGGGATTTATTTGCATAAATTATATACGTACCTAAGTAGGTAGAGATGAGCGGTTCTGGGCCTACCGCCACACCGCCAGCACTGCGCATGCGCGCAGTGACGGTACGTTGAAGTCATAGTGACGTCACTGGACGGGGAGCCAATAGATGGCAAACCTGATTTGACGTAATCCAAGATGGCGGCCAAGATGGCCGACCGGAAGTGAAAAACAAGGGAAATTTAGAGTTTTAAGCGACAGATGGCACCACCTGTCAATGTAAGAGGACCCGCCATTTTGATTTTTGGTAATGTAACGTACGCAAAGATGGCGGTTTGCGCATGCGCAAACCAACTTTTTTTAGTTTTTAAGTTAGTGTCCACCTCTTTGGTGTCACGTTACTCGCCTTGGCAAGTAGAATTCAAATATGACATTTGCGCATGCGCAAACCCAACTTTGTTAATAGTAGATGTAGAGGTATACTGTTTGGTATCATGGTAATCGTCTCGATGAGTGGAATTCAAATATGACATTTGCGAATGCGCAAACCCAACTTTGTTAATAGTAGATGTAGAGGTATAATGTTTAGTATCATTGTAATCGTCTCGATGAGTACAATTTAAATACGGCGATTTGCGCATGCGCAAACCAACTTTGTCATTGAGCAGTGTAGAGGTATAATGTTTGGTGTCATGTAACTCGTCACGACGAGTAGAATTCAAATATGGAAATTTGCGCATGCTCAAACCAACTTTTTTAGTTTTTAAGTTAACCTGCACGTGTTTGGTGTCATGTTAATCGTCTTGATAAGTAGAATTCAAAAATAGTATACCCGCATGCGCAGACAAACTTTTTTAGTTTTTAAGTTAACACGTGTTTGGTCTTACGTTAATCGTCTTGATAAGTAGAATTCAAATATGACAGTTTACGCATGCGCAGGTCACATTTTTTATGTTTTTGAGTTAACCCACACGGTAGCTTCTTATTAACACATTTGAGAACATCAGCAACACAATAGAGAAAATCACTAAGTCGAATATTAAACTTAAAATTACTTAGAAACTTTACCTTTTCGTTGATGATTTAAACTAAATCTAGTAGCTGTTGAACTGCATCTTCGGTTAAATAAAAAGTAAGTCATCTGAGATTGATATACCTTTAGTGGTTAGTATTTTAATTGGTTTGACGATAAGTACTCCAATATTTTTAGGTTTGATCTTATTACCTTTGATAAAGTACTCTTCAGCTGCTTTTATCAGTGTTGAAATAAAATAATCCCATTCCCATGAGCTAGATGAGATTGCTATATACTTGGTGAATATAGGCTTGTATTTACAATTTTAATGATTGGAATCACTCCAGTCGCTTTTGATATACAAATTGCAACACTTAGAGCTGGAGTAATTGTATACCTTGCTTCTAGCAGCATTCTACTTTTTTGCTTATTCTCACTAATATTCTGTCGCAGAGCTGCATCATTTTGACCCTAATAACAATCTTCACAAACATCGTTAGTAGCAGGTCTGATGATCTCAGAACCATCGTTTTCATCTATATCACACCGTTTTCTCTTATGCTGTGGATCTGTGACTACATAATCATTACTATCATTGTACATAATGTTGATACAATTATAATAACTACACGGAGTATCTGAAACATTTAGATTTGAAGTGACCTTATTGCTGCATGGTTTGTTAAATAGGTTTCGCTGCCCTCTTCACCCCTTTTTATATACTCTCGTTGGTTGTGTTTTTCTGTTTGACTTCTGTGTAAACTTTAAAAATCTATTGCGATCACTTATGATTCTCTCCATGATAATGTTTCAACTGTAATTATGATTAAATGTGCTGGGCATTTATACGTTTCAAAAAGCACGGCAATGGCATGGCTCTTTAACATATGTATTTAAAATACATTGAGTTACATGTTAATTTGCTTATATTTGTCTTTTTTACATGGTTTCTTATGGGTTATAAGCACAAATTCAAAAGAACGGTCGGCCTTTTTTATATCATGTAGAGTTCACCAACGTTTTCTATTTTGAGCGTGCTCAGACTTGCAAAACCGCAAACATCCGGTGTTTGTTTATTTCGATTTCATCAAGACAGCCACCATGTTGTCAAATTTAGCTTCTACTCATCAAGACAATTAACATAACACCAAACACGTGGAGGTTAACTTAAAAACTAAAAAAATGTAGCCTGCGCATGCGTAAACTGTCATATTTGAATTCTACTCATCAAGACGATTAACATGAGACCAAACACGTGGAAGTTAACTTAAAAACTAATAAAGTTGGCCTGCGCATGCGTGTATACTATTTTTGAATTCTACTCATTAAGACGATTAACATGACACCAAACACGTGTAATTAACTCAAAAACTAAAAAAGTTGGTTTGCGCATGCGCAAACTGCCATATTTTAATTCCCCTCGTCACTTAGTGTTGGTTTTTCTTGCTTTGAATTATTTCATCAAGGTGTTGACTTTCACAATAAATACTGTTTCGAGTAGTCCTTTTAGTGAATTTTCATTAATTCACTAATAGAGAGGTATCGATGGTGAGACTTTTGAAAAATTTCTTCAAATGAGCGCGAATTTGGACCTCTAGAACCCATATCCAAGGTCGGTTTTGATTTTTATATGTTTATATATATATATATATATATATATATATATATATATATATATATATATATATATATATATATATATATATATATATATGTATGTATGTATCCAACTGATAACTCAAAAAATACTTGACCGATCTTCACTAAATTTGGAGATTACCTTGATTTTGTTAATGGCTTGGATGAGTTCGAAGATGAGCACCGTAGGTTTAATTTTTTGTATAAAAAATGTAAAGGAAATTTTTAAAACGCAATATTTTGTTTTTGTTTGAAGTACTGCAGTAATTCAAATGAAAATTTGCACATATAAAGGAGATGTCAAAATAAAGTTGGTAACCAAATTTCAACTTAAATGGTCCACGAGGAAAGAAGTTGTTCGAAAATGAAAAATGTGTAAGAAATAAATAATGTGTAAGAAATAAATAATCTACGACATCAGTTTGAATTGCATAGGCATTTCGCACATTCAACGTTGACAAGGATAGTTAGGTATTAATGTGTTTTTTATTACTTTAGACGGCTTCACAACAGTAGTTAAATATAAATAAGCAGGGTTGTCAGATATAATAAAAATTAACAAATAATAAAATTTAATTCGATTCTTAGGATGAAAACATATGAACCTAACATATTTTTTAATTATTAATGACATAATTCAAACAATAATTGCGGTACAATAACTAAACATTTTGAATTACCAAATCCGTATGGTATTTTAAATTAAAACTGATTTGTAATTTACAACTTATTATATTATATGTCAATGCAGCACTGCACTATTGTCTACTGTCACTGTCATCTGTGTTTTTAAACGCCGTTATGGTGGAAACGTAGTATCCAGGCCGTATTCTGTTTTGTAAATAAATAGCAAATAGGACGGTGAAATGTTTCTTTCACTACCACGAATGATTCAGGTAATCGTGATATTATATTTATTTTAGCAGAAACACCTTACAAAAAATATCAGAAGATACCAAAGTGAGAGCAAAATTCAAGTAGTGAATTGTTTTTAAGAAAGTAACTTCAAATTTCGGAATCTCTCTTATCCAAAGATGGATTTATATAATTAAAGTTGAAAGATGTTTACTATATATAAAAGGTATGTATTCCTATTTTTTTATCATTTTAGAGGTAATCTTATGTACTTTGAAGTATTTACCCAAACTGAAACAATTTAGCACATGTGCAAAGCCTAAGATTTTTTTTCTGTTCTGTTTTGTGAGCTTGAATTAGTTTTCGTTATAATTTATTGATTTATGGAGATATAATCAGAACTTATTTAAAAAAATATTTCCTCTTTTAGCAATGGTAGCGAATAGTTTCCACAAAATCAATAGTAGTGAGTTTTCTTGAAGATGAGAAAGATTAAGAGGGTCATGCAGGAGGTATGACCTATGACCTTTGATGTTACAGTGGCTTCTTTGAAATATGTAGTATGGAGTATTGAAAACAGGAAGTGTACTGTCCAGGTAATAATTTTTTTACTAGTGTCAAACTTGTAATTTCCCTTAAGCTAATTTTATTGAACAATTTTGTTACATTATCAGAAAGCTTTTCCATACTGATTAGATATCTTGTAATATTATATTTAGTAGATTGTAAAAATGGCTGGTAGGTATATAAAAGTGGATGAATAAAATATGGCAGTGGTATATAAATGAATCAAGTAACATGACAAGTGGGTATCGCTGGTGACTCAGTTTCGTCAAGTTGTGCATGCCGTTATAAGAGAGTAGTCGAAGTGGATAAGGAATATTGTTTATTTGTAATAAATGTGGAAAAAAAAGTTAAAACAAGAAAAAATTGCTATTGTAATGAGGAAATGTTCTTTTATACAAACCCAGCGCAGGAGCATATGGAGACTCCTTACAAAAAGTGGAAGCCAGTTTAGCCTGTTGTAATGCTATCTCTGATTGTTTGTGACTTATACTGCTTGTCATAACATCCAACTATCCAACACATTGTTTTCTCTTTTTTTTTTGTGAATTTTTGATTGTTTTTAGTGAATTTTTATTTGAAAAAAAATCGTTTTGTCAACAAACTCTGTCAGTATGTGTTTGGGTTTTTACCGTTTTACTCATTTGTTAGTGAATTTTCATTAATGTTAATCTTAATCTTAATTATCTGATAGGTCAATACCTATTTTAAACCTATTATAAAAAATAACATCCGGCTTGTAAGTCACCATTATTATTATTTTATGATGTACAAAGTAATGTTGATATAGAATTTTGCGTGATCAGTGATCTGATATTTTTTGGTAATCTGGCAAGTCCTATACAGCAAAACAGCAAAAAACTTTTCCATTGTTTAGGCACAAACAGTGCTGCAGTTTCATTTGTGTTTTAAAACATTTTTGTTAGTTTCCATAATAATCTAATCTAATATATCTCATTCTTTATTGACTGTGAGAATTTCCCCAGGTCTCAAAATAAAAAAAGTTTTTATTTTCTCTGCATTAGTAAAAGCAAACTGTCTCAAAGACGATCTATATACTTCATTCCGTGAATTTACGATTGGTTAATTAATGTCTTCATCTACCCCTGCTCCAAATGATTCACGTGGAAGCTAATGTGTTCATTTTCATAAATGCTGAATTTACACAAATAAAACTTTTGGTTTATTTTAAATATATATACTTCTTTAATTAATATCCCAACCATGGCAGTGGTTACAGTGTGGTAATTAATATATAATCATTTTATGAAATATTTATTACATCTTTATTTCAAAAAGTAGCCATTTATCATTTTCAAGAGGTTGAGTAAAATATGGATGGAATAGAACTCTTTAGGCCTTAATCTGCCAATCTTTAGAGTGGTGGTTAGGTGTAGGTTGGGTTGTAGTTCAATTATGGAGTCGTAATCTTCCTACTCTCGAAATCTCACCGGATATCATCTCTAAAGCCTTGGTGTATTCAACCATAGACTTGAAAGAGATCAAACTGTCCTTTGGCGGTTCTGTATTGTCTATAGTGGGGTTTTCATCTGAATCCTTATTGGGGCTATTGGTTGGGTAGGTGAGGTTTATTATATACCTCACATATAGAATGTTAGATGTAGAATCTAGAATTTTTTATGCATCTAATTTTTTTATAATTGTGTTGCAGATTATCAACCATACCAGAAACGCGGACATGAATGAAGATTTAAAGGGAAGGTTTGTCCATCATAGACATAAAATATCAAATTTAGGATCGTCTGTCTGGTGATGTGAAAACTTTGTACATATTTACAGATGAGTTAAATAGTATAATTGTTGTACTCTTAGTCCTAAAATGACAATCCCAAAAACAGGATTTCATAGAAATCGCAGCTAATTTAATTTGCATTTGTAATTTAAAACCACCAAATATCACCACTTTATATACTTGTATCAAAATTATATGTAAAGCGTGGGCCAAACTCGATGGAGTATTAGAAGTATATAGTGATTCAAAATTGATAGAAATGTGAATTTAGGTTATGTTCTTAAGTGGTTATGGTCTTCATTTTGAAAATATTTATGACATGGCGGCGTCGTCCCATAACATTATTTTTTCAAATGAAAAAAATGTCTGTATTTTGACACTCTTATGTTTGCAGTAATGTTTTTAAAGTATATATATATATATATATATATATATATATATATATATATATATATATATATATATATATATATTTGTGTGTGTGTGTGTGTTTATATATCTGTTAACCTATCTCAAGACGTTAAGAAAATAAAAGTTATTAGTTAGGAAAGTTCGCAACCTCCATTCATTAACAACAAAAGAGTCTTTCCATAACCAGCATAGATAGAGGTTTGAGTTTTTTGTTGCTGTTTGCTAATAGGTTGATATAGTCATGAAAATCCAATTATTGCATATAGGCTGTCTACAATAAAAATGGTCTTTAGGTAGAACATATAATGGCAGGTAATGTGAGATTTTCAAATCGAACATCCTGTATTATATAGGAATAGCAAGATCAATTGATTTTCTTTCTTAAAGTACTATATAATGTTCTACCTATTATTAGCGGTTTTCGACTTATTAGCAAAAAACCAAAATATTGCAAGTAAAATTTCGAAACTCCGTGGAGTAATACCAATCATTGCTCAACAACCTGTCATATTATCAAATAAAGCTGAAAAAAAAATCTGGTTTATTAGTTAATATTAAAACATATATATATATATATATATATATATATATATATATATATATATATATATATATATATATATATATATATATATATATATATATATATATATATAAAACATATATATATATATATATATATATATATATATATATATATATATATATATATATATATATATATATATATATATATATATATATATATATATATATACCGGAGGTTTCATTTGAAAAAACAAACTTGGTATCTGGTGAGGATCGATGTGTCAAAAATATCAAAATGAAGATCATGACCAGCAAGCTGCATGAAATTTGGAAGGTGATAGATATTCAGACTGGTGCATATTTTACTGCTAAAAGAGTGTGGTTACCTTTAAAGCGGCGGTACATTGGTGCCATTACTAATAATTTTCTAAGAAAAAAAAAATCTGTCACTGACGTTTCTTTCTTAGCAGTTATGTAGGTCATTTAGTGCTGATAATTTTTTTTATATTTTGTCGATTTTCATCTCGCTTATGAGATAAATGCAATTATGTTGTCTTATGTTGTGTATCGAATGTGTTTTGGAAAGAATGAAAAAATTAGGCTGTTATTGTCATTTATTTATCAAGGTAATAATAGGCTTGTTCAATTGAAACCCATTTTTGGTTCAGAACAAATTTATTGGCAAATATATTTACAAATAATTACTAATATTATTAGGGCACATATCCCATTGTTTCACCTACTGATGTATACCCTGCTTAAAGAATTCTTGTGGCTAATGCCCGAAAAATTCTTTTAAGGCATTTAGTACTTCTTCATCCGACTGAAAACGATAACCTTTTAACACCTTTTGCTGTAAGCCAGTTTGTATACGATACTACGGATAGATTCTATAATCACACCAACATCTTCTGATATTGCTTTGAATGACAATAGACGATTTCCTCTAATCAGGTCATTTACACATGCCACATTCCTGTCTGTTGATGCAGTACTCAATGCACCTAGTTGCGACTTATCATTCATCTTCTCTCTTTCACTCTTAAATTTTCGAAACAATTCCTTGACAGTTGGATATGCAAAACATGTGTTTCCATACACTGCTTGCATTCGTGTTTGAATTTGCAATGGTTGCAAACCTTTATCACACAAAAATTGAATGACCGCAGACTGATTATATTTAGATGGATTGTTAACAACAAACGCCATTTTAAAGTCACAATACTTAAAATCGCTGTTAAATACAAATGACAGGAACTCATAAGTGTGATGTTTACAAACAAAACTAACATTGCAAAACGTCATTTGAGTGATTACAACTGTTTTCAAGGCTAACCTGACCAAAGATGGGTTTTAATTGAACAAGCCTTGTAATAGATGCTGTATATGCTTTTAAAATGCACTTTTCAATTATACCTTGGGTGAATTAGCTAATTTGTTATTACATTGTGGTGAAGCGAAACAAAATGGAAAAGAAGCAGTGAGAATTTATTATGACAGGTTTTCCCGGATGAATAGCACGCAGCAGAAATATTTTTGAACATATCTGCAGATGTTTTAGGGAAATAGATGCCTTAAAATCTGTAAAATCTAATTCTATATGCAAAAGATACCAATGACCTCCTCAAATTGAAGAGTCAGTTCTCAATGCAATGGAAGGTAACCCCACTACAATTGTCAGAATCGTTTCTAACGAGAAAGTATTGCAAATTAAATCACTACATCCAAATAGCTGTGATAATCTACTCTTGTTAGAAATACTATCTCATGAAATGATTTCAGGATCCATGACTTGAACAAAAAGAAAATATTCGTATTCCTCTACCGATAAACTTCTGAAAGGTTATATTACTCGACTTTTAACAAAAAAAAATTAAATTTTCAAAAATCACCCCCCATTGATCCACTACCCCCTGAAGTGACCCAACCCAAAGACAATATGAAGTGTTCCTTTGCCAAAGACAAAACAAATCCCATTCCAGAATCAAGTTGTGTACGTTTTCAGGTGTTTTGTCTTTTTTTTTTCTTAAAAAAAATTGAAATTTTTGGCATCAATATTCCACCCTTACACATTTAACCCCAAATTTGATTTCAGCATAGAATACCAGATGTTTGATGAAATTCAAAGTTTTGTAATAAACAAACAAACATAATATTACTGAAGGTTTAAAAAAACATTCAATTTTCTCAAAATCATTTATCACCTATCCCCTAAGTAAAGTAAAAATAATCTGAACCGTTCGTTACAGACCAAAAAAATTGTTTCTAAATCATGCTTTTTATATTTGTGTATGGGACAGTATTAGTTATTTGGACAATCAAAATAAATGGAAACTTTGAAACTACAAAAGTTTTTGACGTACCTGCATAAACTCCAAGCAACACAATGCACAAATTGTAACAAAAATGGACTGTGCACTTCTGGAACCTCAGGCAGAAGATTACAATTTTTATTGACAATTGAGATTGCTTTGAATGTGTTTTAAGTAAGGTAGCGAAAGATCATCAAACAACAATGAGTGGGCCTCGTATATATATATATATATATATATATATATATATATATATATATATATATATATATATATATATATATATACTACGCAAATCCGTTTATTAGTGTATAGACTTTCAGTTGCGAGGACTCAATAATTTACTCGAGTGTCACAATGAGTTCAAGAAGAGATATGTACGGTGTCACATTGGACTGCTGGAAATCAACATGTGTAACAATTCCTTGAAACGCCAACCAGAGAAACCTTAAGCTTCAACATATAAAAACATTGTATCGTCTGTATTTTTAAACAAACCAAAATTTTTTGTAGAAAACAGTTAATTATAAATTAAAATAGTTCATTTGTCCATCTCAAACCACTATCAGAATTGATTTAATTAAAAACGTTTAAATTAAAACCAACTAGGCGTATTGTTTTGCCTCTTTTTTTTGTTGAAGAATTATATTTCATGTGATTTTAAATTTACTAAACTGTTGGAATTGTGATACATAGTCTTCTTTAATTAGTCGATAGTAGATACACTTTCAAATGTATATTAAAACTATTAATATGACCTATATATTATATTGATTTTACATGACAGCTCTTTCCCAACGATGTGTCTTTTTTAGATAATTTATCCATATCGGAGGCAAACAGCTGCCACGTAATTATAATAATAAAATGTAAATCTTACACCTGTTAGTAAATATATTATTTTACACGATTTTCATTAACAGCCTTTGAATGTATTGTCACAATAAGCGAATTTTGTCCTTTACTTAAATATACCTTGTATTGTTTTTTGTTAATTCCACTTTTAAAATTGTATTAAACTTCCTTTCTTTTAACTTATTGTTTATTTTCTGTGAGAACTATTAGGGAATTTCCCACATCCAACACTTTTAGATAAATCAACTGCTGATAAATATAATTTGACATCACTAATGCACGTCGACACTACTCTTTCCCTTTGCATTTCTTGTCTTTATTGAGTTATTTACATGTGAACTTCTTCATGATCTGTTACTATAAGTTAAAAAACATTTAAAGAAGGTACGACTGCAAAATCTGAAAAAGGCCCTACACCCTTATTAACTCCTGGTCCTGTAACTTTTTTAGAGGTTGTTTATAAGAAATGTTTGTTGTGGGTTATGCACCTAGGAGAATCCTAAGCATGTTTCGGAAAACAATTCTCAAAACCCTCCATGAGGTAAACTGCTAATTTACCAAATTTATTTTATATATATATTTCATTTTGTGCTGTTTAGACAAATTAAATTCCTGATTGTCATTTATTTTATTTATTTTATTAAATTAACCCACTATAAAGATTCATCTAGAGATATTGTATTTTATTTGTCCCTTTGGTAGTACCTTTCTTTTCATAAATCAAACATCTTAATCTTATGAAAATTCACTACCATAACGCACTTGCTGCGTCCCGAGTTTTTTTCGCTTGACTACCTATCTAATTAAAAGGCAGAGAGTGCAATGATCAGAAAGGAGAAAGACCAACATTAAAATGCACAGAAAATAACAGAACTTACAGTGCTTAAAAAATTTTTTAGTCATATTTTAGAGCGCGAAACCTGGCATATTTGTATTATTTGTTAATATGAATAATAGTATCATATTCGTCAGGTGTTCATTTTTGAGTTCCGTTCTTCTCATCAGTGAGACATTCTTAACTACTGTGAATATTTGTGAAATCTACGGATAAGGATTGTAGTATGTTTTAGATACGGTATTTTCTGTTTCTCTAACCACTTATTCCAATTCCATTTTCTGTAAACATTCCGACAGCGCCACTAAACGTGATATACGCACTGTACGCAAACGACACTACCATCCTCAGCAGCTCCACTCAGCCGAGGATAATAACCGAACGACTTCAGATCGCCGTAGTCGAGCTGCAATCATGGTATAGGAAATCCCTTCTAGCCATAAACCCCGATAAATGTTCAGCTGTCCTATTTTCCAAGAAGAGACACACACACCCCACGAACACGTTACATTAGACAACCGTCTAATTCCTCGACAAACACATAACATGGCGCCCCCATGTCGATCACGCCCGAAAAAAGCCTCGATGTTCATCTAGAATCTGTTCCCACTTCTAAATAGAATTTCCAAATTGTCCATGAACAATAAGTTGCTCATGTACAAAGTCATCATCCGGCCAGCCTTGACCTATGCATCACCTGAATGGGCCACCGCGGCCGCAATACACATCAAGACCCTTCAAATCATCCAGAACAAAATTCTGAGAATGGTTACCGGAGCGCCATGGTTTGTCCAAAGCTTATACTCACCCGCTAACGCCGCCGCGGCAAAAACAGAATGGAAACATTCATACTCAAAAAGTCATTGTGTAAAATCTTTCCGACGGAGGTATGAACTAAGGTCCGGTACTCCCAGGGAGGGGGTTTTAGTGAGTACAGTCTCACAGTACCTCGATATCCCACGGTGCCTACGAGGCCGTGAATGAGGTCAGCATGAGCATTTCCCCCTCCTGTATCAAAAAATATATATTCTGTAATACGGGAATAAAGACTGAGGTATACAAATTATTCAATCAACATTCACCTGAAAGCTTGATAATTATCTTGAAATATTATTTGCTTTTGTTGCACATTCATTGTTTTTACATTGTTATTCAGGCCGTAAGTCTCTTCGGGGGACGGTTGTTTGCAACATTTTTCTTTTGTGGCTTCTGCACCCAAGGGGGATTCTAAGCATGTTTCTAAAATACATTCCTAAAAAATCTCCGCGCAGTAAACTGCAAATTTACCAAAATTACATTACACCTCGTCGCCTATAGTGTCTTTTTCAGATAATAGATAAAACAGCACTTAATGCAATGAGTTCACTTGCATTTTCACTTGTAATTAAGGAGGGCTCTTAAATTAGCATTTGGGCAACACAAACTTGAAAAGTAGAGAAGTTTTATTTAGGCCGGGTTAACAGACATAAAGATGATTTCATCATCATGTCAGAGTAGTTCTCTGATCATAAAAATTACCTCTAACTGTATGAACGCAAAAATTAGTAAAATCTATCAATAAAATCTAATAAAATAACAACAGTTTCGTAATTTGCTAAGATGTTATGATGTGATGAAATGTGAAACTC
Organism: Tillus elongatus; assembly: GCA_964006375.1. Classification (NCBI taxonomy): domain Eukaryota; kingdom Metazoa; phylum Arthropoda; class Insecta; order Coleoptera; family Cleridae; genus Tillus; species Tillus elongatus. The sequence goes on along the minus strand of OZ023265.1, from coordinate 94,692,919 downwards.
ACTGTACCGCAGCATAGTATTATGTTGCGATTGTACTTACCACATGACGTCATACGTATGACTCAAATAGTGCTGCAAATTGAATCATAACTTCTACATAGCTGTGATAATCTACTCTTCTCAGAAAGACATTTTCATAAAATGAATTTATAGGGTCCATTACTTGACCACAAATAAAAGATGTATTCGTGTATTCCTGTACCCATAAACTTCTGAGACGTTATATTACTCAAGTTTTAATGAAAAAATATCAATTTTCACCAAATCACCTCTCATTTATCATTGTCGGGTACTAACTGGATAGCAAATTTGAAAATTCTCAATTCATTCAAACATTATCGCACCTACTAACAGACAGACAGCATAATCTCGAAATTTCTGTCACCGATATTCGACCCCCACGCATTCAACCTCTAATTTAATTTCAGCACAGAATACCAGATGTTTGGTGAAACTGAAATTTTTTTATTAAACAGACCCTAAAACGTCATATAACTCGAGTTTTGACGAAAAAATGAAAATTTTCACCAAATCACCCCCCATTCATTGCCTAGCCCCTAGAATGATTTTAACCAAAATAAATCCGAACCGTTCGTTTGTCGGGTGCTAAAGGTGTACCGAATTTGACGACGATATCTCAATTCGTAACAAAGTTATCGTGACTACAAACACACATACAGACCGACATATTAGCACACTGCAAGAGCCTCCTCAAGACATTTCACAGATACTAATTATAACAGAAATCTTAACAGAATAATTGGAAGGTTAAGTTTCAAGTAACTGGAAGATACTGAACAATCTAAAATATATTTTTTTAATGGTGTAGCCTAATAAAGATCGCCAACAGCAAACATGCAATATTTAGTTTATTTTTTGTCGTATTTTTCTCTACAAGCTGTATAGCTTGTAGAGAAAATATATATATATATATATACAAACTATAAAAACTGTATAGTTTGTATAGTAATGTCAGTTCGAGGCAGAAATGTTGGTGGAACGAAGGAACTAACTTTAGAAATTAAATATGCGGTGTAAGTTGGTGTATTTTAAATATGGTTTCAGTTTTTTTTAATGATATGGTAGATTGCAAGTGAGTGGTTTAGCTGTGCTTGTGTTTCAGCCTTATTCTGAGGGATAAGCTAACATTTTACTATAAGGAACAGGCAGTTTCAGATAAAAAAATCTAAAAACCCTCCGTGCAGTAAACTGCAAATTTACCGACTTCTTCGCCTATAATATCTTTTTCAGATAATATAGAAGACAGCGTTAAATTCAATGAGTTCACTTGCATTTTCACTTCTTTTTTATTTTTATATTACATTGATATAAACACAAAATAAGTATAATTAAGGGGGGACCCTTAATGAGCATTAAGGCAACACAAACGTGGAAAGTAGAGAAGTTATCTAGAGCGGGTCAACAGGCATGATTTCATCATCATGTCCAGTAGTATTCTGATCATAAAAAATACTTCTAACTGTATGTACACAAAAAATAGGAAAATGCTTTCATCAAATCTAATTTTTTTAAAACAGTTTCGCAATTTGTTAAGAGGTTAAGATTGATGAAACGTGAAACTCACTGTACCGCAGCATAATATTATTATCTTGCGACTGTACTCACCACATGACGTCATGCGCCTGACAGTGCAAAAATAGTGCTGCAAATTAAATCAAAACTTCCTTATAGCTGTGGAATCTACTCTCCTCAGAAAGACATTCTCATGAAATGAATTTAGGATCCATTACTTGACCACAAATAAAGCATCCATTCATACTCCTGTACCCATTAACTTCTAAAACATTATATTACTCGAGTTTTAACGAATAAATGTCAATTTTCACCAAATTACCCCTCATTTATCGCTACTCCCTAAAGCGATCTTACCCAAAAACAATTCAAGCGTTCCTTTGTCGTGTACTAACTGGATACCAAATTTGAAGGTGATATCTCAATTCCTTCGACAGTTATTGCGCCTAGTAACAGACAGCCGTACAAGTAGAGAGACCCACCGACTAAAAATTTTTGTTCCAGAGTGAAGTTTTCTATATGCTTTGAGACTTTTTTTGTCTTTTTGGTGAAAACAAAATTTCACCCCCACAAATTCAACCCATAATTTAATTTCAGCACAGAATACCAAATGTTCGATGAAATTGAAAGTTTTATAATAAACCTAAAATATTATATTACTCGAGTTTTAACGAAAAAATGTCAATTTTCACCAAATCACTCGTCATTTATCCCCTACCTCCTGAAGCCATCTTATCCAAAAACAATTCGAAGCGTTCCTTTGTCAGGTACTAACTGGATAGGACATTTGAACATGATATCTCAATTCATTCGAAAGTTAGCGCGCCTACTAACAGACAGCCGGCACACCGACAGAAAAAAAAATTCGTTCCAGAGTAAAGTTTTCTACGTTTTGAGACTTTTTACGCCGTTTTAGCAAAAACAAAATCTCGAAATTTCTGTCACCGATGTTCCAGCCCCACACATTCAACCCCTAATTTAATTTCAGCAGAGAATACCAGATGTTTGATGAAATTGAAAATTTTCTAATAAACAAACCCTAGAACGTTATATTACTCGAATTTTAACGAAAAAATATGAATTTTCACGAAATCACCCCCCATTCACCCCCTACCCCCTAGAGCGATTTTAACCAAAAACAATCCGAACCGTTCGTTTGACGGGTGCTAACTGTGTACCAAATTTGAAGACAGTATCTCAATTCGTAATAAAGTTATTGTGATAACAAACAACCATACAGACCGACAGAAAAAAAGTTCATTCCCGAATCATATTTTCTATGTTTTGACACGTTTTACAACGTTTAAGCGAAAAAAAATGTTTTGAAATTTTTGTCGCCAATGCCATACCGACGATGTGGAAGTAATAGGTAGCCGCATGTAATTGTGTCATGCTGAATACTAATCTCGCATTTATCATATAACTGTATGACTCAGAACGCCACAAGGCATAGTTGCCAAATCAAGGACCGATAAATATTGCTTGTTAGCGTATATTCCGTATATTTGAAGCGCCCCCAGCGACGAGTACCATGAACTATAATATTCTTATTCCTTTCATGTTCCTAACAATGCTGCACATTATATTTCATCAATTCCTAGTTCCATTTTATATTTAAGGGTAAAGCAGCCACGCTTGGTTGGTAGAATAGGGGTGGTTACCCATCCTGCTTCTGAAATTAATGAAGAAAGAGCGGCGATTTCGAATCTACAACGGAATTACATTATCGCGTCCGATATACGGACGCATTAATGCAATGGACGCCGTAGTTACCGTAATCGGCAAATGTATGGCTGCAACAATGATAGCGGGATTTATATATATATATATATATATATATATATATATATATATATATATATATATATATATATATATATATATATATAATTAGGTAACACAAAACTTAAGTTTCCATAAAAATACAACTTTATTTTAAGGAAACAATACAGTGTGTTACTATTCTAATAATATTAATATAAAATGGAAGTGAACAAAGCAAGTAGATGTGAACTATATTAGTTTCAAATACCGACTGTTAACGCAACATCGTTTAGCAGTCGCAAGTAAAATATGCATACTAAGTAAAATGATTATTATACATTTTATAGTTTATTGTACTTTAAACTTAATAATTGAAACTAAGCAATGTCTGGTCAATGACTTTCTCTATAACAGGGTCACTGTGAAATGTACTAATGTCACTTATAGAAGTTGGGTGACGTATTTCCTCCACCGTTAGTCTTGAGCACGTCCTCGTGTTCAACTTGGGGTGATTTCTTCTTCTTTAGGAAGGATGTCCATCTCTTTCTGGACCAAACCAATATAGTGATGATGCTGACTACTATTATAAATGTGGTAACACCTATGTGACTTGTATGCAGCATTGGATGTAGTATCTTATGTTGTGGAGCTTCTGAAAGTTGTTGCTTCAATTTTTCAGCATTTTTCAGGTGAACTGGACTGAAGCGGACTTCGTATTTTTCTTCCTTGAGTGGTAATATCAGGTCTGGAATCCACGTTATGTTGCCTGATACGTCTGTATATATCTCATCATTTACTGTGATTTTACAAGTAGGCAGTGTGCTTACGATAGCATTTTGGTGTATTGTTTTTCTGTCGATTTTATTTGGACATTCTTCTATAACTTCGACTGATACATCTGTTGAGATGAGCACGTTGTTGTTTCGTATCTTGATGGACGTCGTGTAGCTATTGGTTACCTTTGCAGAAGGGCAACTCGAGGGTTGATTTAGTTGGCAACTTTCTTCTTGTGGTGGATTTGAACACACTATGGCTTCTGTTATTGATGGGCATCTTTCAGATGTCCATAAGTTTTGTTGGGCTATTTCCAAATAATATGAACTTGGGGGTATAAGGACTTTATGATTTTCTGGTAAGGGAATTATTTGAAAGTAGGAGCCTGGTGTAGGGTGTAAAATCGGGACCTTTAGTAAACAAATGATTGTGTCTCTTGCTGATACAACTATGAATTTAGTAAATTCAATAATTTTAAATATGTGGTTTCTGTCAAAGTTAATTAATTCATTTTTGTTATAAATTAATTCAAGATGCTGTCTTATTTGTGTTAAATCCTTCCAGGTAAATATTTCAATGTTTGTAATTTCATTAAAGCTAAGAGATATAGTTCTTTGAATAATTTTGACACTTTCTAATAAATTTTGGGCTAATGAGATTTGATATTGAATGAAACTCCTTTTTTCCATGTTCGCTAGTTCACAAAATCTGTCAGCTATCATCTGAAGATTTTTGTTAATTATTTTTTGTTCTTCTACAAATCTTTCTGTAATTATATGTGCAAATGAATTTAGAGAGTCTAGTTGAGTCATCATTTCACCTTGATTTAAATATAAGGTGTTTAAGTGTTTGTTTATTTTATCGAGATCGTCTTGATCGAGATTTCCGGTTATGGTTTTGATCAGCGACCCTGCTCCGTTTATTAACCCGCGTTTCGTTCTGGAGTGCGTTAATTTCTCAAGTTCTAGGTTAATTTTGGAAACTTGGTCATTAAGCATCTGTACGTATTCCTTGTTAATAGCAGTGCCATAATTTTCGTTAATTTTTATAGTATTGTTTGTCAACACCCGATAATTATTTTCTAAAACCGATACATTAAAATAAAAGTAGAAATTATGATAGTGATTAATTATTCTAGCTATACCTATATAATCTTTAAAGTATCCGTTAGTGATTATGGGTTTAACTTCCAGTTGATGGACCTGGCTGAGGGCCATCATCAGGGGCATGATGTTCCTGCAAAGAAAATGTCTTTTTCACTCTTTTTGCATTTTTCAAATGGGCTGTTTTCTTTTGGGAATCAGGTAAAAGTAATTTGTTTTGATTTACTTGAACTGGATTATGATAAATTTTATATAAAGGGTTCGTTTTCTTTACATAAGGTACTTTAATAGCTACTTGTTCAGTTTGTATTTGCGGTATCTCATTACGATTTTCATTTCTTTTTCTAAGAATAGTTTCTGACTTTTCTTTAGATTTTTTGTATATTTGATCGAAAAAGGGTAATATTTCTTTAAGTCTTCTATGGTTATATTCTTCATACAATGTTTTATGGGGGTCTATAGGTTCAAGTTTGTCATAAGGGCCGTAAAGAAGGGAAAAGGGACTATGACCTGTTAATGAGTGAACTGATTGTATATTAAAATACAGGTTATCATAAGATCAATAGGTTTTTCTAACGGATTCTCCAACTTCATTGTTCTTAATTTTTCTAATATAGTTGAGTGAAGTCGTTCAACTGGGGAGTTTGAGTTTGGGTTTTGAGGAGTAGTTATGTGTAATTTTATGTTAAATAGGTCGCAGTATTCCTTAAGGGTTGCGTTATCAAATTCTTTGCCAGTCACATACGAGGGTTGAAACGTAATTATGATGAGAGAAATAGTGTCTGAGTTTACTTAAAATCGTCAGAGCTGTTGTATCTTTAATGTAATAAGCTTGTGCATATTTACTAAACAAGTCTATTATCGTAAGAAATTTATGGTTCTCAAAACTGAACACATCTGCATGAATTACTTCAAAAGGTCTTTTGGCTAACAAGGGTCCGGAAAAGGGTAATTTATAGGGTCGTCGCTCATATTTGGCTTGCAGGCAAATGTCACATTTGTTTATAAAATCATTTATGGATTTTTTCATGTTAGGCCAATAGTAATTTAATTTAAGTTGTTCGTAAGTTTCGTTAATGCCATTGTGGTTATTTTGGTGGTAATTTTGAATAATTTGTTTCTGTACGGTAGTTGATGTAATATTTTCGACTTGTTTATTGCATTTTATTATTTTTACTGAACTGTTAAAAAGAGCTGAGGCTACTAACATAAATAATCTCTCGATTTCTTGGGTTTCGAATAAGATACCGTATACATTAGACGGATTGATTTTTTCTTTAAGAAAGGTGTTAAGTTGTTGTAGTTCATGACCTTCTTGTAAATACATTTTGATTTGTTTATTTTTAAAAAGGTTTGTAGTTATTTCACGTTTTTCCGATCCGTGATAAATTAAAATTTGATTTTTAAAATGATTGATTGGGCCTTCCGATATAGGTAAGCAAAATACGGGATTTTCTAAAGAAGTATGTTGGGTTTGAGATTCGCTATTATTCTGGTCAGGTTGATTCCTAATTCTATAAGGTCGTTGTCGTCGAGAACTCTTAGTTCTGAAGGGTCCGCGTTGCCTAAAAGGGACACAAGATCTATATCATCTTCTACCGCATTGATTTCTGTTCTTGAAAGGGCGTCTGCTACAACGTTATCCTTTCCTTTTTTGTACTTTATTTCATAGTCGAATTCTTCTAGTTTAAGCCTCCATTTAACTAAACGGGAATTTGGTTCTTTTATCGAAAAAAGCCAAACTAGAGGTTTATGGTCTGTTTCTATGGTAAATTTTCGTCCGAAAAGATAAGGTCTAAAATGTTTAGTGTTTTCCACTATTGATAGTAATTCCTTTTCAATAGTGCTATAATTTCGTTCAGCTGAATTAAGCGTTCTAGAGTAAAATGCAATAGGTTTATTGTCTTGAGACAATACGCCTCCTAACGCTATATTACTTGCGTCGGTTGTCAGATGAAATTCTTTATCAAAATTTGGATATGTTAGGATGGGTGAATTTATTATAAGTTCTTTAGCCTGCGAAAATGCATTGACGTATTGTGGATCATTAAAGTTAAGAGTAGAATCTTTCTTTAGACATTTTGTGAGGGGATAAACAATTTTGGCAAAGTTTTTTATAAAACGCCTGTAATAGCCAACAAGTCCTAAGAAGGCTTTTATTTGTTTTTGTGTTTTCGGAATAGGATAATTTTTTATGCATTCAATTTTGCTTGGATTTGGTTTTACGCCGTCAATTGTGATGACGTGGCCTAGAAACTCAACTTCCTTTCTAAGAAACTCTGATTTATCTAGCTGTACTTTTAAGTTAACATCTTGTAATTATTGAAATACTTGTTTAATGTGGATAAGGTGTTCCTGAAGGGATTTGGAGAATATTACAATGTCGTCCATATAAACAAAGCAGTTTTTGTACAGAAATTCTCTAAAAACGTTATCCATTACGCGTTGGAAGGTTAAGGGCGAACTCCGGAGACCAAAGGGCATTCTAACGTACTCGTAATGCCCATTGTTTACACTAAAGGCTGTTTTTTCAATGCTTTCAGGGGTTAATTCGATCTGATGAAACCCTTGAGCTAAATCGAGAGTAGTAAAGTATGTACACTTTCCTAAGTTGTCTAAGATTTCCTCTATTCTAGGTAAGGGATATTTTTCGAGTATAGTTTTTTCGTTGAGTTTCCTGTAGTCAATGACTAATCGCCATTTTTTCTTTCCCGAGGAATCTAACTTTTTTGGGACAATCCAAACGGGCGAACAAAAAGCAGAGGTAGAGGGCCTAATAATTTTATTGTCTAATAATTTTTGAATTTCCTTCTGTATTTCAATTTTTAGGTGATATGGATACCTGTAAGATTTTACATGTATGGGATCATTATCGCGAGTTCTAATATGATGTTTAATAGCATTTGTAAATGTAAGATCCGAGTTTTCGTGATAAAAAATATTTCGATATTGATGACATAATTTAAATAGTTTTTGTTTTTCCTCAGAATTGAGGTGGTCAGTTCTCAATTGTTGTCTCACGTCGACTTGAACTGAGTTGGGAAATTTAGGTGTTTCTTCAAAATTTTGGATGGGTTTTACTTCAATTTGTTCTGTAAAGTTAATTTCAGCGATTTGTGACTTATTTTTTACTGTACATGGTATAGAACAAAACCCAGATATAGCTTCAGCTATGGATTCTGGTATATGAACTAATTCATTTTCCATTTCTGGAATTAAAACTGTTCCATCTTCAATATTTACAGGTATTTGAATATGGGTAGTACAAGTTTGTGAAAAGGGTTGAAAATTTAGGGGATTTATTTCGAAATAAAAAGGTAATTCAATTTCTCTAAATTTTACTGTTCTTTTTTCATAATCTAGTTTGGTTTTTAATTTTTTAAAGTCTTCGGAACCTATAAGAGCATCAAACCTCTCATGCCATTTTATTACTCTAAATGAAAATGGAAAATTTATGCCGTATTCTTTTAACAGGGGGTATCTGACAATATCATTTCCTTTTGTAATTTTTCCTACAGATTTTACGGAAAAGGGCTTTTTGAAAATGTACTCTGAAAAAAATTCATATGCAGGGCCCGGATTTATTATGCTGTCTGAAGCTCCCGTGTCCAGAAGAATTTTCAAATTTAAAGATGGCAGGACCAAAAACGGTAATTTGGGTAGTGTCATAATATTGTTTATATCTAGGGTGACAAAGGATTTTCCGAGGCTTCTTCCTGAAAATCCAGATTTTCTGGCTCATTTCCGGAATAATCATTAAGGTTTTCGTTTTCGACACATTGCAAATAATATTCGGGTTGTAATTCGTCAGATACATAATCTGTCATTTCTTGATTCGGATATTCTAGATTACATATTTTCATGGGTGTAGTTTGATCAAATTGTCGATTTTGTCTTTGTGGGGGTGTCGAAAAAGTATTTTTTGTTCTGTTAAATACAGATGAATTTTGAGGCGGATGGTGGCGTAAGACTTGACTATTTGTCGGAGAAATTTTATTTTGTGGTAAAGCTCTCAAATAGGATATAGGTTTACTGGGGAAATTAGGTCTTTGTCGTAAAAAGGGTGGTTGTTGAAATCTATTTACGAAATTAATATTTTGTTGAGGTAACGGTCTTTTTGGTAAAGCAATTTTTTCTAAAAATGTTAGGGGTGGTTTTTGTGAAGAAGGATGTGATTTATTTCTTAAGCTATTTATGAAATCTGCTTGTTTTATTTCGTTATCTATGCGGTGACACTCAAGTAAAGCCGTTTCTAAACTTGTTACGTTTACTAGTCTTAAATGACTAAAATACGGTTCTAGTATGCCGACTGTAAATGATGTTACAGCCATTTCAGTAAAGTAATTTTTCTTATAAATTTTAATTTCGGTACCGAAATCCTCTAATTCGATATTCTCATAAAGTGCTTTCAATTTTTCTTTAATTTTGCTATGAAATTCTAAAACTGTTTGATTTTTTGTCATATAACAGGTAGTGAGGTCTGTTAACAAGAGATTTTCAGAGCGTGGGTCTGAATATTGTGCCATAAGGCCATTTTTAATATTTTCCCATGAACTAGTTTCTAGAGATAATAAAATATCTCGAGCATCTTGTACAATTTTTGATTTAATAAATTCGAGTATCATTCTATTGTGATGCTCAGCATTTTGTTCGGTACTCTCTTTTTGTAATTTATAATAAACAGTTCGCATTGTCTAATAAAATAATTTAAATGTCTACAACCTCCACTGTATTCTGGGATCATCATAGATGCCTGAGATAACAAGGAGATGTCGCCTTTATTATGTGACATGATGACTAAAATAGTTTATTATTTTTTGTCGAGTTAATATTTTTCAGATATCGGGTATAATTAATTTTTAAACGTTATTTCAACTTAAATCTTCAAATAAGCTGATACACAGTATAAAAGTATTATTGCTAAATAGGTTTGTCTGATTTTAATTTATTAATAAAATATTAACGTAAGAACTCTTTAATATCTTAAAGTATTTCGAACCAAAATGGTTTGGAAATACGTGGGATTTAACATAAATAATTTTTGAAATATTTTGAAACAAAATGTTTGAAAATACGATAGCTAATACTAATTATTGATAAGGTATTTCGAAGCAAAAATGTTTGAAAAATACAGTAGATTTACTACTAATTATTGACAAGGTATTTCGAAGCAAAAATGCTTGAAAATACAGTAGATTTAATACTAATTATTGACAAGGTATTTCGAAGCAAAAATGCTTGAAAATACAAGAGATGCAATCATAAATTCACAGTAAAAGATAAAGGAAGGTCACTCACAGGATATTCATCTCCTAACAGGCCTTCTTTTGGAGTTTTTCTGGAACTTGGATTACTTTTGGTCACTTGATGTTGATACAATGTTTGAAACTAGAGCGTTTGAAACACTGTTAATTTTTTCGGTTCTTTAATGCCAAATAAATTATTGAAATAAACCGGCGATTATTATATTTAATGCCGTTTTGGCATCATGTTCACGCAGCGCCAATTAAGTAACACAAAACTTAAGTTTCCATAAAAATACAACTTTATTTTAAGGAAACAATACAGTGTGTTACTATTCTAATAATATTAATATAAAATGGAAGTGAACAATGCACGTAGATGTGAACTATATTAGTTTCAAATACCGACTGTTAACGCAACATCGTTTAGCAGTCGCAAGTAAAATATGCATACTAAGTAAAATGATTATTATACATTTTATAGTACTTTAAACTTAATAATTGAAATTAAGCAATGTCTGGTCAATGACTTTCTCTATAACAGGGTCACTGTGAAATGTACTAATGTCACTTATAGAAGTTGGGTACATGGTGACGTATTTATATATATATATATATATATATATATATATATATATATATATATATATATATATATATATATATATATATATATATATATATATATATATATATATATATATATATATATATATATATATAAGTAGATAGGGCGCCACCTGGGCTCATCCCCTCCACTTTTTTCTGCGCATGCGCGATGACGTCATGCGCATGCGCTGACCTGTGACGGTTGACAGCTGACCTGTCAGTTTTGACAGGTGTCAAATGTCACTGACCTGACAGGTGTCAATGTCAGCTGTCACCTGACCTGTCAGTGTTGACAGATGTCAAATGTCACCTAACCTGTCATATGTCACATCTGTCACAAGCATTCCAAGATGGCTGACCTGTAATAGACAGCTGCAACCCCTGGTTCTCTATGAAACTGACCTGAGATGACGTCACAAGCGTTCCAAAGTGTCTGACCTGTGTCCATAGATATCTACAAGTCAGGTTAGGTATTAACTGTCTTATGTCTGACCTGTGATGACGTCACAAGCGTTCCAAGATGTCTGACCTGTGTCCATAGATATCTACAAGTCAGGTCTCCTTGTGTGTGTGTGTTTGTCGAATACCAGCTGTCTGATTGTTTATTGAGGTTATGTTCACACACACGTGTTGATTACCAGTCATACCAGTCACATACGAGGGTTGAAACGTAATTATGATGAGAGAAATAGTGTCTGAGTTTACTTAAAATCGTCAGAGCTGTTGTATCTTTAATGTAATAAGCTTGTGCATATTTACTAAACAAGTCTATTATCGTAAGAAATTTATGGTTCTCAAAACTGAACACATCTGCATGAATTACTTCAAAAGGTCTTTTGGCTAACAAGGGTCCGGAAAAGGGTAATTTATAGGGTCGTCGCTCATATTTGGCTTGCAGGCAAATGTCACATTTGTTTATAAAATCATTTATGGATTTTTTCATGTTAGGCCAATAGTAATTTAATTTAAGTTGTTCGTAAGTTTCGTTAATGCCATTGTGGTTATTTTGGTGGTAATTTTGAATAATTTGTTTCTGTACGGTAGTTGATGTAATATTTTCGACTTGTTTATTGCATTTTATTATTTTTACTGAACTGTTAAAAAGAGCTGAGGCTACTAACATAAATAATCTCTCGATTTCTTGGGTTTCGAATAAGATACCGTATACATTAGACGGATTGATTTTTTCTTTAAGAAAGGTGTTAAGTTGTTGTAGTTCATGACCTTCTTGTAAATACATTTTGATTTGTTTATTTTTAAAAAGGTTTGTAGTTATTTCACGTTTCTCCGATCCGTGATAAATTAAAATTTGATTTTTAAAATGATTGATTGGGCCTTCCGATATAGGTAAGCAAAATACGGGATTTTCTAAAGAAGTATGTTGGGTTTGAGATTCGCTATTATTCTGGTCAGGTTGATTCCTAATTCTATAAGGTCGTTGTCGTCGAGAACTCTTAGTTCTGAAGGGTCCGCGTTGCCTAAAAGGGACACAAGATCTATATCATCTTCTACCGCATTGATTTCTGTTCTTGAAAGGGCGTCTGCTACAACGTTATCCTTTCCTTTTTTGTACTTTATTTCATAGTCGAATTCTTCTAGTTTAAGCCTCCATTTAACTAAACGGGAATTTGGTTCTTTTATCGAAAAAAGCCAAACTAGAGGTTTATGGTCTGTTTCTATGGTAAATTTTCGTCCGAAAAGATAAGGTCTAAAATGTTTAGTGTTTTCCACTATTGATAGTAATTCCTTTTCAATAGTGCTATAATTTCGTTCAGCTGAATTAAGCGTTCTAGAGTAAAATGCAATAGGTTTATTGTCTTGAGACAATACGCCTCCTAACGCTATATTACTTGCGTCGGTTGTCAGATGAAATTCTTTATCAAAATTTGGATATGTTAGGATGGGTGAATTTATTATAAGTTCTTTAGCCTGCGAAAATGCATTGACGTATTGTGGATCATTAAAGTTAAGAGTAGAATCTTTCTTTAGACATTTTGTGAGGGGATAAACAATTTTGGCAAAGTTTTTTATAAAACGCCTGTAATAGCCAACAAGTCCTAAGAAGGCTTTTATTTGTTTTTGTGTTTTCGGAATAGGATAATTTTTTATGCATTCAATTTTGCTTGGATTTGGTTTTACGCCGTCAATTGTGATGACGTGGCCTAGAAACTCAACTTCCTTTCTAAGAAACTCTGATTTATCTAGCTGTACTTTTAAGTTAACATCTTGTAATTATTGAAATACTTGTTTAATGTGGATAAGGTGTTCCTGAAGGGATTTGGAGAATATTACAATGTCGTCCATATAAACAAAGCAGTTTTTGTACAGAAATTCTCTAAAAACGTTATCCATTACGCGTTGGAAGGTTAAGGGCGAACTCCGGAGACCAAAGGGCATTCTAACGTACTCGTAATGCCCATTGTTTACACTAAAGGCTGTTTTTTCAATGCTTTCAGGGGTTAATTCGATCTGATGAAACCCTTGAGCTAAATCGAGAGTAGTAAAGTATGTACACTTTCCTAAGTTGTCTAAGATTTCCTCTATTCTAGGTAAGGGATATTTTTCGAGTATAGTTTTTTCGTTGAGTTTCCTGTAGTCAATGACTAATCGCCATTTTTTCTTTCCCGAGGAATCTAACTTTTTTGGGACAATCCAAACGGGCGAACAAAAAGCAGAGGTAGAGGGCCTAATAATTTTATTGTCTAATAATTTTTGAATTTCCTTCTGTATTTCAATTTTTAGGTGATATGGATACCTGTAAGATTTTACATGTATGGGATCATTATCGCGAGTTCTAATATGATGTTTAATAGCATTTGTAAATGTAAGATCCGAGTTTTCGTGATAAAAAATATTTCGATATTGATGACATAATTTAAATAGTTTTTGTTTTTCCTCAGAATTGAGGTGGTCAGTTCTCAATTGTTGTCTGTTGGGAAATTTAGGTGTTTCTTCAAAATTTTGGATGGGTTTTACTTCAATTTGTTCTGTAAAGTTAATTTCAGCGATTTGTGACTTATTTTTTACTGTACATGGTATAGAACAAAACCCAGATATAGCTTCAGCTATGGATTCTGGTATATGAACTAATTCATTTTCCATTTCTGGAATTAAAACTGTTCCATCTTCAATATTTACAGGTATTTGAATATGGGTAGTACAAGTTTGTGAAAAGGGTTGAAAATTTAGGGGATTTATTTCGAAATAAAAAGGTAATTCAATTTCTCTAAATTTTACTGTTCTTTTTTCATAATCTAGTTTGGTTTTTAATTTTTTAAAGTCTTCGGAACCTATAAGAGCATCAAACCTCTCATGCCATTTTATTACTCTAAATGAAAATGGAAAATTTATGCCGTATTCTTTTAACAGGGGGTATCTGACAATATCATTTCCTTTTGTAATTTTTCCTACAGATTTTACGGAAAAGGGCTTTTTGAAAATGTACTCTGAAAAAAATTCATATGCAGGGCCCGGATTTATTATGCTGTCTGAAGCTCCCGTGTCCAGAAGAATTTTCAAATTTAAAGATGGCAGGACCAAAAACGGTAATTTGGGTAGTGTCATAATATTGTTTATATCTAGGGTGACAAAGGATTTTCCGAGGCTTCTTCCTGAAAATCCAGATTTTCTGGCTCATTTCCGGAATAATCATTAAGGTTTTCGTTTTCGACACATTGCAAATAATATTCGGGTTGTAATTCGTCAGATACATAATCTGTCATTTCTTGATTCGGATATTCTAGATTACATATTTTCATGGGTGTAGTTTGATCAAATTGTCGATTTTGTCTTTGTGGGGGTGTCGAAAAAGTATTTTTTGTTCTGTTAAATACAGATGAATTTTGAGGCGGATGGTGGCGTAAGACTTGACTATTTGTCGGAGAAATTTTATTTTGTGGTAAAGCTCTCAAATAGGATATAGGTTTACTGGGGAAATTAGGTCTTTGTCGTAAAAAGGGTGGTTGTTGAAATCTATTTACGAAATTAATATTTTGTTGAGGTAACGGTCTTTTTGGTAAAGCAATTTTTTCTAAAAATGTTAGGGGTGGTTTTTGTGAAGAAGGATGTGATTTATTTCTTAAGCTATTTATGAAATCTGCTTGTTTTATTTCGTTATCTATGCGGTGACACTCAAGTAAAGCCGTTTCTAAACTTGTTACGTTTACTAGTCTTAAATGACTAAAATACGGTTCTAGTATGCCGACTGTAAATGATGTTACAGCCATTTCAGTAAAGTAATTTTTCTTATAAATTTTAATTTCGGTACCGAAATCCTCTAATTCGATATTCTCATAAAGTGCTTTCAATTTTTCTTTAATTTTGCTATGAAATTCTAAAACTGTTTGATTTTTTGTCATATAACAGGTAGTGAGGTCTGTTAACAAGAGATTTTCAGAGCGTGGGTCTGAATATTGTGCCATAAGGCCATTTTTAATATTTTCCCATGAACTAGTTTCTAGAGATAATAAAATATCTCGAGCATCTTGTACAATTTTTGATTTAATAAATTCGAGTATCATTCTATTGTGATGCTCAGCATTTTGTTCGGTACTCTCTTTTTGTAATTTATAATAAACAGTTCGCATTGTCTAATAAAATAATTTAAACGTCTACAACCTCCACTGTATTCTGGGATCATCATAGATGCCTGAGATAACAAGGAGATGTCGCCTTTATTATGTGACATGATGACTAAAATAGTTTATTATTTTTTGTCGAGTTAATATTTTTCAGATATCGGGTATAATTAATTTTTAAACGTTATTTCAACTTAAATCTTCAAATAAGCTGATACACAGTATAAAAGTATTATTGCTAAATAGGTTTGTCTGATTTTAATTTATTAATAAAATATTAACGTAAGAACTCTTTAATATCTTAAAGTATTTCGAACCAAAATGGTTTGGAAATACGTGGGATTTAACATAAATAATTTTTGAAATATTTTGAAACAAAATGTTTGAAAATACGATAGCTAATACTAATTATTGATAAGGTATTTCGAAGCAAAAATGTTTGAAAAATACAGTAGATTTACTACTAATTATTGACAAGGTATTTCGAAGCAAAAATGCTTGAAAATACAGTAGATTTAATACTAATTATTGACAAGGTATTTCGAAGCAAAAATGCTTGAAAATACAAGAGATGCAATCATAAATTCACAGTAAAAGATAAAGGAAGGTCACTCACAGGATATTCATCTCCTAACAGGCCTTCTTTTGGAGTTTTTCTGGAACTTGGATTACTTTTGGTCACTTGATGTTGATACAATGTTTGAAACTAGAGCGTTTGAAACACTGTTAATTTTTTCGGTTCTTTAATGCCAAATAAATTATTGAAATAAACCGGCGATTATTATATTTAATGCCGTTTTGGCATCATGTTCACGCAGCGCCAATTAAGTAACACAAAACTTAAGTTTCCATAAAAATACAACTTTATTTTAAGGAAACAATACAGTGTGTTACTATTCTAATAATATTAATATAAAATGGAAGTGAACAATGCACGTAGATGTGAACTATATTAGTTTCAAATACCGACTGTTAACGCAACATCGTTTAGCAGTCGCAAGTAAAATATGCATACTAAGTAAAATGATTATTATACATTTTATAGTACTTTAAACTTAATAATTGAAACTAAGCAATGTCTGGTCAATGACTTTCTCTATAACAGGGTCACTGTGAAATGTACTAATGTCACTTATAGAAGTTGGGTACATGGTGACGTATTTATATATATATATATATATATATATATATATATATATATATATATATATATATATATATATATATATATATATATATATATATATATATATATATATATATATATATATATATATAAGTAGATAGGGCGCCACCTGGGCTCATCCCCTCCACTTTTTTTCTGCGCATGCGCGATGACGTCATGCGCATGCGCTGACCTGTGACGGTTGACAGCTGACCTGTCAGTTTTGACAGGTGTCAAATGTCACTGACCTGACAGGTGTCAATGTCAGCTGTCACCTGACCTGTCAGTGTTGACAGATGTCAAATGTCACCTAACCTGTCATATGTCACATCTGTCACAAGCATTCCAAGATGGCTGACCTGTAATAGACAGCTGCAACCCCTGGTTCTCTATGAAACTGACCTGAGATGACGTCACAAGCGTTCCAAAGTGTCTGACCTGTGTCCATAGATATCTACAAGTCAGGTTAGGTATTAACTGTCTTATGTCTGACCTGTGATGACGTCACAAGCGTTCCAAGATGTCTGACCTGTGTCCATAGATATCTACAAGTCAGGTCTCCTTGTGTGTGTGTGTTTGTCGAATACCAGCTGTCTGATTGTTTATTGAGGTTATGTTCACACACACGTGTTGATTACCAGTCATCTGTTTGTTTATTAAGGTTATGTATGTATTTGCTTTTTAAGGTTATGTATGTATTTGTTTATTAAGGTTATGTTCGCACACGTGTTGATTACCAATCATCTGTTTGTTTATTAAGGTTATGTTTGTATTTGTTTATTAAGGACAGCTGTCTGTTGTTTATTGTGTGTGGTAAGGTGTATTGAAGTTTGTTAGGGTATTTCGTTTTTGGCGGGAAATTTGAATTTGTTTGAAAATTTGTGTCTGTTGTGTCCAGAGATCTGACTCATCGAGCTAGAGAATATTCTATTTGTAAAGTTGTAGAGTGGGAGAATATTCCCTAGCTCGAGGGGAGACATCTGTTGGACACAGTCATTCGGTTTAGTCACACACACTTACATATATTAGGAAGATATTGAGCGGGTAATTTGAAATTTGATTTTAATTTGAAATATGATTTTTGAAAGAAAAGCATTCGCCTGAAATTAGATTTGAATTAGATTCGAACCCCAACCATACAGCTTACTAAGATATGCAAACGCCCCTAAACCGATCATGCTATTCAGACATACGGTGAAAGTTTGTTCGCAGTGGTATATATAAAACAAAACCTGTTACATATATGATAATTTAAAAACGAGTTTATCAGGCTGATGAGTGTGTGTGTGTGGGCAGGGGTGGTATCTCTATTACATTCCAATTTGAATATATATATATATATATATATATATATATATATATATATATATATATATATATATATATATATATATATATATATATATATATAATAGGTACGGTAATTTTTTAAAAACAATAGTATATATATATATATATATTTTATAGTAAAAGATATTTAAAGACGTTCCAATTTACATATCTAATATAAAATTCTAAAAACAAAAACGTTTGAAGCAAACTATCAATAATAAAACGTATTTACATGTAGATATGATAATGAATTTGTTTAATGGGGGTAATAAAACTGGAGACCTGGTTTTATGTATGCGTGTTTGTTTATGTTAGTGTTTTATATCACAGTGAATCTGAATTTATATAGAGAGTGATCAAAAAAAACACAAGTAACAAAACTCAATTTAAAACAAGAAAACTAAACTTTGATATACGAGGATTGTTTGATAAGTATTGTTTGTATGCAAACATAAATAATATAATAGTATACTTACATACAGCAAGAGACGTCATACATGTTTCACGGTTTAACACACACTGAGGTCTGTTGAGGTCTTGAATGGGGGCCCTTATAGAAATAACACAGTTGTTTAATGACATCCACTTGAACCAAACAAAACATATAGACGCTGTTGTTGATTGTTAACACACACACACACACACACACACACACACACACACACACACACACACACACACACACACACACACACACACACGCACACGTCATGACAGCTCGAAGTCTTTGCTTAGACTGACAGAGCTGTGTAATAAAAGACAGACAGACAGACAGACAGACAGCTGTTTAACAACAGTTAGAGTGTGAAACACAGGTAAACTGAGGAAACAGGCAGACAGACAGACAATTGATTGCCCAACAAGTATCATATAGAACCTTGTTTGAGCTTGTACAGCTGTTTAACAAACACGTCATGACAGCTCGAAGTCTTTACTTAGACTGACAGACAGATGTGTTTGTAATAACAAACAGACAGACAAACAGCTGTTTAACAACAGTTAGAGCGTGTAACACTGCTAAAACGTATCAAAAAATAGCCAAGGTCTCCTGTGTTGAGGAAACAGACAGACAACTAATAGACATTGTTGGAGCTTGTACATGTTGTTTGAAAGGATATAACACACGTCATGACAGCACGAATGCTTGGCTTAGACTAATGGATGTGTGTAACAACAGACATACAGACAATAGATTGCCCCCACAAGTATCATAGATAATCTTGTTTGAGCTTATACAGCCGTGTAACAAACGTGTCATGACATCTCGATGTCTTTGCCTAGGCAAACAGAGCTGTAATAATAACAGACAGACAGACAGACAGCAGTTTAACAACAACAACTAGAGCAAGTAACACAGGTAAAACGTAGCAAAACAGTCATGTTCTTTGGTTCAAGTGTCTTCTGTGTTGAGGAAACAGCTGTTTAACAAACGTTGTCGTAACAACTTGTTGTCTTTGGTTGGAGTGACAGAGCTGTGTAATAACAGACAGACAGACAGACAAACAATTGAATACCATTGTTAGAGCTTGTACACGTTGTTTGAAAGGATATAACACACGACATGACAGCACGAAGGTTTTGCTTAGACTAATGGATGTGTGTAACAACAGACATACAGACAATTGATTGCCCAACAAGTATCATATAGAACCTTGTTTGAGCTTGTACAGCTGTTTAACAAACACGTCATGACAGCTTGATGTCTTTACTTAGACTGACAGACAGATGTGTTTGTAATAACAAACAGACAGACAAACAGCTGTTTAACAACAGTTAGAGCATGTAACACAGGTAGAACTGAGGAAACAGACAGACAGGCAGACAATTGATTGTCAACAAGTATCTTAGATAATCTTGTTTGAGCTTGTACAGTCGTGTAACAAACGTCGTCATAACAACTTGTTGTCTTTGCTTGGAGTGACAGAGCTGTGTAATAACAAACAGACAGACAGACAAACAGCCGTTTAACGACAGTTAGAGCTAGTAACATAGGTAAAACGTAACAAAAATAGTCATATTCTTTGGTTCAAGTGTCTCATGTGTTGAGGAAACAGACAGACAGACAGACAATGGATTACCATTGTTAGAGCTTGTACAAGGTGTTTGAAAGGATATACACACAGGACAGCTTGATGTCTTTACTTAGACTGACAGACAGATGTGTTTGTAATAACAAACAGACAGACAGCTGTTTAACAACAGTTAGAGCGTGTAACACTGCTAAAACGTATCAAAAAAATAGCCAAGTGTCTCCTGTGTTGAGGAAACAGACAGACAAACAACTGATTGCCATTGTTAGAACTTGTACACGCTGTTTGAAAGGATATAACACACAGGACAGCTTGATGTCTTTACTTAGACTGACAGACAGACAAACAACAGTTTAACAACAGTTAGAGCGTGTAACACTGCTAAAACGTAGCAAATAGCCATGTTCTTTGGTTCAAGTATCTCCTGTGTTAAAGGAAAACAGACAGACAAACAGACAATTGATTGCCAACAAGTATCATATAGAACCTTGCTGAAGCTTGTACAAGGTGTTTGAAAGGATATACACAGGACACCTTGATGTCTTTACTTATACTGACAGATGCGTTTGTAATAACATACAGACAGACAAACAGGTGTTTAACAACAGTTAGAGCGAGTAACACACAGTGTAAAACGTATCAAAATAGCCAAGTGTCTCCTGTGTTGAGGAAACAGACAGACAGACAATTGATTGCCTAATAAGTATCATATAGAACCTTGTTGAAGCTTGTACAGCTGTTTAACAAACACGTCATGACAGCTTGATGTCTTTACTTAGACTAACAGACAGATGTGTTTGTAATAACATACAGACAGACAAACAGCAGTTTAACAACAACTAGAGCGAGTAACACAGGTAAAACACAGCAAAACAGTCATATTCTTTGGTTCAAGTGTCTCCTGTGTTGAGGAAACAGACAGACAGACAATTGATTGCTCTTGTTAGAGCTTGTACACGGTGTTTAACAAACACGTCATGACAGTTTGATATCTTTACCTAGAGGCAAACAGATGTATGTAATAACAGACATACAGACAGACAGACAGCAGTTTAACAACAACTAGAGCCAGTAACACAGGTAAAACACAGCAAAACAGTCATGTTCTTTGGTTCAAGTGTCTCCTGTGTTGAGGAAACAGACAGACAGACAATTAATAGCCATTTTTGAAGCTTGTACACGTTGTTTGAAAGGATATAACACACGTCATGACAGCACGAAGGTTTTTGCTTAGACTAATGGATGTGTGTAACAACAGACAGACAGACAATTGATTGTCAACAAGTAATATAGATAAGCCTGTTTGAGCTTATACAACCGTGTAACAAACGTGTCATGACAACTTGTTGTTGTCTTTGCTTAGACTGACAGAGCTGTGTAATAACAGACAGACAGACAGACAGACAGTTGGTTAACAACAGTTAGAGCGTGTAACACAGGTAAAACGTAGCAAATAGCCATGTTCTTTGGTCCAAGTGTCTCCTGTGTTGAGGAAACAGACAGACAGACAATTGATTGTCCAACAAGTATCATAGATAATCTTGTTTGAGTCTGTACACGGTGTTTAACAAACAGACGTAAGAGAGTGGGGGCCTACAAAAGGATAAACAACTTTTTACAGTTGTTAACCTTGATTCTGTTTGAGCTTGTACACTCTGTTTAATATACGCAAGAGAGAGGCTCGCTTAGGGGTAAACAACGTGTCAGTTGATGACCTTGGTGAATGTTATCTTGTGTTATATCTGTTGGCAATCATATGATTGTTTGTTAAGGTTATGTTTGTATTTGTTTATTGAGGTTATGTTCGTACACATGTTGATTCCTCCGCTATCTGATTGTTTATTAAGGTTATGTTTGTATTTGTTTATTAAGGTTATGTTCGTACACATGTTGATTCCTCCGCTATCTGATTGTTTATTAAGGTTATGTTTGTATTTGTTTATTAAGGTTATGTTCACACACGTGTTGATTACCAATCATCTGATTGTTTGTTAAGGTTATATGTTTGTATTTGTTATTTGAATGCAAACAGACATGTTAATAAGAGTGTACTTACATACAACAAGAGACGTCATCCTTGTTTCACAGCTTAACACACACTACTGAACAGGTGTCTCCTGTGTTGAGGAAACAAAAACAAATACAGTTTAAAACGGTTACTGTGGGCAACATGTATAAATTGGCTACACACAGACACTTTTAAACATATTCACAAGTCAGTTGTTGTTGAGAAAAGACGTACTGCAGTTTGCTCTAACCCAAATCTGTTTCAAAATGGCTACATTAAGTGATGTGTGTTACCAGCAAATTAAAGACAACTTCTGGTATGGTCTATTTGGAGATTTTCAACTTATTATCGATAAGAACACTGGCTATTTTAATGCAACTAAACTGTGTAAAACTAGAAATAAAAAAATGTCTCATTGGTTGGAAAATAAGAAAACTAAAGAGTTGATTGCCTATTACAACAGTCGGCTGAAGGAACAGTTGGGGTTTCAGCATAATGACATGACAAGTGTTTCAACCGAGGGAGCCCACTTAGAGTTATCGCCAACGAGTCGAAATACCCTAAAAACGAACGCAACAACTCAAGTAATACCAACAACAGCTACATATGTGGTGGACTTTGATGGAACAGATGCTGGAGTCGAAATACCCTAAAAACGAACGCAACAACTCAAGTAATACCAACAACAGCTACATATGTGGTGGACTTTGATGGAACAGATGCTGAAAACAATTTGATATCTGGTACATATGTGTGTAAAGATTTGCTATTAAATTTGACTTGCTGGATATCCATTCAGTTCTATGATAAGTGTAATCGAATTATGTTTTGATTTTTTTTCCTAAACGAATTTGATCAGAAATCAAAAAGGACAAGCCATAGGTTAGTAAAGTGAAATTACCGGGGTATAAATGATGAGGTACAGCTTGTGCGACAAACAAACGCTAAAGTCACAGAACATATTGAAGATACAACCCCCTAAAACCAAGTAAACGGAGAAAAATAAGTGTGTTTGGTTTACTTGCAAGAAACGAGACAGGCGCCATCTATCCATATCATGCCGTACGAACGCAAAAGAAAAGTTTCCCAAGAGCTGTGTAAGGAACTTTAAAAATAAACACCAAAATGCCAAAGTGATTCTAAACATGCTGTACGATCCAATGTCGGTAAATCTCTTTAACAGAATAAAGACTGAAGTGAGATACCTTACAGCCCATAGAAACATATATATATATATATATATATATATATATATATATATATATATATATATATATATATATATATATATATATATATATATATATATATATAGCCGATGTAGCACAAGATAAGTTTATTCAGGATGTTGTTGCTTTAAGACATACTTTTTAATTGTATTACAAAATAAAAACACATTAATTTTAACAAAATACTTTTATTTGATTCCAAGTATGTAAACACCTCCCGTTTGTTAGTCCTCCAGTAGACTTGTTCGGACTTGTCTAGAATACAGTCGTTAGAAGTATGACCTCATCTATCTGTTATTCCAAGTATGTAAACATCAGCCCGTTTGTTAGCTTCCCCATTATTCGTGTTTGAGCTTGTCTAGAATACAGACATCAGTACAGTATTTGTGTTTGACACGTTTTCCCATAAGAAACAACGTATTTGCAGACACACACATGAAGCAGACAGACAGACCAAGGATTGATATATCGATATCAGTTGCTTATAACAAACACGTACACGATATGTTTTTTATATGTTATAGTTGATGAAATAAGAGATATACCAAGTAAAAACAGAAGCTACAGCAAAGGAATCGAAACAAATTTCGTTCATAACTGTCTAAACACTCCCTGTATATATACGGAACGCCAAAGCAACTAGAAATATTTGTAAATATAAAACGCTAGTAAAAACGGTTTCATCGGTGACTAATATTCTATCTGTTTCCAGTTGCCTCAGGCATCTTAATGAGTTATTTTAATTTATAATCGTAAAACATGTTCTCATTAATAATACATACAACACTACTATGTATTGCATTAATACATATAACGTAGTATACCGTTCTAGATTACGTTTTTTATGTTTGTTTTTGTAAAGATGTGTTTACCTTTCACATTTATAGGTTTTATTTTAAAAAACACAAGTTCAACTATGAAGGGGGTTTATTTAACACTATACTTTGATATATTGTTACAGTTTTTCACTATACTGTGGAGTTTATATTGGTTGTTACAATTATTTTTTTACACAAAAGTATAGTTTATACAAAAAATACTTAGTACAAATATCAGCTTAATAAACACTAGACTAAAATACAACAGTTTTACTATAAACACAACCGAAAAATAATACTCTAGATTTGGCGAGCTAACGAACCCATACATAATGATTGCAAAGTTTGTGGTTTATAAGATCGCCAAAAATTGAAAACACTGACTGGGTTTTCAACAAGAAGAAGTTTTTTAGTCTTTTCTGCTTTATAAAAAACAAAACGATTATCTAAATTATATTTATAGTATTGAAATATTTTGAGTATAAAAAGTTCTTTATGAATAAGCAGCTCAGACAAAAACCTACAACTATACCACACTTTCTTCTCATCTAGAAAATTACGGTAAAACATAAAACCATTCGAAATCCTATGATAACCCTGCATATTAGGTAAATTACAAGAGTCATACTTATCTCCAGATATTATTAAACGAATTATAAGATAATGTTGTTCTGTACCGTATAGTGTTGAAGCATAGCCTCCTAGCACACAACAAAATTTGTTTTCGGTTTCAAACCACTCCATATCAGCCAACACGCTGTCCAGGATTAGTTGATCAATTGGTGTTTTTAAGTGTGGTTTTAATTCCTTGCTGATAAAAGTGATATGCTTTAGCTGCTCCATTATAAAAAAAAAACACTTCACACAATGGTTCATACTTGTTACTGTTACTGCTGCTGTTGTTGTTGTTTTCTAAAGTACATATGGTTGGTAGTTTACGCTGAAAACCCCCTCATAGGCTGATGTTGATAGTTTATCACCTTAACTACTCTGTATACGTTTGAGTAGTCTGGTATATTACAATTCGGCTATGTTGTTGGTTCGTTTGTCTTGAAATTGGAATGTACTAGTATACATACCATTTTTTAATTTTTTTTTCTCCTTTATATATCGCTTGAGCATTCCCAGACTCAAAAAAGACGACTCGAGCGTCGGTTGGTAGCATACGTCTCGGTAGAAACACCACCCCGTTTTCCAATTTCATCAACATTCGATAACCATAGCGGGTTTTCACTTTTTCACCCCCTAATATGTTATATGGGGTGTTTAACAACAAGTCTGACGCTTTAATTACAGGTGACGCTTCACAAAGGCCCTCGCGA
Source organism: Tillus elongatus (assembly GCA_964006375.1). Lineage (NCBI taxonomy): Eukaryota > Metazoa > Arthropoda > Insecta > Coleoptera > Cleridae > Tillus > Tillus elongatus. Next base: position 94,667,412 of record OZ023265.1, on the reverse strand, counting down.
TTTAAGTCAGCTAACACTGATGCTGATGATAAAGCCATGGTTGTTGTTGTTGTTTCTTGATTTTATACTGGGGGTAGAGCATTGATAAGAACGTATATATATATATAAGGGTTCCACCAATCAGGTTTGAAAGCGCAGGTTGAAAGACCCCTGGTCTTAAAAACCGCTATTCCTGAGTTTTCATCTACCTACATACATTCTGTTATCAGACAAACACCACTGATAACTCAAGGTTGATTTTAGGTAATGAATCATAAAAAAAACCCGACACCTATAAAATCCAGATACACTTTTAATTGGGTGATAAAACAGCATCGTTGTCTTCAAATTCCTTAGCGTGTTTTTTCAAACCAGGCAATAAACAATTATATATATAACATTTTTCTATCACCTATAAATCCAGATACACTTTTTAATTTGGTAATAAAACAGACTCGTTGTCTTCAAAGTCCTTAGCGTGTTTTTTTTTAAACCAGGCAATAAACAATTATATATATAACATTTTTCGAGGGTTAACTTGTGTTTATAGTCGAAGACCAAGACATTTTTTATCGGTTTGCAGTTTTTTTTGACATACCATGAGTGAGGCTCTACTTTAAAAACTTCTCTGCAGGTTTCGACTTTCAGTTAGCAAAAAGCAAACATAATGGAAGGTATGTCCAGTCTCTCTGTGTTTAGAGTGAAATTATTAATAAAGTTTTTGTTTGTTCTAGCTGAAATCTTTTCGATCATAAATGGGTTGTTTTTGGGAAACGCAGTAAGTAATTTTAAAATGGTTCTTTTACTTTATAAAGATTTGTTTTTATTTTAGCCAATAATAGCAATATATATTGCTGGTGAGGGGGAGTTGCCCTCTCCACAACAGTACTCCACCCTGGTGTGGGTGGGGTATATATCCCCCTGGGGTGTGGGGTTAATTTTTCAACCCCCGCCCCAACCTGTAGGCGGTGCAATTCTCGAGATCTACGTCTTGTAGATCTCGAGAACGAGAGGTAATAGCCATTGTCCCTCGTTTGGATACAGGAATTTATGTTTCATTTCTTTTGTTTCAGTCTGTGACACCACCGAGGCCACCAAAAATCTAATATATACATATATATATATATATATATATATATATATATATATATATATATATATATATATATATATATATATATATATATATATATATATATATATATATATATATATATATTAAATAAACGTTTTAAAAATAATGTTGTTTGATTTTATTGTAATATTTTTCAGTGTAAACCCAAAACGTTTGACACACACGTATAATCTGCTCAAACACACTTACAGATTAGTACAGTATTGGAGGGTAATGAAGGTATCTTCACTGTAAGGTAATATTTGTATTTGTTTTACTACTTGATGGTTATATTATTTTTAGCATGTATTTAATTCTGGTGTATGTTTTATTGTTTGTATTAATAGTAAAATAGATTTTTGTTGTGAAACCTTTTTGTTATATAATTTGTAAGGGGGTTTGTTTTTTTTAACTGCATGTTTGTAACCTGTTTCAGCTCTACCTCAGTTTTAGATATAGAAATCTGCTTTTTGTATACTTGTTTTTCTTAGCATCAAATATTTTTGACAGGTCTCTTTTCTGTTACTGTTTTGCATTTTTTCTGGCTTACAGCATGAAAGGTCATATGGCAACATAATATCAAGTAGTCTCATCTTTGTCTTTACACAGTCAACAGAATTTTTTTGTTCTCGTTTCAATGGTTATAGACTAAAACTTGTTTCATTTTTCAGTCAGTCTAACAGCTTGTTAAAGCCTCAACACAATCAAGGAGATCAGTAAAGAAAACCGTATTATTTTTTAAATTTCTATTGACATGTATAGGACCGTTTCATGTAATAAATGTTTTTAAATTACTTTCGATTTCGTTTAATCCTTTCCAACGTATGTATATAGCAGTGTGTGTGTGTGTGTGACCTGTGAGATAACTCTAACCTTGAAGTCGGCTGATACAGTTTTGACTGGGGGGGTCAGTAAAGCATTTGTGTATATGTTTGCAACAGACTACCATATACAAGGAGTTATATTTAAACCAAGACATAATTCAATATAAAACTCAGTTTATTTGATAATGATATTCTTGTGAAAAAGCTTAATCAAACATTTTTTTAAATAGTAAACTCTCTCTTTAAAATACAAAAAGTAATAAAACACTTAATAAGCTACTTATTTCCAAGACAGTCTTAATCTGTTATACAAAAATATGTCTTCTTACACAGAAATTGGGTTAAAAACAAACAACCTGAGTAAACACCTAATAAGCTATTTGAGATAATAACAATAATACTATATTATAAAAATATATCTTGTAGACAGACAGCTACAAAAATACACACTATCTGCTAAACATAGCCAGAAAAGCCGAAATAGAAAATAGTAATACTTAGTTTTCAAGACAGTTTTAATCTAAACAAAAATATGTCTTTTGAACTGAAAATTCAGCTAACAAGAATAACCCTAATAAGCTATTTGAGATAATAACAATAATACTATATTATAAAAAATATATCTTGTAGACAGACAGCTACAAAAAATACACACTGTTTGCTAAACATAGCCAGAAAAGCCGAAATAGAAAATAGTAATACTTAGTTTTCAAGACAGTTTTAATCTAAACAAAAATATGTCTTTTTGAACTGAAAATTCAGCTAACAAGAATAACCCTAATAAGCTATTTTGAGAAAATTACAATACTTATTTTCAAGACAGTTTTAATCTTAACAAAGAAAAATACTCAAACATGTATCTTGTAGCCAGAAAGCTACAAAACAAAAGTACACCTCCTCTTACTAAAATTAGCTAGGAAAAACTTAAAACTAACATATTTAGATACCCCAAACCATTTTAACCTAAAATACAGTAACCTATGGAAATATTACGAAACACACTCAACGTGTATGTCTTGTGTAAAACCGAGATAAAAGCTAAAACTAATAACACACACACACACACACACACACACACACACACACACACACACACACACACACACACACACACACACACACACACACACACACACACACACACACACACACACACACACACACACACACACACACACACACACACACACACACACACACACACACACACACACACACACACACACACACACACACACACACACACACACACACACACACACACACACACACACACACACACACACACACACACACACACACACACACACACACACACACACACACACACACACACACACACACACACACACACACACACACACACACACACACACACACACACACACACACACACACACACACACACACACACACACACACACACACACACACACACACACACACACACACACACACACACACACACACACACACACACACACACACACACACACACACACACACACACACACACACACACACACACACACACACACACACACACACACACACACACACACACACACACACACACACACACACACACACACACACACACACACACACACACACACACACACACACACACACACACACACACACACACACACACACACACACACACACACACACACACACACACACACACACACACACACACACACACACACACACACACACACACACACACACACACACACACACACACACACACACACACACACACACACACACACACACACACACACACACACACACACACACACACACACACACACACACACACACACACACACACACACACACACACACACACACACACACACACACACACACACACACACACACACACACACACACACACACACACACACACACACACACACACACACACACACACACACACACACACACACACACACACACACACACACACACACACACACACACACACACACACACACACACACACACACACACACACACACACACACACACACACACACACACACACACACACACACACACACACACACACACACACACACACACACACACACACACACACACACACACACACACACACACACACACACACACACACACACACACACACACACACACACACACACACACACACACACACACACACACACACACACACACACACACACACACACACACACACACACACACACACACACACACACACACACACACACACACACACACACACACACACACACACACACACACACACACACACACACACACACACACACACACACACACACACACACACACACACACACACACACACACACACACACACACACACACACACACACACACACACACACACACACACACACACACACACACACACACACACACACACACACACACACACACACACACACACACACACACACACACACACACACACACACACACACACACACACACACACACACACACACACACACACACACACACACACACACACACACACACACACACACACACACACACACACACACACACACACACACACACACACACACACACACACACACACACACACACACACACACACACACACACACACACACACACACACACACACACACACACACACACACACACACACACACACACACACACACACACACACACACACACACACACACACACACACACACACACACACACACACACACACACACACACACACACACACACACACACACACACACACACACACACACACACACACACACACACACACACACACACACACACACACACACACACACACACACACACACACACACACACACACACACACACACACACACACACACACACACACACACACACACACACACACACACACACACACACACACACACACACACACACACACACACACACACACACACACACACACACACACACACACACACACACACACACACACACACACACACACACACACACACACACACACACACACACACACACACACACACACACACACACACACACACACACACACACACACACACACACACACACACACACACACACACACACACACACACACACACACACACACACACACACACACACACACACACACACACACACACACACACACACACACACACACACACACACACACACACACACACACACACACACACACACACACACACACACACACACACACACACACACACACACACACACACACACACACACACACTAATTCATTAACCTAGAGCTATAGATATACAAGAAAAAACTATATACAAGATTTAACCTAAACTACACAGTGGGTAGTTCCAGTTGTATGACTGTGATCCTTTCTAATATTTACCGCCAATTTTCTATAAATATTCATCATAACACCTACGTTACTAAAAAGAGCGAAAAGCTGAACATGTTGGCCTTGCTTTCTCCATAAACTTTAATCATCTCAAAGCTGTAACGTCTATTTCTATTTATATTTACTAGATAACACATATATGTCTGTTTGTTTACAAGAGCATGTGAAAACAAAAAATAAAGTCGCTGAATAATAATCACTCGTATCTCAGCTTATTGTAATAGTAATTTTGAGCGGGGACAAAGCAAAGTTTGTTGTTATGAATCAACGAGGTTGGACCGCCTCGGGCTTCAGTGAATCTGCCGTCGTTTGTTTACTTTATCATAGATACAGGGAGTGTTTAGACAGTTATGAACAAAATTTGTTTTGAATCCTTTTGCTGTAGCCTTCTGTTTTTCACTTGTTGCGTGTCTTTCTCTTATTTCATCAACTATAGCATATAAAACATAGCGTGTACGTGTTTGTTATAAGCAACTGATATCGATATATCAATCCTTGGTCTGTCTGTTTCATGTGTGTTTGTCGAATACGTTGTTTCTTATGGGGAAACCGTGTTAAAAGCTCTATATTAGACTAAAATACATGTAATATTATGGGGAATAGAAACGCTTTAAGGTGTGAGCAGGGGCCTTTTCTACAAACACAAATAATGTGATGATGTCATACTTCCCGTTATGATAACTTCTAACGACTATGTTCTAGACAAGCTCAAACACAAATAATGGGGTGATTGAACAGATATAACACAAGATAACATTCGCCAAGGTCATCAACCGACACGTTGTTTACCCCTAAGCGAGCCTCTCTCTTACGTATATTAAACAGAGTGTACAAGCTCAAACAGAATCAAGGTTAACAACTGTAAAACGTTGTTTATCCTTTTGTAGGCCCCCACTCTCTTACGTCTGTTTGTTAAACACCGTGTACAGACTCAAACAAGATTATCTATGATACTTGTTGGACAATCAATTGTCTGTCTGTCTGTTTCCTCAACACAGGAGACACTTGGAGCAAAGAACATGGCTATTTGCTACGTTTTACCTGTGTTACACGCTCTAACTGTTGTTAACCAACTGTCTGTCTGTCTGTCTGTCTGTTATTACACAGCTCTGTCAGTCTAAGCAAAGACAACAACAAGTTGTCATGACACGTTTGTTACACGGTTGTATAAGCTCTAACAGGCTTATCTATATTACTTGTTGACAATCAATTGTCTGTCTGTCTGTTTTTACACACATCCATTAGTCTAAGCAAAAACCTTCGTGCTGTCATGACGTGTGTTATATCCTTTCAAACAACGTGTACAAGCTTCAACAATGGCTATTAATTGTCTGTCTGTCTGTTTCCTCAACACAGGAGACACTTGAACCAAAGAACATGACTGTTTTGCTGTGTTTTACCTGTGTTACTGGCTCTAGTTGTTGTTAAACTGCTGTCTGTCTGTCTGTATGTCTGTTATTACATACATCTGTTTGCCTCTAGGTAAAGATATCAAACTGTCATGACGTGTTTGTTAAACACCGTGTACAAGCTCTAACAAGAGCAATCAATTGTCTGTCTGTCTGTTTCCTCAACCCAGGAGACACTTGAACCAAAGAATATGACTGTTTTGCTGTGTTTTACCTGTGTTACTCGCTCTAGTTGTTGTTAAACTGCTGTTTGTCTGTCTGTATGTTATTACAAACACATCTGTCTGTTAGTCTAAGTAAAGACATCAAGCTGTCATGACGTGTTTGTTAAACAGCTGTACAAGCTTCAACAAGGTTCTATATGATACTTATTAGGCAATCAATTGTCTGTCTGTCTGTTTCCTCAACACAGGAGACACTTGGCTATTTTGATACGTTTTACACTGTGTGTTACTCGCTCTAACTGTTGTTAAACACCTGTTTGTCTGTCTGTATGTTATTACAAACGCATCTGTCAGTATAAGTAAAGACATCAAGGTGTCCTGTGTATATCCTTTCAAACACCTTGTACAAGCTTCAGCAAGGTTCTATATGATACTTGTTGGCAATCAATTGTCTGTTTGTCTGTCTGTTTTCCTTTAACACAGGAGATACTTGAACCAAAGAACATGGCTATTTGCTACGTTTTAGCAGTGTTACACGCTCTAACTGTTGTTAAACTGTTGTTTGTCTGTCTGTCAGTCTAAGTAAAGACATCAAGCTGTCCTGTGTGTTATATCCTTTCAAACAGCGTGTACAAGTTCTAACAATGGCAATCAGTTGTTTGTCTGTCTGTTTCCTCAACACAGGAGACACTTGGCTATTTTTTTGATACGTTTTAGCAGTGTTACACGCTCTAACTGTTGTTAAACAGCTGTCTGTCTGTTTGTTATTACAAACACATCTGTCTGTCAGTCTAAGTAAAGACATCAAGCTGTCCTGTGTGTATATCCTTTCAAACACCTTGTACAAGCTCTAACAATGGTAATCCATTGTCTGTCTGTCTGTCTGTTTCCTCAACACATGAGACACTTGAACCAAAGAATATGACTATTTTTGTTACGTTTTACCTATGTTACTAGCTCTAACTGTCGTTAAACGGCTGTTTGTCTGTCTGTCTGTTTGTTATTACACAGCTCTGTCACTCCAAGCAAAGACAACAAGTTGTTATGACGACGTTTGTTACACGACTGTACAAGCTCAAACAAGATTATCTAAGATACTTGTTGACAATCAATTGTCTGCCTGTCTGTCTGTTTCCTCAGTTCTACCTGTGTTACATGCTCTAACTGTTGTTAAACAGCTGTTTGTCTGTCTGTTTGTTATTACAAACACATCTGTCTGTCAGTCTAAGTAAAGACATCAAGCTGTCATGACGTGTTTGTTAAACAGCTGTACAAGCTCAAACAAGGTTCTATATGATACTTGTTGGGCAATCAATTGTCTGTATGTCTGTTGTTACACACATCCATTAGTCTAAGCAAAACCTTCGTGCTGTCATGTCGTGTGTTATATCCTTTCAAACAACGTGTACAAGCTCTAACAATGGTATTCAATTGTTTGTCTGTCTGTCTGTCTGTCTGTTATTACACAGCTCTGTCACTCCAACCAAAGACAACAAGTTGTTACGACAACGTTTGTTAAACAGCTGTTTCCTCAACACAGAAGACACTTGAACCAAAGAACATGACTGTTTTGCTACGTTTTACCTGTGTTACTTGCTCTAGTTGTTGTTGTTAAACTGCTGTCTGTCTGTCTGTCTGTTATTATTACAGCTCTGTTTGCCTAGGCAAAGACATCGAGATGTCATGACACGTTTGTTACACGGCTGTATAAGCTCAAACAAAATTATCTATGATACTTGTGGGGGCAATCTATTGTCTGTATGTCTGTTGTTACACACATCCATTAGTCTAAGCCAAGCATTCGTGCTGTCATGACGTGTGTTATATCCTTTCAAACAACATGTACAAGCTCCAACAATGTCTATTAGTTGTCTGTCTGTTTCCTCAACACAGGAGACCTTGGCTATTTTTTGATACGTTTTAGCAGTGTTACACGCTCTAACTGTTGTTAAACAGCTGTTTGTCTGTCTGTTTGTTATTACAAACACATCTGTCTGTCAGTCTAAGTAAAGACTTCAAGCTGTCATGACGTGTTTGTTAAACAGCTGTACAAGCTCAAACAAGGTTCTATATGATACTTGTTGGGCAATCAATTGTCTGTCTGTCTGTCTGTTTCCTCAGTTTACCTGTGTTACACACTCTAACTGTTGTTAAACAGCTGTCTGTCTGTCTGTCTGTCTGTCTTTTATTACACAGCTCTGTCAGTCTAAGCAAAGACTTCGAGCTGTCATGACGTGTGTGTGTGTGTGTGTGTGTGTGTGTGTGTGTGTGTGTGTGTGTGTGTGTGTGTGTGTGTGTGTGTGTGTGTGTGTGTGTGTGTGTGTGTGTGTGTGTGTGTGTGTGTGTGTGTGTGTGTGTGTGTGTGTGTGTGTGTGTGTGTGTGTGTGTGTGTGTGTGTGTTAACAATCAACAACAGCGTCTATATGTTTTGTTTGGTTCAAGTGGATGTCATTAAACAACTGTGTTATTTCTATAAGGGCCCCCATTCAAGACCTCAACAGACGTCAGTGTGTGTTAAACCGTGAAACATGTATGACGTCTCTTGCTGTATGTAAGTATACTATTATATTATTTATGTTTGCATACAAACAATACTTATCAAACAATCCTCGTATATCAAAGTTTAGTTTTCTTGTTTTAAATTGAGTTTTGTTACTTGTGTTTTTTTTTGATCACTCCCTATATAAATTCAGATTCACTGTGATATAAAACACTAACATAAACAAACACGCATACATAAAACCAGGTCTCCAGTTTTATTACCCCCATTAAACAAATTCATTAACATATCTACATGTAAATACGTTTTGTTATTGATAGTTTGCTTCAAACGTTTTTGTTTTTAGAATTTTATATTAGATATGTAAATTGGAACGTCTTTAAATATCTTTTACTATAAAATATCTTTTACTATAAAATATATATATACTATTGTTTTTAAAAAATTACCGTACCTATTATATATTCAAATTGGAATGTAATAGAGATACCACCCCTGCCCACACACACACACTCATCAGCCTGATAAACTCGTTTTTAAATTATCATATATGTAACAGGTTTTGTTTTATATATACCACTGCGAACAAACTTTCACCTATGTCTGAATAGCATGATCGGTTTAGGGACGTTTGCATATCTTAGTAAGCTGTATGGTTGGGGTTCGAATCTAATTCAAATCTAATTTCAGGCGAATGCTTTTCTTTCAAAAATCATATTTCAAATTAAAATCAAATTTCAAATTACCCGCTCAATATCTTCCTAATATATGTAAGTGTGTGTGACTAAACCGAATGACTGTGTCCAACAGATGTCTCCCCTCGAGCTAGGGAATATTCTCCCACTCTACAACTTTACAAATAGAATATTCTCTAGCTCGATGAGTCAGATCTCTGGACACAACAGACACAAATTTTCAAACAAATTCAAATTTCCCGCCAAAAACGAAATACCCTAACAAACTTCAATACACCTTACCACACACAATAAACAACAGACAGCTGTCCTTAATAAACAAATACAAACATAACCTTAATAAACAAACAGATGATTGGTAATCAACACGTGTGCGAACATAACCTTAATAAACAAATACATACATAACCTTAATAAACAAATACATACATAACCTTAATAAACAAACAGATGACTGGTAATCAACACGTGTGTGTGAACATAACCTCAATAAACAATCAGACAGCTGGTATTCGACAAACACACACACACATGGAGACCTGACTTGTAGATATCTATGGACACAGGTCAGACATCTTGGAACGCTTGTGACGTCATCACAGGTCAGACATAAGACAGTTAATACCTAACCTGACTTGTAGATATCTATGGACACAGGTCAGACATCTTGGAACGCTTGTGACGTCATCTCAGGTCAGTTTCATAGAGAACCAGGGGTTGCAGCTGTCTATTACAGGTCAGCCATCTTGGAATGCTTGTGACAGATGTGACATATGACAGGTTAGGTGACATTTGACATCTGTCAACACTGACAGGTCAGGTGACAGCTGACATTGACACCTGTCAGGTCAGTGACATTTGACACCTGTCAAAACTGACAGGTTAGCTGTCAACTGTCACAGGTCAGCGCATGCGCATGACGTCATCGCGCATGCGCAGAAAAAAAGTGGAGGGGATGAGCCCAGGTGGCGCCCTATCTACTTATATATATATATATATATATATATATATATATATATATATATATATATATATATATATATATATATATATATGTAAGTATTCGCTCCCTTTTGAGGACGTATAAATTTGTACCATATAAATTTATACCGTATAAATTTATACTAATGAAAATCGTATAATAGGCTTTTTGAAGTCTTCAAAATAAATTCATAGAGATACAAAGTTTTTTATTATTAAGGTGCTCATTAATAACAAGTATAATAAGCATAACCTTTAAATGAGGTTAAAATGAGATGTGACGTTTACAAAACAATTAGGTAGAAATACGTAAATTTATTGCAACAGCTTTTTGTAAAGAAAAATCATATAAAGTAAAAATAAATGTTCAAAAACTGTAATAAGAACATAAGTACTTAGACACACTCTTGGAGAAGTCACTGGATTGTCTAAAATAAACAGTTTTTATAAAATTAAGCTTATCTCCTAGAACAATTTTAAAGCATTCAAATGTCATGAAACTCATTACAATATATTTTATCTGATCAAAGGTTAATATAACAAATTTTATTAATTACACACACGTGTTAGCATGTAGCCACAATTTAAAAGGGTATAACGTTTAATCTCTGGATGATCTAAAATAAAAAGTTTTTATAAACTTAAACTTGTCTCGTATAAGCAGAAATAATTATAAATTAATTGAAACATAACCTTGAACTGCATGGGAACCCGAATGAATGGCAGTTGAGGCAAATCTTCAAGAGAAAAAGATGGGGCATAAAAGGGATTGCTGTCTCTTTCTTACTCATTAACCTTATGGCAATATTTAATTGTACTCATTACAAATGTGCCTAATCTCTATGTGTGTGCGACCGTGATAATCATCCCTATTTTTGTCGATCTTACTGATGCTAAATGTGGTTCAGAATTAAGACAATCGGTATTGAAAGCACAACCGAGTCCCTTTCAGTTCAATGTTACATTTCAATTCATCAATTGTTGTTGCCCTTCATTTATTTTTTAAATCCATACATTCTGGCTTGCTTTAAAAAAAGGCAAGAGAACGTCGAGTGAACATACTCCAAATCTCTGAACGTTCTTGCTTTTTGCTCCCGACCAATCCTACCAATTTTTGTCACCAACTTTTGTTAAGTGTCACCCCAAAACTTATGTAGCTCTCGCAAAGAAGCTAGTAAAAAAACAATTGATTATTCAGATAACTACAGCAATGTGATATTAAATACCTGTGGTGAGCGCTAATAAGTAGGTACAGTGATAAAACGCAATCTACAACGTCCGAGTAAAAATACTGACGATTGTTTCGCTAATAAAGTTGGTTTTATCAAATGATGGAATAAACTAGAGAAATGTAACAATTCTTTACAGATACCTGTCAACATTTGGCTGCAAGAACAGAGAATAAACGTATTTATATTTATTACAATTTCTTAGAGGTGTGTTGCCTTCTAAGAACTATATTAATGAACTAACATAAAAGATGATTGCGACAAAGAACAACACTCAGTAAATCAATTAGAAGATATTTTTGGGTTTTATGTTAGTTAAAATACATTTTAAAACAACCAGATGTATTAAAAAGCTTAATGCTTGGCGGGTATTTTAGTTGGTAATGTTCTCTAGATATATATAACCTGGTAGGAGTTTCCTTTAAATCTAGTATAATTTATATTTTAATAAAAAGCTAAGCTAGTTGGAGAAACAATCATAAGGTTAAAAAATATGGCAAAATGGGTTGTCCAATGGCACTTAACCATTATTGTGGGCTATACGGTTTAATATTAATTGTCGAATAAATTATTTAAGACAGACAATATTTTATAGATTCTTTGCAAATTGGCACATGCCGGTTTTATCTTAACTTATTAGCAATAAGGCTGTGGCAGTTTTATATATGTTTATTTAATTTCCATAACCATTTTTTGGAACAGGATACTTTACTTAACTTTTTATGGAGTAGTTAAAATTAAATTTGCCATTTATGTTCTTTTGATCTTCTGTGCAGCGTTACTATAACCAAATCAAGGCCCATTTTACCCGACATTTATATTGTGATTGTGTTCTAATGTATAGTTTTGATAAATGAATGCCATTTTGAAATGAACGAGTTGTAGTGGTTGCAAGAATGTGTGCGTTATGTATTGAAACTAAATAAAATCGTCACCCAATTGTAAGAAGGTGTGCCTTTTTTTATCAATAAAAAATGATTATAAAGGTGTGCCTCTGAACCGAGGGGTATTGGGTTCGAATCCCCAAATTTAGTGTATACTGTAAATTTAACATCAACCGACGTTGTGGCATTGTATTTGAGCAAGTTGAAGGTCTGCACGTCCCGCCGTTCGGAGGGGGTTGATCCCATGTCCATGCACGATATAGATCCCTATCCTTCTTACGGAAAGGCAGGGACTCGGCAAAATTTGCAGGATAGTGAGGTACACTGCTCACTGGCGTCGGTGATTGGTCATAGTCGCGTAAATAGGCCAAAGTTTAAAAAAATCGTTTAAATAAAATCAGTGCGTGAAGTGAAATGCTGATGCGATTGCGTCGTATTATGCTGTGGTTAGAGTTAGAGCAGCGAACAGACTAGTGGTGTGCTCCCCCCAACCCCTCTCTCTCTCTCTCTCTCTCTGCTACGTAATCAGGGTTTCTGTTTTTCAATAGTCTGCCAAGCTAGATATATTATTGTAAATTGAATTCTAATTGTAAATACCTTGTGATTAAGTGCACTAATACGTTGTTTTGGCTAAGTTAATTTATTTTTATTAAATCTTCAACGTCACCACGACAGAGTTAAGAAAACATTACAAGAAAGATTATAGTTTAATGTTTTTTAGAGTAATAGCTATTCTATATGCCGTGTGAATAAACCAATAAAGGCTAACTTAACACTGCTAAAACTTATTTCCCACGCCCTTTTAACTCGAAATTTGGCCAATAACTCTACGAGAAACCGTTTTATAAAAAAAAGCCGCCATTAAAATGAGTAAATTTAACGGAAAATTCCAAAAATTTTATATTGCTTGAGTTTAGCGAAGAAATGAATCAAGATCATAAATCTGAAACATTTAAGTATACTTAAATGTAATTGCTTCCACATCGTCACAGCGTGTGGAAGTATCGCATCGGCGACAAAAATGTCAAACAACTTTTTTCGTTTAAACGCCGTAAAAGGGTCATAACATATAAAAAACATCATTTGGGAACGATTTTTTTTGTCTGTCGGTTTGTGTGTCTGTCTGTTTGTAGCCAAGATAACATTAGAACGAATTGAGATATCGTCTTGCAATTTGGTATAGACTTAGCCCTCGACAAACTAACGGTTCGGATTGTTTTGGGTACATTCGCATTAGAGGGTAGGGGATGAATTGGGGGTGATTTGGTGAAAATTGAATTTTTTTCGTCAATACTCGAATAATATAACGTTTTAGGGTTTATTTATTAGAAAACTTTTAATTTAATCACACATCTGGTATTCTGTGCTGAAATTAAATAAGGGGTTGAATGTGTGGGAGTGGAATATTGTTCACAAAAATTTAGAATTCTTTGCTAAAACGGCGTAAAAAGTTTCAAAACACAGAAAAGACGGTTCGGATTGTTTTTGGGTAAAATCGCTTTAGGGGGTAGGGGATGAATTGGGGGCGATTTGGTGAAAATTGAAATTTTGTCGTCAAAACTCGAGTAATATAACGTTTTAGGGTTTAGTTATTAAAAAACTTTTAATTTCATCAAAAATCTGGCATTCTGTGCCAAAATTATATTAGGGGTTGAATGTGTCGGGGGTAGAATATTGTTGAAAAGAATTTCGAAATTTTGTTTTGTTAAAACGGCGTAAACGTCTCAAAACACATAGAAAACTTGATTCTGGAACGAAATTTTTTTGTCTGTCGGTCGGTCGGTCTGTCGGCATGTACCACGGTCTGTTAATAGGTGCAATAATTTTCGAACGAATTCAGATATCATCTTAAAATGTGTTATACAGTTAGCATCCGACAAGGGAACGCTTCGATATTTTTTTCGGTAAGATTGCTTCAGGGGGTCGAGATAAATAAGGAGTGATTTGGTGATAATTGATATTTTTTCAATAAAACTCGAGTGATATAAGGTTTCGAAAGTTTATGGGTACGGAATACAAATATTTTCTTTTCTGGCCCCAAATTCATTCCATGAGAATGTTTTTCTGATGAAAATAAATTATCGCAGCTATGTGGAAGTTATGATTCTATTTGCAACACGATTTTACTTCCACACCGTCACAACGTGTGGAAGTATCGCACCGGCGACAAAAATTTCACAATTTTTTTTGCTCAAACGTAAAAAGTATCCAAACATACATAAAACATGATTTGGGACCGAATTTTGTTTTTGTATGTCGGTCTGTATGTCTGTCTGTAGCCACGATAACTTTAGAACGAATTGAGATATCGTCTTCAAATTAAGTATACAGTTATCACTCGACAAACCAACAGTTCGGATTGTTTTTGGGTAAAATCGCTTTAGTGGCTAGGGGATGAATGGGGATGATTTGGTGAAAACTGGTATTTTTTCGTTAAAACTCGAGTAATATAACGTTTTAGGGTTTATTTATTAGAATTTATTTATTATAATTTTAATCTCATCAAACATCTGGTATTATGTGCTGAAATTGAATGTGTTTGTTGAATGTGTAGGGGTGGAATATTGTTGAAAAAATTTCGATTTTTTTTTTGCTAAACCGCGTAAAAAGTTTCAAAACACTTGATTCTGGAAGGAACATTTTTGTGTCTGTCGGTCTGTCGGTATGTACGTCTGTCTGTTGATAAGCGTAATAGCTTTCGAACGAATTGAGATATCATCTTCAAATTTGGTATTCAGTTAGAACCCGACAAAGGAACGCTTCGAATTGTTTTTGGGTAAGACCTTTTCAGGGGGTAGGGGACAAGTAAGGGGCAGTTGGGTAAAAATTAACAATTTTTTCAATAAGACTCGAGTAATATAACGTTTCAAAAGTTTATGGGTACATAAATACGAATATTTTCTTTGTGGTTAAGTCATGGACCCTAAATTCATTCCATGAGAATAAATTATCACAGATATGTGGAATTTATGATTGAATTTGCAGCACTATTTATCTTCAGATTTAGAGCCTCGGTGGTTTAGTGGTAAGGACGTGTACCTCTGAACCAAGGGGTACCGGGTTCGGTTCCCAGGGTTACCATTTCACTTTTGCAGTACGTACTGTACAATTAACATTAATCGAGGTTGTGGCATTGTATTTGAGTAAGTTGAACGTCTTCACCTTCCGCCCTTCGGAGGGGGCGTAAATAGCTGTGGATCCAGTGTCCATGCGATGTTGGGCACGTTAAAGATCCCTACCCTCCTTACAGAAAAGCAGGGATTCAACAATATTTCCGGGATAGTGAGGTGAAAATGCTCCCTGGTGCCAGTGATTGGCCATAATTGCGGAAATAGACCGACGCTGAAAGAAAAAAAAAAGAAAACTGACTTCATTAAGGATAACTCAAAAACTACTGCTCAGATCTTGATCAAATTTATGCTGAACTACATGAGAAGCACGACTTTTCAAATAAAAGAAGAATCATCAAAATTGGTTCACCTAGAAAAAAGTTCTGAGGTAACACACATAAAAAAATACAGTCGATTTGAGAACCTCCTCCTTTTTTTTAAGTCGGTTAGAAAGGATATCTTGAGATTTGATCGAATAATAACGGCAGAATTTCTCTTTAATTAAAAGCAGCCACCACGTAGAAATGATGGAGTGTGCTAAGACAAAAATCACAAGAGATGATATAGTTCAAGACATTGAAATCACACCCATACTAAGCGATACCTTGAAGCACAATCCAATCATCTTCTGAGCCTAGCGTGTATAAACTTTTACAGTATAAATTTATACGGTATAAATTTATACCGCAAGAAATTATAATAATAAAATAGTCTTTCATAGAGATACAAAGTTTCTCTATTATTATTATTAATAGACGGCTAATTATAACAAGCATAAGCGTTTGAAAGAAGTTTCAGTAAAATATATTTTTACAAAAAAGATAATCGGCAAATGACAATTTATTGCAACAGTTTTTTGTGTGAAAAGAAGTCATATAAAGTGAAAATAATAAATGGGAATTGGATTCAACGTTGCCGAATTGTGCTTATCTACTTGAGTTTCTAAGCAATATTACTAATTTACTAAAATCAAGTTCCATTTCTTTTTTTTTTCTTGTGAGTGTGTTCATTTATCTATTTTTTAATAAATGGGCGTCACATTAAAAATCGTACGTTAAGCTAACTTTCACAGAACAGGTTAGAGTTGAGTTGTTTTTTTTTGACCAAAACCTATCCTTTATTGCGCTTACGCCTTAATAACGAAGATCTTTTTCCAAAAGTTTTAAAAATGTATTGAACCAAAAAGATCTTTGAGTAATTTAATGTAATTGGTTTTTTTGCCAATACATATCTCGAAACATAAGGATATAATCGTATGTGCCAAAAAGGAAGTTGTTGTATCAGGTCCTTTGAAAGGTATGATGTTTATAAAATCAGTATATAGTTACGCTGGCCACCATTTTATAATACTTGACTGGAGTAAAGAATGATTGAAGGCTAAGCATTTGATACTTTGAAGTAGATTTCTAAAATCTTTTTATCTTGAGAATTGGTCAATCAACAATTAGGTATGAGGAAAGACGTTTCTAAAACCAAAGGCCAACATTTTGATATTTTTTAAAACTAATTTGGTTTAGTGAAAAAGGAATACATCAAAACTTTGACATTTCTGAAGCCAACCAAGTGCTTTTCATCTTTAGATTTGATTATAATATCGAGGGTAAGACATTTATGTATAAAAAGTGGACGCCAGTTTGAAACGAGTAGCTTTGTCAAAAATTACGAGAAGTAAAATAAAACAAACAAAAATCTTGCACCCTACGTGGCTGGGTTTCTAATATCTTTTATCTTACGTTTGCAAAAATTGTATACAACAAAAACGCAGTTATTAGCTCAAAGCTCTCAAAAGCTATTGTGTTTACAATATCGTTCCACGCACACGCACGCGCAAAAATTAATTCGAAGGTAGGTATATTGCCATAAACAATAAACAGTGGGCGAGTTCACCAGACGCCAGTAGCTGCATTGTTATGTCATTTGTCAACATTTTTTTGACAGAACAATGAGTACACTTGGATAACCCGAATCACCATAACACATATTTTTAAAGACCTGACGATCGTTTCCCTTACAAAGATAGCGTCATCAGAGGATGAAAAATTCTAACTACTTACTACTAAACATCACCTTTTATACAGAGTTTTTGGTAAAGAACGACACCGTGAGCGAGATTAAATCGCAGACAAATTTTCTGTGTATTCTGCTTTAATTGCCGGACGAGGTCTTTGAACCTCCTTTGTCACTCTACCTGACAGATATTTTTATCATCAAAGATGGAGCGCAAACAGAGGACCGCAAACCAGTGGCGGGGCTCGATTTAAGGAAATTTTGTTTTTTATTGCCCTAGAAATATAATTACTTTCGAACGCATCTAGCTTCGCTGTCTATCTTTTAGCACTTAACATAAGTTTCAGATTTTCTTTATCAATGGGGTGGTTACTGTCCCAAATATGTGGTGCCACGCATGACTTGTCTACACTACCGTATCTGAGCTGTGCCAGATATTCACGAAATCTAGTCTCAATGTGTCTCCTAGTCTGCCCAACGTATTTAATATTACAATATTTACAACCTATCTCATAGATACTCGACATTTTAGTGGATTTATCTTTATCTTTCGTATTACATAACAAATTTCTTAAATTATTTTTTCTCGAAAAAGTCAGTTGCAAATCGACTTTCTTAAAAATGCTCTCGAGACGCCTTGTGATACGCGGTCCAAAAGGTAAGCAAACAATTTTTTCTCTATTTTATGTTTCCTAAATGTTGTGCATTCCGCAAACATTTTCTTTGTACTGTATCTATTAATTAATTTTTCCGCTAAGCAATCCGAATGTCCGTTATATTTAGCCAGGTTTTTGATGTACTCTAATTCTATACTATATCTACTTTTACTTAAGGGAACATTTATCATCTATCATCTATATATTTACATCGAATGATATCAAAACCTCGCCTTTCACCAATTTAACATCTTTAATTTTAGTAATGAATTCGAGTCAATTTGACACTCAATAACTTTTTTGGTTAACAGGTAAGCTTTTAAACTCATTTGACAGCCACTACGCTATACACAACATATTTGGGATAATAACCACCACATTGATAAAGAAAATCTGAAACCTATCAAAAATGTCAGACAACCAGCGAAGCTAGATGCGTAGGAAAGTACTTATATTTCTAGGACAATAAAAAACAAAAGTTCCTTAAATAGAGCCCTGCCACTGGTTTGCAGTCCTCTGTGTGCGCTCTGTCTTTGATGCAGATAAACATTTAGAAACCTGTCAGGTGCAGTGGTAAAGGAGGTTCAAAGACCTCGTCTGGCATTAAAAGCACCATACACAGAAACTTTGTTAGTGAAACGATCGTCAGGTCAAAAATATGTGTTGTGGTGATTTGGGTTCTCCAAGTGTATATACCAGTGTTTATCCTAGGTTCCAATCTTCACTTAGACAACAATGAGGCTGCTGGCGAAAACGCCCATTGCTGAAAATGGATTGCTTCTAGATGTTACCGAACGGTCAAGGTTATGCCTCTAAATGACCTTCGAATTACGGTGTTTTTTTAAACCGTACTTTAAACTAGTAGAGATGTTTTCTAGTTTTTTTAATCAAAGGAAAGCAATAAATTTACTAAAAATAAACACACACATAAATATCCGATTTTTACAATCAAAACTTGATTTTTGTGCAATTTTTTTTCTATAGAGCATAAAAACAAATTCTACTTGTGGAACTGGGAAGCTATCAAATCTAGTTTTAAACTTGCCGATCCTGAACTGAGTGGGATTGGCGAATATCTTTGGTTAGCCAATACAGAATGGACGAGTTTTATTAAGATTCACTAATTATATAAAACATATAGTGCTAGAATAATTGTTTATATGTAGGTACTTAGTCATTGCTTTAACATATTTCACCAAATTAGCTGTATCGATACCACAGGGGTGTTAAATGCGTTGATGAAGGCTGGCTTACATATATTTGTTTTATTTAGCGAAACCTCTATGATGTGACAACAAAATTATTTAATATAAGTATATACGTAGAGATCTCTACTCTGGCTCCACAGCCCACACAATTTTTCTACAGTATGCTTGTTAGTAACTTTTTTATTTTCTCAGCAACCGGTTTCGCCAGTACGGAATCTTCAGGTTCGAGAAAATTAAAGTCAGTTATATTCGACCGTGAAAACTGTCAACAGTTTTAATTTATATTATTGTGTATTTTCAAGACCTAAAATAAAGTTATTAGAAAACCATACAACCAGATCCGAATAGTGCTAGATGCTTTTTTGTTTTTTCGAATTAAAAACAAATCGCTCTGTTATTAGTTACCATATTTCTTTTTGTGAATCAAATTACTTGTGTTATTATTTATTTATAATTTAAAGATAAAAAATATTTTCAAGTTGACATGGAAAACCTTATTTTTATAGTCTCTATTCGTTTTTCGCTAAACTCTAGCTGGTCAAAATGAAAGCCTGCAACGTATTCGTAAGTAGAACGATTTTGTAAAAATGATGAACTTCAAAAAGCCTGTTTAGTGCTAATATAACTATTAAATCTTGGCATATACCCATAATCCATATTGTATAGGTATTGGTAAAATGTAGTTAATCGTCCAAAAAGCCTTAAAGCTTAAGAACTTTAATCTTGGCATATGCAATCCTTGTCGGTAGTACATAATCATAAAAAATGTAGTCGTTACAAACCCAATTGGATTGGTTTACATGGAGATGTTTTTGTTTTATTTTTTTTAACAAAATGGTCTTTGTTATTACTTTTAAAAATGAATGTGTTTTGCAATCAATTTAAAAGCAGTATAATATATACTTTAAAACTTCGCTTGATTTTTTGCCAAATAAACATATTTCAACATGGCAGCCATTTTTCGCACAAAAAAATTTTTTTACACTGCTATTATTTGGTCGAATCTGAAGACGAAAACTACTTTTAAGTAGACTTGAAAAATGTCAAATTTGTGATATATTAATTTTCTTGCTAAACTTTGTGTGTGTGTGTGTTTTGTTTCTTTAACGTCGGCCTATTTCCGCGACTATGGCCAATCAGCGACGCCAGGAAACAGTTTCACCTCACTATCCTGGAAATTTTGCCGAACCTCTGCATTTCTGCAAGGAGGGTAGGGATCTTTAACGTGCCCAACATCGCATGGACACGGGACCGACGGCTTTACGCCCCCCTCCGAAGGGCGGAACGTGCAGACATTCAACTTGCTCAAATGCAAGGCCAGAACCTCGGTTAATGTTAATGTTACAGTTGTACTGAAAAAGTAAAAGGAGAACCCTGGAATCAAACCCAGTACCCTTCGGTTCGGAGGCACACGTTCTTACCCCTGAACCACCGAGGCTCTATGCTAAACTTTAAAATTTTTAAATGGCGGCCAATGTGTGTCTACCTAGAAGAGTTATGTGTAAACATGATGATTACTTCAGAAAGCCATGAGTTAATAACTTTTATCTTTGCATACCTATACAACTCTTGTAAGCGTAAAATGTACTTGTATAAAAATAAGCAGCAGGATCGAGAAACTCTGAGATGTTTTTTTTTACTTTTTACTTTTAATTTATGAATATGGGTATATTAACAAAACAAATTGCATTGGATGTTTTGTTATAAACTAAATAACGCAAATATAACTTATCTGATTTTTTGGTAGATCTATTTATTTCCAAATGGCGGCAATTTTTTTCAAATAGATTATTTTTAATGTTTTATTAATTGACTTAATCTTGAGTTAAAAAGTATTTGACAATAGGTTTCAAAATAAGTGTCAGATTTGTGGTCTTTATATAGTTCATTTTTCTGTATAGCGCTTTCGTATGCATGATAATTTTTCAAATGCGAGATTAGTTTATTTTCCATGCCCTCAAATCTGGTGTAAAACAATTTTTTTAAATTCAAGATACTTAAAGAAGCTTTTTTTCGTATTTGTCCTCTTCAAAAAAATTGAAAAAAAAAGATCTACCTCTCTTATTTGTTCATTTTAACACCATATGGAATACCTATTACGCTTATCCTAAAAAACCAAAATATGGTTGTCAATCTTTATACTTTACAGTTGTTTTAGTTTAAATGGACGGCCATTTAAAAAAATATTTGTTAGAGCATAATCGTCTCACATCAGTTCAAAGAGGTAAATCAGATAACATTCGGCAAGGTCGATGTAACCCCCAATTATTAATGTTGAACCTGAAACGAATTTTTTTATTAGCGACAGTCTGTTATACTGGTCGTTCCAGGAAGATCGGCATACAGTAAACCTGTCCTATAATAATAGGTATACACTTTTTATATAAACCACGTGTGAAACTTTGATGTGTTACCTGTTTTACCGTCATATGATTATTGATTTTTATTCTGCCTTTCTCTAATTGGAAGATGGAACTCATATTTATATTCTGTTATATTTTCCTATTTATCAGTTTGATTTAAATGATTAAATCTTGAACTAAACTATTCCCGTTAGCACTGGGTAACGCTAGTTCATAGTAGGTATTGCTTCCCTCTAGCGAATTTTCATTGAGAAAATTATCTTATAGAGGTATCGATAATAAAACTTTCCAATCTATAACTTCTGATGCAACTTTTTACGTGTCTTTCTTTTGTTAATAGCTTTAAATAGTTCATTAGCCACCCCAGTCGTATCAGTTTTTTCAGAAAAAAAATTGCCTTCGAAAAATGTTTGTAAATTCGAAAAAACAAGAGGTTGCATGCCCGGAACGCAAACTCTGATTGGAGGTTTTATTTATCAACATGTACCTAGCAATTATAGTAGATTTTTTAGTACAGATAAAGTTTCAAGTCATTTTTCCATTTGATAAAACAATAATTGTACAGTCAATGTGACGTAACAATGAAGCAGATGAAGTGTATATCGCAAAATAAAAGATATGTTAAAATCTATTTCCTTGTCCCACGCTTATTTGCCACCAAAGAGCATAATCTGAGTTTATATAAAATTTATTCTTTTTCTTGAACGATGCTGTGTCTGTGTCCAGATTCGAATATGTATTATGTATTAAACATATTTTGATGGCAACTCACGATTTGAAAAATACATGAGAATTATTTAAAGTGAGTACCTACCGACATTCCTGGACATATATTATAATTTGGGAAATGTCAAAGTGATTGTTTTAACAACAATAAATAATAATTTGATTGATGTTAAAAATTCGTAGTCTATAAGTTTATTTGCCTAAAGATTGCAAAAAATAGTGCTGTAAATTGAATCGTAACTTCCACATAGCTGTGATGATATACTCTCCTCAGAAAAACATTCTCATGAAATTAATTTAGGGTCCATGACTTCACCACAAAGAAAATATTCATATTCCTGTACCCATAAACTTCTGAAACGTTATATAACTCGAGTTTTAACGAAGAAATTGCCAATTTTCACCAAATCATCCCTCATTTATCCCCTGCCCCCTAAAGCGATCTTACCCTAAATCAATTCGAAGCGTTCTTTTGTCGGGTGCTAACTGGATATCAAATTTGGAGATTATATCTCAATTCGTTCGAAAGTTATTGCGCCTACTAACAGACAGACGTACAGGCCCACAGACCGACCGACCGACCGACAGAACCACAGACAAAGAAATTGTGCAAACTCAAGTTTTCTATATGTTTTGAGATTTTATACGCCGATTTAGTAAAAAAAATCCAGATTCCTGTCACCGATATTCCACCTCTAAACAGAATACTAGATGTTTGATGAAACTGAAAGTTTTCTAATAAACAAACCCCAAACTGTTATTACTCGAGTTTTAACGAAAAAATGTCAATTTTCACCAAATCACCCCCATTCATCCCCTATCGCCTAGAGCGATTTTACCCCAAAACAATCCGAACCATTTGTTTGTCAGGTGCTAACTGTATACAAAATTTAAAGACGACACATCAAACAGACAGATATACAGACCGACAGACAAAAAAATTCGTTCCCATATCGTGTTTTCTATATGTTTTGAGAAATTTTACAATGTTTAAGCAAAAAAAATTGAAATTTTTGTCGCCGATATCATACTTCCACACATATTGACGATGTGGAAGTAATAATGGTTCAATTCAGGTGACACTTCAAAGTGGTGTGTGTTTGTCAGAAAATAAAGGCAATGTTTGCGATTGAAAATAGAATGGATAAACAGTAATTCAGTAATTTCAAATATCGAAATTCAAATTGTCAATGTCATCGTGGAAATGTTGGTATCTATATAGCTTGATCTAAGCTGTCAAGTAGCGTCCTTGCCAAGTTTAAAATCTATTTCTCAAATGGTGCGCTCTAAAATGAAAACTTTAAACTAGCGGGGACAGTTACTACAATTTTGCTTCTAGAATGGGACGCTTACATGAAATTATTATAACTACAATCAGTATAACCATCTAACAAATCTTGGCAGCAGAAAAATTCTGACAGCAGGTTAAAATAGTGCTGCAAATTGAATCATAACTCCCACACAGCTGTGATAATCTACTCTCTTCAAAAAGACATTCTCACGAAATTAATTTTGGGTCCATGATTTGACCACGAAGAAAATATTTGTATCCCTGTACTCATAAACTTCTCAAACGTTATATTACTCGAGTGTTAACAAAAAAATGTTCATTTTCAGCAAATCACCCCTTATTTATACCCCCCCCCCCCCTGAAGCGAGCTTACCCAAAAACAATTCGAAGCGTCCTGGATACCAAATTTGAGAGAGACGTGCAGGCGGACAAACCTATCGACCAACAGACTAAACATTCTCGTTCAGGAATCAAGTTTTCTATATGTTTTGAGACTTTATACGCCGTTTTAATTTTTTAAAAATGTTTGAAATTTTTGTCACCGATATTCCACCACCCCACATTCAACCCCTAATTTAATATCAACACAGAATACCAGATGTTTGATGAAACTAAAAGTTTTCTAATTAAAAAAACCCCAGAATAAACTTCTGAAACGTTATATTACTCGAGTTTTAACGAAAAAATGTCAATTTTCACCAAATCATCCCGCATTCATCCCCTACTCCCTGGAGTAATTTTACCCAAAAACAGTCCGAACCGTTAGTTTGTCGGGTGATAACTGTATACTAAATTTGAAGACAATATCTCAATTCGTTCTAAAGTTATTGTGGCTATTACAAACAGACAGACATACAGACCGACAGACTGGCAGAGACCAAAAATTTTGTTTCCAAAATCATGTTTTCTATATAATAATAACACCACAATAGATAAACTTTGCACCCAGAAATCTTTGACTTTGCGGGGGGAGCTTACATACACATATAATCACCACCCATAACTCTTCAGAAGCCGTTCTTTCCACATTTGAATGAAAAAGACCGACTGTCCGAATACGAGACTCGAACCCGCGACCCTCTAGTCCGATTCTAGAGGCTATTCACCTCACTATCCTGGAAATTTTGCCGAACCCCTGCATTTCTGCAAGGAGGGTAGGGATCTTTAACGTGCCCAACATTGCATGGACACGGGACCGACGGCTTTACGCCCGCCCCCCTCGAGAACTGTGCTATTCAGCCTGCATATGTTTTAAGACTTTTTACGACGTAATTTTTTTTTGTCGCCGATGCCATAATTCCACATGCATTGGCGATGTGGAGGTAATGAACGAACACGAGTTTGTGATAAACATTTGTATTCGCGTAAAAGACGAAACCGGTTACAGAGAAGAAAATAAGGGTAAAAGTTTACTTTCCGAGTATTCGATTCTTATGAAATTTTGTATCCAAATGTGTTTTGTGGTGTAAATCACGAAAATCACAATCAAAATGAGGGCAGAAGCAAACTTTTGGAGTTATTTTGATTTGTTTTTGTAAAACGTAAGTATTTTACTCACATTTGCGACATGTTTTTGTCACATTTTAAACATTTTCTTGAAAATGTGTGAATGGCTAAATTAGCCGCAGACAAGCAATTTCGACTATACATACATACATACACATTTTCGGGGATTGTTCGTTTTACATCAAGCTAAAAAAGATCCTCTATTTTAATTCATTTTCATATAGTTAGTGCACGCCCTATAGTTTTTACGTGTCTGTAGATTTCTTTTCTTTTCATCGATAATCCCCTTTTTTTTTAATTTCAACAACACACCACGAGGGCTTACAGCCTAAATACTTTCGTACCGTGGGTGTTGACAAGGAGGAAAGAGGCAGCTTGTTAATGCTGGACTTGAAGGTTTGGAGGTTCGGAGGAGAAGGAAAAACATGTGCCGGCAAGGAATTCCACAACTTGGAAGGCCTCGGGACAAAAGAGCGGGCATAACAAGATGTTCTAAGTCTGGTGACCTGGACAGTAAAAGGGTGCATTCGCTCTGTTCCCCTGGTAGATCTGTTGGGGCAGCAGGTGGGGGAACTATGGAGGAAAGCTACTCTGAGCAGTGCCCGTGTAGATATCTATAAAAGAGAGAGAGGTCACCAACGGCACGTCGGTGGGCAAGGGATGGCAGTCTTTGGGTGAGGGTATGGTCACCGATGAGACGTATAGCTCTCTTTTGAATGGAGTCCAGGATAGCTAGTGTAGAAGCGGCAGCAGCACCCCAGATGTGGGAGCAGTATTCGAGGTTTGGCCTTATTTGTGAAGTATATAAGGTATAGAGATTAGCTGGTGAAAAGTATTTGCGAGCCCGGAAGAGGAAACCTAATTTCTTAGCAGCCGCTTCTGCAATTGATGTGACATGTTGGTGCCAATTAAGTTGACGTTGACATTGGACATATAAAATCAACTTCATGTCATACATTTTGACATCTGACTTTATTACAAAAAGTTATTTGGTAATAATTTTTTTAAACAAAACCTGAAAACCTTGAAAAGTGAATATGTTCAGTGGAATAAGGTACTAAAGCATTAAATTAGTTAGTATATTTATATCGGTTATGTGAAGCGAGATATGCACCAAAACATATCGAAAATGTCAGTACTTTTCTTACAAAAAAATCCAAATAACTCCAAAAGTTTGCTTCTGCCCTCCTTTTTGTTTGTGATTTTCGCCATCTACACTCCTAAACACGCTTGTATATAAAATTTTATAGGAATGCGGAAAGTATAGTTGTATACCAAAATAAGCACTTGTGAAACCAGAAAAATCTTTCTATACATCTGTATTTATATGATTTTTTTGCTAGAACTTTTTTTACCGAATAGTTTACTAATTTCCAGTAACTTATTCATCTTTAAATTATATGAAAAATAAAAGTTCTGCGAAGTAGTTAAATACCAATTTTAAAAACTGAGTACCTACTAATATGAAGGTTGCAAAGTATCTTCATAAAAATACGTTTGTAAAGTTTAGGGCATTTACTAAAAATGATCTAGAAATAGTTTCGATACTGCACTTTGCAAACGCTAGGCATTTCGTAGCTAATAATGAAATTTCTTGGCATGCGCTACTAGCGCCACTATTGCAGCAAGACACGCCCTGCATAAAAACTGTTTACGCTTGACGTCCCCGAAAGGACTATTATATACACAACCTTGTAGTCTCCTAAAAGCCGCATAGTTGAATAGAGCATTATTCGGGGACAGTCCTCATAATGATGCTTATATGCGCATAATTTGTCAGGACGGTCCTTGAAAAGCGCAAAAGTCCCCGCAAAGATGATTAGATCGCTAAAATGGTCCTCGAAAAGGAGCGAATACGTATATATATATATATATATATATATATATATATATATATATATATATATATATATATATATATATATATATATATATATATATATATATATATATATATATATATATCAACTGGTTCTCTCATATGTCTAACCGTATAATAATAACAAATATGTTAATATACTTTTGTGTTAAGTGTAACAGTTCATTGGAAAATAATTATCTCAAATAATGTTTTTTAATAAATTTTTATAGCGGAAAATGTTGTGTTTTTTTTTAGTAGTTAAGCAACCTTCATTGTCACAACGAAAATCATATGAAGTATTGTGAATCGTGCTCGCTACAAGTGAAAAGCAGTGTGTGCTCTGGACATCTGCACAGTGAAGGCCACAAATTAAAAGTATGTGAATCGTGGGTAGTTGAAAAAGTGCTTATGAATGAATGAAGCTTTCAAAATAGAATGACTACTTATCGTATTAATACGAATAACAGTAACATAGAAGAAATCCATTGAAACTATGAAACATAATATATTGTTTCAGCTCATTGAAGCTGCTTCAGCTAAACATGATGCATGAAATAAACTTGGAATTGTTTGGGTTGTATAAGCTTCAAAATGAAATCATTCAACAAAAGAATGTTACAGTTTCAACTAATTATGTGAATATCTCTCTATCGAGGGAATTTAGAGTTGCATAATTAGAGTTTGCAGAAGGCGTGAGTAGATTGATGTTGGAACGTCTTTTGTGACTGGAGATGAATATTAATAAATGTATTTTAAAATAAAACTACTAAATACATTTTACTTTTACAATGGTTCTTTTATTTATGTAACAAGTTTACAATTTAAGTAAATAATAGCATACAATTTCTAATACCACAAATACATTTTCACTTACCAAATTTAACAGCGTGATACATACATATTGGATGTGTTAGAAATTAAAATATTTCAAATAAAATTGGTTTATTCAGAATTAATATAATTACTAAAGATCACATGCCAACAACTCAACAACTCATAATAATCTAATTGAAAATGTTCATCTTGAATACAGCCGGGTATCCCCTTTCATCCTTGCCCTTCTTACATATCGTCACTCAGTCTGTTTACTTAAGCCATACGCCAACTACTTTTGAATATACACACAACCAGTGTCGGCGCGCTTCCAAGATTGCCAAACTGTTATTTTCAATAACTAGCAATCTTACATTCGGCCTATCCTGGCCTACAGTATGACCTCATACTGTGAAACGTAACAGACTGCGACATGCAATCCATAAACCCGGAGAAAACTAAAATTCAACATACATAGTGCCTTACTTAAATTCTACTTAAATACAAATTAAACAAGTATTTTCAATTAAAAATAACATTTAACTCAGATAAAATCCTAACACTTAATTAAACTGTTTTAAGTTTTTTTTTTACATGTCCGTTCTAATCACTGGACACTATCTGTTGGTATCTACTCTGGGCAGTTATTCGTCTATACTGTGCAATAAACTCAAACATCAACCCTGCCAGTGATTCCTCCTCACTAACACTGGGTCTCCAATTTATACTCGGAAACGACAGCTCTGTTGGGGACCGAAGTCCGTAACACTAAGACGGCGTTTTGTATTTTCAACGACTGCTCTGTTAGGGACCGCGGTCCGTAACACTAAGACTGCGTTGTGTACTTTTAACGACTGCTCTGTTAAAGACTATCCTGTCTTTAGCACTGAGACTGCACTAACCTTTCCGAAAGCTGACTCTGACAAGGACGCCTGCCCGTCACTGAGTCATATTTCTAGAATAATGCACTATAGGAAATAACTATCTGCCCGCGACACATGATTGTCAATTTACAATTGAGCCGTTACCCACGGTCTCAATTTGTCCACTGCCGCTATTGTTGCGGACAACCGGTAGCCTTCGCGCAAGTCTTCAATCTGATAACGATCATTATACAAAACCTTCGTTATCTTGAAGGGTCCCTTAAATTTTGGTAATAATTTCTTACTTACCCCATTACTTGGAGCACTGGTTATGAGCACAAGGACCAAGTCACCTATTTTGTACTTATCTGCCTTTCGTCTAGCTTGGTTATAACGCTCCTTCTGCTTGGCTTGGTCTGCAGTGATATGGTGTTGAATCCTCTGCCGCACTTCTTTTAAATCAAGTCGGGGTAGATCAACCTGCACCTCAGCCAGCAGATTAGCCTCCACAGGCCGTCTTGGTTGGTAACCCAGCAACGCTTCAGACGGGGTGCTGCTAATGCCCTTCTTGAAACTTGTATTCATAGCAAGTTGGACCTCCCTAACATAAAGGTCCCAATTTGTACTGTCGTCATCCGCACTCCGAGCAGCTAGCGCGCTCACAACAGTTTTGTTATAACGCTCGCATTGTCGGTTTGCTCGTGGCGTGGCGACCGCATTTAAAATGTGTTTTATTCCGTACCTGTCGTAAAACACTTTAAACGATTGGGACGTAAATGCACTTCCACGGTCACTTATGATTATAGTCGGGGTTCCAAAAAGGTGCATTACGTCCTGTAACGCCTTCACGACCCATCGTGTTTGCTGAGTCTTCACTGGCTCTATTACAACAAATTTCGTAAAAGCGTCCACAATCACTAACAGAAATTTTTTACCTCTCACACTTGTTTCAAAAGGTCCGACATGATCAAGATTAATTGTATGGTATGGTTGAGCGACCTTTTCTATTGAATGTAACTGCCCTTGCTTCTTGCCCGGGGTATATTTATAATATGAACAATTTAGGCAAGCACTAACATACTTGGTCACAAACCGGCGCATACTCGCAAACCAATAGTTCTGCTGTAAACGTTTTAATGTATTTTCTACTTCACTGTGTCCAGCGTAATCATGGCATAGCCTGCATACTTGCCACCGTACTTCTTTAGGCACTACCCAGGCACTTTTCCCTTTGTCCAATTTCCTGTAGACTTTATTATCTCGTAGGAAGTATTGCTTGAAATAATTCTTATTATCGTCTGTTTGCTGACCACTTGTCAGAATTTTTCGAATTCGTGACAACTGATCGTCTTGCATTTGAGCCGCTACAATCCAATCGCCTTCAACTAAATCCGTCGCATTCACTTCAACAACCCTGCAGTCCTGTTCTAGGTATCGACTCAACGTGTCTACATGTGACATTTTTTCCCCTGACCTATACTTTATTTCGAAAGTATATTCCTGAACTTCCAACCACCACCTGGCCACACGAGGAATCAAGTCTTTCTTGGTAAAGGTAGTTCTCAGAGCATTACAATCTGTAATCACAATAAATTCGATACCCAACAGATAAACGCGAAAATGCTTCAAAGCTAGCACTACCGCCAACGTTTCCAACTCGTAAGAGTGGTATAGTCTCTGATCTGGAGAAGTTTGGTTGCTGAAATATGCGACCACTTTTTGCACTCCCTTTTTGCTTGTCTGCAGAAGGGTTGCTCCAAACCCCATACTACTTGCGTCAGTGTGCAATTCTAATTCTGTCCAATACGATGGATTGTATATGGCAAGCACTGGCCGTGTGACCAATGCTCGCTTAATTAAATCAAAGATTTTAGATTGCTTTGGTCGCCAATGCCACTTTACATTGGTCCGAAGTAGTCGAGTCATAGGCTCAACTTTTCTGGCATAGTCTTTTATGCGTCGTCGAAAATATCCTGATAACCCTAGGAACTGGCGTACCTGTTTCGTGTTCTTGGGGGCCTGCATACCCTGTACAGCTCGTACTTTCAGGCTCCTCGGTCGTACACCAGCAGCAGAGATTTCCTTAAATACATTTAGTAGGTCATAACATTTCTGTTTTGTCACGTCATCAACATCACCAACTGTAATCTCGAATGTTCCGTCTGTTGCACATGTGATCGGCGAATTGTTCACCAAGCCTGATGATAACTTTAGCTCTGTTAATTGATGTATCGCTATCTCATTACCTACTTTGACAATCATAACATCTGGTCTATTTAAAAAGTCACATCCTATGATGCAGTCATGTGTTATGCTGTCATCTCGCATAACAATAATGTTAACATACGCCTCTGCTTCCTTTACTCGAACTCGAGTCGTCAGTGTCCCAATACTAAACACCAAACCTCCATTAAAATTTCTCAGAAAACCGTTTTGTGGATTGTAAGTCAACCCCAAAGACTTCACAACTGACTCTTTCAGTAAGGTCGTAGTACTGCCAGTGTCAAGCAGACATCTCACCTTTCTACCATTTACCTTACAGGTAGTCATGAATAAATTATTTGCTGACTTATCTGAAACAATATGATTCGTCGCCTTAGCCGTATTCGCAGAGTTATCCCCATCTCCTCTCTTATAATTTGTTTTTCGATTTTTATTTTGGGGACACTCACTACGGTAATGACCCTTCTGTTGACATATAAAACAAATAACTGACTCTTTGGATTTTATAATCCCGGTTGTACTGCTACTCTTGGTGCCATAATTCCTTTTTACGTTTCGATTAACTTCACTTTCCTTTCGAAAATGCTCTATATTGTCAGTTTTAAGATCAACTCTAGTTATTTTAGGAACGAAACCCAATGCACACAAAAAGGCGTATAGTTCATTTGTATCCGCACATTGTGACGTCATAGCCGCCCGTTTTACATCATTGTCTAAAATGCCCTCAATGATGGAATCCACTAAATAGCTTTCAGGTATTTTAACATTCATTGCCTTAATTTTTGCTAGCTTATTAAAACAATATTCACCTAAATTCTGACCTGGCATCGCGACATAATTAGCTGCTTCCTTAAATAGTTTACCAAAAGGTAAGGGTTTCCTAAATTGCCGCACTAATGCCTCTCTAAAGTCGTGCCAGTCTATTCGGATAAAATCCTTTGAATCGTACCACCTTCGCGCCATGCCCTGAAGTCTCCCTGCGACCACTCGGACAATTTCTAATGACCTCCACTGGTACGCGTTGGCTATTTCATCCACCCGCGCGACCCACGATTCAACAGAAGGTGTGCAATCCGCCGGATTAAATATCGGTATCAACGCTTCATCCGCCGCCACTGGCATTCTTCCCTGCTGCGGGGTTCCGTAATTATTAGATGAACTAGTAGTGGATCGTTCTAATGTGAGAATGCGTTCTTTTAACCTGCGTAGTTCCCTACTCATCGACTTAGACCGCCCGAGAACGCTTGTGTCCACGATTTCTACGTTCACGAGAGCGACCCGGGGTCCGCCGTCCTTCATTAGTCGGAGATCGTGAGCGTGAAGCCTCGCCCGTCGCACTTCGAAACCGGGACACATCTTTGTCTTCCCGTGGCATTGTACAAACAATTAACAGTCAACAATTGAAGGTGTGAGAATGAAAAGTGCCTATGAACCATTTTGGGTGAAATTGAGTTATAAGCGGATTTATCCTCAGTGGCAGCCACTACTTCGTTTAGAATGAGAACTGCACATAATAGCTCATTCTATCGTCTACTAGATGGCGTTAAACTACGAGCTCATTATATCTCAATATTCGTTTAGTGTGACAAGAACCTATGAACCGGATATGTGCTGTTTTCATAGTAAATACTCTCCTAACCTTAAATTAGTTTCAGTTCTGTTTGAGTGTTGTTGTTTCCAATTTGAACAATAAATAAAATGAGTAGCCAAGAGTCCAACTCTTCTGAAATAGATGATACAGATGCTGATCCAAACTATACTGATACGGACACCGAAAAATCTAGTATAAAAAGGCAAAAGCATACACATTTATGGAAACAAAATATACGAAAACGTAATAGAAATGCAGGTAAAGCCTACATATCTAAATCTGGAAATTTTGTACCTAAAAGAACATCTGGTTCGTGTTCCTGTAAACATAAATGTACTGAAAAATTTTGTGCTAGCACGAAGCAAAAAATTTTGCGAGAATTTAATGAATTGCAGGAAAAAAATGTACAAGACGCCTATTTAAATGGCCTTATAACCTTGCATCAAGTGCAAAGGTAAGTGACAAATATGTGTTTATTATTTATGCTATTTTAATAAAGGTATCTTTTATTTACAGACGCCGACCAGATCTTAAAAGAAAAAGACATTTAGCCAAAGGTGAAGTTATTCAGGACGAGGATATGGTGATTGATGAATCTAAAAGAAATAGAATATTTCATTACAAGGTACAGAACGGAATTCTGTTTATTTTAATTTACAACAGTTAAATAATTTACTAGTATATCATGTCAGTACGCATTACAGTTGTGATTATTTGTTACAGATTCAAGTAAACGGAAAAGAGTATAATATTTGCAAAGTTGCACTATGTGCACTACATGGTATAAAGAATGGAAGACTCCGAAGACTAGCTGAGAGTAAATCCCAGTGTGATGTACCGCCAACAGATAAAAGAGGAAAGTCTATTGGCTCTAGAGCCAGAAAAAAGCCAACTGTAGTTGTGGAGCAAATTAAAGCTCACATCTCAAGTTTTCCCATTCGAATATCTCATTATTCAAGAAATGAATCACGTCGTAAATACTTATCCCCAGATCTATCAGTAAAAAAAATGCACTTATTATATCTTGAAAAGTATGAACCAGACGCATATAGGGCATTACTGGCTGATGAAAAAATAAGTCCCAATGTAAAGTATGAGTTCTATTTACATATTTTTAATTCCTGCTTCAATCTTACCTTTGGTAAGCCACGTAGCGATACTTGCGGGAAATGTGAGACAGCTAAGATAAAAATTGATTCCGAAGATAACCCTGAATTAAAAAAAAAGTTACAAAATGATCTTGCCTTACACCACGCAAAAGCTGAAAAATTTTACAGTGATTTAAAAGCTATGACTGAAATCGCAGCAACAGATGAAACCGTGGAACTAATATGCTTCGATTACCAGCAAAATCTGCCTGTTCCTGTCTTACCAGTAGGTGACATATTTTATAAGAGACAGATTTGGGTTTTTAATCAATGTTTTTTTTCTGGAAAAACAGGGAAGTCTAAAATGTTTATGTATGACGAGACTATGGGAAAAAAGGTGCAAATGAAACAATTTCATTTCTAAAATACTACCTGGACCACTATGTTGACACAAAAGTAAACACACTTTACCTTTTTACTGATAACTGCATAGGGCAGAATAAAAATTCAGCTTTGGCACAGTTTTTGTCTCTTTTAACAAGTACCAAGCGTTTTTCTTCTATTTACCATCGTTTTCCGGAAAGGGGTCACTCTTTTTTGCCCTGTGATCGCAATTTTGCACAGATAGAAAAGCAAAAAAGACACATTACTTATCTTTATCTACCGGAAGAGTGGTATACGTTAACGCAAAGAGTTTCAAAGAATTTTGAAATAATACGGGTTACCCAAGACATGATCAAAGACTACCGTACATACCTTAAGCAGTTTTTCAAGAAAACGTTAAGAAATACCTATGGTTTATTCACGATCACAAAATATAAGAGTTTTAAGTATATTGGTACTAATATATTGGTTAGCAGGACTCACACTTTAGAAAGTGTAACAGAGTCATTCCAGTGGCTGAAAAGTAATATGTCCATTGAGGTTTTATGGAATCCAGTTGCCCTCTATGACAAGGCACTTCCCTTAAACCCATTGAAATTGAAAAATATTCAAGAACTTGAAAGTTACGTTCCCTCTTCTTCGATTGCTTGGTACCATAATTTGTCGCCTAACACAGCAGCCGCGGATGACGAGAGCCTAAGTGAGGATTCCAACGCTCCAGATTCAGACTAACAATAAGATTTATGAGGGTATTATCATAGTATAGTGTAATAATAATGTTTGTTTGTTATACATAATATTTGTAATATTAATGTTTGATAATAAAGCTTCTATATCCCCTGACTCAAAAAAATTAGTATGAAAACAGCACATGACCAAAACATATAATATATATAAAAAAACACCTATAACTGTAGTATAAGTAGTTACATTAAGATGTTATGTTGGTAAGATGCAGTTTTATGTTAAGTTGGTAGCAATGAAAAGAGACAGGAGATGACAGAAGCAGATTGGGATAAAAGATGTAAATTGTGACAGAACTAATAAAGTTGTTAATTGTTTTAATAACGTGTTTTAATCAAAGAAAAACATAAAAATACATGGCGCAGTCAAAGTAAAAGTTCCCAAAGTGTGTAGTTGACGTGTTTTCTAGTGTTGGAAGAATTTTCGAGTTGTTTGATGGGTGAATGTGTACTGTAATTTTCCGCCAAAATGTCTGGTTTCAATTTGCCTAAACCATTAAAAATGACCGGGAATCTCGGTGAAAACTGGAAAGCGTTTAAGCAAGCATTAAATATTTACCTCAGAGCTTCAGGTCTGACATCAAAGCCTGATGACACAAAAATTGCCATCTTATTAAATTGTATTGGCGATGATGGTTTAAAAACCTACAATAACTTCAAGTTTGTCGAAGGTGAAGAGACATTTGAGGCCGTCTTAAATAAATTCCATGAAGTTTGTAATCCAAAGAAGAATATTTTGTATTGTAGATATATATTCTATGAGAGGTCCCAGAAGGTAAATGAACCTTTTGAGTCATTTCTTATTGATATTCAAACATTAGCCAGAGATTGTGAATTTATGAGTGAATCTGAAATTGTGAGAGATCGACTTGTATTTGGATCTGCAGATAATGAAACGAAACAAAAAGTGATTAGAATGGAAAATGTGTCATTAGAAGAGGTTGTCAAGTTGTTCAAGGTAGCTGAGTTGGAGAAAGCCCAAGCAAACAATGTGTGTCAGCTTCCTGATGATACAGTAAGTATCAATAAAATTCAAAAGTATCCAGAAGACAAGGCATTAGAAACACCTAAAGCAAATATTAATACCCAGAATAGACTGTGGTCCAGAGAATTAATAAAGTGTAGTTGGTGTGGCAGGGTCCATGAATATGATAGAAACAGATGTCCTGCAAGGGGGAGGAAATGTGCAAAATGTGGCATAGAAAATCATTTTGCAAGTGTCTGCAGAACTACGATGAAGAAAAATGTGAAGGAAGTAAATATTGAAGAAAGCAATGAAGAGGAATATTTTTGTGAGTCCATAACAACTTCTAAATTGGTGAATACTATTTCTTGGTATGAAAAACTCATTATAGAAAAGTCAGTAGAAATTAGATTTAAGCTGGACACAGGGGCCGAGGTAAATATTATTCCTTTAGGTTTATTTGAATCAGTATGTCGAAATTCCGATAACAAATTGAGAATTAAGCAAAATGTTAATTTGAAATTAGAGGCTTATAATGGCTCTAGAATTAAAGTTTTGGGAGAAGTTGACTTAAACGTACTAGTTAAAGACAGAAAGTTAATGTTAACATTTGTAGTTGTAGAAAATAATCATACTCCTATATTGGGTTTGGAAAGTTGCATAAAGCTGAACTTTGTCAGTAAGGTTAGTCAGATAAAAACAGGTAATGATTTGACAAAAGAAGAAATCTTTAAAACTTATAATAATGTTTTTGGGGGAATTGGCAAATTTTCTCAAGAATACTGTATTAAATTAAAAGAGAATGCAAGTTCGTGGTCAAATCCACCTCGCCGGGTGCCATTGAAAATGAAAGATAAGTTGAAAACAGAATTAGACCGTTTGTGTGATTTAGATATAATTTGTAAAACAAAAGAATCTGTTGAATGGGTAAATAGTCTGGTGATTGTAGAAAAGCCGAATGGAGACCTACGGTTATGTCTTGATCCAAAGCATCTTAATAATTCAATCATAAAGGATTACTTTGAAATTCCCAAATTAGAAGATTTAGCTGCAAAATTAAAAGGTGCAAAATTTTTTAGTGTCTTGGATCTTAAGGATTCATTTTGGCAGATCCCATTAAGTAAAGAAAGTTCCAAATATTGTACTTTCTCTACACCTTTTGGTTTGTATTCCTTTAAAAGACTTCCATTCGGATTGAATATATCAGCCGAAGTATTTCAGCGTTATTTAACAGAAAGCTTCCAAGACATAAATGGTGTTCATGTTTATATAGATGATTTGCTTATATATGCTGATTCTGTAGAGCAGCATAATCAAATTCTAGAAAGAGTTTTAAATAGAGCTAGGCAAATTAACATAAAATTTAATAAAAATAAGTTTCAATTTCTGTTGGATGAAATTAAATACTTGGGCCATAAATTTAGTAATGGCCAAGTAAAACCTGATCCTGATAAAATTAGTGCAGTTATAGATTATGATGTCCCCAAAGATAAGAAAGCACTACAAAGATTCTTAGGATTTATAAATTATTTGAGAAATTTTATTCCAGATTTTGCTAAAATTACTTACCCATTACGAGTATTATTAAAAAAACATTCAGAATATGTTTGGGAAGAGTTAATACATGGTAAGACTTTTAATGATTTGAAAGCATTAGTTTGTAATACACCAGTACTGAAAAACTATGATCCAGATGCAAATTTAATAATTCAAACTGATAGTAGTAAATATGCAATTGGTTGTGTCCTTTTGCAAGATGGTCATCCAGTATGCTATGCATCGAAAAGTTTATCTGACTGTGAAGTTAACTATGGTCAAATAGATAAAGAATTTCTTGCTATTTTATTTGCATTAAAAAAATTTCATAATTATGTTTATGGAAAGCATGTCATAATTCAGACAGACCATAAGCCATTAATATCTCTGATGAACAAAGATATCTGTAAAATACCTTCCAGTCGGTTGCAAAGAATTAAATTGAAGATAAGCATTTATGATATTGAAGTAACCTTTGTACCTGGGAATAAGATGCATATTGCAGATGCAATAAGTAGAGCTTCATCAAAAGCTAAAAAAGATGACACTGATAAATTATTGAATAATGTAATCCATTCCATAAATGTCTCTGATGAAATTACAGAAAAAATTAAGTTTCATACAGATAAAGATACTGTATTAAGTAAGTTGAAATATTTTCATCAAGAAGGTTGGCCGATTTCCTTTTCTAAGTGTGAAAATCAACTGCAGTGTTATTTTCAATTGAAAGATTTGATCAGTGTAGAAAATGATCTGATATTTCTTGACAATAAAATAGTTGTCCCTGCAAATATGACACAGTATATTTTGAAAAAAGTTCATAAAGTTCATTTTAGCATTTTAAAGACAAAATCCCGTGTTAAATCTTTATTTTACTGGCCAAAAATGGATAGGGATATTCAAGATTTTGTACAGAGCTGCCCAGTGTGTAAAAAGTTTAGCAGTCGGAATCCAAAAGAACCGATGATTGTTGAAAAACCATCTGAATATCCATTTCAAAAAATTGCGACAGACATATTAGATTTTGGGAAAGATGCTTATTTGGTTGTAATAGATTATTACTCTAAATGGTTGGAGTTAGTTAAAATAAAGCATAAAGATTCTAAAACTATAATAAACATTCTTAAGCAAATATTTTCCATACATGGTATTCCAGAAGTCTTGCGATCAGACAACATGCCATTTTCTTCGCTTGAATTTGATGACTTTGCCAAGTCTTGGAATTTTAAAATAATAACATCAAGTCCATACTACCCAAGAGGAAATGCATTAGCTGAAAAAGGAGTTAATATTGCAAAAAATTTGTTAAAAAGAAGTGTAGAGGAGGGATTAGACATTAAACTTTTGTTACTGGAATATAGAAATACATCAATTTTAAACTCAGACTTTTCTCCTTCGCAACTGCTCTGTAGTAGAAGAACTAGAACTATTTTGCCAATTCATACAAATCTACTAAAGCCCAAAATTGTTGAAAATTTTTATAAAATTCAAAGTAAAAAAGACGATATGAATAAAAAATATTTTGACAAAAATGCAAGAAAAAGACAATCAAATTATAGTAATGGACAAAAGATTTATTATAGACAAAACAATATTTGGCTTCCTGGCACATTTATACAATACGGTCAAACTCCCAGAACCATAATTTTTTATGATAGTAATAATAAAATTAAACGAAGAAATAACATAGACATTAAGAGTGATCAGACTATCTCTAAAAATATACCAGTAGAAATAAAAATAAACAAAAGTTGTCAGTCACCAGATAAAGAATCTGGGTACTTTTCAAGTTATGGTTCTGTGACTTATGATAGGGAAGAGAATAGTGAAACATGGGATGAAGTGTTGTGTAATGAAGAAGAAAGTGAAAGCAGTGTTGAACCAATGAAACAAGAGGAAATCCGGGATAGTGAAACAGTGGCTAATAATAAAAATATGACAACTTGTATAAAACGTGAAAGAAGATTGCCTACTCACTTTAAAGACTTTATTCTCCAGTAAAAGGGGAAGATGTAGTATAAGTAGTTACATTAAGATGTTATGTTGGTAAGATGCAGTTTTATGTTAAGTTGGTAGCAATGAAAAGAGACAGGAGATGACAGAAGCAGATTGGGATAAAAGATGTAAATTGTGACAGAACTAATAAAGTTGTTAATTGTTTTAATAACGTGTTTTAATCAAAGAAAAACATAAAAATACAATAACAATAAAAATATTATTTTGTTTAGTAATTTTACACATACATAAATAGAAATAGCCCACAATAATTTCTACTCAATAACATCTAGCTACGCAAGGAAAAATAGTTTTTTGTTTCTCCTGTAAAATTTGGTTTTTGGTTCATAGGTCATAATCACTTAGGTCCAAACCGTACACGTAATAAATTGTCTCAACATGCAATAAATCAGTAATTTCAATTCAGTAATGCAGTAAAATAAAGCAAAAACTTACAGTAATGTCCACTGTTGCATGAATAATTACACAAAAAACACTGAGACACTCGTGTGTACGTTATCCCACACTTCTGACTTTGTTAGAAATTAAAATATTTCAAATAAAATTGGTTTATTCAGAATTAATATAATTACTAAAGATCACATGCCAACAACTCAACAACTCATAATAATCTAATTGAAAATGTTCATCTTGAATACAGCCGGGTATCCCCCTTCATCCTTGCCCTTCTTACATATCGTCACTCAGTCTGTTTACTTAAGCCATACGCCAACTACTTTTGAATATACACACAACCAGTGTCGGCGCGCTTCCAAGATTGCCAAACTGTTATTTTCAATAACTAGCAATCTTACAGATGGTCTGCTACAAGTTTCGGCAACCATTATCGTTTTTCAAATTGATAAGACACCCGCTGTAAACACATTTCAATAACACCTCTTTAATATACCTTTTCATGATAACACCTATCGCGTAAACTCTATCTACCCGCTCTTCGATATTATGTTTTTCTATTATTTTGTGCAATTCTTCTGAAGTAACATTACCACAATCATAATCCAAACACTTCTGTGTTTTTTGTAGCAACTTGATATATTTAACTATATTTGCATTGAATAACCTAGCGGTTTCGGTGTCTTAAACCTATAATGTGCAGATTGATAATTATTATAAATTACTACTTCTTTGGGTGCTTACTCTGTTACACAGAAGCCTTGTGTATCTACCACGACAAACCTCATCTTAAAGCTATGTATAGCAATGTAGATTTTCATTATATAAGGCACGATGTTTGTAGCTGGGGCGTACTTGGACGACGCACTCACGTAAATTACACAATAACATTTCTTGTGATCGAAGTGTTGTTAGTACTTTTAATTTCCAATTTGATATCCACCGGAGCTGGCCTTATGGAATCGCTGTAACTGGATCAATCAAATACAAACATGGGGTACTTTATAAAATTCTTGTAATTCAAGGTAGGTTTGATACTCTTCTGTGAGGATTTGCTTATAATTTAAGTGAAGTCTTAAATCTTGAATGTATTTTCTAACGTTATTGTATCCATCCGTTACAAATCTTTACTAATGGGGATAGCTTTTAAATTGTGGTTGGAAATAATTGTTACTACTCATATATTGGAATTAATATTTTTGAGAAAACGTGTTACGGCTGCTATGAAAAATTCACAAGGTTTACCTGATTTTGCAGATATTATGAAAGCTCCTAGTCTTTACAGAAAAGAGAACGATCCTCAAGAAGACACTATAAGAAACAGTTCTCCCAAATATCAACCAGTAAGTAAAACCAATTCTAAAAAAATAAGCAGGCGCTAGTCACTTCCTACTTCCATAACTTCAGGTTACGGTATGACACACATGATGCATAATAAGAAACTGAAAGTATGTACAAGTAACATCTAATGCAGCAGCCCGATTACTGAACATGTGAGAAATCCTGGTATAGTTACACCAATTCTAACACTCTTGGAAGCAAACAGTTTGGAAGCAAGAGCTCTAATTCAAGCCGGGTGGCATCATGCTACATAGAATACAATGCTGAAGGATGGCCGTTTTTGCTACTGCATACTAATGTAATATTTTCAAATATTATAGAAGCGTGTTTTTCCAATTAATAACTAAAGCCCAGAGGGAAGGAAATAGCTTTATTTTGATTGAAGCAGTCGACGCTGATAAAGCATTAAAGTTACACTGATCCATGGCGCTGCAGGTGAAACTTATTCACCTCAGCAAAGTTATACAGAAACAATTATTACAGTCGATTGCCCTAAATGAAAAGATCCTGATACCATATAGAAAATGGGAAACGTATGAATTACCGAATCTGAATAATTCAACGAAATGCTTGTGGTCTATCAAAACTTCCTCAAACACTGAACGACCTAGCTATTTTGTTGTGATATTGCAAACGAATCCATCGAATAACGTTAGAAAAATATCAACAACTTTGATCATGTAGGCATTCGATATATAAGACTCCACTTAAATTCTCAACGAATACCCACAGAAGGCATATAGAAACTGAATTTCAACGCTCATTTGGCGTTTGCCCCAGCTATGCGCTTGTTGCGTTCAGCTGTTATTGTTAATATGTCTTCCCTATTACATTAGTTTATTAATAAATCCATCGCCCATTCCCTCTCCACATTTACTTGGAACACCTTCATTTTAATTATGTTAATCTTTCCGTATTCTCCTTCTCTAGCGCCTGTACATTTTCACTGTACAGTTCACAGAATCTGTCCTGTGCCCCTCAGCATCGCATAAATTGCATCGCTGCACATTTTCGCATTCCCTTCTGTTGTGACCTTTCCCACCACAT
Organism: Tillus elongatus; assembly: GCA_964006375.1. Classification (NCBI taxonomy): domain Eukaryota; kingdom Metazoa; phylum Arthropoda; class Insecta; order Coleoptera; family Cleridae; genus Tillus; species Tillus elongatus. Next base: position 94,624,470 of record OZ023265.1, on the reverse strand, counting down.
TTGGGGCATATTTCTTCTGCGTCTTTTGTTTTGCATTCCTATGCAAATCATATCTGTACGTTATGGCTGCCTATTTGTTTATTTTGTCAACTGTTATTCCCTCGTTGTTTACATCCCTTTTAAGCCTCCTGATGATGTCCGCATAGGACTTTACGGCTAGTGATTTCAGAATTATTGTTTGTGTTTTTCTGATTTTCAGATCACCTTCCCATCTAATCGTTTTCTTACTGGCTCCCTTGTTCATCTAAGCACGTAATTTTAAAATTTTTGGCCGAGTCAAGGCAAACCTAAATCAAGATGCGCAAAGGCATCAAGAACCACTACACCATGGACTGCAAAAACGTGATATGGAAATCCAGTGATGTAACTGCCTGGGTCTTCATGCAGATAATTACAGCAAGTGCCCAGTATACACCAAGTATATGGATGATCATATGGAAAACATATCAATATAACACACAAAACCATCTCACACCTTTCCCAAGTCAAACGCACAACTCACACATAATCTTATACATCTATCCAACCTAAGACAAATGCTCTAACATTTTAGATGTGGCAATTTGGCACATTACTCAACGAACCAAAAATCCTCAGTAACATATCCGACCTGAGCCAAATCCTCACTATGTTTCGTATAAAGCTTTGGAAAACATCAAGTCGCTTAAATTTATCCCCAAAAACAGAAAACTTTAATCTTGAAATGCCTATGCCACGTAGAACAAATTCAACGAACTCGAAATCTTGACCGAAAAAATTCAACCAGAAATAATTTGCATACAGGAAACACGAAGAACACCAAAACTCCGATACTACAATCTCGATAACCTCCGTAACACCCCAGATATAATGAAAACAGCATCTTTTGGTAGCAAAAATGATCTCCATCACAAATGCAGATAAAGATATCACTGTGATTTCTACAGGTTTAGATGGTTTACAAATTGAATTTATTTGTGAGTAGGGTAGTAGGGTGCATATGAAAAGCAGCCAGTATTGTAATGAAAGTACCATATTTGAGTTTGCTTCAGGTTTTTAGATACAATTAGAATTGGTATTTGGAAAAGTAGTGTAAACAAGGAAATTAATCTGTTAGGAGATAAGGCAAATTTAAAAAATCTTATCAGAAAATAAAATAAATAAATTGAAATATTGCAAGCATTCACAGCTGTTGATAAATGGAAGGTAAATTTAAATGCTGTAAAAAAGAATTCTCCAATTATTTCTGTGTGGTTTGCCAATATGTTTTTCATCCAAGCTGTTTGGAGAGAGTTATGAAAAATCATGTCAAGATTATGGGCCGAATATTTATCTGTTCAAAGGGTTGCAATGAAAAATATAAGAAGACTGATAATGAAGAATGCACGTATCTGAAACAAATGGAAACTGTAAAATCCACTCTTTATGAGACAAATACAGCACTGGAAGAACTAATCATGCAAAATAAAGAGGATAGTAAAAAAGCGATTGCTGAGATTTCAAAATTGAAGGAAGAATTGGTTCAAAAAGATGGCTATGCAGAGAAAGTGAAAAAAAGACTAAATCTTTTTAAAATGGATGCATACGATGTGAAAGAGACATATAGACACCAGACAGAGAAGCAGGAAAAAAACATTTATTTTCTACAAGAATAATTGCGCAAAATTAAAGAGGAAAAGTCTAATAAAACATCTTCGAAATGTACTGATTGTAAAGAGTTTAAACTCAAGTTAGAGGAAACAAAAAACACAATGGAAGAAGTGGTCATTTTAAACTGCAAGTTAAAAGTGGAAATTGATGAGTTGATGAAACTAAAGGAAGAATTGGCCAATGAGGTGAGAACAGTACAGGAATTGTTGGAGTATGAAAGACTAACAAATGCATATACCAGCCAGGAAATCTAACTTAGTAATAACTGAAACACCAACAAGCCAACATCAGAAAAAAAGACGAAGAAAATACTGATATTATGTGATGACTATGGGAGAGGTATAAATAGGCAGTTTTATAGACAGCTAAATATGACAAATGTTAATCTGGAGACAATAATTAAGCCAAGGGCACTTTTTGACAATGTTATTGAAAATGTGGAGGAACTGGTAAAGGAATTTACTCCGGAAGATCATATAATAATCATGGCTGGTGCAAATGATTTTAGACAAAAAAAATATCGATCTTTTAAAAGGATTTAAAATAAGATAAAGCTGTGTTTAAATGCCAATGTGATGGTTGCTTCAGTACCTGTTGTGACAGAAAATGGGCATCATATCAAATACATTCAGAAGTTTAACTGCAAACTAGGGAATTCATGACAAGGGTAGACAACTATACGCCTAGCAATGCATGTTATTTGGAGTCGAATTTGAAGCAGGGATACAGGATGAATAACCATCGCATTGCATTGGGGATGGTTGCAGGGATTAAACAGAGGTCTGTTTCAGCAAAAAATTTGATTTTTATTGACACAACAAAAAGTGAGGTAAGCAAGTTAACACAAATAAAGAGTTCTCATTGTCTGAATCTGCAAGATGGGAACAAATTTCTTGGGAGAGTGGAAGAACTCTTGGGTAGGAAAGTGTATGATTTTCCCAGAAATCATAGCAGCACAGCACAACTTCTTTCTGAAGCAGGTAGAAGATCAGATAAACCACAATGTGATGAGACAGGTGTTTTTTTGGATTAAGCCTAAAAGCTCAAATAAGCATATAAAACACTTTTCAGTTTTGAATCAAAACATACAAGGCACAAACAGAAAGGAGGAAGTACTATTAGAGGCCATAGATAATGAATCAATAGATATCGCAGTCGTAACGGAACACTGGATTGACCCTCCAGGGATGAAGGTTTTTGGTAACAGAATATATGAAGTGAAGAATTCATACTGTAGAACTGATGCCATCAGAGGTGGAGTGCTAATAATCGGAAAGAAAAACACAAGTGTAAATCCTGTAGAATTTCAAAACCTTTGTGTGGAAAAGAATTTTGAGTGTGCAAGTGTAGATATCCCTCAGTTTAGGACTGTAGTTTTAGGAGTCTACCGTGCACCAAGTGCGAATTTGGTCAGCTTCATGCAAAGCATGGAGCAAGTTCTTTATTTGATAGAGGAGAGGTATCCGGACAGAAGGATAATTGTAGCAGGGGATTACAATATAGATATACTAAAAAATAGTAAAGAAACAACAAATCTCATAAATTTATTAAATAGACATGGCATGTTTTACACAATAAAGAAACCATCTAGAGTATATGGAGTCTCTGCAACCTGTATAGATAATGACTTTGTAACAGAATCGCTTGCTGTCTTTAATGCCAGGAGAGTGGAATTGCATTTATCAGAATATTATTGACAAATTGTTGATCTGGAGATCCCATGGTTTTCTCCACCTAAAACAAATAAATTTATAAAAATTAGAAAATTAAACGATACAAACATTAAATTATACATAGGAGCAGATTGACTGGACATCAGTCTTAGAATGTGACGACGCTGAAGAGTCTTTTGTCAGATTTCATGACATTATTAACTAAGAGAATTTGATGTCTGTTTTACAGAAGAAGTTATTAGAGTAAAACGTGGCTGCAAAAGCAAAGTACCTTATAAAATGAAATTACAAGACTGAAAAACAATCATAATGCTCTTCAAACAGTAAATAAAGTTATTTTAGAAGAATTACCCAACATAATAGAAAAAACATATTATAAAAGAGCCGGTAGATAAAGGTTACGTGAAAGCGGTTATCATAAAAAGTTATATTAAAGAGGTGTTATTGAAATGTGGTTACAGCGAGGATGTTATCAATCAATTTGAAAATACCTTTATTAATATTTATCTTCAGCCATAAAAGACGTTCCAACATCCAACCACTCACCCTTCGGCAAACTCCAATTCTGCAACTCTAAATTTCCTTGATGAATTCCTGAGAGGTATTTTCAAAATTATTTGACACTAACATTTTTGTTTTTAATATTGAATGGTTTCATTTATTTTCTTTCTTTATTTTGAAACATATACGAACCAAACAATGCCAACTGATTCTAATTGCATCATGTTTAGCTGAAACAGCTTCAATTAGCTGAAGCAATACATGTTTCATTGTTTCTACGGAGTGCTTCTATGTATTTCGTATTAACGAAAGGTATTAATACGATAAGTAGCCATTCTATTTTTGAAGCTTGATTTAACATAGGCACTTTTTCAACTTGCCACGATCCACATACTTTTAATTTGTGGCGTCACTGCGCAGATGTTCATAGAACACTGCTTTTCACTTGTAACAAGCACGACTCACAATACCTCATATGATTTTCTTTGCTGACATGTTGTCACAATGAAGGTTTTTTAACCAGTAAAATAAAAAGCAAACGTTTTCCTTTATATACATTTATTAACTATTTGAGATAATTATTTTCCAATGAACTGCTACAGTTAACACAAAAGAATATATTAACATAAATACGGTTAGACATATAAGAGAACCAGTTGATGTAAATATCAAAATTGTACTTTCATGTGCACAGATGAGAATCAGTTAGTATAAGCCTTCACCAGTAAGGTGTCTCACCGTGGGACCATTATCAATCGGAAACATAAGTTTATAACGAACCATATCAGCCTTGATCTTGGTCATGTTGTAAGTAGATGTCAACTAGGTAATCGTTGTGTAGAGGTGTTCTTGGTAAGCGAGACCATTTCATGCAGTCGTCGCTATCGAAATAGGTTCTCACGTCTCTCACATTTGGTCGTTTGTGGACATAAATCATATTTTCACATAGGGCTACCAGGATGATGAAACGTTGAGACACTGTTCACTTTACTGATATATATCAGCAGATTGTTTTGGAGGTAGTGTAAACACCCGGACATGCAATATTTAAATGCGTGTGGCGTTGAGTAGAGTTTTTATCACTTGGATAGTTTGTGCTATACTAACAACTAAAATACTTAGATGACTCGACGACAACCCTACGTATACAGTGTATGAGTTTACTCCTATGGTAGATCCAGGTTATGCAGTTGATATAAAACCTTATAGTAAGGGAGTGGTGAACGTGTCGCCACCTAGTTCGGAACCAAGTACTAAGTGACTCACTTAGTGTTTTAAGACTGGCTATACGATAGCCGTGTTATTTTTGGTGCATTTTTGCTACAATTAGTATGCCGTACTGAAGAGCTCTAATGAGAGCGAAACCGGTCTACGGTTCTAATTGTTGCGAGAATGCATCTAGTCTTACATACTTATAGTAAGGTTTGTATGCCTCCTACGACGCGCATTATTCCGCATATAAATGTAAACATTATCGATCAGAATTAAGTACCTGTGACGTTGCAATGTGATGAGATCATTATGATATTGGAATTGCGACAGAGACCACCATATTATTTTGATTATAAATACTAGTAATCGAGCCGCTCCAGCTTCAGTATCTTCGGTACTTGCATCGAAGACGATTCTATCTTGGGAGCACATGCAGTACCTAGATTAATTGGGTTACGATGTTAAGCAAACTACACATATTCGCAGACCCTGTGCACGACGAGTCAATCAAAGGAAAAGAAATACACACATCTCTATTGTATCGGCATTCCAGCCTCTCCCAGTAGAATTGTGTTCGTTTTTGTGGTTTTTGTGTAATCAGGTTTCGGGTGCGAATTAGAGTTCGTGAGTTTTATGATGTATTTTGTGTGTTGCATCTTTGTAACTGTCTTGTATGACTGTGGGGAATGCGGATATTGTCACCTTGGTCTCGTGTTGTATGTACGGGTTTATTATGATTATTTTATACTGTTTCCAGTTGGTTTTAAATTGTGTTTTTTGTATGGGTACGGGGGTTTGATTTTGCGTGTTGGTTTCTACAAGGATGGGGAGGTGATCTGAGTCTAGTTCATTGAGCTTTTTACATTTACATTATTTGAGATGCAGACATATAGTGTCGAACGTGTGTTGACTGAGTAAGCAAAAGGGTTTTATGAATTATTTGGATAGTGGAGTGTGTATGTATTGTGTAATATGCAGTTGTTTAGTTTTAGGCCGTTACCTTCGTTATAGACAACAGCTCTAATTTGTGTTTGGGATTAAAGTCCCCTATTATGAGTGTTTTTTGTTCTTCGTTAAGACGTGTGTCGTAACCAAAACCTTGAGGGGTTGAGGATCTTCGCCCTCGTGGGTTTATAACTGGTTTTATTAGAGTCAGATACTTTTCCAAGGAACAACCCTTGGTTGATGCGTTGGGATCGTAGTTCATTTTATGAACACTAGTTGCTTCTAGAATATCTCTATAGTGTTGAAGATCGTCATAAGTATACCCCCTAGGTGTTCTCATAAATATCAATTCCAGCAGACCTTGTGTTTGAGGATATCTCCTTTGACCTAGTCGAATGTAATTATCAGTAAAGTCCAAGTGTTTGTTGCCAAGACTCCAGCTGCCAGTGTCTTTAGCGTAGCGAGCACCATATGCTTGATCATTGGTGGCAAGTCTCGGTGGTTCAGTAAAATACTTGTCTACATAATACCGAACTCGTTCAGTATATTGCTCCAAAAATTCTCAATATGCTGGCTTGTTTGTGATAGTTTGTAGATCTGCCTCAAGCTCTTCAAATGTTGGGATATCCTCATCGGAACCTGACTCGTCCCCTGGTTCGGCTTCAAAAACTTCATGGTCTTTAAGGAACTCAACTTTGGGATTCTTTTCTGGTACCGCTTCTTCTTTGATTTGTTCAGATGGTGACTGTAGTTTAAGCGTTGATGTGTTTTTAGATATTTCATTCAGTGGGTCAACAATTGGTTTATATAAACGCTGCAGGGCTTCATCATTCTCAGCTCTACCAAGCTTAAGCATTAATTTTTTTTCGAATGTTTTCAGCAAGTTGTACCTCTTCCAATTTCTGTTTCGCAGACTTGGCATAGTTCACGGCTTTAGCAATACCTGCAGCACCACCGCCCAGAGCTCCTAGTGCTGACAGCCCACCAAATATAAGATGTAACAGTGGAAGGAAGCCTCCGCTTTTGGGTATTGGAATAACTCGCGGTAGCTTAACGTTCTTTTGACCACAGGCGTTTTTGACGACTTTTCTCGCTACATGCAGTAGATTTTACCAGACGACACTTCCTCTCCCACACTGATAGCGCCACGCATCAAAGCGAGTATGTTTTTAAACTTTACCTTGCCACCAACTTTTCTCATACGTGTACGCTGCTAATTTCAAGAGCTCTATATATTCTTTCGCCGTCATCCGCATCTAAGTTCCGAGTTATGAATACAGATCATAGTCCGTTGATTATACCTGTTTTGTTCCTAATTGTTGTTGGAAATATTCGATAAAATGTGTCATCAATATTGCTAATGGTGAAATTAATGGTTAAAATAAAAAATTTATATGCCAACTTGTACTCTGCATTCATTACGCTTAGTATGTTGTCGAAGTAAGTTTTTAGTCCGTTAAAGTCGTCGTATAGTTGTCTCAAGTATGTATATGAATCATTCTCCATTAATCGTTCGCTGAAAAGGCTTGTCCCAGTTTGCAGATAGATACTGATTGGACAGAAATATCGGATGCATGCTACATGTGGCGAGCGTCAGGGGTCAGTCCTAGGACCAACACTGTGGAACATGTATTACGATGAGCTCTTTAGTCTGGAGTCCGTAAACAACACACTATTATAGGGTATGCAGATCATTTGGCGGTGATTGTAAGCGGAGTAGATAAGGGTGACCTAGATAATAATATCAACTGGTCAGTGGCAAGGGTGCAAAACTGGATGGCAAATAGTGATCTCCGACTTGAGCCTAACAAAACTGAAAACATAGTGCTAGTGGGACGAAGAACACTGAGAACAGTAACTGTCAAGTTGGGGAATGCAGATATTTGTGGTCTTATTACTTTATGGTGTCCAGCAACGTTAACAAGGGTAGGGCGGATACTGGATCCAAAAGTGACGAGAGAAGAAAACGAGCGTGAAGTCTACGGTCGGTTACTTGTAATCGGCACTCCGCCGTGAGAACCGTAGTAACGTCTGAGCAAAATTACCAGTAAATCCTATGAACGTTTTAGGGACAACAAAGTACTGCATACAGACTTGGAGAATACTTCTCTGGCTTCACTGTTGGTTTTTAGTGGTGAAGAACGTAGCGAGCGCGTGAGCTAACTGGAGCAAGTGGCCCTTCGAATTCTGGAAGTTCTAGGATGTTCTTCAATGCTTCTGTGACTATAGTTTCGCTGCTTGACAGCATTGTCAGACCGATTAGAATTGAATTAGTACGAAATCATGACAATTACAAATAAATATCTGTTGCTATGTTATGATATGATGTTTTGATCAAAAAATTGTATCAAATTGAAAATAAAATGAAACACAGATGACAGATGAGGTTTTCAAAATGTCTATGTGATGTATGTCAATATTTAACATAAAAACTAGAACTAGTCTATAATAACTATGATAACAGTTACAAGAATAAAATAACTAAACAATAACAGTATAAAAGTAGTCTCTATACAACGAAAATATCGACATACATCAACTCATTATTTTATTACAACTTTTTTGAAATAATAGTTAAATTTATTTTCTTTGACATATTTAATTAGGAAGAAGAATATCCAAGAAAGGGGAATTCATTAAATCAGTTTGCTCGTTTAAAACAAGGTAGTTATTGTCGTGTGTGTGCCTTTTGACTTCTAAAGTTTCAAAAAAGTCTAGTTTACGTTTGTCATTATGAAAATGTAGTGGTTGTATGCGGTTATTTATTGTAGGTCTATGTTCGGTATCAATAATATGTTTTCCAAATGTAGATTTGTCAGCATGGTTATTTCTAAATGCAGAAATATGTTCTTTGTATCGGGTGTTAAAATTTCTAGAAGTTTGACCTATGTAGATTGCGATACAATGTGTGCAAGCTAATTTATAAACTCCAGCTTTTGTCAGGAAACAAGATTTTTCTTTCGCGTTAAATAACAAATCACGCGTCGTGTTGTAAGATTTAAAAGCTACCTTTGTATTTGTACAAGTGTTTAAATTTTTTGAAATGTTTTCTGAAATGGTTCCAAAATAAGTTATTGAAACGTATCTGTTGTCTTCTTTGTCTTTAATATTTGGATAAATAGCATAGGCTTTGTGGTGGGCCCACCCCTTTATAGGAATTCCGTGACTGTAGTAGTAGTAGTAGTAGTAGTAGTAGTAGTAGTAGTAGTAGTAGTAGTAGTAGTAGTAGTAGTAGTAGTAGTAGTAGATTGATTCTACTAGAGTAAGTAGTAATGACGAAGAATTCACTTTATAGTGTTTGGTTAAATATTCTAAGCTAACTTTATTTCTTGTGTAAATGATTTATTTTGTTTTTATTTGTGCAACATTTATGTTTTTGGGTGGGAAAACTGTATTCTTTTTATCGTTTAACATGGTCTAATATTTTGTTAACAATCAACTCATTTTTGGGTAACTCAAAAGGAAAATAATTGGATCTGCAGTAAAACCACTATCTCTTGTGCCTAATAGCGTAGAAAATGACAGACGTTTTACTGGTTAACTGAAATTTTTATAGTGGTATGCATTTCATAGTAACTGTAGAACATGTCATCAAAGGATCTATACATCTTAGAGACTTGCCTAGTATGACTGAAGTCATAGTAATAATGACTATAAACAGCAACTCTACTATGAGACACGATTTAGGTAATTTAAGTTTTTCAATAATAAAATTTTTAAATTTATGTGAAAAATCAATTTCACATTCTGTTAAGGATACAAAGCTGAAGTTGAAACATGGAAAATGTCCTACTCTTAAATTAAAATAGAACCAAAAACGCATTTGTAATAAAAGGTTAAATTAATTGCATTATTTAGAAAGTAATCAAATTGTACTTGTGCATTAATTTCGTTTTACAACAGAAACACAAATTTAAAGTGTATAGAGGTAAACTTTACTCTCAATCTGCATAAATTTTATTTTATTTTATGTGTCATTAGCTCTCTTTACAGAAATGAACAATGTAAGTAATATTTCTCCATGAGATTTTTATACGAATTTTGTGACATCTTGGCAACACTGTTGGACGTAAAATAGTTATAAAGGTGAAAGAAATATACGCATGTGGACGTAAAATAGCGTTAAATATGTAAGAATGTACACACGGATTCAATGTAATCGGTGATTTGAAAGGAAGTAAAATAACCTGAATATGTATGAACTGTATATTTTTTTTTGCAAATATTAACACAAAAAGTATATGGAGATTCAATATACGCGGCCAGATATTCAATAAAGCTGTTGTTTCTGGAGGATGTAGAATTACTGCATTGTGAAAGGACGCAATATAACTGCTGGATGTAAATATATATATATATATATATATATATATATATATATATATATATATATATATATATATATATATATATATATATATATATATATATATATATATATATATATATATATATATATATATATATATATATATATATATATATATATATATATATATATATATATATATATATATATATATATAAGTTATTAAATTTCGTGAATTCTGGCTATCAATGCCTCTCTTATCTGCTCAAAAAACGTTTCAACTACCACTTATCTGAACCAGAGTCCTGTGTAAAAAATCCTTGGCCTTCTAGCCTACAAAAGACTACCAAAATGCTGTCCCAAACTTCCAACTTTTGGAGGACACCTATACCTCTCACAGGATGCTGCTACAAGGGTGTGAAAATTCACTACTACTACGAAGATTTTGAATGCTACCACGAATGCCTCGATATGTTTCCTATATCTACTTTTTAAGAGTTAAAATTGATCAAAATCTAGACTTACTGCCAATCTCTTTTGCAAATGATATGAGCAGTCAACCATTAATGAACCAGATAGCAGTGCAACGCTTCTACAAGTAGAAGCGTTGCACTGCTATCTGGTAAAGTCAAAACTTTAGCCCTGACGCAAATGACTGCCTACAAAATAAAACCAAAAACAGACACTAAAATAATTTACTAGATATTATAACAATCTATCAGACTTCAGAATAATTTACCAGTTACAAAGATGTTCCACCTGTTACACGAAATAACCCACCGATTACTCGAGCCCTGCAACAAACACAAAACAAACACGAATATAGATGGCTAAAAAGCCTGGCCTGTATTATCCCTTAGTCCTAGTGTGGGCTGACGCGATATTAATACGACACTTGTATCCACGAGAGAATTTTGCAGAGGCCAACAAATGTTCTATTCTCCAATGTTCAACATGGGAACGGTTTGAAAATGGAGACTTTTCCCGATACAACGAATGCTTGAATTCCCGTCTGCTTCTATCTCGTATGTACACCTTCACACTTCAGTGACAGCTGACGTTATACCGAATTAGCGCTACAGCGATTTTTATAATAGTGCCAGAGCTTGTGCTATATTTGGGGAGTCATGTTTGACTCGACTTGAAATGATAGATTTGAGACCATTGCTGGTATCGGAAACAGTCAGCCGACTAAATTCAACAACAATATGATTGTCGGGATCGGAATGCGTAGAATGGGCGATTTTTCTTCATTGATAAACTTTTAAGTTTCTGACCATATTCTTTTCACTCTTTAAAATGACTGAGAAAGCCCATAGCTTTTAAATATTATAATTATTTATTTATGATACCAGGTGAATTTATACGAGCATTAAAGAATATCCTTTGTCAAAATAGTGCAGATGTCTTCAAATTATAGCTGCTATCTATTGTGAATACTGAATAAATAAGCAATTCCACCTGTCTGTGAAAGTGAAAATGAAATCTACCAGTTTTGGCAGCGATTTTTGCGGAAATTTTTAAATCATGTTGATGGTAGCTATCAAACATATTATCTCACTTGTCTCTATGAGAATTAAGTTTATGAACTCGGTTATAGACATCTTGTAAAGTGTGTTGGTCACGCGGAACACTCTGGAATTATATTTCTAGAAGGGATCATATGTGACAGGTGTAGAACAACGTAGAAGGTCTAGAATCTCCATGGTCAGTATATATAGGTGAGCCGTAGATAGAGTAAGTCAGTCAGTAGTGAGTTAGTGTTGGTGTATAATAAGCGATCATAGAAGGCGGATAGTGCAATATAGTTTTGGACATATAGTAATAGACAGAAATAAATTTAGTAGATTAGATTAGTGGATTGAAAAGCTGTATTTTGTTAATCAACAAATCCAGAGCCCCTAAGCACGTAGCTGGGTCAGGAATGAGATTTTCAAGCTGCTGGCGGCAATATCCTCAGAATATTCGTTGAACAATGTGGAAATTTCTAGAATCTCTGGAAGATCGGTGTCAGCAGCAATTTATAACAGGCTGTGTTTTTGAAACAGAAGAAACTGTGTACCAGCTTTAAATACGTATATTAGAGATGGGCATATTAGTTCATTTCGGCCAACTAGTTCCCAGGAACTACTTCCCTGAAACGAACTGGTTCTCAAATGTAGTTCGCGGGAACTACATTCACTCAAAAAGATTACAGGGAATGAGAATAAACTAAATAAAATAAGTCGGAAGGATCCGCGTAGCAACGCGAAGTTTAGGAAGTGGGCTTAGAATCTATTATCTACAGCTACAAGTTACAACAGAACACATAACTTACTCTGTGTGTATTTAATTTCAACTTGTATTGAGTATTTATTTTATTAGATTATTATGCGTTAGCGTCTAAAGTGTTGAATGCAGTTATATTTATATTGCATTGAGAATTCGAAATAGTCGTACTTTGTAGCGTATCAGTAATTTAAAGTATAGTCATAATACTGTTGTCTGTTAATTGGTGTAAAATCATTAGTGGCAGGTGTAATAGAAGTGTACTTTGAGACCACTTCGACAAACAGGATGTTAAAAAAGCAAAGTGTAACTATTGTAGCCAATATATTAGTATTTGTAGCGGTTCATTGGGAAATTTAAGCCGACATATTAACACAAAACATCCTACATTTAATATAGAAAATAGAATAGATATAGATACTGTTGCAAAAGTTCCAAATAATAGTGAAGGTGAAAGTGATGACTTAAAATGCCAAAATAAAAATATTCCGCAGGCTGAAAAAACACAGCCGCTTCTAGATGTGGTAATAAGAATAAACAACCAACTCTTCAAGAATTTGTAGACAGACCTGTCTCTTCTTTGAAATCCAGAATATTCGAATGCAATTAATAAAAATGAGAGTCAAAGAATACCATCCCCTGTCAATAGTGGAAGATGTCGAAATTAGAACATTGGTGAAAATGTTATGCCCAGGATATTTTTTACCATCACGGAAAACGGTGTCAACCAGTCTAATTCCACAGTTATATTTCACAAATTTAGAAAAAGTTTAAACAAAAATGACAGACTCCGAAGCTGTCTGTTTAAGTAATGGACTTCAGTAAATAACGAAAGCTTTACTGCTGTTACTGCACATTTTTAAATAAGGGTATTGGGCTAGAGTCCGTATTACTAGAATGAAAGACACACGGCCGAAAATATATCGGTATTTTTGACAGAAACTGTGAAGTAATTTCAAATAGAAAATAGAATTGTTGTCTGCGTAACAGATGACGGTGCAAATGAACTATCTGCTCTATGCCTTTGCCAGTGGCGACATTTATCTTGCTTTGCGCATTCGCTATATCTTGTGGCTCAGCAAGGATAGAAGGAAATACCACAAACAACTAATAAAGTCAAACATACAATTGTATTTAATTGAGTACTCTAAAAGAAGCTCACATGCCCTTTCCAAACTGAAACTTACTCAAGCACAAATTTCTTTGCCTAAATTAAAATTAAAGCAAGACGTCATGCTAGAAAGATTCTTGCTAGTTAAAGACGCTATTATGTCTACATTGGCGATTTTTACGTTGTGACTTGGCAACATCTTTTAACGCCGCATAATTGGATTATAATCGAAAAATCAGTTAGTGTTCTAAATTTTTTTTGTTGATATAACCAATGAGGTTAGCAGTGAAAAAGAAATCTCAATTTCAAACATAATTGAGATTTGTTTTTCACTGCTAACTCAAGAAGAAGCTCATTGGTAACATATTATTTATATAATAATATAGCCTTCAGGCTTAAATGGTTCTAGACACCGGTGCATCCAGAATGATTATCGGTCCTGATATGGTACCAAGATGGCGAGTAGGAGAGCCAGAAAGAGTCTACAAAGTAACTGCAGCAGATGGCGAACGGATTCGTGCATTTGGTGAGACTGACATCAATCTACAAATTGGAGTTTGGAAGACCAAAGAGCGAGTTATTTTTGCCGCCATATCAGAACCTATTATTGGCCTAGGTGTTCTGTAAGATCACGCTGTCAAGTTAGATTTCGAGAAGAATGTTTTAAATATCGGTGATGAGGAAGTGTTATGTGCCATTCGAAAAGTCATGGCCAAAGAACAGGTCATTTTGAGAGCCCAGAGTGGGAGTATTGTTCCAGTGAGGATGGTTGGAGATATTTCGGGACAAGTGGTAGACATTATAGAACCAGAAGACAATGATATTTTTAAGAAAGCTCTACTAGTTGGTAAAACCTTAGTTCAAGCAGAAGAAGTGGCAGCTGTCAGAATAGCCAACCTTAAGAACTTTGAACAGAAGATTTACAAAGGTTCCGTAATCGGAACATTCTCGCCAGTAACCGTGATACGCCGTTGTCACGACCAAGAAGAACCAACCTCGTCCACCTCGGATGAACCACATCCAGAACATATACGCGACGTCTAAGCAGAGGCTAGTGGAAATGTTTCTCCACACAAGAAACAAGGAGTGGCTAACTTGCTATCCAAATATCGCAACGTTTGCGGAACTGACAAGAACGACTTTGGAAGAAGACAACTAGTACGCCCTTACATTGGGACTGGGACATCTGTACCAATCAAACAACCATCGAGAAGGGTACCTTTGGCAAAAGAGCACGAAGTTGAGACCATACTAAGGGAGATGAAGCAGACATGAGTTATAGAACCATCGCAAAGCCCCTGGGCCTCTCAGTAGTGTTAGTTAAAAAGAAAGATGGCTCAACGCGATTTTGTGTAGATTACCGCCGGTTAAATGATGTCGCTCAGAAAGACAGCTATCCACTTCCCAGAATTGACGATACACGTTAACAGCTTCAAGCCATACAAATCCCCGGGATTTGATGGAATGATGCCCATAATGCATACATTAAATACTCCTATTTGCTGGAATATACTATAGACGTGCACGTTTAGTTCACATATGTTAATAAACAACAGGAATAAAATTATATATATATATATATATATATATATATATATATATATATATATATATATATATATATATATATATAGTGTTACGTTGCCTAGCAGACGATTGCTGTAACCCCAAAACCACGATATCCATTTCGATATCGTCCACTCAGCAAGACATCGACCCTAGGCGTTACAGAGTTTATTAGGAAACCGCATAATAATCAATCTTCACGTTCATAGTTTATTAGTTGTAACTTATTTTTTTATCAGAAAGCCTTATTTAAATATATATATATATATATATATATATATATATATATATATATATATATATATATATATATATACAAGGAGAAAGGTTTAAGGGCAAAGCCGCAAGGAGACAACCGCAAACACGTGTTTCAGGCTTATTAGCCAGGTGAAGATGGGAACACTCTGGATGAAGATGCAAAGATACACGGAGTCACAACAGGCAACCAGTGCACAATTGCAGCAACATTTGGAAGACTCTCAATCAGAGGGAAACAACCAAAAAAGCTACGGAGGCAAAGAAATCACCTGCGTGAAGATCCGGAGCCCAAGGAAATTATATTAACTATAACAGGATTAATAACACGGCAGTTCTGTACGACTTTACAAATGAAACCATACGAGGTTGATCCAGAAACATTCTTAAGCTTTTTCGAAGGTTGCAAGTCATTGATGCACAACAATAACGCATTTGATGACGTCACTCGTTTTTTGTATTTGAAATCTGTTCTTGGCAAGGAACCATCAAAGGTTATAGAATCATTAGACGTTATCCCCGCTAATTATCCTATTGCATTATCGCTTCTCGAAAAACGTTACAAAAACACAAAATTATCATTCTCATATTAAAGGTATAGTGGAATATCCAAAAATTCTCAAGGAATCAGCTGCATCTGTCAGGCAGACTCCGTACAAGCTCATTTGAAAGCATTAGAATCTTTAGGCGAACCCGTCATCTCATGTGCAAGTTTTATCCAATATCTGGTATCTGACAAAGTAGATTACAATAGCAGAAGGGAATGGGAAATTCACATAGCTAATGAGGATATCATCCCTCCAACAGCTGTTTTAATCGAGTTTCTTAAAAAGCGAGCCAGGCTCTTATAAAAGATTGCGAAACCTCAGAGTGATAATCCTCCCACGTATAATGCCCGTAGTCAAAATTATTCTAAGCCGCAAAGCAACAAACCCACGTATTCTCACGTCTCGTCTTAACACAGTCCCGATCAAGATCAGCAAAATTGCCCAGTCTGCAAGGAGTCACACAAGATATTTACTTGCAAAAGCTTTTTGGACATGCCAACCAGTGCACGTATAGCAAAGGTAAAGAAACTCAATCTCTATATCAATTGCTTACGCAGTGGACATTTATTTATCTCGAATTGTAGGTCAGGTAATTGTAGAAAGTGCGATCGTAGGCACGCAACTCTCCCCCACCATGAAGAGTCTAATCTTGCAAATCATAGCTATAGTCCAGGTCATGATACACCTGCTCAAACCACTGACTCTAAATTAGGTACACATACCGCCAGTATTACAAGTACCATCGCGGAAAGGCATTTGGTTCAGATTCTCCCTACCGCTATCGTTCTAGTTCAATATCGTTTTGGTCGCAAACGCTAATGTGTAGCTCTTCTCGATTCTGGTTCCATGAGGTCATACATGAATACTTCGCTGTGCTCCAAGCTAGAATTGCCCACCACAAGGGTCAATATCGCAATCTCTGCCATCAATCAAGCCAAATCCAAGGTACAGGTTACACACGCAAGGTTTGAATCACTTAATAGTACTTTCAATGCCACCCTTCCATTTTTGTTGTTGCAAAATATTTCTGGCGAGTTGCCATGCTCATTACCACACACTAGCAATATTCGCATACCCAATGGTATCAATTTAGCGAATCCCAATTATCTGAAGAAGATAAAAATCGATTTGATATTAGGCATTGTCATTTTTTGGCAAATATTATCACCTGACCAACCTTTGGCCAGCAAGCATCCCTATCTTTGGAACACACAACTAGGATACATTGTCTCTGGCGAGTTTCCCGCTGACATTCAACAAGATGTCACGACTTGTCATCTTACAACCCTCGATCCATCACGTCAGATCTCAAAATTTTGGGAAATCGAAAACATCCAGTCACCCAAAGGTCTCTCTCCCGAAGAGCAGCAGTGTGAATCTAGCTTTACAAATACTCATTGTCGGGACAAGTCAGTTTTGTCGTTACTATACCATTAAATTCTTGTCCCAGTGTCTTAGGTGAATCCAAACAGAATGCCTTAAGACAGTTCACGTCATTAGAGAAAAGACTTCGATCAAACGCCAAACTCAAATCGATGTACGTAGATTTTATGGCTGAGTACGAAGATTTAGGTCACATGACCAAGGTTACAAATCCAGATGATGCAAAATACCAGTATTTTATCCCACATCATGGAGTCTACAAAGAGCATAGCATCACAACAAGGCTTCGCGTCGTTTTTAATTCAAACTCTCCGACTTCGAGAGGTGTCTCATTTAATGACATTCAACTCAATGGTCCTGTTTTGCAACACGATCTATTTTCTATTTTGCCACGATTTAGACGCTTTAAATACGTGATCACAATGTATCGTTCAGTTTTTGTCACAGAAAAACAATGATCATTACAAAGGATTTTTTGGCGATCAGATCCCTCATTGCCTTTAGAAATCTATGAACTCTGCACCATTACCTACGGTGAAAAAGCTTCAAGTTTCCTCGCTATTAGATGCCTATTCGAACTAGCATCACAGCATGAACATGAGCATCCTACAATCTCAAAAATAATTCGACAAGATATGTACTGCGATGATTTGCTAACTAGTTGCGAAAGTGCTAACTAAGCTAAATATATCTTTTTTTTTTTTATGTCAACAACACACCACGAGGGCTTACAGCCTAAATACTATCGTACCGTGGGTGTTGACAAGGAGGAAAGAGGCAGCTTGTTAATTCTGGACTTGAAGGTTTGGAGGTTCGGAGGAGAAGGAAAAACATGTGCCGGCAAGGAATTCCACAACTTGGAAGTCCTCGGGACAAAAGAGCGGGCATAACAAGATGTTCTATGTCTGGTGACCTGGACATTAAAAGGGTGCATTCGCTCTGTTCCCCTGGTAGATCTGCTGGGGGCAGAAGGTGGGAGAATTATGGAGGAGAGCTCCTCTGAGCAGTGCCCGTGCAGATATCTATAAAAGAGAGAGAGGTCACCAACGGCACGTCGGTGGGCAAGGGATGGAAGCCTTTGGGTGAGGGTAGGGTCACCGATGAGACGTATAGCTCTCTTTTGAATGGAGTCCAGGATAGCGAGTGTAGAAGCGGCAGCTGCACCCCAGATGTGGGAGCAGTATTCGAGGTTTGGCCTTATTTGTGAAGTGTATAAGGTATAGAGATTAGTTGGTGAAAAGTATTTGCGAGCCCGGAAGAGGAAACCCAATTTCTTAGCAGCCGCTTCTGCAATTGATGTAACATGTTGGTGCCAATTAAGATTTCGATCCACAGAAATGCCAACAAGAGAAAAGGACTCATTACTTTGAATAACTTGGTTGTTCATTGTGATGGGTCTAGGGCTGCTGTATCTCTTGTGAGAAAGAAAGCAAGACTTAGTTTTGGTGGGGTTGAATTGTACAAGATTTCTACTTCCCCAGTCTAATATTTTTTGAAGGTCTACGGAGACAGAACCCTCCATGAGTCTGCGATCCTCATCTAATTGGGCTAAAGAGACAGGCTTAGAATATTGTATGTTTGAGTGGAGGGTGCTGTCGTCCGCGTAACTGTGAACTGGGTTGGATGTGCTAGAGAGGAGGTCATTGATGTGGAGAAGAAACAAAGTAGGGGCTAAAGCTGAACCTTGAGGAACTCCTGCATTAATTGGATACAGTTTAGAGGAATGGCCATCCACAACAACAGATATGCTCCTGTTGGAGAGGAAATTTGCTGTCCAGGTACAAAGTTTTGGTGGTAGGCCAAAGGCCGGAAGTTTATTAAGCAGAGCTGCGTGCCAGACCTGGTCGAATGCTTTGGATATGTCTAGAGCAAGAATCTGGGATTCACCGTGTTGTTCCATAGACTTGTTCCAAGAATGGGTGACAAAGGAAAGGAGGTCGGCAGTCGATCTGCGCTGACGGAATCCATACTGCCTGTCGTGGATTAGACTGTGTTTTTCAAGGAATTTTAGTAGTTCGGTGTTTATATACTTTTCCATCACTTTAGAGATGACTGAAAGGAGAGAAATAGGCCTGTAGTTGCTAGGAAGCGCTTTGGATCCTTTCTTGGGGATGGGTTGTACTCGAGCAGTTTTCCAGTTACTAGGGAATATGCCTTTATTGTAAGATATCTGAAACAGACGAGTCAGGACAGGAGCAAGTTCTGGTGCGCATTTTTTGAGAAAAATTGCTGGGATCTCGTCAAGGTCAGAGGCTTTCCTAGTATTAAGAGAAGAGAGCATCTTTCGTACCTTTTTAGTTTTGAAAATGATATCAGTCATTTTATGCGCGACATTGGGGACTGTTGGTGGTGGGTTGAGAGTGGGTTGAGAGTAGAATTTCCGGCGAACAACGAAGCAAAAAGTTCAGCCTTGCCCAGGGCGGTAGAAACAATTTCATCACCTGAGACAAGAGGTGGGAACGTGCTCTTGCAGAAATTATTCCCAATAGACTTAGCAAGAGTCCAGAAGGGTTTGCCGCCGTTGGAGCTTGAGAGGACTTTGTTTTTGATGTGGTTATTAAACGAGTTTTTTGCCTCAGAAAGAATGCGGACATAGCGGTTTCTTGCGTCGTTAAATGCTTGACGGTTTTCTTGACTGGGATTGTGTAGAAGCGTTTTGTGAGCTTTAACCTTTTCAAGTCTGGCCTTGTCACAGGATTTAGAGAACCAGGGCTTTTGAGTGGCTGAAGAGGTTTTCTGTGTACGTGGAATAAATAATTCCATGCCAGCTTGGATAATTTCGGTGACGTTTTGTGAGATATCAGAGGGGTCAGGATGAGAGAAGCAGACAGACGCCCATGGAAATGAGGAAAAGTAATCCCGCATTTCGTCCCAGTTTGCGGAGTTGTAGTGCCAAACGATACGTGGGTGTGATGACTGTGTGACCTCGGGTTGCATTGCACAGGAAGCAGTGACCATGCCGTGGTCTGAGCGACCAAGGGGGGCGGTGACTGATATCTTATAGCATTCAGGATTTGTAGTAAGAAGGAGATCCAAGGGATTTGAGCTGTGTGTTGGGATACGGGGAAAGTAAGTAGGTTGCTGAACCATATTGGCTAAAGAATTGCTGACTGCAAAAGCCTCCGCTGCTCTCCCTTGTGGATCGGTTTTTGAAGATCCTAGCCATTCCTTATTATGGACATTGAAGTCGCCAAGAATAGTGACCTCGGAGGAAGGATATTCAGAAATCAGATAGTCGGTTTTTTCAGAAAGGTAGTCAAAGAGCTGGACAAAGTTGTTGTCAGAAGGTGACCGGTAAATGCAACAGATGAATTTAGTTTCAGCCCTGAGAGAGAGTTTTATCCATAGTATGTCTTTTCTTCCAGCTTCTAAATTGGGAAGTCTGGTGCAGGGTAGATTGCTACGGACGTATGCGCACACGCCTCCATGCAATCTAAAGGCAGTAAGGAGCTCATACCCCGGGAAATTAAGGTGATTAGTGGCTGTTTTGGCACTGATTTGGGTTTCGGTGAGGAAGAGGAGTTGGGGCCTGTTAGCCTGGAGGAAATGGTGGACGGAGTTCAGGTTAGAATTTAGGCCACATATATTCGAAAAGGATATGTTAAATCTTGATGTTGGCGCCCCCTGTACACCCCTCTCCCGGAGATCCGAATGGAGGGGTATTTTGCCTCCGGAATATTTTATACAAGGAGGAGCCATCATCATTTTTGCTTATAAGGGAAACCGACTCATACACCAGAACCGGAAACGTCCGTTGGGACTTCACTGGCCCCTTGATGTATGGGGTGGTACCTCCTCGGGCGTGAAAAAATCCTTTACTATTACATAAAGGAAAATTCCACTACCACCTGCTATGGATTGGATTGGATCAATGTCTACCCCTTTAAAAATAAGAATAATAAAGGGACTATCAATTGTCCAGTAGTTATGATTTTCCTACAATCGGGAGGTTTTACTTTGCGTAAGTGGAACTCTAATCACCCAGAAGTCTTAGACAATATCACCACCACGGATATTGATAACAAAATTGAGGAATTTGGACCCACGAAAAATACAAAAACACTAGGTTTGTTGTTTAATAGCTATTCAGACAAATTGTTATTTGAAATAACACAATTTCACGATGTTCACAAAGCGGTCACAAGACGCGCTGCACTGTCTCATATTTCAATGATTTTTGACCCTTTAGGCTTACTAAATCCCTGTACCATAACTGCAAGAATTTTTATGCAGAAATTATGGCTTAGCGATTTCCAGTGGGATGAAATCCTGCCTGCTGAGCTCGACTATCAATGGAGACAGTTTTGCCAAAACTTACCCGAGTTAAACAAACTCCGCATTTCTAGAGAATCCATCTGTGAATCTGCTAAACGTGTCGAGATCCATGCATTTTCAGATGGAAGTAAAACTGCCTATGGCACATGTATGTATATACGTTCTATCGATAAAAATGACCAAATAACTGTACAACTCTTATGTTCAAAAACAAGAGTTGCCCCTCTCAAATCATTAACAATTCCAAAACTTGAATTATGTGGTGCTGTAATGATGGCACAATTGGTTAACAAGGTTAAAGAGACTCTCGATATCTGCATCGACACTATTACATATTGGGTCGACTCCACAGTAGCCTTATCGTGGATCAATACACAATCTCATTTGTTCGAAACATTTGTATCAAATAGAGTTGCTCAAATTTAAGCATCCAGTGACATATCTAATTGGAAACATATATCAACAGATCAGAATTCAGCTGATTTGGTTACAAAAACTGGTTGATCTTGCCATTTGGTGGCAAGGACCTCATTTCTTGTCGAAACACTCATTTACTTGCAAAGACCAAGGCTTTCTATCAGCCCTCCCTGCTTTCAGTGATACAATGAATGAAACCAATCCTATTTCATGCGTACCTGGTCCTTCCTTTAAAACTGTTGTTGATTTTAATCGATATTCCAGCCTAAATAGACTTAAACGCGTGTTAGCATATTGCCTAAGGTTTATCAAAAAATGTCGATCACACAAGGACAATTGATTGCAAGGTTCATTGACCTTTAGTGATTGTAAAACTTTTTTATTACATCTTGGACGACTTTCTCAATTAGAATCATTCCCAAATGAGTTTTCGTTGCTCATGATCAACAAGCCTTTACCGAAGAGAAGTCCCTTGATTAAACTAAATCCATTTTATGACTCATCACACAACGTAATACGTGGCAGACTTGCTAATTCAAGGTTTTCGCATGAAAACAGCAAAACACACTTTTTCTAAATTGTTATTTCATTAGAGATCGATTCTGGCCAATTAATGGACGGAACCTCTCTCAAAGAAAACGATTTTTCACTGCATTACTTGCTTCAAATCTCGACCCAGATGTATAAACAATTTATTGGGAAACCTACCTGCTGACTGATTGAATCCCCAGTTTCAATTTTCTGTTGTTGGCACAGACTATTGTGGCCCCTTCACGCTTAAGGGTAAATCTAGCCGCGGTTGGAAACCCATAAAGTATTATGTATGCCTGTTTATATGCTTCAGTACGAAGGCTGTGCATCTCGAACTTGTGACTGATTTATCCAGTGAAGCCTTCATACTATGCCTTCGCCGTTTTGCTTCACGTCGAGGCTTGCCATCAAAAATCTATTCGGACAACGGCCGGACTTATTGCGGCGCTAAATCATTATTATATTGCTAAGAAACCATAATGAATTAACGGTAAAGTCCCACAAGGAAAACTTTAATTGGAAATTTTTACCTCCTATTCACCAAGTTTAGGAGGACTCTGGGAAGCCGGAATAAAATCGACTAAATTCCATCTTAAACGGGTAATTGGAAACTGTATTTTGTCTCATGAACATTTTCCACGGTTTTGTCTCAAGTGGAAGGAATTCTCAATTCCCGTCCGTTATCTCCTCTTTCCTGCCACCAAGATGACTTTTTACATTTAACTCCAAGCCATTTTCTTGTCGGACGACCGATTACTACCGTTCCGGACCCTGATGTTACTCAGATTCCAGAAAATAGGCTATCGTTATTTCAACGAATTCAACATATCATCCAGAACTTTTGGTTCCGCTGGTCCAAGGAGTATGTTTCAGAGCTCCAAGTTAGAACTCGCTGGCATACAAGGCAGCCCAACGTAGAAGTAAATACTCTAGTTTTGATTAAAGATGACCACCTACCTCCAAACAAGTGGAAGCTTGGTCGTGACGGTTCTTGATTGGAGTTCGATTAGCGGTAGGTTTAGAAGTAATTAAGTAGTAACACCTTTTTGAATAACCGGGAATAATGTGTAAAACTAATCAAGTGGCGCCCTTTTTAAATACCTTTTTAACCCCGCCCGTCTCCACTGTTTAATTGCTGACGGCCACCTATTTTACCGGTAACTTTACCGATTATAGTGCCTGTGTGATATTGCTTGTAGAGATTAAGAATTTTGATAGATCTTTATGTGATGTTTGGGTTGAGAAACTGTTAGGTCACTATATTCGAAGTGACTTTCAAAATAATCCAATTTGATTATTTTCTGATTTCTTTTCTTATTATAGAAAATTTTCTTAATTTGTTGGAATGTACAAAATACGGTTTTTAAAGTAATGTAAAACTTAGCTATTATAAATCCCACACAACTAAAAAATACTACTTCTTAGTTACCGTCTTATAAAGTTAATAGTTTAATATTTTATTGAAAAATGACAACTATAATAATCAGGCACGACATTATATTGACTGTCATTCCAAAGATCATGACGGCCATTTATGACAACTTCTTATCTTTTTATCTTACATTTTAACAGTTATCAATTTTTAGTACTAGTACATGTATATGCTAGTCACGAAACTCATTTGAATATGCATTACACAAATCAATATATAATTATTTTATTATGGATTCAAGAATATTATTAAGCTGCACTTTCGTTAATGTCTACAAAATATATTGCTCCTAATTTATTTAAATATTGTGCAGGCATATTCACGGTGAAGCCCATCGTGTGATGAGCTTCCCCGTAAATATGTTGCATAATATTTGCAGAGTACTAATTAATCTAGAGTTCTGAAAATTAGGACCTACTAGTGTTTTAAAGTTTTGAATAAATTTGCATTAAATTTTTTAATTATTTTGAACTGCAGGTTCTACTAAATGTCAATGGCAATTTAGATAAATAAACAAATTAATTAATCTGAGAGAAACTGCAGTTATATATTCAATAAAATAGAGCAAATCAAGTTGTTTATTATTTTTTGTATTAAAAGATACGGATCAACCCACTGGAATATGAGCGTTGGTACAATGAGTATTTTTGGTATCATAATAATAAATAGACAATATAACATAAGACCTTAAAGGCCACCATACCACTTAGACATCTCCAAAAAGGTTACTACAGATTTAAAATTACAGTCTTGAGAAAAAGGTACACTAATGTCACAAATATTTCCATTAGTTGTTGACTATTCAAGGGACACTCACAAAGAAAATGCTTTACTGTTAAGTCTGAGTCACATATGTCGCACCGTGTGTTTTCACTTGCTTTAATGAGATAGTCATGGGTAAATCTGGTGTGTCCTATTCGAAGTCGTGCTATAGTTACCTGTGTTTTTCTATCCTCCTTCATGGGCCATGGTGGCATAGTGGTCTTATTTTCTCTCAGCTTTGATGTTGAATGTAGCCACAGTTCCTGCCTTTCATCTGAGATTATTTCTTTGAAATGGTTTTTCACGTAACTCATAAGAAGTGTTTTCCTTGTATTCCAGTGCGTGAAGGTATCAAAATGAAGTTAACTGAATAATATTTTTCCTTGGGCGCATTTAGGGCTTCCTTAATGGCTAAAAGTATAGGGTTTCTTTGGTAGACCTTTTGTGTACAATAAATTGAGCTCAGTGAATCTGTAGCAATAAATACTTTTGCATGATCTGTGTTGTGGGCGAAGTTAACCTCTTGTAATATAGCAAACATTTATCTTGTGTAAGCACTACTCTCATCGGGCAGTTGCTAAGTTTTAAAGTCGCCTTGGTAGCTGCTCCTGCACCTTGTTCATTTTTAGATGTGTCTTTATATATAATAAAATGTTCTTTGTGATCATTTCAACAGGCCTTGAAGTTCTCTTGAATAATCTGGTGGTTATCTCATTCTTTGTTAAATTGAGTTAATGATATATCGCATCTTGGTAAGCTGATTGTCCACGGAGGCAACCCACGTTCGTTTATCGATAGTGATGGGAATGTTAGAGTTGTATGTGTTCACTCTTTTGCAAAAAGGAAGTATAATTCTCGGTTTGCTGTTATATACAGACGTTAAACGGTCTCAGAAGACATTGGTTGGTAGGGTTGGTAGCTACCGATACAGCTTACGCGCGTGAAAGGTATTGTCTTCTAAGATGTAGGGTGGGCTCACCAGCTATACCAAGCATGCTCTCTATGGGACTAGTACATATGGTCCCAAAACTATTTTGGTACCTGCATTATGTATAGAGTTCAGAAGTTTTAAAAGCGATTTTTTGGCAGAGGCATATACCATTGCACCATAATCTAACTTGCAACGGATTAAAGTTATGTACAGATTTAGTAAAATATTACTGTCAACTTCCCACGTTTAGCCAGAGGGAATTTTTAATAACATAAGCCTGCATTGACAGTCCGGTGTAGTTATTTTATATGTAGGGTTCGAACCCAGGAATTTTCTTTTTCTTTGAGAGTTTGGTTTCACTACTCGAAAATTTAAATCCTGTTTGGGACCAATCTCCAATTGCAGTAAGGCCGTCTGTAGAGCTGTTTTCATAGTTTTGATATTTCTTCCTCTTGCGCAAATTATCAGATATTCCGCAAATAGTCTTGCTCTGACAGGAGCCTTTATTTTCTGCATAAGCTGATTAATCGCGATATTGAATAGACTAGTGCTGAGGGGAGATCCTTGGGATATTACATTAGACAGTGGCTATACTAGGTAGAAATGGGCGGTTTGTGTAACGTCAGTCACCTCTTTATAACGTAACCCACTAGCTCCGCCACCGTTTTTGACGCCAGTCACCACCCGGGCTGCTGATCAACTAAGCTGAGATGACGTAATCCAAAATGGCGACTGGTGGCGCGAAAACTCAAAAAATACAAAATTTAAAAGACATCTGACCCGACCTGTTGAAACAAGAATATCCGCCATTTTGATTTTGCATATCATGACGTATGTAAAGATGGCGGCTGGCGCATGCGTACACCAACTTGTTTAGTGTTTGGTTTAGAGGTGTGGTGTTTGATGTCAGTTTACTCGTCTCGATGTGCACTATATAATATGGAGGTTAGCGCATGCGCAGACCCTAAATTTTAGTTTTGGTGTCATTTTACTTTGCTCAAACAGTACAATACAAAAACTGAAGAAAAAAGGAAAATTGTCGCGCAGAATTCAGAAGATGGGATCAGCATTCAGAAGGCAGATGTTGGTGGTAGAGTTGGCAACAAAGCATCTGAACCATCTTTTGCACGTGGGAGAAAATGATGAGCTATTGGTACCATCTGGTGGACAAACGACTTTAAATCCTCGTTGACTATAGTTCTGTTCAATCAATTAGTTTTTAAGCATAAGTAGAACAAGAGCTACAGAAGAAAATGGTGAATAACGGTAGTAGAAAATGAAAATAGTCGCGGTGGTGGTAAAAATCTTAAAGTGCTATAGAATGTCTTCTTAGCTGATGCAATTGAAAGTGTACGGTTCAGAAAAGTCTAGCATTAGAAGGACCAGAGGAAGTGTTCTTTGTAGGTACAGATTTGTAATAAATATACGTGATAAAACAATAACAATTTAATACTACAAAGTTAGCAATTTAAATACAAGAGTGAATGCGGGTGTTGTGACCTAATAATACAATACAATAAACGGTGATTACGGTTAGAGAGGTAGTTTTCCGTAACCAACACGTGGATGATGTCAATGGTACCTGACGGCGTTGTCCACGGGGGCCAAGGTTGTGCCTGTGTCCAGCTGACGGAGGGTGATTGCGATGTGTTGATGCCGCGGTTGAAGCGATCTCTAAGTCAGTCGCTCGTCGAAAGATTGGTTCTTCCCACAACGAGGCCCACTGACCTGTCCACGTGCCAATGGTGGCAACCGTGGGTATTCACGACTTGACTACGTTTCGCGGGTAAGTAGATCTTACTATGATGCTCCCTGACTGTTGAACCACGACGAAGTTAACTTTGGTGAGACCACAGCATAATCAACTATTATGCCGTGTATGGTTACCATACACGGTTCAGCTGGTCTTGCCACGACCTTATTGGAAGCTAGATGATGAGGAAGTGATCGAGTCTTGGGTTATCTTGTAGCTAATTCTATCGGTTGTTGACACTTGATTGGTGATCTGTCTAATATATTTGATATGACAGTTCTATTTTTACACATGACAGTTTTGATAACACAACAATTATAATGGCAGGTGATGCTCCACAACTCTCACGGGGGATTGAGGGTGAAGATTAACAATATCAGGACACAACAGACAGTATAATCCCAAAAGAAGAACACAAAACACACGAAAATATCATAAGTGAACATGTACAATACATCCTGTAGAAACAAATGAGTAGAATAATGAAGCTATGAAGATATTGTTGATCCAGCATATCCTGCAAATACCCAAACAGCCGAATATCAACTTATACAGAAGATATATTTGATCAAAAACTATTGGAAATGAGAACGTTCACTCGTCCCAGGTGTATCAGATACCAAAGGTACTGAGCTCCGATGGAGCCCTTTCCAAGTGATCAGGCCTTGAACGACAACGCAACAAATCCTCATATCCCAGGAATCTCCGCACGGTGTGGGCAGTTTCATGTATTACCGTCTTCTGCATAAACTTATAAAGATATACTCTCATAGGCTCAGTCTCTTAATGTCCTCTCCAAGATTCTTAGAACCACACCAGTTGACGAAATGACTATCTGCCCTCCACTGTCTCTTTACTTGTATCTCGAAGTCTCTATACGTAATCTTCTCTTTGTACTTTATCTCCAGATTATTAATATTAGGAATAGCCACATCGCTCAGGACTTATCCACTATTATATCCAGCCTGTTGTGGGCAACTCGTTGGTCTGTGAGCACGGTCCCATCCCAGTCCACCCCGTATCCTGAGTTCTCTAGAACTATCTATAGTAGGGCACCTCTTTCGAGTCCTTGATCGCCTTGCACACCATCTCGGACGTCGGAGGATGCGACAGTTTCGCCTTCACTTTCTTTTCCTTCTTTGCTTTCGCACTTTTCGCCGGAGCTCATGCGGCTGGAGAAGATTGAATGGCCGTATCTAGCATTTTAATCATTAGCTTGACGGTTTGGCTCGAGAATAGGAACGACTTACTGTCGTTCTCGGAGTCCTCGAGTCAGTTCAGTTTTGTAAATAAGTAGTTTGTTTTTGGAGCTGAGTTTGCTGCGTCTGCTTTTAGTGAACGTTGTTTATTGCAAGGGCTCTCTGCGGTGTTGGGATTTTAGTTGGTGTTGTAACTGTGACGTGTTTGCTTTTGTCTGAGTTGACTTGTATTTTTCATCGGTCCCTCCATGTCATCAGTTCCTTTACTACATTTTGTAATTATTTGTTTAGTAGATTTGTGTCTTTCGAGCGTGCCATTAACGGCGGTGTCGGCTGCGTATGTTGCGATAAATGGGTGTGTAGGTAATGGAATGTCTGCTCTATACAGGTTGGAGACTGTCGGAGAGAGTGCTAAGCCCGGGGGACGCCAGCGTGTAGTAGTCGAGCGAATGTCGCCAACTTTAATTTGAAAATTAGGTTCGTAATGTAAGATTGTATGAGGATGATTGAGACTCGTCGGGATGTTTGCAGTTGTCATTTTTAAAAGGAGACTATTATGCCATACTCAGCCGAAGGCTCTGGCGATGTCTAGGAAAAATGCACCGGAGTGCTGTTTCCATTCGAAACTTGTGTGTATGTATTCGGTCACGCGGAATAGTTGGAGGGTAGTTGAGTGTCTGAGTTGGGTCTGAAACCAAACTGGTGTTCGGGTATTGTCTGGTTAGTCTTGCAAGATTTTTACCATTGAGATCACTAAGCTGATGGGTCTGTAGTTGTGAGAGTCGTGTTGGTCTTTTTTGGTTTGGGGGTCATAATAATTGATATGATTGATAATAATTGATGGGTGCATGTTTCCTGGTGTTTGGTACATGAGGAACTTCTGGAGGATTCCGACGTCCGGACCATTAACTGCGCTGACTATGCGGCACACTCTACCTTTGTGCCGTCAGGTCAAGGTGTCGAAACTTCTCACATTGTCGTGCAGTTGAGGCAACGCATAGCGCAGTTGCAAACAAAAAGATAACTATCAAGATGGGAAGCCTTCCGTATTCTATGTGTGATAGAATACATAAGAGCTGGAAGGCCGTTTACAAGGCGTGTGCAACAAGTGGTAACTGTTGGGAGGCGCAAACATCACACACTGAGCATAGCAGTGCTGCAAAACATCAAGCAGCACGCCCTATATAATTACGGGCATTGGTGACACTTAAAATGTCGCTGCTGAGGCGAGTGAGAGGGATAACTAATAAACTCAGGGTTTCAAAGAAACCCATCTTATGCGAGATGAAGTATGCACTCCCACCACCTAGGCGACCAGTCAGTGACCAACTAGATTTCCAACATATCGACCGTTTCCGGAGGAAGATTTATTAGGCTAGGACCCAGCTTAAAGAAGCCACTCCGTGCATGGCACACCTTACGGCTTACTGCAATGCCGAACAACCAGAGGTTTGCACGGCAACCACTAATGCTGAGGTTGCGGAGGCCCTTCAGGTTTGCCGCAACTACGTTGCCACAGGATTCATTCCATCTGGTGGAAGAGGTTTTCATCTGTCCACCGCCGTGTGGCTCGAATATTTAACCGATGGTTAAATCATGGGGAGCAAAATCCTCAGTGGTTTGTCGAAGGGAGAACCGCACTGGTCGCAAAGAAAGGTGAAAAATTACCGGCCCATAACTTGCAGAACACCTTACAAGACCTTTACTAGGATTTTGTATGTTAGGTTGTTGCGGGCACTGGAACCAATATTTGGACAATTCAGTGAGCAACGCGCTTCCAGTAAGAGATTATGAATGTAGAGATAATTTGTTGATTGACTGTTGCGTTACACAAGACGCACGGCAGTATCTCCGAAATCTGCCAATGGCCTGAATAGACTACCGCGAGTCATCCGTCACGACGTCGCATATGTTGCGCTGTTCGTTCGGCGAAGTTGCGGTACCAAAACCGCCAGGGAAATGTACCTGATGTCGTTGTGGAGGGCACGGTTTTTCATAACAACCGGCAGACGAACAACCCTTACACAACCGATATTTTTTTCAGGGAGATTCCCTTAGCCCTCTCTTATTTTGCATCTCGCTGCTGCCGCTGAGTGCAGGTCTCCGTAAGACCAGCGGTTATCTTTGTGAGCCACGCTCAAATAGAAGACACATGGATGAATTAAAAATCTATACCTGTGGTGAGAGCGAGCTCCAACAAGCTCTCAGGGTGGTTCAGTAATTTACGCGACTTAACTTTACGGTTAAGACGTTTGAATTTTTAAACAATTTATTTACTACTTTACACAATTAATACTTAATACAAAATGATAATATAAAATAAAGACAAATATGAATATCAACATACAAGTGATATATAAAATGTTTAGCACACGATGTGCAGAGTCTAACTCGGAACAAGAAGTGGGAAGGTGACCTGTTGGTATTGCCTATTGATGTGGCTCTATTTATCTCCTCCCCTTTTTGAAGAACGAAGCTACGGTTCGTTCCGGATTTTCATGAGAAATCCGAATTCGGTGTTCATTGGACATTCTTCTTTAGTTGTCTTACATTTCTTCAACCCTATTTTTGTTGCTGTTGTTACGATGGCCATTATGGCAGCCATGGTCCATATATTCAGGTGATGTATAGGTATTTTGATTGGTTCTGGTATATTCTGTTTGATCGTTTGAAGTTGATTTTGTATCTGATCGATGTTGTGTACCTGTACGTTTCCTAGTGTTAATTCAGGTACCTTTTCTGGATTTACAGGATCTTCTGCGTTTGGGGATTATAATTTCGGTAAATTGAATAGTTGTTGAGTTTCTGATGTTGTTGAGTCGGTCTTATCGATTTTGGTGCCTGTTTCCAATTGGCAACTTGGTTGAAGGTTACCTTTTATTATATTGGTCCACTATTGTTCCCGGCAAGTTATTCTCATTTCCTCTGGTGCTTTAACAATGTATTGACTGGTTCCATATCTCGAAACGGTTGGTTTATAGATTTTGCTATTTTTTGTTTACAGTTATTTATAGGTTTTTGAAATTTGGTTAATTTAATTTCGCAGGGGTTTTGATCATTCATGGCTGTTAGATTGTCGTCTTAGCAGAAATACATTTGGTTCTTTAAATTTTGACATTCTTCGTTGCGATAGGCACATGCCTAAACAATATTGTTTACTGCTTAGGATTGGGTATTTGGTTCCATGAATTAACATGGTAAAAATGTGTCGACTTTTAGGGACTGGTAAAGTGTATAATTAATAATAATTATACTCCGATTTATGTACTAGAGGTATCTCTATTTGAAATATAATAATGAAATTGTTTTGAACTCACTTTATTTTAAATATTTTTTCGTATAGATTTAGATCAGTGGTTGTTATTAGTTTTGCATTAGCTACATAATTTTGTATTTTATTGATTTCTTTTATTATAAATTTTGGTTTTAATATTGACGTGTGAAATATTCCTAATTTTGAAAAAGTGGTTGCATTTTCGGTTGTTAAAGCCAGTTCCTGAATATTGTTTAGTAAATGGCTGTGTGAGTAATTCCAGAATTTTTATGCGGTGGTAATGAGTTAGTTGTTCGTTCCTAAGGCTATTAATTGTATTACCCAATTCGTTTATTCTATTCACTATTGTGTCTTGATTATGACTCAATTTTACTATTGCTTCATTGAATTATATTATAGCTTCAAGCATCAATCAATTCTGCGATTGGACAAGTTCATCAATATTATTTCGATCTGTCGTTAAAACTTCTATTGCCTTATATATACGTTCTCCGTCTTGTGAATCTAGATTTCCTGTGATTGATTTAACGATAGAACCTAGTCCGTTTATCATGCCACGTTTCTGTCTGTTATTAAAAGTATTCATATTTGGAGAAATCCTATAAAATAGCTCATCTATGTTACCTATAGTAAAATTCATCGTTCGCATAAAATTTTGGTATTCAAAGTGGTAGTCTGTCGTCATGAATTTAATCGTGTTTGCGTAGTGTTGCTTTATTTGGTCGTACACTTTATGTAATTTTGTCAAGTCATGTATGTGCAGTAAATTTCATCCGTTAGTCTTGATGTATGCTGTTCCGACTTTCCTGGGTAGGATGCCAGGATTTGTAAAGTTTTGTATCTGTCCATTTATTCCTGTTGTAAGGAACCTGAAAGGCGCAAATTTCGTAAATGGGGTATAGTTTGTTCGTATTTTTATGATTTATTAAAATAGCTTTGTTATGTTCTAATAATGAGATTATTGAATATGGTCCTGAAAATGGATTCTTATGTTTTTTTATGGGATCCGGGCGGAATCTCTATAGACAATGTCGCCTGCTTTGAATTATTGGTTAGTGTGTTTGTCCATTATAATGTTTTTAATTTCGAGTTTTCGATCCAGTTTCTTACTATGTCATAAATAATTTGCATTAGTTCCTTATGTTGTACGTTACACTCTTGGGTAATTATTAATTATTACTTCCGGGTCGTAGTTGAACATTTCGGGTATACAGCCAAATATTAAATCGAAATGTGGTTTTAGCGTTTCGGAATGTTTTGTCGAGTTATAGGCTAATATAGAGCATACTGTATATTCGCCTATAACTATATAAATAGCTAATACTAAATAACTAATAAATACCATAGTATTAAGTCGAATGCTTTCATATTTTTAAATTTAGCTTTAAACAAACGATAATGTTCGATGATTGTGCTGTGAAATCTTTCAATTGATCCGTTTGATGTCGAGTTTTGAGGTGTGGTTGTATGTAATTCTATTTGATATGCCGCAAGTAGCTTCTTATTACTAAGTTCGAGAACTCCGTACCTGGATCTGCAATTAGGGTTTTACACGCTCCATATTGTGAAAAGTATTTGATTAGGTTTTTTGCAATTTCGGTGGCACTTCTACCTTTGATCGGAAATGCTTGGCCAAATTGACTAAATGGATCTATTATTGTTAAGAATATGGCTTGTTCATTTTGGAATGTATCGTTATGAAGCATTTCTAAAGGTTTGGATGCTGTGGGGGTGTGTTCTAATGCGACTTGTACTGGGTCTCTGTTGTACTTGCACGTCTTGCATAATTCACAATTTCGTACATACTCTTCTATATGTTTCTTTAAATTTGGATAGTAGTATTTTTTCTTTATTCTTAGGTATGTGTCTTCCGCTCCCCGATGATTACTCCTCCCCTTATGGTACTTCATGATCGTCTCAGTTAACTCGTCCTCGTTAATTTCATCCCTAATTTCCAAACATCTATAAAATTTGGGTGATTCCACGTTATTAACAGTTTTATTGATTGCCGAACTTACTAGTTCTTAACCTTGTTAGTTTACAAAAACGCAATATTTCCTTTGGGGTAAAATTTCTCTATTTGGCTGGGTTCATTTTAATTAAAGTTTGCATAGATGAAATTTCGTGTTTGTCTTTTCTGACAGAATATTTCTGGTTTGTCCGTATTTTTAAAAACGTTCTGATTGGTTTTGCTGTTAACGATTTCTTCCTCGAGTATCGGTATACCTGGTGCTGTGTATGAGTCTGCATTTCAATTAGCTGTTTCGTCGTCGTCAGTTTCTGTTATTTCCTCGTCGTCAATATTATTGGCCATTGATTCGTTATCTATATCAAGTGGGTTTATTTATACTCCGGAAAGTGCATTGGCTGCGCAGTTTAGCTTTCCTTTCTTATACTCGATTTTAAATTAATATTCTTCTAGTTTTAATCTCCAACGGAGTAATTTTGAATTTGGTTGTTATAAGGAAATTAGCCATTTTAACAGTTTATAGTCTGCATATATGGTGAATTTACGTCCGTACAAATATGATCTAAAATAATTTGTTGCTCATACGATGACTAATAACCCCTTTTATATCATGCTGCACCTATATTCCGTTTCGTTCACCCGTAAGCTATCGGGTGGTCCGAATTTGGTTCAGCCTGGCTCAATATTCAAGCTATTGCTACATTGAAGGCGTCGGTTGTTAATATAAAATCTTTAGAAAAATCTGGTGGTATTAGCACAGGTTAATTCATTAAAATGTTAAAGGCACGAGTTAAAGGCAGCAGTGTATTCCTCGTCATTGATGTTTATTTTAGGGTTAAGAAAGCTTCGTGACGTGTGCGAAGTTTTCTATGAATCTACGGTAGTATCTAACTAGTCCTAGAAATGGTTTGATTTCTTTGGGGGTTTTAAGTATTGGGAATTTCCTTATTGCATCCAGTTTCCTTGGATTCGGACGAATCCCGTCTGCTGACCACGTGTCCTAGAAACTCGGCTTCCTTCTTTAGAAAATCGCTTTTGTCTAGCTTTATCTTTATGTTGCTTTGTCTGTAGCGCTCGAATACCAATTTTAGTTTTTCTACGTGTTCCTGTAATCAAGTGGAGAAGACTATGATGCCATCCATGTATACAAGGCATGTTTGGCCAATTAGGCCCTCTAATACGCTCTGCATGAGCCGGGAAAAGGTTGCTGGAGCCCCAGATATTAAATCGATCGTAGAAAAGTATTGGTCAATTTTGTCTAATATTTCATCTATTCTGGGAAGTGGGTGTCTGTCTAATATAGAATGGACGGGAATGTCATGGGCCGTCCTTATTCGATGTTTTATTAGATTAGTGTGAGTCAAAGATTCATTTTTATTTAGGAAGATGTCTTGATATTCCGACAATAAATTAAGTAATACTTGCTTCTCTTCATCGTTTAAATAATCCGTATCTATTTGCTCGATTATTGCTTTTTCATTTATAATTGGTTTTTGGTTGCCCATCGCATTTTTAATATTTATATTGTTAATCCGAACTGCATGTGGAATATTATTATGTTTAACGGCCCGTTCATGTGACATTCATGTATGGCTATCTAGTGCTTCAAAAGCGTATTGTCTGTTTAATTTGCTGACTGGCTTATTATGTATGTTTATATAACTTTGTTCGGTGTCATTTAATATTCGGTTTACTATGTCAAGTTCGTTATTATGTACAAAATATTCTTGGGTTACTACATTATTTAGATCTATTTGGTTTTCGGACGATAATAAACCACCTGCTTTGGGTTCTATCGTTACCGATTAATTATCGCTATGTTCTTGTGGAAGTTGTATTTTAATAT
Source organism: Tillus elongatus (assembly GCA_964006375.1). Taxonomy (NCBI): domain Eukaryota; kingdom Metazoa; phylum Arthropoda; class Insecta; order Coleoptera; family Cleridae; genus Tillus; species Tillus elongatus. Next base: position 94,588,681 of record OZ023265.1, on the reverse strand, counting down.
ATTTGTTGCCTATATATAGCTTTTGGTTTTTAAAATCGATTTTAGCTTCATTAAACTCTATACCTAGAAGACCACTATAGTGATTATTAAAGATAAAATTCTTGTGTCTTATCTTAAATTGAATTTAATCTAATGTTCGCACTTTTCAAATGTTTCGACGTGCCGTGGGCTGTCCGTATAATGAGCGGCTGCTCGTATACATTGTCTGAAAATTTATAATATGCTACTATGTGGTTCAAAAGATTTTTTGAAGAACCCGAATCTAATAAAAGTTTACCCTGGATTTCTTCGAGTTCTATATAAGGTAAACGGCTTAAGGCGCTATAATCCACCTAAAAATGCTTTCAAAGTTTGATTCTGGTAAATATTCGTTTTAGTTACCCGCACTGCCTCATTGTTTTCGTTAGCAATTAAATTTGATATAAGTAATTGTTCTATGTGAAGGCACCTGTTAGCGAACGACAATGCATCTTCTACATTTCTCTGTATCAGTGTCAACATCTCGGCCAGTAGGCTAGAGTCATCACGCTGATCAGTAAAGTTTTGCACGATTGCACTTCTCAAATCTGCCCATGAATTTATAATTTTAGTAATAACAATGAGCCGTGCTGTTCCTGTTAGTTTAGTCTGTATATAGTTAAATAAGAAATGATTCATATACAAATTGTCGTTAGCCACGTAAAATTGATTTAGACTTTAAAAAAATGCCTACATTTGCGGGTTGACCGTCAAATTCCGTAATAACCTTAAAAAAGAATTCCTCAAATTGATCTGTCATGTTGCTACTTCTATTTAAATGATTTTCTATTCTAATATTATCAATGATACTAATTGATCTAAATCTATATATCAGACATACACTATATCAATATAACACATATATGGAAAAATATGTAGGAAATGTCAAAAATGGGATAGCAGTAAAAAATTCACAATAATATGATGGTTTCTGCTCTCATTTAGCTGCTTGGCTACTGGTTCTGCTATCACTTGAGTCTGCTTGGCTCTACTTAGTTATTGGGCGTCGATACACTTAAAAATCAATCTTATTTTGATTTTCTAACCAATACTAACGACTGAGCCACTTAACTTTACGGTTAAGACGTCTGAATTTTTAAAACAATTTATTTACTACTTTACACCATTAATACTTAATACAAAATGATAATATAAAATAAAGACAAATATGAATATCAACATACAAGTGATATATAAAATGTTTAGAACACGATGTGCAGAGTTTAACTCGGAACAAGAATGAACGACGTATCACAGGCAAACAGTCTACTTATAGCAAATCGCCCAGGCGTGGCACTATTGTTTCCAGAGGTGACTTTTTGGTCTTGTTGACGCTGTTTACCACGTGTGATATTCCGTCCATTCTGCCATTCTCAGCTTGCTCGCTTGAAGGCGACTTCCATCTTCATGCTAACTCGGCTGTGCTGTTCGTGGGAAGGTGACCTGTTTGTATAAAGGCCTATTGTTGTGGCTCTATTTATCTCGTGAGATAAATGGAGCCCAAACAATGGCCCGTTATACTACAATGTCGCCTTCCCACGGTAAGAACCGCTGAGTCAGCCGTCGTCTTAACGGAGCCAAGAACTTTGCAGGTTCAAAGTGCAAGTAGAACGGAATATCACTGTGAGAATCTACATCAGCAGATTCCTTGTTTATCCAGAGACAATAGTGCCACGCCTGGAGGGAAGACTATAAAGAGGCTACTCACAGAGGTAGAACCGTTCATTATTGTTCCGAGTTAGTCATTGGCACACCGAGTGCATAGACATTAGATCACATGTAGGTTGATCGTCTTATTTTTAGTATATTATATTATTCATTTTTTTTGTAACTAAGTAATTAAGTATTGATTGTTCAAAGTATTAAATAAATTGTTTTAAAAATTCAAACGTCTTAACCTTGAAGTTAAGTGGCGCAGTCGTTAGTATTGGTTAGAAAACCGAAAGCATATCGATTTTTAAGCGCATCGACGCCTAATAACCAATTCTAGCCAAGCAGAGCCAAGTTAAAGCAGAAATAGTGGCCAAGCAGAGCAAAATGGAAGCAGCAACCATCGTATTATGGTAAGTTTACTGCTATCCCATTTTTTACATTTCCAATTTTTATATGTGTTGTATTGAAACGTTATATGTCTGATTCAGAGAAAGAATCACAAAGTTTATGTAACATAGAGTATAGATTTAGATCAATCAGCATTAGCGACAATAACATAACAGTAAATCATTCAAATATTAATAAGAGTAGTAATAGTAGCAACATGACAGACCAATTCAAAGAATTTTTTCTGAAAGCTATTCCCGAGTTCGACGGGCAACCAGCCAACGTAGGCAACTTTTTAAAGGCATGTGACTTGGTCATGAATCCGTTCTACGTGCCAAACGAGAATCTGTATATGAATCACTTCTTGCTAAATTATGTTCAAACTAAACTAACGGGAACAGCCCGGCTTATAGTAAATACAAAATTAATACGTGGGCAGACCTGAGAGAGGCCATTGTTCAGAATTTCAGCGATCAAAGAGATGATCACAGTTTATTAGCTGAGATGTTGACCTTGAAACAGCGTAATGCTGAAAATGCACTGTCGTTCGCTAACAGATGCCGTCATATAGAGCAATTGCTCATCTCGAGTTTAATAGCTAACGAGCAAAATGAAGGCGTGCGATTAATTACGAAAGACATATACCAGAATCAAACATTAAAAGCGTTCTTAGGAGGGTTGCGCAATCCGTTAGGGCTTGTCCTGCGTAGTCAAGCACCTTCAAGCATAGAACAAGCTTTGAAATTCGTATTCGCAGAGGAAAATTTCGATTATAGAGATAAAACAATAAATAAGAATTTCAGTAATAATAATAAATTAGAAGGACAGAACCGTACTTTCTTTCAAAGACAAAAAAACCCACCTTTTCAGAATGTACAATTTCAGAGACCTTTTCAAACAAACTTTAGACCATTTCAACAACATAATAATCAAAACAATCACACAAATTCCCAGCCTAGACAAAATCAACAATTTGTACCAAGGCAAAATTTTTCGAGTCAATTTAGGCGACCCAACTTCAATAATCAACCGGGTCGACCCAATGTAAATCATAATGCTAACAGAAATTATCACGAACCAATGGAAGTAGATAGTTCTAACACTAGAATGTCGCTACCAAGGGGAGCAGCTCAACTGAATAACATAGAATTTAATGATAAGGACATAAATGAAACAAATTACGATTTAAATTACGTGAACGAAGAATTAAATTACGAAAATTCGCCAGCAAACGAATAAGATAGTCAACAACAAAATTTTCATATAGCAGACACGTATACGGACAACCGGTAGTACATATTAACCATATAGATATGCCAACAAATAATTTAATTAACGAGGGCAGTGATAGTAGTTAAAATTGTAAGAAAGGAATGAATGACCATAGAATTAATTTAAACTTGAACTTGAATAAGGACGCAAGCAACATGAGACCCATACATTCGCTTGATTTCGTTGACGAGTCAAAATCGAAGCAGAACGTTCAACAGAACAATAACAGTATTATGAATTATGTAAATTCCTGGCTCACCAGTGGTAATATAATAAGGAGAGTAAACAAAAGTCCACAGAGCAGTTTAAATGAAGTTCCCATTACAAACGAACATTTTATCGAGGAAACTGATCTTAACAAGTTATATAATATATACGACGTCCAAACAAAAAGTAAAAATCATTCAAAATCTAGTACTGAATTAATTAAGCAGTCGGATAGAACACTGGGTAAAAATAAATTAGTAGTAAGAAAACCAGATGAAGATGAACCTTTAGGCCGACATGATAACACGGGGAATACTGGGCTAAAAACGGAAAAACAGGTAGTAAGCGAAACAAACCCTAAAGCACAAAACTCTAATATTGATAATAAACAAAGTTTTACCATAAAAAAAATATTACTGAAACAAACCCCATAAAAATCCAAAAGTCCAATATGACTAATAATTCTAAAACAAAACTACCCATATTGGAAAAATTAGAATCCACATCAGACCACAGAAAATCATGCTAGCGCATGAAACTAAACGCCGACATCGCTCATTTAATGAAACTTGTGAACAGATGCAAAACAAATTCGCTTTTCCCCAGATGAGACAGAAAATTGAAAATTATATTAAAACCTGTGAATATTGTAACAAAAAAGATTACAATGTATTTAAATTAAATAAACTAAATAAGCAATCGACTTATATTACCTAAGTGAGGTAAAACGGGAAAATCGGATAAATAACATACATGACTTGACACAATGACCTAAAGACTACAAACAAATAAAACGACACTAAGCAGACACCGTTACATCCATGACAAATATATACAGGCGACTAAGATGACGAAAAAACACACTTACTGTAACAAATACTTAAAATATACTAGTAGATAAACATTAAATAAAAATTATATTCAGGACCGCACTCAACAAATTTTAAATTGAATAACTAAGCTGCTGATTAATATTGTCGTAAAGAAAAAGGACATATAGGCGTAAAGACATTTTAATGCATTCACCTGTGTTATAACACCAGACGTTTCCAAAGAAATATTATATTAACAACAAAATCGAGGTACAACGAAGATAAGAAATAATTACTAGCCATCATAGGGGCAACCGATTATTTCAGACTCACACTCAACAATCTGTGGACCGTAACTAGGAAAAAGAATTAGTTAACAACAAAACTAATCAAAAAGTCCAAAATTACGGACGAACCAAATATATTCTATGTCAGAAAATAGACGACAGACTTTCATATAAGTAAAATTTAAATTAAATAGAAACCAGCCATAGAAGAAAAATTATAACAGAACACGTTGACCACAAAATAAATATTATTAAAATGTATTGTGGTTGGTTTAATGAAATTATCTCTCTAACGTTGCTTAGTGCAGTGTCAAGATCGATGTTAGATTTCTTCTTTCTCTTCTTTGGTTGAGTTTCCGGTTGTACAGGTATCAAAAAGTCGGTATCAACTACTTTAGTTGCTGGCTGATTGTCAACAGATGCTGAAAGATCAATAAGTGAACCAGTGCTACTAGATGGTGCTGGTCTGTTAACAGACTCTATTTGATTTTCCGGACATGCAAGAGGTTGTGCCTCTTGAGCATCAGCATCGCTCATAAGATCTTGAGAACTGATTGTGTTTTCTAGTGGAGGTGATGTGCTTTCAAGAATAGCTTTGTCATTTGCACCGCGAGTTTCTATACTGTCGTTTTCTAAACGAGTTGGCAGATTTGTGTTGACTTTATCGCTGTTTTTACAATTAGCAGCAACATGGTCTGTCTGTTTGCATAAAAAGCAGGCCATATCGTCCGAATTTATAAAAATTCTGTGCTCCATGCCCTCAAAAACAAGGCATAATGTCGATGGTAAGGTTTGATCTGCTGGAAGCGGTGTTATATAAACCTGTCTTCTAAAGCTTAAGTTGTGCGCGAACTCGTCCCCGACCATTCCCGCTCTCAAGAAAGATGGCTGGCTAACTAAATTTAACCCACACTCTTTAAGTGCGTCAGCAATAATTTCGGGCGGTATATATGGGCTTGCGTTCGAAATTAGAATTCGCTTAGCTGGAGTAACTAAACGTCTGACACTAGTATCATGTTCACCTATTTTTATTGTGTTATGCTCGTTTATCACTAAATCTACTAAGGTGGTTGTGGATAAATAGATGCAAACACGATTGTGTGACATTCTAGAAGCAAATAAAATATTTCTCGCACTGGTTATCTTACTGATTGCTTTTACATACTCAATAAGTTTTCGGCCATCAACTGCATAAATGATAATAGCTTGTTCTTTCTTGGGTATTACTTGAACTGGGCGTGATGCAATAGCCTGAGCATAGGATCCGAGTGTTGAAGCGTTTGGGTTTTCTGATCTAGTGGTCATTATATTTGTGGATACAGTAGGTTGGTTAACTATTTCTTCATTGTTGGGTGTTTGGCTGCTCCTATACATAGAGGCAGCCTGGTTTTGTAGACTTATTTTGTAGCCTTAATATGCAGGCCACAAGTCGAACTCCATCAGTGTATGTGTTGCCAATTATTATTTTTAAGAACGAAGTTTATGTATGATAATATATTTGCGATAATACTATCTCTGTGTATCGATAAAAACATGCAAATATTTACTTGATTTGTATTACCGTTAATTTGTAATCTGTCACTTAATTGTTCAAGAGTGCACTTTTAATATAAGATTATTTACTGTAGCCACTATCTGACACTATGAAATTTATTAGCACTAAAAAACTGTCAAGAAATGAGCTTAAATAAGTCGTAATATCGCGAAAACTACGATCCGAGATGAACGATGTTTACACGACAAAGCCTTAAACTCGAATCCCATACAAGAATATAATTTGACATTTAAGAGAAATATTAGTTTTGCTGTAAAGGTATATGTAGCGAGTGTCCTAAAATAATGAGACATTCTTGATAAAATAATATTACATTCATTTTGAGTAAAACATAAGGCGCCCAACTTAATGAAATACAAGAGTCACTTATTTACAAATTAAAGACTAAAGTAAGCAAACATTAAATAATAAACACATTTATTCAATATAAAATACATAATTTGCTATAAAATACATTTAATTGCAATATATACACCTTATATATAAATAACAAAAACCTTCGTTTACAATAATATAGATTCATAAAAGGCTAAGTTTGACGTCATAGTGTACAAGTTTTGTACACTTTTAAACACTTTTGTACATCTATAAACATCTATATACACACAGCTTTGACGACTTTGAAAGTGTACATCACATAGTCTCAATAATAATAATAATAATAATAATAATAATAATAATAATAATAATAATAATAATAATAATAATAATAATAATAATAATAATAATAATAATAATAATAATAATAATAATAATAATAATAATAATAATAATAATAATAATAATAATAATAATAATAATAATAATAATAATAATAATGATAATAATAATAATAATAATAATACTTAATTTGCCCTATACAGTTATCATCATACGATACATAAAAAATCATGCACCTAGTGAAGAGTATAGCTTTCTGTATATTCTGAATGTTTTTTATGGTAAGCTTGGACCTGAAAATCTCTTACATTTATTAAAGCACTTTTGACTCGTTGAAGCTGTTATTAAAACAATGTTTAAAATAATTTGCCTATTTTAACAAGTGCAAAAGTTATTTTTATAGTCACCTACTTTCATTGTGTTTCAATTTCCGTTCGTGAAATATAATTTAAAGCAAGTGTTATCAGATTTGTAGTTGGAGAAGACAAGGAAATAGTGCTCTAATAAAAAAATCTTTATTATTATTATGCCACCTAATCCGAAATTATAGCAAACAATAAAGGAAAAATGTTAGATTGTGGATTTATTCTGTTATCTATGAGTGGTAAAAATCTTTAAAAAGGCTGGCTAATTCATACGAATAAATATTTACTAAATAAAAATTCTCTTAATATGCAATATTTTGGAAAATGGTATACCTACTATGTACGTACGCGAGTGTTTTTGTGTGTATGCCTATATGCATATGTGCGTGCGTGCCCATGCATGTGTACATACGTATTAGTATGTGTGTACAGTTTGACAGGTAACGAAATTGGACTCGTTCCTTACGCTTATTTAGCTTTCGAACCATAAACGAAACAAGAGATTATCACCATGAACCATGGAATGGAAAAAGTCTAACTGCTAATATAAGGAAAAAAGTTATGAAGGAGTGGATAAGACGTCGTAATACCTATTTCTTTTACGATAATATTGTGAGCGTGTGTAGATGCATGTCTACATGAGGGCTGGTGTTTGAATGTGGTGTGTTTGTGTGGGTGTGTGTCCACATGTGTGTGTGTGTGTGTGTTTGTAGGTGTGTATATGCATATGTGTGTATACGCCTATTTGTCTTTCTTTCGTCGTATTCGCAAACAGCATACCGTGTGTATAAAGCAAATCATATACCTAACGTTTTTCAGTATCATATGGTGTTATTCACAACGTGTGTAAATAAAAAAATTAAGATAATTGTTCATTTTCCTTAAATACTTCGCTGTTAAGCTAGGTTCATATACTCGTGAATTGCGAAATGCATATCGTGTTTCTATTGGTTTATTTAGAATAATATCACAATTAGTTAAAATATAATACGTTTCACGGATACTTAGCAATTCGCATTTTGCGTCTCTACGAACCTAATTGCAGACACTGATTACAATAACGTAAGCAAATATGTATTTTTAAATGGAAACGTATGTCGTTTCCATTTAAAAATAGAGCCCCAATCGAATTAACATAAATCATTTTAATTTATTATATTTTAATTGAAATAATTGAAAATCTTATAATAAGTGCTGAAAATGGTGTCCACGCACAAGTCGGCAGTGTTCGAGATGCCAGTAAACATTTTTAAGGGTGCGCAGAATAACATCTGGCGAAATGACTCTTATCATTGTTTTCAAATCGTGTATTAAAAGTGGCCCGACAAAAAATTCCAGTGGCGAAAAATAAGGTGATCTAGGTAGCTATTTAAGAGATCCTCTGTGGCATATCCTTTATCACAAAACAGTTCACCAACGCGGCAACGAACTGTACACCTAAATTTGGAGTAATATACTACTCCAAATTTAGGTGTACAGTGTTCACACGGTATGCTGTTTGCGAATACGACGAAAGAAAGAGAAATAGGCGTATACACACATATGCATATACACACCTACACACACACACACACACACACACACACACACACACACACACACACACACACACACACACACACACACACACACACACACACACACACACACACACACACACACACACACACACACACACACACACACACACACACACACACACACACACACACACACACACACACACACACACACACACACACACACACACACACACACACACACACACACACACACACACACACACACACACACACACACACACACACACACACACACACACACACACACACACACACACACATGTGTGGACACTTACACCCACACAAACACACCACATTCAAACACCAGCCCTCATGTAGACATGCATCTACACACGCTCACAATATTATCGTAAAAGAAATAGGTATTACGACGTCTTACCCACTCCTTCATAACTTTTTTCCTTATATTAGCAGCTTTTTCCATTCCATGGTTCATGGTGATAATCTCTCAGAGGATCAATAAGTTTCCAGAATGTTTTTAAACACCCTTGATCATTGACAGGTAGTTAATCTGAAAGGCGTATAAACAAATGACTACGTTTTCACTTGAAAAATAGTGACAATGTGTTTGTGTCGTCATGACAAATATAGCAATATTCTATGAATTTCGATAACTAATCGCTGCCGGGTACCATGGTACCAGATAACTACAACCGATAGAAAATAACGCGTACAATTGTCGCCACTGTCTTGTATACATATAGTCACTGTAAATGGATACGCATTTTAAGTAACACTATCTGTTATTGGCAGAAGAATGCCGACCATTGTAGTTAACAAGTCCTGTATATATTTTTAGTCACACAGTAGAAAAGACGTTTCTAAAAAAGAGAAATTCAAAATATCTGACATTTAATTGTTTAAATATAAAATAGTAACTACTAACACTATTTTGCCAACATGTACGCGTTTAGATAACCAGTATACTTTTGTAACTTACTGGCTTTTTGTGTGAATGGCATATAAATGACAATATTCATACATATTTCAGTTTATATCTTCACTGTGTACAGTGAAGACGTGCCTGTGAACAGTGTTATCAGACACACAGCTGTTGGTGAGAGATATAATTTATATTAGTGAATTTTCTTAGAAAAAATTCACTAATGAGGAGATCTCGACTTTTGAATTTTGAAAAAATTTCTTCAAATGAGCGCGATCTAGGACCCCTAGAACCCATATCCGGGGTCAGTTTCAATTTTTATATGTTTATATATATATATATATATATATATATATATATATATATATATATATATATATATATATATATATATATATATATATATATATATATATACACCGATAACTCAAAAAATAATGGGCCGATTTTGATAAAATTTGGCATGTACTTTTCTTTTGTAAATAGCTTGGATAAGTTCGTTAGTCAGGAAAATCGGACGAGGTTTTCCAGGAAAATTTTGAGTTTTCATTCGAAAAAAATTATTATCTCAAAAAGTAATTAGCCGATTTTAATAAAATTTGGCATGTACTTTTCTTTTGTAAATAGCTTTGACAAGTTTGTTAGTCAGGAAAATCGGACGAGGTTTTCCGGGAAAATTTTGAGTTTTCATTCGAAAAAAAATTTTATCTCAAAGAATAATAGGCCGATTTTGATAAAATTTGGCACGTACCTTCCTTTTGTAAATGGCTTTGACAAGTTCGTTAATTTATAGTTTTATTATCATTTCGACATCGTGATATATAGCGGCTCTTATGGGGAAGGTGGCGAAAAATCGCCTCCAGCTATGGAAAGTACTAGTAATATTAATTTAGAGCTAATTTCAAATAGTATACAAAATGATATGATTGTTTCCTCTACAATTATAAATTCGGAAACAATAAAAGATATACGTAAAAGAAATATCAACTTTGATAATACATTTAATACGGAAGATACAGGGCCACTTCAATTATTTATAGAACACGAAACTGAAAATGTGGGTAGATTACATCATATGCAAATTGGAAGGATAATTAATAAACCAATTGTCAAATGAATTGCAAACAAATATTATTGAAGTTTCCCGAGTAGAACGAAGTCGCGAGATAACAATAGCCAACTCATACAATGTATATAAGAAGTACAGATCCCGATTCAACACCCAAGGTCGCTGACGAATGGGTTAATTAAAAGCAGCGCAATAAGAAGAATAGACTATTCATAAATGGGTAAACAACTAGACCTTCAATTCAGCAACCAGCCACCTGCTAGGATCACCTTCAAGACTGCAACTTAGGTGGAAACCGCCTCTCGGTCCACGCCCCACCAGAGACTATATATGGAAGTTACCAGACCACGGACGGACATTCCTACATTGTTATTGCTTGAGTCTCTTTTAAATTGTCATAATTTATATTTATCATTTTTTATTATTATTCATAAGTATTTTATGTAACTATAATCAATAAATTCTTTTAAAAAGTCAAGTGTGTTAACAAGAAAGTTAACTGGCGCAGTCGCAACGGATAGTGCTGAAGAACCAAAAGTATATTGATTCTTTGCGTTTCAACGCTTAACAGCCAAAGAACCGATCAAGAGAGACGTCATGAAGACAGCAGCAATAGCATCGATTCTGTAAGTTGTTTGCTTCCTTTATTTCCTATATATATATATACTGTATTTCCTCATATATTGATAATATTATATGTCTGATAGCGATATTGATAATTTAGAACATTTGGAATATAGATTAAGAAATATTAGTATTGGCGAAATTGATATTGTAGAACAACCCGATATAAATAATTCTAATTTAAATATGGCAAATCAATTCCAAGAGTTTTACCTTAAAGCAATCCCCGAATTTAACGGACAACCTGAAAATGTAGGGAACTTCTTAAAAGCTTGTGATCTAGTAATGAACCAATTCTATGATGCAGATAATCCAAATTTATATCTAAACCATTTTCTATTAAATTATATTCAAACGAAACTAATTGCACAAGCCAGGTTAATTATTAACACTAAAATTATAAACACATGGGTAGACTTAAGACGGGCAATTGTTGAGAACTTCACCGACCAGCGAGATGAAATTAGCTTACTAGGCGAATTATTAACATTGAAACAGAGACATAACGAGGATGCCTTAGCGTTCAGTAATCGTTGCAGACACATTGAACAATTACTCATCTCTAATTTAATATCTAATGAACGTAACGAGGGAATTTTAGGATTAAAACAAAACATGTACAGACAACAGACACTGAAAGCGTTTATCGGTGGATTAAAAAACCCCCTCGGTATGGTGGTCAGATCCACTCGACCGGACAGCATAGAACAAGCTTTAAAATTTATATTTTCCGAGGAAAATTATGAATATAGGGACAGATTATTACAACGGTCAAATTTCAACAATAATAACAATAACAGGCACGACAAACAACAAAAACCAGTTTTCCAAAGAAATACCCCAAATTTTAACAATATTCAATTTCAAAAACCCTTCCAACAACAAAATTATCGTGCACCCTTTAACCATAATTCAAACAGACCCCAAATGTCTCACCCACAATTTCAGGGGAACCCTTCAAATCAATTCTCAATGAGAAGACCGACGTACAACCCTAATGACAATACTAGAAGATATCCACAGGCTATGGATGTCGGCAGTAACAACACGAGACATACGAATTTCAGCCGACAACAACCCTCACAAAATAGACGAAACAATTTTCCTTCCAACAATTTTCAAAAAAGACAAAATTTCATACCAGAAGAAATAAACTATAACGAAACGAATAATTCTTTTCCTTTCAATGAATTAGAAAGAAGACAACATTTCTTACCAGAAGAATTAAATTATGACGTAACATATAATGAACAATCACCCTCTGAATTATACGATGCCCAGCATCAAAATTTTCCGATAGCAGGGAGCTCAAAAACAGAACCGTAATAGATATTAATAATTTTAACACAATATCCCAATTACCCTACGTAATAATAAAAGAACTACCCGGAAAAATACTGCTCGACTCCGGTAGTACTAAGAGCCTTTTAAACCCGTCCATAGCATATAACAACTTTTATAATAAGATTTACAATCACCCGTTTTTAATTAAAAGTGCTCATGGTTATTCTAGCCATAATAATCGAGCCAGAATAATTTTAAACTCACTAACGGACAGTGAGCAAGAGTTTTGCCTATTTGAATTTAACAAAAATTTCGTAGCTCTTATTGGAATTGACTTTTTGATAAAAAATCAAGCGAACATTGATTTTAAAAACCAGAGACTCAATTTAAAAAATCGAAGCATTAAGATAAACTTCCCTCATACAAGGGATCATGAAGATAAGATGGGTAGTAATAGTAGTAGCAATAACAATCGGATAAGTAGGCTCATCAAAGCAAATGATGAAATGAATCACCTTAACGTAAGTAATACAATAGACAGAAGCATTATTGCACTTGAACTTGAACTAGGAAAGCGTAATCAGCCATTAAATGATGACGATAGAAGGTTACAACAAGTAACAAAGGACACAGGAGAAAACTTCACCCATAATAAATGTAAACGGGATCAAGTTTCATTAAACACATATGAATATCGTCGAAATAAAAATGTGAGTGATACGAGGACGATACAAAAAGATATAACGGAGCAAATTCAAAATAAACCAAATAGGATATTAAATAATTCTTACGATCACCAGAATTATAATAATAATTATACGGGGAGTGTACAAAAAAATATTACAGATAAAATTAGGTTAGATGTCTTGCACAAGCCTCGACAAAAAGCGAGCAATGCAGACAGTATAATGAAATATGTATATTCAATGTGTAAAAAACACAATAAAATCGACCAACCCGTTAAAATCGAAGAGTTTATCCCAAATACAAAGGCACCTTGTTACAGGGCGGTTATTCCGAACAAAATAAAATATACAGGCACCACGCAAAATGATAAGTTAAGTAATAATTTAATTCAGGTACAGGACGACCATCGGCAAATAGGTAAGGAACAAATTTCACAAATAATAAAATCAAAAATCAATAACGAAAGGAAATTCTCACACGATAAGGTTTACAAGTCGGAAATAAATCCCGTAAATAATGAAACTCAATCAATATTAAATAATATAAATAAACAAGAGAAAATCATACATATAAACGACAATGAAATTAACGACGCAATCGGATTATTTCACGGAAGTAAATTAAATCACATAAATGCCAAAGAAACATATTTAAGGATGAAAACTAAATTTAATTTTCCAAAAATGAAACAAAAAATAAAAGCTTTTATTAGAGCTTGCCAATATTGCAATAACGAAAAAAATAACTCGTTCCAACTAAATAGATTAAACAAACAGTACGATTATATCACCTAGCTAAGTCGAACCTAGATATTCGGATAATCGACAAACGAGACATGACGTAAGAAACGGACTAATAAAGCCATAATACTAAACGACAAACTTGACAAACAGACGATCACCAATTTAAATAACGTTCACCTTGCAGGTTCATTCTCTTCACCAGAGTAAAACCACAATTAGAAGACCTAACAGACAATCCAGGCATACTGCCACGCAAACTGGGACAAGCCTTTTCAGAAAACGATAAATGGAGAATGATTCATATACATGACCTAAAACAACTATACGACGACTTTAACAGACTAAAAACTTACTTTGACAACATAATAAGCGTAATGAATGCAGAATACAAGTTAGAATATAAAAATTTTTATTTTAACAATCAATTTCACCATCAGCAATATTGATGACACATTTCATCGAATATTTCCAAGAACGATTAGGAACAAAAGAGGTATAATAAACGGACTAGGATCAATATTCAAATCAATAACTGGGAACTTAGATGCAGATGACGGCGACAGAATATATAAAGCTCTTGAAATTTTGAAGAAAGATCAAAATCAAGTACATCAGCTTTTCAGTTCACAAACATCCCTAATGATAGATGCTATAACAGAGTTCAATAAAACAATAGACAACCTGAACCATAACCAAGAAGCCATAGTAGCGAGAATAAACGATTTGGAATATACAATAGATAGTCTAAAAAGCGACCAACTAACAAATTTTCATAGAGTAAAACATTTGGAATTATTCACTCAAATCAGTTATTTGTTAAATAATGTACTAAACATGATATTAACAACAGAAAATGCAATTACTTTTTCAAAATTGAACACGTATCATACGTCAATACTGAAACCAAAATTTATATCAAAAGAATTAGAAAATATTGAAAACCATATCTCAAAATCAAGATTAATAACAAAATCCGACATTTCACTTTATGAAAAAATATTTAACATAAAAACCGTTCAAATTGATTTTAAAATTATATTCCAAATAGATATACCCTTAGTAGACAAATCAGATTATATTTATTATCAATTGTATGCATTACCAGTCCCTAAAAATCCATATACCTTCAGAATGATTGTCCCTAGAACCAAGTACCTAATCCTTAGCAGCAAACACTACGCTTACAGAAACGAAAAGTGTAGGAATCTAAAAGACCAGACATACTTTTGTGAAAATGACAACCCGACAGCACTTAACGAAAACAACCCATGCGAAATTAAACTGATCAACTTCCAGAAACCGATAAACAATTGCAAGCAAGAACTTGTCAAAATAACAAAAACAACAGTCTCTAAATATGGCAATACCCAATACATAATAGTGGCACCCGAAGAAACGAAAATCAAACTTAGCTGCGAAGAAAATGAAGAAACCAAAATAATCAGCGGAACAAAACTGGCGACTCTGAAACCCAAATGCCAACTTATCATCAATAACGAAAGATTTAGTTCAGTACAAATGGCATCGGAAACACAACAATCGTTCAATCTCCCAAACATCGAATTGGTAACAAATAAAGCACCCATATTCCCAGACAAATTACCAGAACTAAAATTAGAAAATGTCCAACTGCACGACTTGAACAATATCAAATCCCAGTTACAATCCATCAATGGCAAAATTCCAGGAACCATCGATTTGCCCATATACCACCCTAGTGTATGGACAATTATACTATACCTTGTGATAATAATAACAATAATCACAATAACTGCAAGATACTTCTGGCAAAAATCAAAAACGAAAACTGCTGACTCCAAACCAATTACTGGATTCCCGATGACTATTCGGAACGAACCATAGGCTTCGTTCTCTAAAGGATGGAGGAGATAACAATAGCCAACTCATACAATGTATATAAGAAGTACAGATCCCGATTCAACACCCAAGGTCGCTGACGAATGGGTTAATTAAAAGCAGCGCAATAAGAAGAATAGACTATTCATAAATGGGTAAACAACTAGACCTTCAATTCAGCAACCAGCCACCTGCTAGGATCACCTTCAAGACTGCAACTTAGGTGGAAACCGCCTCTCGGTCCACGCCCCACCAGAGACTATATATGGAAGTTACCAGACCACGGACGGACATTCCTACATTGTTATTGCTTGAGTCTCTTTTAAATTGTCATAATTTATATTTATCATTTTTTATTATTATTCATAAGTATTTTATGTAACTATAATCAATAAATTCTTTTAAAAAGTCAAGTGTGTTAACAAGAAAGTTAACTCGCGTTTAAATAATTACTGCTGGAAACAACCTAGTTTCTCATTCCATTTTTAAACAAAAACAACTAACTTCATATATACCTTCTCACTTAACACATAAAAAGGGAATTATAAGAAATGTGGACACAAAACTAAAAGAAGACGAAATAGGTAAAAGTATCATATCTAGCGTTCCAGTTCCAAATATGAAAAGAATGTTTAGATCAATTACAAACAATTTAGGTTAGCGTATTAATATATCTAGGGACACCGTAATTATCACTTTTAGGGGTTCAGAGTTACCATCATATGTTTATATTGATAGAGTGCGGTGCAGTGTTGAACAATTTATACCATCTGTGTTGCAATTTTTTTATGTCAACAACACACCACGAGGGCTTACAGCCTAAATACTATCGTACCGTGGGTGTTGACAAGGAGGAAAGAGGCAGCTTGTTAATTCTGGACTTGAAGGTTTGGAGGTTCGGAGGAGAAGGAAAAACATGTGCCGGCAAGGAATTCCACAACTTGGAAGTCCTCGGGACAAAAGAGCGGGCATAACAAGACGTTCTATGTCTGGTGACCTGGACGTTAAAAGGGTGCATTCGCTCTGTTCCCCTGGTAGATCTGCTATGGGCAGCAGGTGGGGGAATTATGGAGGAAAGCTCCTCTGAGCAGTGCCCGTGCAGATATCTATAAAAGAGAGAGAGGTCACCAACGGCACGTCGGTGGGCAAGGGATGGAAGCCTTTGGGTGAGGGTAGGGTCACCGATGAGACGTATAGCTCTCTTTTGAATGGAGTCCAGGATAGCCAGTGTAGAAGCGGCAGCTGCACCCCAGATGTGGGAGCAGTATTCGAGGTTTGGCCTTATTTGTGAAGTGTATAAGGTATAGAGATAAGTTGGTGAAAAGAATTGGCGAGCCCGGAAGAGGAAACCCAATTTCTTAGCAGCCGCTTCTGCAATTGATGTAACATGTTGGTGCCAATTAAGATTTCGATCCACAGTAATGCCAACAAGAGAAAAGGACTCATTACTTTGAATAACTTGGTTGTTCATTGTGATGGGTCTAGGGCTGCTGTATCTCTTGTGAGAAAGAAAGCAAGACTTAGTTTTGGTGGGGTTGAATTGTACAAGATTTCTACTTCCCCAGTCTAATATTTTTTGGAGGTCTACGGAGACAGAACCCTCCATGAGTCTGCGATCCTCATCTAATTGGGCTAAAGAGACAGGCTTAGAATATTGTATGTTTGAGTGGAGGGTGCTGTCGTCCGCGTAACTGTGAACTGGGTTGGATGTGCTAGAGAGGAGGTCATTGATGTGGAGAAGAAACAAAGTAGGGGCTAAAGCTGAACCTTGAGGAACTCCTGCATTAATTGGATACAGTTTAGAGGAATGGCCATCCACAACAACAGATATGCTCCTGTTGGAGAGGAAATTTGCTGTCCAGGTACAAAGTTTTGGTGGTAGGCCATAGGCCGGAAGTTTATTAAGCAGCGCTGCGTGCCAGACCTGGTCGAATGCTTTGAATATGTCTAGAGCAACAATCTGGGATTCACCGTGTTGTTCCATAGACTTGTTCCAAGAATGGGTGACAAAGGAAAGGAGGTCGGCAGTCGATCTGCGCTGACGGAATCCATACTGCCTGTCGTGGATTAGACTGTGTTTTTCAAGGAATTTTAGTAGTTCGGTGTTTATATACTTTTCCATCACTTTAGAGATGACTGAAAGGAGAGAAATAGGCCTGTAGTTGCTAGGAAGCGCTTTGGATCCTTTCTTGGGGATGGGTTGTACTCGAGCAGTTTTCCAGTTACCAGGGAATATGCCTTTATTGTAAGATATCTGAAACAGACGAGTCAGGACAGGAGCAAGTTCTGGTGCGCATTTTTTGAGAACAATTGCTGGGATCTCGTCAAGGCCAGAGGCTTTCCTGGTATTAAGAGAAGAGAGCATCTTTCGTACCTTTTTAGTTTGGAAAATGATATCAGTCATTTTATGCGCGACATTGGGGACTGTTGGTGGTTGAACATTTGGAGGTGGGTTGAGAGTAGAATTTCCGGCGAACAACGAAGCAAAAAGTTCAGCCTTGCCCAGGGCGGTAGAAACAATTTCATCACCTGAGACAAGAGGTGGGAACGTGCTCTTGCAGAAATTATTCCCAATAGACTTAGCAAGAGTCCAGAAGGGTTTGCCGCCGTTGGAGCTTGAGAGGACTTTGTTTTTGATGTGGTTATTAAACGAGTTTTTTGCCTCAGAAAGAATGCGGACATAGCGGTTTCTTGCGTCGTTGAATGCTTGACGATTTTCTTGACTGGGATTGTGTAGAAGCGTTTTGTGAGCTTTGACCTTTTCAAGTCTGGCCTTGTCACAGGATTTAGAGAACCAGGGCTTTTGAGTGGCTGAAGAGGTTTTCTGTGTACGTGGAATAAATAATTCCATGCCAGCTTGGATAATTTCGGTGACGTTTTGTGAGATATCAGAGGGGTCAGGATGAGAGAAGCAGACAGACGCCCATGGAAATGAGGAAAAGTAATCCCGCATTTCGTCCCAGTTTGCAGAGTTGTAGTGCCAAACGATACGTGGGTGTGACGACTGTGTGACCTCGGGTTGCATTGCACAGGAAGCAGTGACCATGCCGTGGTCTGAGCGACCAAGGGGGGCGGTGACTGATATCTTATAGCATTCAGGATTTGTAGTAAGAAGGAGATCCAAGGGATTTGAGCTGTGTGTTGGGATACGAGGAAAGTAAGTAGGTTGCTGTACCATATTGGCCAAAGAATTGCTGACTGCAAAGGCCTCCGCTGCTCTCCCTTGTGGATCGGTTTTTGAAGATCCTAGCCATTCCTTATTATGGACATTGCAGTCGCCAAGAATAGTGACCTCGGAGGAAGGATATTCAGAAATCAGATAGTCGGTTTTTTCAGAAAGGTAGTCAAAGAGCTGGACAAAGTTGTTGTCAGAAGGTGACCGGTAAATGCAACAGATGAATTTAGTTGCAGCCCTGAGAGAGAGTTTTGCAATGTTTTAAATGTCTTCGTTACGGCCATTCTTCATTTCTGTGCAAAAGCAAACAAAACAAATGGAAAACGTGTGGGAAAGAAGTCTCCTGTCTAGTGGGATAAGTAATGCACCAAGATTAACGATAAGCGTAAAAATAGCCTAAAAAAGTATAAACAGAAAATAATAAATAACTTTGTCGAATATCAAAAAATTAATGCTAGATCCAAACATTTGTTTAAGAAAAAGGCCAAAAAATCTTGGATAGATTTTTGTAACGCTCATAGTGACCGGGGAGAAATTTGGTGAAAAGCAAACTCTATTAAAAATAAGCAGGCTGGTATAAATAAGATGATCCCCGAAAGTGTCCTCAAAGGTTCATGTGACAAAGTAGCTTCCACAGGTACATATTTAGAAATTAAAACGAAACATGTCACTGAACCTCATGTTCTTAGCAAAAATATTAGTATTCAGGAATCCGATATGAATACTAAAAGTAGTAAAAATACCTCCCCAGGAAAATATGGTATCAATTATTCAATGATTTATAACTTACCTTCAGTAGTAAAAATGTTTTTTGTAACACGTTTAACGATATTATCCAGAAGGGACAAAGTCTGGATGCAATCATGGAAGCTTTTGTTATATTTGTTAGGAAACCGGGTAAAGACGGCAAAAAGTGTCAACTCCTATAGACCCATTACGTTGATGTCATGTATTTTAAAAACTTTAGAAAGAATTATTAAACAAAGACTCGAGTGGTTTTTGGAAAATATAAAAGTATTTTCAAGTTAAAAATTTGGTTTTAGAAAGTACAGAGGAACTTTGGATTGCATTGCACCTTTGGCTTCCGATATATAGGTTAGCTACTCAGAAAACGATTACTTAGCCCTGTTTTTTGGATATAAGAGACGCTTATGATAACGTCATATTAAATATTTTTATGGAAAGGATGGCCAGTATAGGTATGCCCAAAGCGATTGCATCTAATATAGTTAATATATTATCTAATAGAATTATGTACGTTAGAGCTAATGGTGTATATCGGAGTCCAAGAACAATTTACATGGGGCTTCTACAGGGATCTGTACTTAGCCCGGTTTTATTTAACATTTATACAACGCACTTTTATAACTTGTTTGATGCAAATATTAAAGTAGTACAATATGCTGATGACTTCTGTATATATACACAGTAAAACAATAACAACACATGTATAGACGCTTTGACCCATGCGATGCTACAACTAAAAATATACTTGCTCCATAGTACACAGCTTAATCAAATCTACTCCAATCGAAGCTATATTGATTTAAGTAAGGAGCCCCCGCTGAATATTAGACGATCGTTCCTGGCTAAGACAGTTTTACTTAAACAAGATGACATAAACACCGCCATGTATTGTACAACACAAGTCAATACTGAAAAAATAAAAGCTTACCCCCTCTAGCAGATGTTTACCAAAATGTAGCCGACTTCAATTTTGGTATAAAAATTAGCAGAAGTGAAATATATAATACACCATACCAAGTAATAGAAACTGCACCAAAAACAATTTTTCCTAAACGACAGCTGCTGAATATAGAAATAATATCTTATTATCAAGAAATATGAAGTAAATACCCAAGGGCCGCTTTTAACTTCACGGATTGCTCCAAAACAGAAGACAGCACGGGGGTTCGTCTATATTGTGCCTACAACAAAAGCAAGTACATATACTTGCTTTTGCTTAAACATATTTAAGCTTGATAAGGTAACCTCAATTTATACGCCGAGACAATAGCAGTAGCCCACGATATAGCCATGACAGATCCATTCGATGAGTATTTGATCTTTACAGACCTCCTTAGCTTTAAGTACAAGGCCCAGCAACGAGAAAAGTATATTTACCAATCCAATCATCCGTCAGCTCAAGGCAAAGCTATATAGTTTGGAGAGAGATGGAAGAAAATGTGTATTTGTCTGGATTAAAGGTCATGCAGGCATCAAAGGTAACGAAAAAACTGATTAACTAGCATAGAAGGGTGGTTAACAAGGTGAAAGTTATCAACTAGTATTAACCAAAGATTATAGTGATAACAAAACGGGACATGGAAAACAAAAGGAAAGAACACTAGAGCTTAGTACAAACACATATTAACTGGAACTCTTGAAATACCTGTAATGGACATATGGGATTTACCTAGACATCTATACACAGCCTTAGCTAGTATAGTAGGACATGGCGCTTTCAAATCACCCTTGTACAAAATGAAACTGGTGGATAATCCGTACTGAGTGTGATGGGGCATTTGCGACCTAAATCATTTAATTTTTAATTGTCGAAAACATACCATTCACAGTAATGAACTAATCAAAATAGAGATGACGTCATCCAAGATTGCGTCCAAGATGGCGACCGTCGAGCGCGTAAATTCAAAAATCTATATTTTGAATCAAGATTTAATATAACCAGTATAAATAAGAAGACCTGTCATTTTGATTTTATGAAAATGACGTATGTAAATATGGCGGTTTGCGCATGCGCAAACCAAGTTTGTTAGTTTTTAAGTTAGACGTCACATGTTTGGTATCAGGTTACTCGTTGTGACGAGTATAATGCAGTTCCGGAGTCTAGATCAGAATCAAGATCGGGGTCCAGATCTAAGCAAGTTCTAGATCTAACCCATCTAAATAATAAGACCTGTCATTTTGATTTTTATGAAAATGACGTATGTAAAGATGGCGGTTTGCGCATGTGCAAACCAACTTTGTTATTAAGCGGTTGTTTGGTATCATTTTAAACGGCTCGAAGAGTGGAATTCAAAAATAGTATCTACCGCAGCCGGAGGCGTTGGTGGGGGCGGCACAAACCAACGTTCTTATTAAGTGACGTTTGGTTTGTGTATGGTGTGATGTTTGGTATCATGGTAATCGTGCGTTATTGGAAAAATTGGCTCTACTCATAAACTCTACCTTAATGTCCACCGTTGACGACTTGATTGACTCGTTCTGATGTTGACAGTCGATCACAAATAGAGCTCGGTCTTTAAACTCGTCAAGATAGGCTCTCACATGTTTTTATAACAAAAACTTTGTTGAAAATCTGTATACATCTTAAAGGCTTCAGCATATTTGGATTTCTCGAAATCCATATTCACAGATTCATAAGCGTAGCATTCTAAATTCAGAAACACTCGGAGATCCACCATACCAATGTTTCGAAAAAGTCTGCCCTCTTGCTTATGTTGTCTTCTCGATCTGTTTGAAATGCTATAATCACATATCTAGGTCTTTCAAAGTTGTTTGCAGTTTTAACAGCCCACACATCTCTGTTGATATCTGTGAGTGATGGTAGCTCATATATGTCCCATTTCCGATATGCGAGAAATATAGATGTGTCTTTTGCTATTTTATCCATTAGTTTCAATTCCATTTTATCATTGGGAAATACATGTTTTGCCTTTAAAAACGGTAATATTTGCTCGTGCCGTACCTGTGCTGTAATAGCCGTTGGAATCGTTTCGAGTCCTTGTAAATCGGAAAGTATGTTTGCCACAGAGAACTCCTTTGAAATGATGGAAGAAACCAAATAGATATGAGCATGTGAAACTTGTTATCGTTTAAGGTGACGTGCTCCGACGACACATTCAGTCCGGCATTGCTAAGAGATTTGGCTTCATTCTTACTGAAGGAAAGCAAACTTGTGATGGTTGTTGTGGTGTATGGGCCTCGCACTCGTTCCACTTCCTTGTTATTTAACTTATAGGTCATCGATTCAAACAGAGCAGCTCCTTCATTATTTGACAGATAACACGCTCTATTGGCAATTTGTACTGCTAAAGTTCCAGAGCACCTTCGATTAATAGAGCTGACTAGGCCAGACATACGAACGCATCTTGCTGATTGATGGCTATTTCAATTTCATCGCTGATACCAAACGATTTAGTGAATAGTAAGAGCGCAGTTATTCACGATCGATGGCATCATCAAACGCGGGGTCTTTGAATATTTCTAGTTTTGACGACATGATAGCTCAGGCTTTTCAGGAACTCAATATTACGGGACGAAGTGTACCCTTTGAAGGGTCTGACTGAACTCAATTTGTTTTGGTAGATACACTTGCTTTTATATCTTTAAAGACCAACATGCTATGCTTAGCATATTGGTTGCTACCTTTATAAGTTTCAAGCGAACACACATCTCTTCACCCTGAAAGTTAACAGGAACTGAATCTTGATCGACGATGTTGATGCTTATATTGAAAATCTTTTGCTTGTTCACCAGCAGGTAAATTAAATTGTTAGGTTCTATGACGATTGCGTAGTCCGGATCAACCATCGGAGCAAACTCATACAATGTATGAGAGGGTTGTCCGTTATAATAGGAACCAGACACAATGTTAGTTTATATGCGGATCTGTCTAACATCCACTATTTCAACAGGTAAATCAGATTCATAAAAGATGTCCGGATGAAGGACTTGTTTTGAAAAGTCCAACATTCGCCCAATCGAAACATCAAATTCAAAACTGACATTTGTATAACACTTTATTATACATTTGATGGTATTCGGATTAGGTCTCAGAATCAGTGCCTGCTCCTTTTGTTCGTGTGTTGCTGTAGCACTAACAAGTTCATTATGAAGTAACTCTTCCAAGTGTGTTATTTCATATACACCAGTGGGTATCGTGATAGTCGGGCAACCAGCTCCTGCTTTTACATGAAATGTGTTTTTACCTTCATATATGTTAGGTATGTTGTATGTGTGAAAGCCTATCAAATCAACAGCATAACTACCATTCAAAGCAATTGGTGGATGGTAGTCTGACGACAGATGGGAGCTGTGATCTTTCAACACGTAGGTGTGCGCCATGACTGATACACACAGGCTACTGTTGTGAGTCTTTTATTGCAAAATTTTTCAACACAAGTGACCACAAGTTAAAGTATTATATTTTTGATACACATCAGGATTATACAATATGGAGTACTTTTTAAGGTAACGTTGCAGCTCCACAAGAAGCTTCAAGTTTCCGTACGAGTTAAAGTACTCGACGATGCCGCCACGTTTCCTCACAGCAACCCAATGACTACCTTGCTCCTTGTTTGTTTGCAAATTTATTATGAACGATTCGTTTTTACGTGGTCCATTGCAAGGTAGCTCATCTCGCATGTATACACCTCTAAAATATGGGATTTTCATTTTACCAGCAAACTTGACAAGACCTGCATTTGTCAGAGGTCTTGCTGGTGAACACCTTAGTGTTTTGGCTTTTGCAGATGCAACCCATGTTTCTTGAGATACAGGTCTTTGCCCAGTCTCTTGCATTTGGGCTTAAATTTCAAACCACTGCCTCGCTTACCCATCGCGATGCATTCCATTGTTTTGTTGTGACGTTCTTTTTCCTCTAGTTTGCTTTGGCTGCTTAAGGATCGGTGACTGCATTAGCAATACCGGCAGTACCACCAGCCAGAGCCCCAAGAGCAGATAAACCACCAAATCAGAGGCAACGGCGGAAGGAAGCCACCGCGTTTAGATATTGGAATAACTCGAGGTTTCTGCACATTATTACGCCCACCAATGTTTATAACGAATGCATGAGCTATATCAAACACAGCGTTCTCTGTTGGGATAAGGTTTCTATCTTTTATAATTTCCACAATCAAACTTATTATGTTTTCAAAGGGAACTTTCTTCTTTGGCTTCGAGCTGATTACATCAAGACCCGCACCAAGTTTTCTGTTAATTTTCATGGTGTTTGTAACGCTCCAACTTTTCAGAAAAACTTGCGTCCTTCTTTGTTAATAGTTGTCACGACCCTCACCCTGTGACACGAATTCATACTGACTGTGCGTCTCACTTGCATCTATATTTATATACACACACCAAAAAATATAGTTTAGTTCAAGTCAAGATGCGTAACATTAAACACGCTTCTGCTTTACCCGTTACAAATATAGACGATGCTGTTACGGATACAGCAGAACAACAACTACTACAGCATGGTCCTCTTCTCCCAAACACCGTGCGATGTATCATATGTGGTCTTAGTGGATGCGGTAATACAAATGTCATGCTGAGTTTATTGTTTGAAGCAAACGGCTTAAAGTTTGCCAACGTGTATGTGTATTCAAAGTCTCTATGTCAACTGAAATAAAAGATGTTAAAGGAGGTGTAATATGCAGCAAAAGGTGTTGGTTGCTATCCGTATGGTGAAAACGCTGAAATCGTAGATCCAGCAGAAGCCTTGGAAAACCTTGGTGGTAGGTGGTAGTGAACTTTTCCTTTACGTAATAGTAAAGGATTTTTTCACGCCCGAAGAGGTAGCACCCCTTACATCAAGGGGCCGGTGAAGTCCCAACGGACGTTTTCGGTTGTGGTGTATGAGTCGGTTTCCCTTATAAACAAAAATGATGATGGCTCCTCCTTGTACAAAAGATTCCGGAGGTAAAATACCCCTCCATTTGGATCTCCGGGAGAGGGGTGTACAGGTGGCGCCAGCATCAAGTTTTAACATATTCTTCTCGAATAGATGTGGCCTGAATTCTAACCTGAACTACGTCCACCATTTTCTCCAGGCTAATAGGCCTCAACTTCTCTTCCTCACCGAAACTCAAATCAGTGCCAACACAGCCACTAATTACCTTCATTTCCCGGCGTATGAGCTCCTTACTTTCTTTATATTGCATGGAGGCGTGACGTCCGTAACAATCTACCCTGCACCAGACTCCCCAATTTAGAAGCTGGAAGAAAAGACATACTATGGATAAAACTCTCCCTCAGGGCTGCAACTAAATTCATCTGTTGCGTTTACCGGTCACCTTCTGACAACACTTTTGTCCAGCACTTTCACTATCTTTCTAAAAAAAAAACCGACCATCTGATTTCTGAATATCCTTCCTCCGAGATCACTATTCTTGGTGACTTCAATGTCCATAATAAGGAACAAGGGAGAGAGCGGAGGCCTTTGCAGTCAGCAATTCCTTGGCCAATATAGTTCAGCGCCCTACTTACTTTCCTTGCATCCCAACACACAGCTCTAATCCGTTGTTTCAATGATCAATGCAACCAGAGGTCACACAGTCATCACACCCACGTATCGTTTGGCACTACAACTCCACGAACTGGGACGAAATGTGAGATTACTTTTCCTTATTTCCATGGGCGTCTGCCTGCTTCTCTCATCCTGACCCCACTAATATCTTACAAAACGTCACCGAAATTATCCATGGAATTATTTATTCCTTCATGGAATTATTTATTCCACGTACACAGAAAACCTCTAAAGCCACTCACCTGGTTCTCTAAATCCTGTGACAAGGCCAGACTTGAAAAGGTCAAAGCTCACAAAACGCTTCTACACAAACCCAGTCAAGAAAACCGTCAAGCATTTAACAACGCAAGAAACTGCTATGTCCGCATTATTTCTGAGGCAAAAAACTCGTTTAATAACCACATCAAAAACAAAGTCCTCTTAAGCTCCAGAGGCAGCAAACCCTTCTGGACTCTTGTTAAATCTATTGGGAATAATTTCTGCAAGAGCACGTTCCAACCTCTTGTCTCAGGGGATGAAATTGTTTCTACCGCCCTGGGCAAGGCTGAACTTTTTGCCTAGTTGTTCGCCGGCCATTCTACTATCAACCCACCTCCAAATGTTCAACCACCAACAGTCCCCAATGTCGCGCATGAAATGACGGATATCATTTTCAAAGCTAAAAAGGTACGAAAGATGCTCCCTTCTCTTAATACCAGGAAAGCCTCTGGCCTTGACGAGATCCCAGGAATTGTTCTCAAGAAATGCGCACCAGAAATTGCTCCTGTCCTGACTCGTCTGTTTCAGACATCTTACAATAGAGGCATATTCCCTAGTAACTGGAAAACTGCTCGAGTACAACCCGTCCCCAAGAAAGGATCCAAAGTGCTTCCTAGCAACTACAAGCCTATTTCTCTCCTTTCAGTCGTCTCTAAAGTGATAGAAAAGTATATAAGCACCGAATTACTAACATTTCTTGAAAAACACAGTCTAATCCACGACAGGCAGTATGGATTCCGTCAGCGCAGATCAACTGCCGACCTCCTTTCCTTTGTCACCCATTCTTGGAACAAGTCTATGAAACCACACGGTGTATCCCAGATTGCCGCTCTAGACATATCCAAAGCATTTGACCAGGTCTGGCACGCAGCGCTGCTTAATAAACTTCCGGCCTATGGCCTACCACCAAAACTCTGTACCTGGGCAGCAAATTTCCTCTCTAACCGGAGCATTTTTGTTGTCGTTGATGGCCATTCCTTTAAACTGTATCCAATTAATGCAGGAGTTCCTAGAGTTTCAGCTGTAGTCCCTACTTTGTTTCTTCTCCACATCAATGACCTCCTCTCTAGCACATCCAACCCAGTTCACAGTTACGCGGACGACAGCACCCTCCACTCAAATATACAATATTCTAAGCCTGTCCCTTTAGCCGAATTAGATGAGGATCGCAGACTCATGGAGGGTTCTGTCTCCGTGGATCTCCAAAAAAATATTAAACTGGGGAAGTAGAAGTCTTGTACAATTCAACCCCACCAAATCACAATCTTGCTTTCTTTCTCATTAGAGATACACCAGCCCTAGACCCATCACAATTTACAAACAAGTTATTCAAAGTAATGAGTCCTTTTCACTTTTTTGCATTTCTGTGCATCGAAATCTCAATTGGCACCAACATGTCACATCAATTGCAGAAGCGGCTGCCGTTGGTGACCTCTCTCTCTTTTATAGATATCTGCGCGGGCAGTGCTCAAAGGAGCTTTTTTCCATAGTTCCTTCACCTGCTACCCCCAACAGATATACCAGGGGAACAGAGCGAATGCACCTTTTTACTGTCCAGGTCACCGTCTGGTGAACATCTTGTCATGCCCGCTATTTTGTCCCGAGGACTTCCAAGTTGTGGAATTCTTTGCCGGCACATGTTTTTCCTTCTCCCCCGAACCTCCAAACTTTCAAGTCCAGAATTAACAAGTTGCCTTTTTCCTCGTTGTCGGCACCCAAAGACTAATAGCCATACTGCTAGAGGCTGTGCACAAGCCAGAGTTGGAGGATTTGAAAAACAAATTTGACCAAAAATTGAACAATTTAACCAAGACCACAACAGCTCAAGCTTTAAAAGATATCGATCTGTCAAAGAACCACAAGCTGAAGAAGTTGGATGAAATAGACAAAAATCTTAAAGATTTGCACTACAAGTGGATACTTTTAAATCCAACATCCCCATGAAGCGTCGCTGACGACGACAACAACAACGTAACGATGAACCATCTGATGCTGAGAATTCTATAAATGAATTCCAGCAACCGGCTAGAATCGTAGAACGTAAGCGTACCATGCTTAAAGGCTGGAATGGCTTGTGGCAGATTGTATAACCCAGTTTACACACTTGTACTTTGAATCAAATAAAAGTCTTTGTTAACATTAATGTGTTTTTATTTTATAATACAATTTAAATATGATTGGATATCCAACAGGCTAAATTAAATATCAAATCTTTGCACACATCTGTACCAGATATCGCATCGTTTTCAGTCTGAGCTCCACCCATTTTTACTTAGTATGTAGCAGTTGTAGGCGATAAGTGAGCTGACTCGGCTGGAACATTTGGGGTATCGGTATTCCGATACCTCAAACGTTCCTTTAACCTATTGTTGTAATAGGCAATCAACTCTTTAGTTTTCTTATTTTATGTACCAGATATCAAGTTGTTTTCAGCTTGTCCTCCACCAAAGTTCCACCAAGTATGTGGCAGTTGTTGGTGTTAATTGAGATATTGCTTCCGCCACTTCTAGTGGTCTGGTATTCCAGCCCCCTAGAGGTGACTCTAAGGGGCGCCTTCGCTTGGAATATTTGGGTAGACGGTATACCGGCTACCCAAATGTTACTTTAACCTATTGTTGTACTCAAATTCCATTCTTAATAGCATTGCCCTCGTATATATATATATATATATATATATATATATATATATATATATATATATATATATATATATATATATATATATATATATATATATATATATATATATATCATATTTGACATTTTTTGTTTTAAATCGAGTTTCTTCATCTTATTATTGACCTGGTAACCAAAACAAACAAAACACGTGCTGCGCTTAGCCTAAGAACACAGTCGGAGACAACACATGCTTGATGTCAACAAACATAGCCTATCTTGTCTGTACACCTTCACACTTCGGTGACAGCTCCACTTAGGACTTGCAAATTTTATTTAGATGCCGAATAATTCATGAAACTCAGCAAGATAGAATTTATACACCATTCCATACTTGTGACATCTAACTTTCATACACTGCCACGCTACCAACACGCCGTTACCTTTAGGACCTCTTTCTACCACTCTGCAGTTAATACTCTTTTTTTCTAATAATCGCTTTTTCTGTCAATATCGACATTTCGACAATAAATCATAGTCGACTTTCGAGAAGGGTATTTTTCGCTGCCACACCTGTTAAACTCTCTTATGTAAAAACTACGCGGGTATACTTGCCTTGACCACGCCCTCTCTCTTAGAGCACAGCGAGGTGTGTGCTCTGTTGCCGCGCTTCTCGATATCTCTGGGCACGACATACTTCTTCTATAGGCAACACATCTTACGTGATCCGCGTATCTAGTCTGTAAGTGGCTTAATATGCAACCAATGAGATAATACACCTGACTAGACCTCTTCTAATAAATTCTGGCAACC
This sequence comes from Tillus elongatus, assembly GCA_964006375.1. Taxonomy (NCBI): domain Eukaryota; kingdom Metazoa; phylum Arthropoda; class Insecta; order Coleoptera; family Cleridae; genus Tillus; species Tillus elongatus. Next base: position 94,558,603 of record OZ023265.1, on the reverse strand, counting down.
TTACATCTCTTAGTTGCGCCTGCCCAAGAATAAATAAATAAATTGACAAAATATGTAGTCGACCAACCTGCGGTATAACTTGGCAACAACGCTGATACCAACTCATGATCCTATGTATATGGCTAAATAAAGCGAGACTGTGTTTGTGAACAGCTTCATCTACAGATGGTCAGAAAACACGCTTGCAAAATGAATACAATTATTGCCTCTTCACAAACAAATAACCTGTGACGTGTAAAATAAAGGTGTTATTATATAGAACTTGCTCTACGGCGATTTTTACACATAAACAAACCGTTTACCACGAAACATCACACTATAACCATCAAGAGACAATCTCCTTTTTTATACAGAAGATCCCGTTCGAGCGGAAGGCGAATCCCACCAGCCCCGTACATACAAAAAGCTGCAGAATACTTTTCATTCTACAGGGCAGCGCCCAGCTGCGCCCAAAACCGTCTTGAGAAGTTTTACCGACTCTGAGTGGTCATTCTATTCTGGAAATGAAGCCATGTCAGATCCCCTAAATGGAAAACCCCAACATTAAGTAGAATTGGTTAAATTTGATTGTTTTTCTTCAATTTATATTTTAATTAAATTTCAATTTATATTTCACCTCCTTTTCAATTTATTTAAAATAATAATTTCAAACTTTACAGTTTGTCATCAAGTATCATTTTGCTTTGTTAATTAATTACATTGTCAACGTTAAATATGTTATTTAACAATAAATGATATAAACCTCTCTTTCTTTATACAGGTAACAATAGCGAGAATTCACGCCTTATTTTATTTATATATCATGCTCAAGTTGCTTATATTTGATCTATTTATTGATTATTTTGTTTTAATGACTATAAATGGTAATAAGTACACTTGGAGAACACTCAAATCACCACAACACATATTTCAGAGAAATTCTAGAATTTTCTTCCTCTGAATATGTTGACATTGTCAACGAAACGATCGTAAGGTCTCTGAAATATGTGTTGTGGTGATTTGGGTATTCTCCAAGTGTACTTATTAGTGTTCTTCACAGGTTCCAGTTTTCACATAGTATAAATGGTAATACTTTTTTTAATGAGCCAGTCAGTAATAATAAATAAAGAACGTTACCTTTTTCTTACTCATTACCTCTATAACAATATTTAACTGTTTTATTTTTCATTGTTTTAAAACTTTTGTTAGCGCCAGCAAACGTTTTAATCTACAGATATACCAAAAACCAAGTAGAAGAATTAGAAAATTAAACAAATATGAGCCTTATATCTGTGCGTGTGCGACAGAGATAATCTCTCCTTCTATTGTCGATCTTACTTGTGCGTCACGAAATCGATATTAGCAGCACTGCTGGGTCCCTTCGAGTGTAAGTTACATTTCAATGGGTATATATTACCAAGCTGCCGAACCAATAATTATTCAGTGTCGGGATAATGTCTATAGAGTTAATAAGGCGAATACTATGTGAAGGCGAATAGCTGCAAAAAATAGGTAAGCGTAAATAAGTAGTGCTGAAAACATAATGTAATTATATTGGTTTGTGTGTTTTACATTAAAAATAGTTCTTGATAATAAATTAATAGTTTGAAAAGCTGTTAGTGAAATTTAGAGTTAAAATGTGTAACTAATAAAAAATTACCTAAATTTGAAATGCTCCAGTTATTTTGCCATGGCCAAAGCTACTTAGTCATTTGCTAGACGTTCAGCTAACAATGACTGCTGGCTTCTTCGGTTAAGGAAATTATAAACTATGATCAATAAAACGTCCAGCAACTCATCAGATAAGTTCTATAGCGCTGAACAGTAGACAAGAAATTCAGCAGAATCAACGTTAATTTTTGTGAAAGCATAAAACCATCGTTATCAAAATTGGTGTTAATGTTTTATTCAGTTTATTACAAAACTTTTCGTAAGTCATAACTTACCTTCTTGTGATTCTTCTTATAGTAACTCGTTGCGTCTGTGAAGAAAAGGACATTGGTATTTGTTCACAGATTGGGGGAAGATTAGCATCTAGAAATTGTTTAAGCATATCTTCATTGACACAATTACTCTTGCCGTTGCATGCTGTGGAGACTCCAAATTCCAACGGATGATTTCTTAAGTTAATCGGTAGTAGCTGCATTAGATTTGTGGATTTAGGTTGGTATCTCAGAATAAGGACACATGTGGACACCAATGTGTACGCCAAGAGGGTCCCTAAAAATCACACTCAATGTTACATATATAGGTGCTATGATAACTTTACCTATGGACATCATTTCAACTAAAACCTCAAGGCGAATGAGTAGCGCAACAAATGCTGCTGCAACTCCACTGACAGATGTAGCAAAAGCTGGTGTACCAGTTGCTGGCCATACATTTGAAAATTCTCTAAAAGAATACCAATTATTGGTAATTATAAATAATTACTTAATGTTGCTTTTATGGGGTTAGCCTTAGTAAATCACTCACCTAAAGATTAATCCATCGTGAGCCATTGCATACATGATCCGTGGCATTGGAAACATCGATCCAAACATACTAACTGAAAGTCCTGCTAGAGCACCAACTGCTACTATATATTTACAGTTAAAAGAATTGACTTGACCAAACATTTCAACTAATGCAGAATTTTCATCAATTTCTTCATAAGGTACTAAAACAATTATTGTTTTAGGTAATGTTTAAAAGCACTATATTTTTGAGTATTATTAATAGTTTAATTGCTTATCTTGTCTTAAAAATTTAGTTTATGCAAAGACATTGTTTCGTTTGGATGTAAACAAAAACAAAGCCGTTTCTGATAATTTATTATTGTACGAGCTGCTTACTTGAACAGTGCAGTGACCCGATAATATGAACTACAGGGCTGTGAATTGTATGGTTGTCTGTATTTTAATTCGACTTACAAACTTATCTTATTCATAACTGACTAATGTCACTTGAAAGTAACTTGATAAATATATACATATATTAATATAATTTTTTTGTTTTAAATCGAGTTTGTGCATCTTATTATTGAACACTCCTCGTAACTTGCTTCAAAGCTCACAGCGATAAGCTTAAACATGTGAATACAGCTAATATGTCACCTTATGTAAATTAGTGTATGTTCTATCTATATACAAACAGTAAATGTTTACTGAATTTACGTATGTAACTCTGTTCTTTTTAAAATATAACGCTGAATTTAATATGAAACAGAAATAGTTAACTGTTATATGGTATTTAACGAGACCGTGTGCGACATCTCTGTTATAACCGGGCAAATATCGTCTCCAAAGCATGTTACTGTGATCGTTGTACACATGTTTAGTGGAGCCTGCGGCTATTCTGTGAACCTGCGATCTACCCACGTGCATATAAAACATAAACGAGTATCATATGTAATGAGGAAAGCATCATATCACACACACAATAAATAACTGTATAATAAACTGTTTTGTTATTTTAAACTATACAACATACTTTGAAATGGGACTAACACATTGCTAATATCTTTTAATCAAATTCCTTTACGATGTATTCAGTGGTATTAACTTATGATAGACAACGCCTACACAAAAACTGATAACATTGACCTTTTTTATTACCATATTATGTATATATAAGAAACACGTTAGTTTCAACTGGTTCTTTTCTTACAAAAAAAATATTTGAAATTTTTAATTTAATTACTATATATATATATATATATATATATATATATATATATATATATATATATATATATATATACATATATATATATATATATATATATATATATATATATATATATATATATATATATATATATATATATAACCGCTTTAAACAAAGTTTATATATCGTTATCGGTGGACTATCGGTTAAAACGTTGGCCTAAAGACGTTGGGATCCATGGTTCAACCCTAGCTTGTAGCGTAGGCTTTTCTTTAAAAAAGATTAATTATAAACGTCAATAAAGTTGTCTGTCTGTCTCTCCATTTCTCTCTCTCTCTCTGTGTGCGTGTGTGTGTGTAGGTGTGTGTGTGTGTGTGTGTAAAGTTCAACAGTTGAATATGAGAACATTCCTTAGCATCCAGCGACTTCCATCAATTTGGAATGTACCCATGTTCAACTGTTGAACTTTACACACACAGACACAAATTTTTAATAAAAGTCAAAATTGCCGCCAAAACTGAGTAACATAGCAACTATACAACAAACGCGATAATACACCATCAGAACCTAACGTACAAGACTTAACCTCAACAAACAATAACAAACATAACCTAACATTCAACACATAGTGAGCTTATATATCAGTTGTGTGTGTATGTGTGTCGCTTGGCAACCAAAACACAAAACAAACATAGCCTAACAAACTTAACCTAACATTCGCCACATACAAGTGGTAAGCTTATATGTCATAACATTCGGCTAGCGGGTAGCGACAGCCGACATAACCTATCATACAACACATCGAGAGACTTAATAAACAAATAAACAGTCGGATGGCGGGAAGCAGAATGCTTATATGTCAGACTTAACCTCAAATTATCACGTGGTGAGCTCCTAACAAACATAGCCTAACATTCTCATCACGCGGGTAGCTGGCATCTGTTCAACCAACAACACGTGTGTGTTGTGCCATAACCACAAATTCCCACATTGGCGGCAAGAGGGAATGCGCTAGCGGCCATTTTGGAACATGTGACATTCGCTGACAGGTTAGACGTCATCTGTCACCCATCGATAGATGACAGATGGTGACAGCTGACAGGTTAAATATCATCTGTCACCCACATGCAGCACACGCATACGCACGCCGAAAAGAGGGAGGGGAATATATTACCCCCACTCCTCTGACGTCACAGCCAATCAGAACGCTGGGATGGGTGGACTGAGGTGCCGGACTATCTACTAGGGCGTTCCTTATAATATCATTAGAAACAAAAGCAGTTAATTTAAATTGATATAGTTGACCTATGCAGGATCAATTGTGTGTGTCAACGTTCTGAAAGGTCACAAGTCGCAATCTACAAGTTATCATTGTTTAATTACCATGTAGATTATTCAAACGCATTAGGTTGCAAATTCCGCTGGCGAAAATGAACTTTGCATATCTTATCTTTTACTTGTTTTAGCATCCGCAAACCCTGTCTTTTTTGATGTGCGTCACTATTGACCTACATAGATCTTTAATATATTGTATAGTTGTAAATATTAGCGATTTTTTTGTTAAAATAAGTTTTGTAATAATCATGTCGTCTCCTAATTAATATACAGTGTGTTTACCATACCCCATCACATCTCATTCCTTAAACAATTTGATTTTTATCATAATGAGGTAAAGCCGCTTCAATAAGATAAATCACTTTATGTTTTATTGCTTCCATAAACTGTTTAGTATCAATACCTTTTTTGTCATTGTCTATACGAGTACGATAAGTGGCCATTCTGTTTCTAAAAGCTTGAGTTAACATATGCATTTGTTCAACTTGCCACGGCTCACATTCGACTTGTGGGTTTCAGTACGCAAAAGCCCAGAAAATTCACTACTTTTCCCTTGTAACGAACACGATTCCAGTATTTCGTTTTGTTAGACATCTTGCCTTAATTAAGATTGCTTAACTAGTGAATAAAACATGCACACAGTTTATTCATTTATTAACAGACATATTTGCTATACATATTTTTAAGTGAAGTCGTATACAAGTTATATGATAAATCGCGAATAAATGTTTGTGTATCAGGTGCATTTTAATTACCAAACATTTGAGTTTTAAATTTAAATGTGCTACTCATGTTAAATCTTGCAAATTAAACTTAAAAGTGCTGCTCGTGGGCTTTGCGTACTTTGTGTTAAATCTTGCAAATGAAATATTTAACAACTATTAATTTATGGTAGGTAAAAAAAGTTAAAAAACATCGCTATACCTGTTTGTGTATCGTAACTACTAGACGTTCGTAGGCTAAATTATGTTAAAGTGCTGCTCATAGGCTGAGTATTGAGTATGTAAGCTCTAGCAGGAATGAGATCAGAATGCAGATGTTGATATCACTACCAGGATTTAAATTTCCTACCACATACCTTGTTGCCACTTTTAGACATGTTGTCTAGACGAGTAAAATGATACCCCACACATGTCCTCTAACCCAAAAGTTGGCTTGCGCATGCGAATATGTCATATTTGAATTCTACTCATCAAGACGAGTAAAATGATATCACACACACGGGGCTTAAACCGAAAGTTGTTTTGAGCATGCGCATATGCCATATTAGAATCCTACTTACCAAGACGAGTAAAATGATACTCCACACATGCCTTCTAAACCAAAAGCTAAAAAAGTTAGTTTCGCATGCGATAAACACTATATTCGAAGTCTGCTTACCAAGGTATTTAAAATGATACCCGAATCATGTCCTCAAAACAAAAAACAAAATTGGTATTCGCATGCGCTAACCACCATAGTTCAATTCTGCTTACTGATGCGTTTAAAAGGATACCGCATGCTATAAAACAAAAACCAAAAAATCTGGTTTGCGCATGCGCTAACTACCAAATATCAGTTCTGCTTACTGAGATGTTTAAAATGATACCCCGCACTTGCCTTTTAAATCAAAAACATAAAAAATTGGTTTGCGCATGAGAAACAAATGTTTTATTTTACGAGTAATCGCTGAAGCAAAAAAACGGTTATTGTAGTGCCCATAATATAGAAAAATCCAAATCCAAAATATGTAGAAATACATTTCAAGAACAAATACATGTTGATCCATTACAAAATTATTCTGCCGAACTACCTAACATTTCAAAATATTTTGATGCAACAAAAGTTTTAAGAACAGATCATTTAAATAAAGAAGAAGATGAAAACCTGCTTAATTTGTGTCGAAAGTATGATATTTTTTACCAGGAAGACTCAGATCTGCCTTTCACTGATGCAATTAAACAAAACAAGAACTAACGGTGATGAAGTTATTCACACCAAATCATACCGGTACCCTTTTAGTGAATTTTCTTTAAAAAAATCACTAATGAGGTGATCCCGACTTTTGAAAAAATGTCTTCAAATGAGCGCAAACTAGGACGCTAGTAGGTATAGATGGTATGTTCTCGAACAGCCGCGATAGGCGTCAGGCTCTGCGCATGCGTGTGACGTCACGGTAACGAAACAAGATAGCAGGTTGGATAGAGAAAGATACAAGTGCTCTAACCTGAGATGACGTAATCCAAGATGGCGGCCAAGATGGCCGACCGGAAGTGAAAAATCTGGTCAGTTTGTAGTCAAAGTGATACAACAAAGATGGTGGATGGATATAGAAAGAAAAGTGATTTTTAATGGGATGACGCAACTCAAGGTGGCGGCCAAGATAGCTGATTGTAAGTAAAAAATGTGGGAAATTTGAACTTTTAAAAGATATTTAGACTAACCTATCAAAATAAGAGAGCCCGTCGAATTGATTTTTGTGAAAATAAAACATAAAAAGTATGTCTGACAGCACAAGCGCAAACAAACTTTTTTATTTTGTATGATTAAACCCCATGTTTTGGATATCACCGTACTCGTCTCGACAAGTAGAATTCAAATATGCTATTTGCGCATGCGCAAACTGATAATTTTGAGTTTTTAAGTAAGAGAACACATGTGGGGTATCACTCCACTCGTCTTGATGAGGGGAGATAAAATATTTATTTATTTATTAATTATATATATATATATATATATATATATATATATATATATATATATATATATATATATATATATATATATATATATATATATATATATATATATATCACGTAAAGGAAAAGTCCACTACCACCTACTTTGTTGTTTAATCTCATTAATATTCTGTCGTAGAGCTGCATCAATTCGATTCCAATAAAAATCTTCACCAAAATCGTTATTAACAGGTCTGAAAACCTCAGGTCCATCATTAACATCTACACGATTTGTGGAATCAGAACTATCATCGCACGTCATGTTGATTCAATTACAATGATACATGTTTACACTCTTTAATCTTGGATTTGAACTGAGCTTACTGTTGTAAAACTGAATCTTAAGTAGGTTTTGTTGTTTCCATTACATCACTCCCACTGATTGTATTTGTCTGCTTGGTTTACTGTTGCACTTTAAAAATCTATTCCGATCACTAAATACCTTATAATATTTTGTTTTCATCGTCGGTAGCTCCGTAATACACTCCAAATAATTCAACATGTTCATGCCAGACTTTAACAAAATTTCTACACCGGCATATCCTTCTTTCTCATATGTATCCCAATCAGCATTAGTTGGAAATCAAAATATTCTCTACAAATTGTATATAACATTTCGGTGACATCTGTACGGTGAAGCTTTAGTGTTAGAAAATTAAAGGATCTACTTTGTTCACCATGACACTTGTAATCGTATAGCAGTATACCATATAGATGTTTTTAAAATTTGTGGAGGTCATCATAGCTTGAGAACTGAAAGTTTCATTAAACTCTTGTCTCATCATTTTCAAGCTTAAAGCTTCACTGTATCTATTGCTGCAACCTCCGCTTCTGGAGCCTTCTCCGCTACAGCAACCTTCTCTATTGTTGTCGTCGTCTCCATCGTAAAAATATTCATATTGGTTTTTTTCTTCTTCTGGTAAATACCTGAAGAACGGCTTACTTAAATCAGCTCCTGGTTGGTATCGAACGAGTGATAATGCAAAGAACTGTGTAGAGCAGTAACGAGCTAAATATACGTCACACAATTCAACTATATGTACACTTTCATAATCTTCACCTTTAGAACCGCGTTCATCCATATAAGGTTGTTCTTGTATGTTCAGCACTAATTGTCTTAGTGTTGTGATATTCTCTTCATGATATATTCTATTTTTACTTCTATACCACAACTCACTGTTGTACTGCATACTGCTACAGACTTCTGTGTGTGACTAAAAGGAGCAAAACATATTTATGTGCGAGTTCTGACAGGAAATAAAAATTAATAATGGGTCTGCTGCCAGATCTGGCAGGAAATAAGAGTTGAAACGAGGTCAGCGTGAAGACTAGCCGGAAATAAAAATTGATAATGGGTCTGCTACGAGTTCTGACAGGAAATAAGAATTGAAACGAGGTCAACGCTAACACTAGCCTCCCCCGACAGGAACTCAGATGTTCCCACGTGCACCTAGCTCCTTGCTGTTATCATCTAGTTGCCATCATCTTAATTGACATGCTTCCCAGTTTCCCTCACGTGGGGGAATTATATATATATATATATATATATATATATATATATATATATATATATATATATATATATATATATATATATATATATATATATATATATATACCTAACCTATTAGCCTGGAGGAAATGGTGGACACCGAAACTCAAATCAGTGTTAAAACAGTCTCTAATCACCTTAATTTCCCGGGGTATCAGCTCCTTACTTCCTTTAGATTGCATGGAGGCGTGTGCGCGTACGTCCGGTAGCAATCTACCCTGCACCAGACTCCCCAATTTAGAAGCTGGAAGAAAAGACATACTATGGATAAAATTCTCTCTCAGGGCTGAAACTAAATTCATCTGTTGCATTACCGGTCACCTTCTGGCAACAACTTTGTCCAGCTCTTTGACTACCTTTCTAAAAAACTGACCATCTGATTTCTAAATATTCTTCCTCCGAGGTCACTATTCTTGGTGTCTTCAAGTCCATAATAAAGAATGGCTAGGATCCTCAAAAACCGATCCACAAGAAAGAGCAGCAGATGCAGTTGCAGTCAGCAATTCTTTAGCCAATATGGTTCAGCAACCTACTTACTTTCCTCGCATCCCAACACACAGCTCAAATTCCTTGGATCTCCTTCTTACTACAAATCCTGCTATAAGATATCAGTCACCGCCCCCCTTGGTCGCTCAGACCACGGCCTGATCACTGCTTCCTGCGCAATGCAACCCGAGGTCACACAGTCATCACACCCACGTATCGTTTGGCACTACAACTCCGCGAACTTGGACGAAATGCGAGATTACTTTTCCTCACTTCTATGGGCGTCTGTCTGCCTCTCTCATCCTGACCCCTTCACAAAACGTCACCGAAATTATCCAAGCTGGCATGGAATTATTTATTCCACGTACACAGAAAATCTATTCAGCCACTCAAAAAGAAAGTCCTCTCAAGCTCAAACGGCAGCAAACCCTTCTGAACTCTTGCTAAATCTATTGGGAATAATTTCTGCAAGAGCACGTTCCCACCTCTTGTCTCAGGGGATGAAATTGTTTCTACAGCCCTGGGCAAGGCTGAACGTTTTGCTTCGATGTTCGCTGGAAATTCTACTCTCAACCCGCCTCCAAATGTTAAACCACCAACAGTCCCCAATGTCGCGCATAAAATGACAGATATAATTTTTAAAACTAAAAAGGTACGAAAGATGCTCTCTTCTCTTAATACCAGGAAAGCCTCCGGCCTTGACGAGATCCCAGCAATTGTTCTCAAAAAATGCGCATCAGAACTTGCTCCTGTCCTGACTCGTCTGTTTCAGACATCTTACACTAGAGTCATATTCCCTAGTAACTGGAAAACTGCTCGAGTACAACCTGTCCCCAAAAAACGATCCAAAGCGTTTCCTTGCAACTACAGGCCTATTTCTCCCCTTTCAGTCGTCTCTAAAGTAATGGAAATGTATATAAACACCGAATTACTAACATTTCTTGAAAAACACAGTCTAATCCACGACAGGCAGTATGGATTCCGTCAGCGCAGATCAACTGCCGACCTCATTTCCTTTGTCAGACATTCTTGGAACAAGTCTATGGAACTACACGGTGAATCCCAGATTGTCGCTCTAGACATATCCAAAGCATTCGACCAGGTCTGGCACGCAGCGCTGCTTAATAAACTTCCGGCCTATGGCCTACCACCAAAACTCTGTACCTGGACAGCAAATTTCCTCTCGAACCGGAGCATTTCTGTTGTCGTGGATGGCCATTCCTCTAAACTGTATCCAGTTAATGCAGGAGTTCCTCAAGGTTCAGCTTAAGCCCCTACTTTGTTTCTTCTCTACATCAATGACCTCCTCTCTAGCACATCCAACTCAGTTCACAGTTACGCGGACGACAGCACCCTCCACTCAAATATTCTAAGCCTGTCTCTTTAGCCCAATTAGATGAGGATCGCAGACTCATGGAGAGTTCTATCTCCCTGGATCTCCAAAAAATATTAGACTGGGGAAGTAGAAATCTTGTACAATTTAACCCCACCAAATCACAGTCATGCTTTCTTTCTCATAAGAGATACACAAGCCCTAGACCCATCACAAACCAAGTTAGTCAAAGTAATGAGTCCTTTTCACTTGTTGGCATTTCTGTGAATCGGAATTTGAATTGGCATCAACATGTCACATCAATTGCAGATGCGGCTGCTAAGAAATTAGGTTTCCTCTTCCGGGCTCGCAATTACTTTTCACCAGCTAATCTCTATACCTTATATACTTCACAAATAAGACCAAACCTCGAATACTGCTCCCACATCTGGGGTGCTGCTGCCGCTTCTACACTCGCTATCCTGGACTCCATTCAGAAGAGAGCTATACGTCTCATCGGTGATCATACCCTCACCCAAAGTCTGCCATCCCTTGCCCACCGACGTGCCGTTGGTGACCTCTCTCTCTTGTATAGATATCTGCGCGGGCAGTGCTCAAAGGAGCTTTCTTCCATAGTTCCTACACCTGCTGCCCCCAACAGATCTACCAGGGGAACAGAACGAATGCACCCTTTTACTGTCCAGGTCACCAGACATAGAACATCTTTTTATGTCCGCTCTTTTGTCCCGAGGACTACAAAGTTGTGGAATTCGTTGCCGGCACGTGTTTTTCCTTCTCCCCCGAACCTCCAAACCTTCAAGTCCAGAATTAACAAGTTGCCTCTTTCCTCCTTGTCGACACCCACGGTAGTATTTAGGCAGTAAGCCCTCGTGGTGTGTTGTTGAAATTTAAAAAAAAAGTATAATGTTGCTGGAAACCAGGTATGCCATTAATCCATCTTTAAGTATCGCAATTGGTATATCAAAAGCTGCTTGATTGATTCCGATAATTAAAATTGTAAATACTAACTCGTACCCATCAGATGCAAATATAACAATCTCATCTGGCTCATGGGAATGGGAGAATTTTATTGTAACACTGGAAAAAGCAGCTGAAGAGTACTTTACCAAAGGTAATACGATTAGACCAGAGAATATTGGAATATGTACCGCCAAACCTGTTAAAATACTAAACAGTAAAGGCATATCAATCTCAGATGATTCTGTTACATTTTATTTAACCGAAGATACAGTTCAACAATTACTAGATCTGGTTGAAATCATCAACGAAAGATTAAAGCTTCTAACTAATTTTAAGTTTGATATTCGACTTGTGATTTCCTGTACTACTGTGTCGTTGATGTTCTCAAATGTGTTAATAAGAAAGATCTACCATGTGACGATGAAATGGTGAAGCTTATAAGTATTATGTTAAAGGACTGTAAACCACCATTTCGAGTTTTTATGTTAATGTGCTTACACTTTGCAAAGAAATAAGTACCTGATCGTTTTAAAGAAATACACGCGATATACAATGGTTCCTCTTCGTCATCCTGACGGCACTATTTCAAAATGTGTTTTATATTTACAAACCACCAAATGCAAAAGAAGTGCGAATCTGTTTCGACATAGACGACTGCATGATATGGTATGGTATTCCAACAACACATCTACCCAACGATAAGTTCATCCAACTTTTAATGTACAACATGTCAGAAAGCAAATCTAAAGTGGTGTGTTATAAAATTATGTTCCTGTTTGATGGTGGTACCCGTGGTGAGACATCTCATTGGAGGACTCTCGTATTAACTGATTCTTATCTGCTCACATAAAATTATATTTTTATATTTATATCAACTGGTTTTCCCATGTGTAACTGTATTTATGTTAATATAATTTTATATTAAATGCAACATTTCGCTTAAAAATATTTGTCGCAAATAAATATATAAACTGAGTATATGTTTTATTCATGAGTTAAGCACCTTTAGTTAAAATGCGAGTCATGCCCGTTAGAAGTAAAAAAGGGTGCATTTTCTGGACATCTGCGTAGTGAAACCCACAAATCGAAAGTATGTGGGGGCCATGGCAAGTTGAACAAGTGCAAGTAGACAGGGGGGCACCTCAGACCACCCCCTCCACTTTTCTGCGCAAGCGTTGACCGATGACGCCACGACGGCGGGAGTCAACTGATAGGTTCCAAGTTCCCGCCAGTCGCCATGTGAGCATGCGTTAACAGATGGCGGGTAACGGCAACCTGATAATTAGCCATGTGAGCATGTGTTGACAGATGGCGGGAGTCGGCTGTCGGATCAGCGAGTGCCAGATGGCGGGAATCAGCTGTCATCTGCCCGCCGACGTCACACGTTCCAAGATGTCCGCTGCAGCAACCGGCCATCTGGTTGCGGGTAACGTTTCAGGTCCCAAGTTCCCGCGTGCCGCCATGTGGTTATACACAGGTGTTGAGCAGCTACCGCTTGCCGAGAATGTAAGGTGTGTTAATTTGAGGCTAAGTATGACATAGAAGCAATCTGCTTCGCGCTATACGAGAATGAAAGGTATACATGTTTTGTGTGTAAGTTTATGCCGGCTGCTGCTGCCCGCTAGCGGAACGTGGGGTTAGAACTCCCGATTCCCCATGCTGAATGTTAAGTCTTGTATAGGTTATGTTTTTGTTGACATCAAGTATGTGTTGTTGTGCTCTTAGGTTATTGGTTGCCAGGCAACAACGTGTATGTTTGTATACAGGCTTGTTTGTTATGAGACTGCCATGTGAAAATTTGTGGTTATGATTATTTGTTAAGGTTAAGTGCTGTATGTTTGATGGCGTGTTTTAGGATTGCCATGGTACTAAGTTTTTGGCGGGAAAATTGACTTTTATCGAAAAGGTGTGCGCCTGTACAGAGTCCATATATTTGTTGAATTTATTATTGGTATTCTGGACTCTGCACAGACACACACACTCATACATACACACACACACAGAGAGAGAGAGAAGGCTAGCTAGCGGGTACTTGAAATGGACAGAGATAGATAACTAATTTGTTTATAGAAAATGGTGTTGAAGAAGTGGCTGAGAATTGAACGCGTTACCTTTAGAATAGCAGGCGGAGACGCAAACCGTTAGACCAAGGAGATCTAAGTGAAAGTAATACTTTAACGTGTAATATATACAACTATATTTTGAATGAATAAATATCAGTGACCTAGATAGGGTATATTAGTACTAAAGTGACTGTGTTAACTTTTTAAAATTATTTCTGTTAAATGTTAGCGTTATACCTACATGAATTGCTTCAAACAAAAACGACATATTATATAATTTAAGTATTAAATAACATAGCCAGTTATTATGCATTTTCTTGTGCGAGACAAATGTATCTTCAGTTGAAAATAATGACAAACTCGTTTACGAAGCTGGTTACATTAATTAACAAAGGCCTAGAGGACGATATTTCGATATGTATATTTAAACGTAGCTTTCATTTCAAATAATGCTTCGATGAACGTAAATACACTATAATTCTTAGCTGCAGTTGCACTTAATATAAAAGAGAGAGTCTATCGCGGAAACCTAGATTGCCTAAGGCAGGTTATTCATACAGTTATTTATTCAACAACATATTATGTAAATGTAAACACGCGTATTAAGATAGATATAAGGAGAATGTGATGCATATACATACCAGGACTGTTCAATAAAATTAAGAATAGAAGTTAAACACACATATATGCGCGGGTTTTTCAATAATAACAAACTCAATTTAATACAAAAAAATTAAATATTATATATATATATATATATATATATATATATATATATATATATATATATATATACGAGGGTAGGTACTCATTAAGAATTGAGATTTAAAAAATACACACACACACGTTTGTTGTGTAGCACGTGTTGGTTCTCACATGTGTCCGTTTTACTAGTGGAATATACGAGGGTTGGTCAAAATGCAAGTAAGAAAAGTAAAACAAGTGATTTACATACAATAAAGAATTTATTTGGGGTACAACCCTAGGTTGCACATATTGATACATAAGTGACATAGTAAATTATATTATTACATTATGGCTGTACATATTGATACATAAGTGACATAGTTACTATTATTACATAATGGCTCTAACGATGCCCGTTAGAGGTTTATATTACAATACACTGTCGTGAATAACTAAATAGTAAGCTCGTGTGTTATTTGGGAAATTTGCTCGGCTCATAAACTCCACTTTAGTGTCCACCGTTGACGACTTGATTGACTCGTTCTGGTGTTGACAGTCGATCACAAATAGAGCTCGGTCTTTAAACTCGTCATAATTCAAGATAGGCTCCGACATGTTTTTATAACAGAAGCTTTTTTGAAAATCTGTATACATCTGATAGGCTTCGGCATACTTAGATTTCTCGAAATCCATATGCATAGATTCATAAGGGTAGCATTCTGAATTTAGAAACACTCGGAGATCCAGCATACCAATGTTATCGAAAAAGTCTGCCTTCTTGCTTACGTTGTCCTTGCGATCTGTTCGAAAGGCTATAATCACATATCGAGGTCTTTCCAAGTTGGTTGCAGTTTTAACAGCCCACACATCTCTGTTTATATCTCTGAGTGATGGTAGCTCATATATGTCCCATTTGCGGTATGCGAGAAATATAGATGTGTCTTTTGCTATTTTATCCATCAGCTCCAATTTCATTTTATCATTGGGAAATACATGTTTTGCCTTTAAAAACATATTGGTTACTGTGATTTTTGCTCGTGCCGTACCTGTGCTGTAATAGCCGTTGGAATCATTTCGAGCTCTTGTAAATCGGAAAGTATGTTTGCCACAGAGAACTCCTTTGGAATGATGGAAGAAACTGAAGAGGAACCAAATAGGTATGAGCATGTGAAACTTGTTATCGTTTAAGGTGATGTGCTCCGACGACATATTCAGTCCGGCATTGCTAAGAGATTTGGCTTTGTTCTTACTGAAGGATAGCAGACTTTTGATGGTTGTTGTGGTGTATGGGTCTCGCACTCGTTCCACCTCCTTGTTATTTAACTCATAGGTCATGGATTCAAACAGAGCAGCTCCTCCATTATTTGACAGACAACACTCACCATTGGCGTTTTGTACTGCTAAAGGTTCCAGAGCGCCTTCGATTATTAGAGCTGACTCGGCCAGACATACGAACGCATCTTGCTGATTGATAGTTATTTCAATTTCATCGCTGTTACCAAACGATTTAGTTGGTGAATAGTAAGAGCGCAGTTCTTCGCGATCGATGGCATCATCAAACACGGGGTCTTTGAATATTTCTAGTTTTGACGACATGATAGCACAGGCTTTTCAGGAACTCAATATTATCGGGACGAAGTGTACCCTTTGAACTGTCTGCCTCAACTGAAGTTGTTTTGGTGGGTGCACTTGCTTTTATATCTTTAAAGACCAACATGCTAAGCAACCTTTATAAGTTTCAAGCGAACAGACACCTCTTCACCTTGAAAGTTGACAGGAACTGAATCATGATCGACGATGTCGATGCTTATATTCGAAATATCTTGCTTGTTCACCGGCAGGTAAATTAAATTTTTAGGTTCTATGTCGATTGCGTAGCCCGGATCAACCATCGGAGCAAACTCATACAGCGTATGTGAGGGTTGTCCGTTATAATAGGAGCCAGACACAATATTAGTTTCGATGCGAATCTGTCTAACATCCACTATTTCAACAGGTAAATTAGATTCATAAAAGACGTCCGGTTGAAGAACTTGTTTTGAAAACCCCAACATTTGCCCGATCGAACCATCAATTTGTATACACTTAGTTTACATTTGATGGTATTCGGATTAGGTGTCAGAATCAGAGCCTGCTGCTTTTGTTCGTGTGTTGCTGTAGCACCAACAAGTTCATTTTGAAGTAACTCTTCCAAGTGTGTTATCTCATAGGCACCAGTGGGTATCGTGATGGTCCGCCAACCAGTTCCTTCTTTTACATGAAATTTGTTTTTACCTTCATTGATGTTGGGTATGTTGTTGTATGTGTGAAAGCCTATCAAAGCAACAGCATAACTACCATCCAAAGCAATTGGTGGATGGTAGTCTGACCACAGATGGGAGCTGCGATCTTTCAACACGAAGGTGTGCGCCATGACTAATACACACAGGCTACTGTTTGAGTCTTTTATTGCAAAAATTGTAAACACAAGTGACCACAATTAAAAGTATTATATGTTTGATACACATCATGATTATATAAGATGCAATAGTCTTTAAGGTAACGTTGCAGCTCCACATGAGGCTTCAAGTTTCCATAAGAGTCAAAGTACTCGACGATGTCGCCACGTTTTCTCACAGCAACCCAATGACTGCCTGGCTCCTTGTTTGTTTGCAAATTCATGATAAACGATTCATTTTTACGTGGTCCATTGCGAGGTAGCTCATCTCGCATGTATACACCTCTAAAATATGGGATTTTCATTTTACCAGCAAACTTGACAAGATCTACATTTGTTAGAGGTCTTGCTGGTAAACACTTTAGTTTTTTGGCTTTTGCAGATACAACCCATAACCGGAGCGTTGTTTCTTGAGATACAAGCCTTTGCCCAGTCTCTTGCATTTTGGCTTAAATTTCAAACCACTGCCTCTCCTGCCCATCACGATGGCTTCCATTGTTTTGTTGTGACGTTCTTCTTCTTCCAGTTTCTGTTTCGCAGACTTGGCATCGTTCACGGCTTTAGCAATACCAGCAGCACCGCCACCCAGAGCTCCTAGTGCCGACAGACCATCAAATATCAGAGGCACCAGCGTAAGGAAGCCTCCGCTTCTATGTATTGGAATAACTCGAGGTTTCTGCACCTTATTACGTCCACCAATGTTTCTAACGATTGCATGAGCTATATCAAACACAGCGTTCCCTGTTGGAATAAGGTTTCTATCTTTTATAACTTCCCCAATCAGACTTATTATGTTTTTAAAGGGAACTTTCTTCTTTGGCTTCGAGCTGATTACATCAAGACCCACACCAAGTTTTCTGTTAACTTTCATGGTGTTTGTAACGCTCCAACTTTTCAGCAAAACTTGCGTCCTTCTTTGTTAATAACGACCCTCACTATGTGACACCAACAGTTATACTGACTGTGCGTCCCACTTGCATCTATATTTATATACACACACACACCAAAAATATAGTTTAGTTCAAGTCAAGATGCGTACCATCAAACACACTTCCGCCTTACCCATTACAAATATAGACGATGCTGTTACAGATACAGCAGAACAACTGAGGCATGGTCCTCTCTTTCCAAACACCGTTCGATGTATCATATGTGGTCCTAGTGGATGTGGTAAAACAAATGTCATGCTGAGTTTATTGTTTGAAGCAAACGGTTTAAGGTTTGATAACGTGTATGTGTATTCAAAGTCGTTGTATCAACCGAAATACAAGATGTTAAAGGAGGTGTTGGATGCATCAAAAGGTGTTGGTTACTATCCGTATAGTGAAAACGATGAAATCTTAGATCCGGGAGATGCCTTGGACAACTCTGTGTTTATTTTTGACGATGTAGCGTGTGACAAACAAGATAAAATAAGAGCATACTTTAGTAAGGGCAGACACAAGAATATTGATTCATTGTATCTCTGTCAAACATATACTCGAATACCCAAACATCTGGTACGTGACAACGCAAATGTTGTTGTGTTATTCAAGCAAGATGAAACCAATTTAAAACACGTGTACGACGATCATGTGACCACTGATATGGACTTTAAACAATTTAAAAATATATGCTGCCAATGCTGGAAAGACAATAAGTATGGTGTGTTGGTGATTGTGAAAGAAAATGATGTTGACAAAGGCAGATATAGAAAAGGATTCGATAGATATATATTAATCTAAGTGGTTGCAACCAATGATATACAGGACAGACAGCTGTCTAACAGTTGTCATGCAGCTGTCTAACACAGCTGTCTAGCTGTCTAACACAGCGGTCTAACACAGCTGTCTAATACAGCTGTCTAACACAGCTGTCTAACACAGCTGTCTTACACAGCTGTCTTACACAGCTGTCTAACACAGCTGTCTTACACAGCTGTCTTACACAGCTGTCTTACACAGCTGTCTAACACAGCTGTCTAATACAGCTGTCTTAAACAGCTGTCATACAGCTGTGTAACATGACAGACAGACATCGTGATAGATAAGAAGAAGACATGCACCATGGCGGAGTCAGTATACCTCAAACCAACACACAGCTTGTATCGCTCTAACAAGTGATTAGACCAGCAGGTAGCACCAACTAACTTTAGCACGATGGAGGTGATGGGTAAACAAGAGCGAAAAGTTAAGAAAAGGATTTTACAACTTGCTGAAAATATTCGAAAAAAACATTCAATGCTTAAGCTTAACAGAGCTGAAAATGATGATGCTCTGCAACGTTTATATAAACCAATTGTTGAACCGCTAAGTGAAATATCTAGAAACACATCAGCACTGCAGCAACAGCAGCTGCCACCAGTGGCTGAACAACTCAAAGAAGAAGTTGATATACCAGAAACGAAACCAAAAGTTGAGTTCCTTAAAGATCATGAAGTTTTTGAAGCCGAACCAGGGATGGAGACAAGTTCCGATGAGGATGTCCCAACATTTGAAGAGCTTGAGGCAGACCTACAAACTGTCACCACCAACCCAGCATATCATGAATTTTTGGAGCAATATCCTGAACGAGTTCGATATTATATAGACAAGTATTTTACTGAACCACCGAGACTTGCTACCATTTATCAAACGTATGGTGCTCGCTACGCTAAAGATACTGGTAGCTGGAGTGTAGGCAACAAACGCTTAGACTTTACTGATAATGACATTCGACTGGGTCAAAGGAGATATGTACAAACACAAGGTCTGCTAGAATTGATATTGATGAAAACACCTAGGGGGTATACTTATGACAATCTTCAACACTATAAAGATATTCTAGAAGCAACTAGTGTGCATAAAATGAACTACGATCCCAACGCACGAACCAAGGGTTGTTCCTCGGAAAAGTATCTGACTCTAATAAAACCAGTTATAAACCCACGAGGGCGAAGATCCTCAACGCCTCAAGGTTTTGGTTACGCCTATGACGACGACGGCCACCACGACAACGACCACATCACACATCTTAACAAAAAACAAAAGACTGAATCTAAAGCTCAGAGCGAAGAGAGCAGTGGTAGCAGCAGCAGCAGCATCAGCAGCATCAGCACTAACAACTATATGATACAAAATAACAAAGCAATAGCATATGTGTATTGGGATGACATAAACGCGTTGGTTGATAGACTTAGACTTTTAGTGGCTTCCCAAGTTGTTGCTGGTAATAATGCTCATAACAACGAAATTCAGTCAATCTTGGAAGAACTAAAGGAAGCTAGTGTTATAGCCGCCTAGTAAATCTACATAAGGTCATATATGCCTATCTATTGCTTAGTATAAAAATGTCTATCGATAAGTTCGGACGTTCCCCGCCCAATAAACGTGTAAAGTTTAAAATTATCGAAAGAGAGACTTTCCCAAAAACTGTAAGTGGTGATTTAGATGTGCAACGCCGTAGATTGTGTAACGTCGCCGACCCTATTGATTCCACAGATGGCGGCACTAAAACATTTGTTGATGCGTGGGTGGACGACTATCAGAAACATCAAGCTGAGTATCTGATGAATAAAAATGAAGTGACACAAAGACTAATAGCCATACTGATAGAGGCTGTGCACAAGCCCGAGTTGACAGATTTGAAAAACGAATTTGAACAGAAATTGAAAAATTTAACCAAGACCATAACAGCTCAAGTTTTAAAAGATATCGATCTGTCAAAGAGCCACAAGCTAAAGAAGAAGTTGGGTGAAATAGACAAAAATCTGAAAGATTTGCACGACAAGTGGATACTTTTAAATCCAACATCACCATGAAGCGTCGCCGACGACAACAGCACCAACGTAACGATGAACCATCTGATGTTGAGAATTCTATAAATGAATTCCAACAACTGGCAAGAACCGTAAAACGTAAGCGTACCATACTTAAAGGCTGGAATGGCTTGTGGCAGAGTGATTTGACTTAGTTTGTACACTTGTACTTTGTATCAAATAAAAGTCTTTGTTAAAATTAATGTGTTTTTATTTTATAAGACACTTCTCCTGCGGTACATCTGCTATCTGTATGTTGTTTCTATGCGCCGTAAGGTCTTTCACTTTGGTCTTTATTCTGTTAAAGATGATTGGATATTCAACAGGCTAAATTTAATATCAAATTTTTGCACACATATGTACCAGATACAAAGTTGTTTTCAGCTTGTCTTCCACCAAAGTCCACCAAGTATGTGGCAGTTGTCGGTGTTAATTGAGATGCTGCTTCCTTCGCATCCAGGGGTCCGGTGTTCCGGACCCCTAAAGGTAACTATAGCTTGTTGTGCACGGACCTCTTACGTCTGTTTTGTCAAGCATGTGTTACAGCTGTCGAGTGTATTCTAGACAAGCTCAACCAGGAACGAGGGTACTCGCAACCGATACCTTTCACTTGTCGCTGTTTAACTTTGAAAGTAGGTCACCGGTACGAAACGAGGTCACTCGCAACCGCTAACGTTCACTTGGCGCGGTTTAACTCTGAAAGTAGGTCACCGGTACGAAACGAGGTCACTCGCATCCTGATACCTTTCACTTGTCGCGAGATAAATGGAGCCCAAACAATGGCCCGTTATACTACAATGTCGCCTTCCCACGGTAAGAACCGCTGAGTCAGCCGTCGTCTTAACGGAGCCAAGAACTTTGCAGGTTCAAAGTGCAAGTAGAACGGAATATCACTGTGAGAATCTACATCAGCAGATTCCTTGTTTATCCAGAGACATAGTGCCACGCCTGGAGGGAAGACTATAAAGAGGCTACTCACAGAGGTAGAACCGTTCATTCTTGTTCCGAGTTAGTCATTAGCACACCGAGTGCATAGACATTAGATCACATGTAGGTTGATCGTCTTATTTTAGTATATTATATTATTCATTTTTCTTGTAACTAAATAATTAAGTATTGATTGTTCAAAGTATTAAATAAATTGTTTTAAAAATTCAAACGTCTTAACCGTGAAGTTAAGTGGCGCAGTCGTTAGTATTGGTTAGAAAACCGAAAGCATATCGATGTTTAAGCGTATCGACGCCTAATAACCAATTCGAGCCAAGCAGAGCCAAGTTAAAGCAGAAATAGTGGCCAAGCAGAGCCAAATGGAAGCAGCAACCATCGTATTATGGTAAGTTTACTGCTATCCCATTTTACATTTCCAATTTTTATATGTGTTGTATTGAAACGTTATATGTCTGATTCAGAGGAAGAATCACAAAGTTTATGTAACATAGAGTATAGATTTAGATCAATTAGCATTAGCGACAATAACAGAACAGTAAATCATTCAAATATTAATAAGAGTAGTAATAGTAGCAACATGACAGACCAATTCAAAGAATTTTTCTTAAAAGCTATTCCCGAGTTCGACGGGCAACCAGCCAACGTAGGCAACTTTTTAAAAGCATGTGACTTGGTCATGAACCAGTTCTACGTGCCAAACGAGAATCTGTATATGAATCACTTCTTGCTGAATTATGTTCAAACTAAATTAACGGGAACAGCCCGGCTTATAGTAAATACAAAGATAATTAATACGTGGGCAGACCTGAGAGAGGCCATTGTTCAGAATTTCTGTGATCAACGAGACGATCACAGTTTATTAGCTGAGATATTAACCTTGAAACAGCGTAATGCTGAAGAGGCACTGTCGTTCGCGAACAGATGCCGTCATATAGAGCAATTGCTCATCTCGAGTTTAATAGCTAACGAGCAAAATGAAGCCGTGAGATTAATTAAGAAAGACATATACCAGAATCAAACATTAAAAGCGTTCTTAGGAGGGTTACGCAATCCGTTAGGGCTTGTCCTGCGTAGTCAAGCACCTTCAAGCATAGAACAAGCTTTGAAATTCGTATTCGCAGAGGAAAATTTCGATTATAGAGATAAAACAATAAATCAGAATTTTAGTAATAATAATAAATTAGAAGGACAGAACCGTACTTTCTTTCAGAGACAAAATAACCCACCTTTTCAGAATGTACAATTTCAGAGACCTTTCCAAACAAACTTTAGACCATTTCAAGAACATAATAATCAAAACAATCACACAAATTCCCAGCCTAGACAAAATCAACAATTTGTACCAAGGCAAAATTTTTCAAGTCAATTTAGGCGACCCAACTTCAATAATCAACCGGGTCGACCCAATGTAAATCATAATGCTAACAGAAATTATCACGAAACAATGGAAGTAGATAGTTCTAACACGAGACTGTCGATACCAAGGAGAGCAGCCCATGTAAATAATATAGAATTTAATGATAATGATATAAACGAAACAAATTACGATTTAAATTATGTAAATGATGAATTAGATTATGGAAATTCGCCAGCAAACGAATACGATAGTCGACAGCAAAATTTTCAGATAGCAGACACGTATACGGACAACCGGTAGTACATATTAACCATATAGATATGCCAACAAATAATTTAATTAACGAGGGCAGTGATAGTAGTTATAATTGTAAGAAAGGAATGAATGACCATAGAATTAATTTAAACTTGAACTTGAATAACGACGCAAGCAACATGAGACCCATGCATTCGCTTGATTTCGTTGACGAGTCAAAATCCAAGCAGAACGTTCAACAGAACAATAACAGTATTATGAATTATGTAAATTCCTGGCTCACCAGTGGTAATATAATAAGGAGATCAAACAAAAGTCCACAGAGCAGTTTAAATGAAGTTCCCACTACAAACGAACATTGTAACGAGGAAACTGATCTTAATAGATTATATAATATATACGACGTCCCAACAAAAAGTAAAAATCAATTAAAATCTAGTACTGAATAATTAAGCAGTCGGATAGAGCACTAGGTAGAAATAAATTAGTAGTAAGAAAACCAGATAAAGATGAACCTTTAGGCCGACATGATAACACGGGGAATACTGGGCTAAAAACGGAAAAACAGGTAATAAGCGAAACAAAACCTAAAGCAGAAAACTCTAAGATTAATAATAAACAAATTTTTGCCATAAATAAAAATAGCACTGAAACAAACCCCATAAAAATCCAAAAGTCCAATATGACTAATAATTCTAAAACAAAACTACCCATACTAATCATCATCAGAGATTAAACAGCAAATAATGTGGGCGCATGAAACTAAACGTCGACATCGCTCATTTAATAAACGTGTGAACAGATGCAAAACAAATTCGCTTTTCCCCAGATGAGACAGAAAATTGAAAATTATATTAAAACCTGTGAATATTGTAACAAAAAAAATTACAATGTATTTAAATTAAATAAACTAAATAAGCAATCGACTTATATTACCTAAGTGAGGTAAAACGGGAAAAACGGGTAAATAACATACATGACTTGACACAATTACCTAAAGACTACAAACAAATAAAACGACACTAAGCAGACACCGTTACATTCATGACAAATATATACAGACGACTAAGATGACGAAAAAACACACTTACTGTAACAAATACCTAAAATATACCAGTAGATAAACATTAAATAAAAATTATATTCAGGACCGCACTCAACAAATTTTAAATTGAATAACTAAGCTGATGATTAATATTGTCGTAAAGAAAAAGGACATATAGGCGTATGTAATAAATCTTATCGTTATCACCTTGTCAAAAGTAGAATCAATAATGAAACCATTCATTACGTAATTAGAAAACATTTTAGAAAGATAATTCACCGATACACCACTGGGTATGGCACACAGATTTAAAATCAGATAGTTTAAAAATACTGATAAACCAATCAGTCAGAAGGGACAAAAAGGAATTCCATATAGGCAAACCTCAATTTAAATAAACCAGATCAAATAGAGAATTTTAGAAAAGAATATTGGTTACCACAAAGGAAATATTATTGCATTTTTGTAAATGAACAAGATTACGAACTGATAAGTTCGGCTATCAATAAAAACTGTAATAACGTAGAATCACCCAAATTTTATAGATGTATGAAATATACGTAATAGGTTAACCCTCTAAAAATATAATAACAATAATAATAAATGGAAAAAATTTTTTTTTATATTATAAATATTCAGATCAAAATGTTAGACAAAGGCGTATCGAAACTTCTTCACAACTCTATTAAGAAAACACTTGTAACAAAACTACCGTAAGACACTTTAAAGGATTTTTACAGCACAATTATCGAACATTATCGACCATTCAAGACAAAAATTAAAAATAAGAAATCCATATAATTAGGACCATACTGTATATCTGATCGTAAACAGACGAGGCAGTCGTGAAGCCACTAACAAAAGGCTTAAAGTAAACTTATGAATAAACGTTAACGACAGGAACTACATTGGTGCCTTTAACTAGTGTAAAGACATTTTAATGCATTCACCTGTGTTATAACACCAGACTTTTCCAAAGAAATATTATATTAACAACAAAATCGAGGTACAAAAAAAGGAAAGAATTACTAGCCAGCGTAGGGGCAACCGATTATTTCAGACATACACTCAACACTCTGTCGACCGTAACTAGGAAAAAGAATTAGTTAACAAAACTAATCAAGAAGTTCAAAATTACGGACGAACCAAATATATTCTAAGTCAGAAAATAGACGACAGACTTTCATATAAGTAAAATTTAAATTAAATAGAAACCAGCCATAGGAGAAAAATTATAACAGAACACGTTGACCACAAAAGAATTATTAGAGTGTTGTATACAAACCAGATTAGGAACTAGCCAATTCAGCAATCAATAAAACTTTTAATAATGGGACATCACCCATATTTTATAATTGGAGAACAAATTATTAGAAACAGAAAAATAATTATGATATATATGTATATTCATAGATAGATTACGACAAGTAAAGGACAGGTTTCGATAATATCATTTCTTTAAATCATAACAAAGCTATTCCAAGAAGTCATAACAGATAATCAACTCAAAGTACCTACAATGTAAAAAGTACATATAAGACACTCGACATATATATGACTAAGTAAGCAACAAATTGGAATTGATACATAACGTACGAGACAATGCACAGACTGACACAGACAATTTAAATAGCAAGCTTAATTCTGAAATGAATTAACGCACGTAACACTTTTAACGTAATTATAAGACCTTTGCGACTAACAGTAGCATTAATAAATTATATAATCAGCTAGAATAAGGTAAGGTAACGAATCAATCATTTAGGAATAAACTCCCAATAAATTACATAAGAGCTAATAAATATCCACCAGTAGTTAACAATAACAAATTACAATGATGCATAGCAAAATTTCATGATAAGTGAATTTTACTACAGCAAGCAGGAATAATACATTTTACAGGATTTTTCCAAATAATATTATTAATAGACGAAAACGTGGCTTAATAAACGGACTAGGTTCTATAGTTAAGTCAATCACGGGGAATCTCGATTCACAGGATGAGGAACGCATTCAGCAAGCATTAGAAGTCTTAACGACAGCTCAAAATAAAATTCATGAACTTTTAGGTTCCAAAATTTGGTCATGCTCGAGGCAATCGTCGAAGTTAATAGAACGATAGTAGGATTGAGTCATAACCAAGGCACGATAGTAAATAGGATAAATGAATTAGGTAATACAGTAGAAAGCCTGCGAAGTGAACAATTAACTCACTATCATCGCATTAAGATCCTAGAGTTACTCATGCAGCTAGGACAATTATTAAACAATATCCAAGAAATAGCACTAACAACAGAAAATGCCATCACTTTTGCAAAATTAGGAATCTTTCACACATCCATACTAAAACCAACATTTATAATAAAAGAAATCAATAAAATCCAAAATTATGCAACTAATGCTAAAGTAATAACAACCACTGATCTAAATCTATACGAAAAATTATTTAAATTAAAAGCAGTCCAAAACAATTTCAAAATTATATTTCAAATAGAAATACCTCTGGTAGATGAATCAGGATATGATTATTATCAATTATATACATTACCTGTCCCTAGAAAGACACACCTTTTTACCATGATAATTCCTAGAACCAAATACCTTATCCTAAGCAGTAAACAATATGCCTATCGTAATGAAGAATGTCAAAATTTAAAGAACCAGATATATTTTTGCAAAGACGACAATCCAACAACCATGAATGATCAAAACCCATGTGAAATAAAGCTAATAAAATTTCAAAAACCTATTAACAATTGTAATCAAGAATTAGTCAAAATTAATAGAACCACAGTTTCGAGATATGGAACCAGTCAGTATATAGTTATAGCACCCGAAGAAACTAACGCCAGAATAACTTGCAAGGAACAGGAGTGGACCAACATCATCAAGGGTGCAAAATTAATCAACCTGCAACCATATTGCCAATTAACCATAGGCAACAAAATCTACAAGACCGGCCCAGCAACAACAGCAGAAACACAACAACTATTCAACCTGCCTATACTAGAAACCCCCATTCTAGAAGATCAACCAAATCCAGGACCAGTACCCGAAATATCATTAGAAAACGTACAGCTACACAACATCAATCAAATCCAACACCAACTTCAAAAAATTAAACAAAATATACCAGGACCTATAACAATACCAATCCATCACCTGAGTAAATGGACAATATTACTGTACATAGCTGTCTTAATAACCATCACAACTATAGCAGTCCGAATGGGGTTGAAGAAACGAAGAACCAGCAAAGAAGATAAAGGAACAAAAACAGGAACCACCGAGTCCGGATTTCCATTGAAAATCCGGAACGAACCATAGCTTCGTCTTTAAAAAGGGGAGGAGATAAATGGAGCCCAAACAATGGCCCGTTATACTACAATGTCGCCTTCCCACGGTAAGAACCGCTGAGTCAGCCGTCGTCTTAACGGAGCCAAGAACTTTGCAGGTTCAAAGTGCAAGTAGAACGGAATATCACTGTGAGAATCTACATCAGCAGATTCCTTGTTTATCCAGAGACAATAGTGCCACGCCTGGAGGGAAGACTATAAAGAGGCTACTCACAGAGATAGAACCGTTCATTCTTGTTCCGAGTTACTCATTGGCACACCGAGTGCATAGACATTAGATCACATGTATGTTGATCGTCTTATTTTTAGTATATTATATTATTCATTTTTTTGTAACTAAGTAATTAAGTATTGATTGTTCAAAGTATTAAATAAATTGTTTTAAAAATTCAAACGTCTTAACCGTGAAGTTAAGTCGCGTGACACCGCCTGGAGCTTGGCTCTTGGCTTGGATATATACGCTGTGGTCCATATAAAGTGGGGAGACTTGAAGGGTACCCAAATGATACGCAGCTCATCGACGAACACACCATAAAACGTCTAGATGCCGGAGAGACCTATACGTACCTGGGTGTCGAGCAATCAGGTTCTGAGGACGCTGCAAGAACCAAAGAGGCTCTCCGCGGTAGGTTTAAACAGTGGCTTCGCAAATCTGGAACTCAGATCAAAATAAGGTGGTGGCCACCAACATATTTTCCGTTACTCCTTTGGAGTGAGACAATGTACAGTAAAGGAGTTGTGGCAATTGAATAGGGACAACCGCAAGCT
This sequence comes from Tillus elongatus, assembly GCA_964006375.1. NCBI lineage: Eukaryota > Metazoa > Arthropoda > Insecta > Coleoptera > Cleridae > Tillus > Tillus elongatus. The sequence goes on along the minus strand of OZ023265.1, from coordinate 94,529,902 downwards.
TCTCCACAAACATCGAAGTTTGCACTTGAGGTATTCCGTTCCCCGCTTATACCTTCCAAGATATCTTGGAGGTAGAGGTAGGTTACATGGGAAATAGATCCTTGAGATGAGCTGCAGGATCCTTAAAAGCTGGGATCTCCTTCTACGAATTGTCACACGAAGTCGCAGAAACAGGAGCATTCCTGTTCAAGGCAGCAGGCAGACCATTAGGTGAGCTCGGACTATGGTTCGATCACAGGTCGGAACGAAGGCAAGATGGTCGACCTTTGGTGACTGAGCTTGACATTCAGACCCTTACCGCTGAAATTAGAGATGCCCTACAAAGACACCCATTGGGGCAGCATGTTGACAAGCCCTTGCACGAATCTTTTCAACTTTTCAACAGGTTTTTTTCTTTTACTGAGCTTTTCAACGAGGCTAACATTTCCTTTTTTTAAATCATAGGGGATCGGAGACAGAAGGGTTCATCGTGGATTGCCAAGATGGTGTTATAAGCACCTTGGTCTACCGCATGCGCGTGATGCGGGTGGACGTGGCATATGACATCTGTAGAATCTGGCATAAAGAGACAGTTATGCATCTCCTGATTGCATGTCCGGTGATGGCGTCTGCCAATTACGTGTATCGGCATAATACGGCCCGTCAAGTATTGTACTACCCGTCATGCGGGTGGACGTGGCAGATGCCAGCTGTAGAATCTGTCATAAATCTCCAGAGACAGTTATGCATCTCCTGATTGCATGTCCGGTGATGGTGTCTGCCAATTAGACACAGACACCCCTTACAATAGACAATATTAATATCCCAAAAGCGACTAACTAACATGTCTGGGGCTCACACTTGACAAGAGACTTCGATACACCAAATACAACAACATCACATGAAACAAAGCCAAAGCCTTACAATCCGAACTATACCCTGTAACAAACAAACGCAGTAAACTTACCCCAAAAAACAAACTACTGTTATACAAAACAATTATCGAACCAATATTGACGGCTGTCTGGGCTCACACAGCTAAAACTAACAGACTAAAAATACAAACAATCAAAACAAATACATAAGACACTCACCTGACATACCCTGGTACGTCAGCAATAAACAAATATAGCAAGACACAAAAATAACAAAAACGGAAGACAAAACAAACCAAATGACAATCAACACACTCTTAAATACCTTCGCACACATGACTAACAATCCAACCAAAATCAGAATTCCTAAACATATTGTCACACAATGATACTACATGGCCGACAAATAAAAAACCTAACCATCAGAAGTCTACTCCACTCACTCAGGATAACGGGATAAAAGGAGATTTCCCTGGTCCATCTTTAAGTCAAGACAAGTGACAAGTGGTCTAGATATACGAACAACACCCTGACGAAGCCCTCGTTTACGGCTCTGACAATCGAAACAAAAGGAAGAGACCTAACATATTCTCAAACAATGAGACTACATGATTGACAAATAAAAAACCTAACCAATAGAGGTATATTCCACTCGCCCAGAATAACGGCATAAAAGGAGATCTCTCTTGGTCGATTTTTTAGTCAAGACACATGACACAGACAATGGGCTAGATATATGATATTCATCTTATATGACCACGCCACATGTTTATTGTAAATACGACCAAAGTCAGCTGTGTAAGTTACCGTCCATACTGACGCACTGCGTTAGTTACAGTGTTCAGTTTCTGGATAAAGTTTAGCGAATACAGTGACTAAAAACATTGGTGCAATTCTGTGACTAGTGTATTAAACCAATGTTTTACCGACGTGCCGCACCAAAATGGGGTACCCAGCTTAAGTCATTAAGCCGTACGAACTTTACCTGGAATATGGCAACAAATATGCAGGCCCAAGACTTACCAATACATGATTATCACAGGGCAGTGTTTGAGGCCCGCTACTTTTTATACAATCGACTTGGAGAGACCGATCAGCGAAAGCTGTCTTCTACGATATGCCATTTAAATATGCATATACAAACCATTATGTGGCACTGAAACAGGGATGCAATCAGTTGAAAGAGATTTTACAAACATTGAAACTTTGTCTCGGTGAAAAAACACCCGTCGCTCTATTTAGTAGAAAACATACCATACCATCAACCACCGAAATCTGAAAAATTAAATACACAGTAAAAGACTCCGTTAAATTCTTGGGATTGATTTTAGACAGGAAATTACTATGGAAGGAATATATCAATGAACTCATCAGTCGAACAGAAAAAGGGGTCAACATATTGAGATTCATCAATAACACAACTTGAGGGGCAGATTCAAACATAAGCATTATGTTTTAAAAATCCATCGTCCATCATCGATTATGCTCTGTTTTATACGCAGATGCAGCTAAAACTCTATAAATAGGATCAATCGAAATCGAATGTTTCTATCCGACGTAAATGAGAAGTTGCACAATCACTTCACATTTTTACTGACTCGTCCAGGAAAGGTTACAAAGTTGGATCCGCTTACTGGGTACCTGATTTTGGAATTGAAAAGAAACTCAAGCTTGGTAACAACATCTTAACATTCACAGCACATGCCACAATCTTTACCAACAGCAAAAGTAGCCTGGCTAAAATAAAAAATATCTATCTCCGCTCAACCTGTAATTATATCATTGCAAATATAAATAACACCCACAAAATGAAGGAAGATGTGTAATTTTGTATGGGTAAAGCGTACGCAGATAGAGTTCCCAATCAAAGAGCTGACATCTTGGCCAATTGGCCGGCGGACATGTTGGCCTATGAGAAAAAATATCTGTTTTATTTTACTGATGTTTTCTTTACATTCTTACAAAATATAATGCTAAAGTGGCATAACGAGTATATTCAAATTAATAAAGGCAGATATTAGAGAGAGCTTAGAACCTCTTCCACCCGCAGTTCCGTGGTTTCTTATGTAAACGTAAGCAGGTCTGGAACAGAATTACAGATTAAGGTTTGGTGCCTTCCCAGCTAAGCAAAACAAATCTGAGCAACGATCCAAAATGTCAATGGAGATTTGGTTATCACCAAATATCCTCTAATATTGCGGGACCCGTGTCAGTATGCGTGTTTTAGGAGAAAGTGAATTATTTATTGACTTTAAATGATCTATTTTGAAGGTATGAATATATGTGCGAGAATGTTGTAGTCTATAAGTTTGTATATGAGGCTTTCGTGCTACACCTTGACAAAGGCCTTTTCATTGTCAAGTGTCATAACTGATGTGGTGAGTTTTCATTGAAAGTTTTTGGTAAGTCATACTAGTCAAAGCATAGTGTCAGGTTTGTGTCTAAGCGCCAAACTGAGATGTGGAGAGGACAGGATTTTGTTTTTCATGGTGTTCATTATATCACTAATGGTCAGAATATTATTCTATATGGCGGTGATTTCAATGCCCCTCGTGGTCTCTGGGGTTCTTTCAGAGACGATCGGAGGTTTGTAACATGAATGATGGCATCGATGACTTTAACTATGAAGTTTTAAACACCAGGATACCAACTAAGGTCAATAGGCCATTGGAAACGTCATCAATAATAGACATAACCTTTGTTACACCAAACTTGGCAAACAGAGTGACTTGGAGTGTTTTCAGCGACAGCTGGGGCTACGATCATTTCCCAATAATGATAGAAATAGATGGACATTTGAATACAGAATGTAAGATTCTATATGCTTCCCAGTCAGCAGTAGACTCCCTCCACTTTCTATATACAAAGTGGAGGGAGTCTACCGCTGATTGGGAAGCATTCCGGGTTGCTCTAGAGAACAAAATTTCTGTAAATACGAGCCAAAGCGAAGAAGCATATTTATTCCAATTTAATACAAGCTATTAATATAGCTATCAGTCAAGCAATGAAAGAAACAAACTTAGTTGATACCGAACGTACACAGCCAGTGTGGTGTGATATTGAATGCGACGATCGAAAAAGAAAGAGAAACAGTGCTTTAGCTTTACATAAAAGAATATCTAGTTGGGAAAACTTTCTTAAGTATAAAACTGCGTAAACCCAGGCCAAAAAACTATATAAAACGAAAGGGAGACAATCGTGGCGAAATTATGTCAGCAAACTGAGCAAACAAAGTATTATGTCAGCTATATGGCGACAGGTGAAGAAAATGACACGCGGGGCGAGAAATACAAGCTGTATACTGACAGACAATTTAATTAATGGATTTCTGGAAAATTGGGACCTCCAGGTGTATCAGAATACCGATATCGAGCATTGTCTGGTCGGGTGGCAACTTTATAGATTTGTCCTTACCATGAGGGAGCTTGATGCCGCAATAGATGCAGCAAGTTACAGTATATCTCCCCAAAAAACAAAATTACTTATGACGTCCTAAGAAATTTGACAATATTTGCAAAGAAAGTACTACTGCAGATATATATTGGTGGACAAAGAGCTATTACATAGAAGACTTGAAGGATATCGTCATTTGTTTGCTCCACAAATAGAACAAAGACCACCACATTTTGTATGCTTAAAATATTTGCGGCTATGATAAAGACCAGACAGAATATCACCTTGAAAACAAGAAGCTGTTTCCTGTGCGTCAGTATGACTTCCGAGTAGGTTTAGGCACAATGGATGCAATTGGGGAACTTGTAACGGACATCCAGATATCTATGTCTGAAAATCGATAGACAGTGTGTTTTTTTGTAGATATTCAGGGAGCGTAGGATGCAGTGAACTATTCTTTGCTCTTGCAAGATTTAGTCAACTCCGGACTATCAAAAAATGTTGCAGTAAACATAATACAGCTGTACGTTGACAGAAAGATAGAGATAGTTACAACAAATTTAATGGTCCCATAATTGCCAGACAAGGTCTACCTCAAGGCTCAAAATTAAGATCTCTTCTATTCAACGTCTACACTAAAAGTATTCATGACTTGTGGCACAGCAGCTCAAGTGTATCCAATACGCAGACTATTTCTCCATTTGCAGATCACAGCCTACATATGCCCACTGCATAACCCAACTTAAATACATAATTTACATAGTTATACAATGTATAGATGAAAGAGGTTTTCGAATTAGTATAGATAAGACTGTAGCTGTGATTTAGACCAGACATCGCATCAGCCAACCTGAACAGGTATCTATCAATTCTAGCGTGATTAAGGTCGTCCAATTCTTTAAGTGCCTCGGGGTTGCATAGATAAAAAGCTATTGTGGGCTGAACATATTAAATACCTTAAAACAAAATGCGAGAAAGGTATCAATTTACTTAGAGCAACAACAGGGCACAATTGAGGAGCGGATGTTAATTGCACTCCTGTTCTACAAAAACTATATCCGAGCAATATTGTATTACGGGTGTATTGTGTATCGAGAAACATCGAAAAGTAATATTAAGGAGTGAATGCTCTTAGAATATGCTTAGGAGCAATGAGATCTACACCTAGCCCTGCATTGTTTGCTGAATCAAATGAACCACCTTTTCACCTACGAATTCAACACCTAGCAAATCAATTTATCTTAAAGATGACATGCAGGCAGCGCAAGAACTTTTTGCGCCATCAATTTGTGGAAACGATTTCTAACCCATATTGGAGAAAAAAGATACCCACCAATAGCAGATAGCTATTATACCTAAACAGACAATATAACGAAATAACTAGAAACACTGTAATAGATAAGGACGCATGCGAATATTTACTAACTTTCAAATAATACTTCCAAATTACAGCGACAACCTCAATGTCAATAATGTCATCTTACTCGAAAATCTCTCATCCTATAGGACGTATACACTCATATATACTGATGGGTCGAAATCCCTTACTAGTACAGGGCCAGCAGTATACATACAACAAATGAAGGAACAGCTGCAATACAAGCATAGTGGGATAACAACAGTATACACTGCTGAGCTTTTTGCTATCGAGAGTGCAGTCATCTGGATTCAACAAAATGAAGTTGATCAGCGATTCCCTATCTCTCTTACAGTCCATAAAATATTACAATCCACGATATTTTCGAAATGAAAATATAGCAAAGTTGGCATTACTGTGTAACAGAATAATAACTACCAACAATGTAATCTTTATTTGGGTCAAGGGTCATAGCCGTACTGGCAATGAAATCTCTGATGGGCTTGCAAAGGAATAAAATGGTCAACTGGTCAACTATGTCACAATATCAGATCTGAGGTGTTACTTGAAACAACTGATTAATAGAAAATGGGTTAAAGAGTGGAATGACTATATTTTAGGCTCAAGAAATCCTTACAAACTCCTGCACCCAACCTTACCAAACAAAATTTGCAGCTACGGAAAGGACTATAGAAAATTGACCGCAACCATCATCATGGCAGATTCCCGGCAAATCTAAGCCGAATGGCATTCTGAACAACCCTTTCTGCTCTTGCGATGGGGTCACTACTGCCGACCTAGGTCATATATTATTCGCCTGTCCACTCAACAGAGAAGCTCAGAACCAATTCCTATATGCTTTACAAAATATAAACATAACAACGCCACTCATTTGCTGATCTGCAAAATACACAGGTATACACTTGCTTAGTAAAGTTCTTTTCCGAAATAAAGCTGACACTATGAAATACAAAATAGGCACATAGGTTAGTCATAGGTTAGTCATACGTTAAGTATAATTTGCAAATTTGTTTAAAATTTTTGGTTTGTTTGGTTTTTGTACAAATTAGGTTTAGGTTTCCTTCTGTCAATCCTATTGTTTGCGCCCTCTTTTCCGTGGCCCTTTCAGTATGTCTATGAGCCATGATAGGCCCCTTGTTGATAGTGTGTCCCTGTGACTCGTATTGTAATAATGGAAAGAAAAAAAGACTAATTGGAAACAAACATATATTAGACATGTAAATTGTGTATGAATGTATATGTATAAAAGAAGAAAAAAACTAACTCTACTACATGATTTTTATAGTTTTTTATAATTAGAAATTTGTAGTTTCAATATTCAGTACTGATTGTAACAACTACACACATTAAGTCAAGTCTAAAATTTAAAAAGTTAGGTATTGATTTCTCATTATAAACAACAGACAAATATTATTATTATTATTATTATTATTATTATTATTATTATTATTATTATTATTATTATTATTATTATTATTATTATTATTATTATTATTATTATTATTATTATTATTATTATTATATATTGTAACAGTTAAATATATACCCAGACAGCACAGACACATTCTGAGAATATACTAGGAATGTTTCGAAAGAATATTCAAACATCCCCAGGACATTTTCACAAAGTACGAAATATATTCATAGAGCATTCTATGAACATGACAATTGGACAGCTTCTGTCATACTAATAAGGTTCTCAGAATGTTATTTAGCAGCTCCCAGTATGTTCGGAAAATGTTCCACGAACATTCAATGAATCTTCTCAAAATGTTCATGGGAACATTGCGTTCTTTGAAAAGATATACAGGGTGTTTCGTATAAGAACCGACACAGAGCAGGGGCATGCTGAGGAACCTAGAATATGGTGATTTAATGCAACTTACCCCTATACTAAGGTGCAGTAGAGAAGCTGTAGGCCTTCAATGTGCGGCTTTAAATTTTGAAAAAAAATCAATATCTCAGTAATACTTCAACTTAGAAAAACCAAATTTGGTACACGTTTTGGGTGTACCAAGAGCATTATTCGGTGGTGAGTGGAGTTCAATTGAAGCATTTCAAAGTGTCGAATAGGAGTGATGCGCCTATAGAATGTGACAGAATTTTTTAACCTGTTAACAGAATTAAACATTATTATTTCATTTTATGGGGAAGTAAATTCTAAAACTTTTTACCTTTTTACTTTTAAAAAAACTTGTGTCGTTTTCAAAAAAAAAACCGAATAACTGAAGACACTTATTTCATCAATGTTACTTAAAACTTAAAGTCATCAAAAATCAATAGATGCCTATTATCATGTTAAAGAATTTCTATAACTTATAGGTGGCTTATTTTTTAAATTTGTTGTTCGTTTCCTAATAAATTATACTAGTTCACACTTTTTTTCCTGATTGTCAAATTTGACATATACGTAAGTCTATCGGCAAATATTGAATGTTTCATGATTTTTAGTAATATTGAAAAAATATTTTTTAGTTATTCGTGTTTTTCTTGAAAACAAAGTTTTTTGAAATAAACAGGAGTAACAAAAGTTTAAGTTAAAGTCCTCATAAAATGAAATCATAATTTATTAAATCCACCAACATGTTAAAAATTTTGACATTTTAATGGTGCATCACCCCTAATCAACCCTTTCAAATGCCTCAATTGAACTCTATACTTACCTTTAATGAATACGCTTGGTGCACTCAGAACAGTTAATAAATGTCTTTTTTCCAAGTTTAACTATTATGGAAATATCGATTTTTTTTCGAAATTTGAGACCGCACTTATAATTTCTCAGGGGTGCAACAAAGGTTGCATTAAATCACCTTATTTTAGATTTACCTACATGCCCCTGCTCGGTCTCGGTTCTTATGAGAAACACCCTGTATACATCTGTATACATCTGTATACAGAAATGAAGGAAATACAAAGCTATGAAATATTTGATTTATCTTCAAAATTTACTGATTTTCTTTTATCTAACTCGCCTTGTATATACTTTCATATAAGACCAACACGCCATATATGTTTTTTTAAATTTTTTATTATAGATCAAACCAGTTCAGCAACATGTATGCTATTTATGGTCGTTTTATCTGCCATGAGCTATTGTCTAATATAAGAAACAATAAAAAATTATAACGATAAGATGCTATAGTTAGAAACATAAATTAAAAATAGTTTATAAGTTAGTAACATTATTTGGTAGGCTTACAATCGTATGTACACATCCATACTCACACACACACACAGTTACATGCCTTCAAATACCCATACATACTTATATATATTATTATTATATATTTTAACTCTGATCATGGACCATTAAACACATCTTGTGGAAGTCTTTTTCTTAGTCTTCTTTGTTGTAGTCTTGCATCAAGATTGTAATCTACTGCTCCAGGACATCCAGTTAAGTTGTTCAGGAAGTTGATTGCACTGGTTTTTATGAAGTCACTGATAACCGGTATGTTTAATTCGCGGTGTATTTGCGTGTTCCTAATGAACCACGGTGCATCGGTGATGATTCGTAGCACTTTGTTCTGGAAGGTTTGTGCGATATTTATTGTTGAATTTGACGCTGTTCCCCATATTGGACAGCCATTAGTGAGAACTGGTCTAAGGATACTTTTGTATATGAGAGTTCCGCATTCAATCTTCAGTGATGATTTTCTGTTTATAATGGGGTACAGCATTTTTAGGCGTCCATAAGCTTGCTGAGTTCTGTTTTTGATATGATACCTCCAGGTTAAGGTACGATCGTAATGTAGGCCTAAATATTTGACGGATTCGTGTTTGTGATTCTATGGGATTGCTTTGTTATCTATTTGTAACGGTGGCGGATTTGGTCCTCTTAAGAGCGTAAAGATTTTAGCTTGACTCTTTGATGAGTTTATAGTGATTCCCCAGCTCTTGCACCATTTTGTAACTTTGTTTAAGGAATTTTGTAAAAGGTTCCTGGATTGGATTATGCTTTTGCGTTGTGTTGCTATCGCAGTATCGTCCGCATACATCGTCAATAAGGAGCCTTGTTCGCATGGTATGTGGCTTACATATACATTATATAGTGTGGGTCTCAATATGGAACCTTGAGGTACTCCTGCGTGAATTTCTTTAGTTGTGGCAAATTCAGCGTTTATTCTTACTGCAAATGTTCTCTTTTGTGTGAAGCTGGCAATGATTTTGAGTAGATAGGAGGGTAAGCCTTGGATTTTAGCTAATTTGAAGAGGAGCCCGTCGATCCATATTTTATCAAAAGCTTGTGTTGCGTCAAGAAATGCTACGGTGGTATATTTTTTGTTTTCGAATCCTTTGACAATAATTTCATTTAAACGAAGGTGTTGATGAAGAGTTGAATGCTTTTTTCTAAACCCGAACTGTGTGGGGGTAGGGTATTATGCTCTTCCATAAATTCGTTCAGTCGCCTCAGTATCAGTTTTTCGAAAAGCTTGCCTAAAGTGCATAGCAAGCTGATAGGCTTATAGCTTGATGGGTGCATCTTGCTTTTTCCATGTTTCAGGAACATGATAATTACAGCGTGTTTCCATGTGTGTGGAAAATAGCCAGTTTTCAGGCATGCATTAAATATAAGCGCTAATGTCTCAAAACACTTTTTGGTCAGATTTTTATGAACTATGTTCGGTATGAGATCATGACCAGGGGATTTTTTTATTCGTATTATTTTGGTTAAATGAGATATTTCGTCTGAGGTAATTATCGAGAAGCTGTTTGGACTTATATTGGGAGACACATTATGAATAAATGTTTTAATTTCTTTGGTGAGGGTGTAATTTGGTAAGTGCGCTGGAACATAACCGTTTTCGAGATGCTCGGCAAATATTCTTAACTTAATATCACTCATTTGCTTGATCTGCAAAATAATATAGTATACACTTGCTTTAGTAAAGTTCTTTTCCGAAATAAAGCTGACACCAAGAAATACAAATATTATAAAATAAATACATAGGTTAGTCACAGGTTAAGTATAATTTGCAAACTTGTTTAAAATTTTTGTTTTGTTTGGTTTTTGTACAAACGAGGTTTAAGTTTCCTTCTGTCAATTCTATTGTTTGCGCCCTCTTTTCCGTGGCCCTTTCAGTATGTCTATGAGCCATGACAGGCCCCTTGTTGATAGTGTGTCCCTGTGACTCCCATTGTAATAATTGAAAAAAAAAAAGACTAATTGGAAACAAACATATGTTAGACATGTAAATTGTGTATGAATGTATATGTATAAAAGAAGAAAAAAACTAACTCTACTACATGATTTTTATAGTTTTTTATAATTAGAAATTTGTAAACAACATCTAAAGGTCTTATTCCTTTATTTATTCTTTTTTTTCTTTCTTTCTCCTGCGGCGAGTCTGAACCAAGTATAACAACAAACAATTATAAAAGGTTGTGGTTGATGGATAACCTTCCAATGCCATCCCCTTCTCCGAACACACACACACACACAAATTTTTAGATAATCACTTAATAACAAAAGTTATCTTGTGGGGCGATACTGACTGAATGTGTTCATTTTAATAAAAATTCAAGCAAAAGCAATACATTTCTGAGGCCAAGCCAAACAACAACATAATAATAACAACAAATGTTTTGTCAATGAAATGAAAGGCTACAAGCAAGATAGGAGTCTCTAAAATAGAAATCCTTTGAACAATTAACAACAGTACTTTACTAAGTGTTGTTAATTGTTAATAGTTAAACTATTATCAATTATATTATGAAATAAATCTGCAATGTTTTTTTTTGTTGTAAAGCCAGATATTTCCATTACTCATTAATATGGCGGGTTATGTTCAAAAATTAGGTAATATTGATGTAGTTTCAATATTCAGTACTGATTGTAACAACTGCACACATTAAGTCAAGTCTAAAATTTAACAAGTTAGGTATGGGTTTCTCATTATAAACAACAGACCATAGTAGATACAAATATTTGGTTTTCTCATTATAAACAACCCACCATAGTAGATACAATTATTTGGTAGCTTTCATCATACTAAACACCCCCTGTAATAAATAATTTTGAAGCAAAATATATACAATAAGTTTTTAAGGAATTTTTCATCTTCTAATGACGCTAACTTTGTTAGTGAAACCATCGTCTGGTCTTCAAAAAGATGTGTTGTGGTGATTTGGGTCCTCCAAGTGTAGTTATCAGTGGTCATCCCAGGTTCCTTCACTTAGTCAAAAGATAAACATCTGAAAAATTATAAATTCATATTTTATTTAACTAAGCGACGTATAGTGTTTGAGCATGCCAATCATCTAATGACAAAAATGACGTCACGCGCATGCTCAAAAAGCTTGCACTAGGCCACAACATTTAGATAAATATACTCGTATTTTCTAAGGAGCAGCTATAAACAACATGTGCTAAAATTATGTTAGTCAGAAGAAACACTTGCAAGTAAAATATTTAAAAATAAATTAGTCTAACTTGTTAAACAGATATCACACTGATAGCCCTTTATACAACACAAGGCTTAAACTAAAGAAGAAATTGATTTGACAGTAGCGCATTGCTGGGTAGTTACCATTCATAATTTTCTTATAATCAATAAGGTTGCATATTGTTAGACGTTAGACGCGAAAGTGACACGAGGTTATCTGTACAAAAAAAGTGTTTTATAAAAAATTATATGTAAAAATAATTAACAAAACGCGTTAAAATTAGAATGGATACGTAAGTTTATTGTTGGTTCATAAATATTATTAATATTTGGGATCAAGAGTAAAATAATATTTGAATTATTTATCTTTTATTTGGAAATAAGCCGAAAGAATTCCTAACATTGAAATATGACGACTAAGTAAAATATTAACACCAAACTCTGGTCGGATAATTTAAAATTATGAGTAACTAGATTGTTTCAGAAAACCAAAAACTTCCATATGAATCCCTTTAACCTTGAAAATGTCAGTCAAGTTATCATAAAGTAACAGAAAAATTATAACATTTAGCAGACAATGTGTAAATCTTGATTTTTTGTACCCAATAGCCTGAAGCACGGATACAGATAATCTAACTCTCTTTTGAATAAAAATAATAGCAAGAACAATAGCTTTAATGTGAATCGTACTTACGTGCTTAATAACTATATTAAAAATATTACACGCTCTAGTTATAAACTAACTGCGCAAACTTGAAAAACAGAAAAACATTTAAATTGCATAGAAAAGTAATAATGTTTTAATGATTACAATTTTATACTAGATCAAAAAATGTAATTTAAGAAACCATTATGAAGTATTTTCCTCTTGAACAACATATGATTTTCAAAGTAAATAAATGTTAATACCTAAAAAGTTCTTAATAGCCTTAGAAAGGACAAAGGTCAAAACAAAAGCGTCTCTTGAAAACATAATAGTTTGGATGCAGCATCTAAGTTATAGGAAAACATCTTTTAATATATAATATTTTCACTAGCTGGAAACTGTAGTTCACATGTAAGCAAACAACCACGTATAAAAAAATTGCAAATTTGAGTGTTTTGAAAACATATATAACAACAACAAACAATTAAAGTAAATTATGTACCACAATCCTTATAACATAATGCTACTAAACTATGTTGAGAATTACTTAACGAAAATCTGGCCTCGGTGGCTCAGTGGGAGAACGTGTGCCTCTGAATGGTCATGGGTTAAATTCCAATAAGTAGGTAAATATTTCACTCTGCCAGTACATACTGTCAAACTGACATTAACCGAGGTTGTGGGATTGTATTTGAACAAGCTGAATGTCTTCACATTCCGCCCTCCGGAGGACGCCGTCTGTCCCGTGTACTTGAGAATATTGGCACATAAAAAAATCACTAACCCTTTTTCCAGAATATATAGTTGCAAAATTGATCGATGTTGAAGAAAGAGTGAGTTAACAAAATAAAAGCAAAATGTTTAACCTGTTATTTATATCTATTTTATAAAACTACTTTCTAATCACTACTAATCTCCTCCACAATATTTTCAAAATAAGGTCTCTTAAAAGGGGCCCCACCTGCACAGTTTCCCTTAGTAGGTAATTTAAAAATTGCTAAGCATAGGTATTGCAAATTTCACAAAGACTGTACTTACACATACAAAATTTGGTTGAAAGTTTTGTCATTTTGTGGATTGTTTATGTGTATGACTTTTTATTGCCTCACTCTAATACAAAAAAGCACCACACATTTTTTTCTGATTATATTTGAATATCAAATACAGTTTCTATTAGTAAACCAGAATTTACCGAAAATTATGTTGCCTATGAGGACGTGCCTCAAAGACCGTCTGTAATATGTGATATACAGTTAGTGAAATAGAACTTATTACAAAATAAGTGATTGAACTCATCTTGCCCATCAATTAAACCTTACTGATAACAAAGTTTTACATATTTAATGTAGGATATTCGAACAGGTGATATCCTAATAGATGTAAATTATTGTATAAAGTTAAGCAGGTGTTTTCATTTTAAGCACTTGCAGTGTTCATTTTGTCTTACATATATTATGGATATTTTTATTAAATAATATATGTAAGACTTAGTGAACACTGCAAGTGCTTAAAATGAAAACAACTGGTTCAAACAGCTTAAGTTTATACATAATTTGCAAAAATTGTAAGACATTACAAAATTTTATTAGTGATTAATCTAAAATTACACTGATTCAAAATATGACTCTGCTGCAGTTATAAATACAACCTGTTTTGCTCTAAATTTTAAATAAATACATTATTGTAGATAACACTAAAATATGAATTAGAATAAAATTTTACTGAACATTTCGAATAGACGAAAAGACATTGAAGGCAGGTATTATAAACTTCTGATCTGAGTGTTGACATTAGTATTTCAAGTATACACTATTGGAAAAATAAGAAAACTAAATGAAGCCCAGCGTATTATTTTTTCCAAGCATTTATTTGTTAAGCTGTGGCGACAGGATCTAACACACCCGAAAAGCGCCCAGCAAAAATACACGGACAAATTGAATTTGATAAATTTTTAAAAAGAAACATACTTTGCTTAATTAGTTACAGATCTAATTAAAATATCATTTTTATACTTATTTTGTGAATATATTGTGTTTAGTAAAAAGATAATGAATATATTGTGTTTAGTAAAAAGATAAGACGAACTTCTCTTAACTGATGCATTCTACCACTCCTTAAATTCAGTGAGTGTTAAATAGGGTAAACGATTTTCATGATTATGAAGAATATTTTGTGTTTTAAAAACGCGTTGCGACGAATTGGATTCCCAAAAGTTTACTTATGTGTACTCATCATAAGTTCCAGTCTTAAATTGGTATAAAGAGAATTTTTTAAGAGATATTTCATTTAGAAGTCATACAAATCATCATTAATACAGTCGAAAGGCGTTGTCACCAGGACTCTTTGGTCAAGGCATTTTTTTCCTTTTATTATAGTTTCGAAACTATTAATTCACCCAGAGTTTCCAGAAGCCCTCTTCCCGATCTGCATCATTTATTTTTTCCATGTGGGTGTGCTTCAAAAATTATTGGCAAAAAGGTATTATACGAACATGTACCTTTTTTCTCTGAAAGTTTTCAGTAAGCATCTGCCCCACCTATCCTAGGAAACTTTTTTGCCTTTCTGGGTACTGTGTCGTCATTTTTTCTAATGTTAATATTTCAAAAACTTTATTCAAATCCTGCTTATTTAAAGTGCCACTTTCCAGCCCATAACTAACCACAAGCCATACATACGACCAACGCCACATTCTCAAATCCAACTTTAAATTTTAAATATTAAGAAAAGTATTTTTGTATATGGAATGCCTACTGTGTCTTCAAAAACCTGTTTTTAGGAAGATTTCTTTAAAAAATCACTAATAGGTTGATCCCGACTTTTGAATTTTGAAAACATTTCTTGAAATGAGTGCGAACTAGGAAGTGGAACCCATATCCGGGGTCAGGTCAGGTGTCACACCAAAAGCTCACCAAATAATGGGCCGATTGTAATGAAATTTGGCAGGTGACTTCTTTTTGTAAATGGCTTGAATAAATCCGTTAGCCAGGAAAATCGGACCAGGTTTTCTAGAAAAATCTTGAGTTTTCCTTCGGAAAAAATCTCATCTCCGAAAATAACAAAGCTATGGCAACCAAATTCGGTAATAAGTTTCACATTGTAAAAAGTAACTATATGCCAAAACTTAGAAGTTATGGTCATTTAATGAAGAAAAATAGCAGTGCCACTAGAAGTCAGAGAAGACGCAATACTAAAATATTGGATGTGATAAACCAAATCTATTAAACATTACAGATAACATTTATTTTTTATTCGCGCAAAAAGGTCAAGAAGTACGAAAAAAATTATTGTGAAAATATTTAATTTTTCTCCTGGAAATATCAAACTGGAGATTAGAGAAGTCAAAAAAGTTAGTAATCTTTAAATAAACTTCTATAACTAATCCTGTTTCTGAATGGTAAATACTGCACGAAATGTATGGCTAGAAGGTACTACATGTCTATTTCAGATGTACTCATTTGATTACATTATTTTTAAAAAATGTATCTAAAATAGACCTCACATATTGCAAATGAATCTACGTTTTATAATAATTTGGATGGTACAATGGCCGGGGGGAGATTAGATTGCGCAATGGTGGTTTTTTCGGGACTATTCTATCTTCGGAACATTTTTGCATTTTTTCAAACAATAAAGTTATTTTGGTGAAATATCGTACTACACAGTTTATACTAGTAACCAAATTTGATGCCCCCTTTCTTAAAAAGAAGACATTTTTGTGTGTGTGAGTGTGTGCGTGTGTGTTATTATTATTATTATAAGAGATTCCACTTAGTTTATTCTAGGGATTATTCTACATGAGTTATTATTATTATTTATTATCACAGTTGGCTACATAAATCTTAAGCAGTGCATATATAAAACTGAGTTACAAAATAAAATTCAAACATCAAGAGTACTTAACTTAGCCGGTAGGTAATATATATATATATATATATATATATATATATATATATATATATATATATATATATATATATATATATATATATATATATATATATATATATATATACATAATAATAACAAATAAATAAATAATCATGTTGTAAGCATATATATTAAAATGTAAAGTTGATTGATCCACTGTCATCAAGGGACACGAGCACATTATTACAACACCAGTTTTCTCCAAAAGTGGTCCGATCTTTGATGTCCAGGTACCAAGCATACTCTTTGATTATTCTTGTTTTTAGTCCGCTAAGAAATACTTCCAGATAGTCTCTGCACATAACATTGTTGTTAATTTTACTGGACGTGAAAGTGTCATATACACTGGCTTTTGCTATGTTGCATAAATAGTTGCAAAATCTTGTTTTCCGGTTAAGTGGAACTGAAAAACCCGCATATATTTCGACAATTCGTAGCCTTGAGCTGAGCAAATTTTCCTTTATTGAGCTTACAAAATCCCATAATGGGTGTGTTTTTACACAGGAAACTATAATATGGCTTGTACATTACAGTGCAGACAGTTTGCTGTTGTCGATTTTCTCCATCGTTGTAGAAACACCATGTCTGCTAAACTATTCTTTGAAAACCTACACTAGATTATAGCTTCATAAGTCAAAGTTGGCGAAGCCTAAAATGCATTCCAATTCACTATATCGTCCGGCCAAGCTCCATTCAAAGGCTCTTTTGTTTCATATGACGTTAGCAACAAATAATTCAGCACTTTTCTTCTTGTTCTATTATTCGCACGAATTGCCACATCGTCTAAATCTGTGAAAGCTACCTCGGGTGGCCAAGACTCGTGGCCTTCTAAATTAATCACGTCGTCAAAGCCAGCGTCCACAAATCTTTTGATTTCCATAAAGTTAATTCTCAAGTTGCTTTTTAGAGTCCTATCATAGTTTTAAACTGGAAGCTGTTCAAAAATTTTAAAGTTCCCATTTTAAATGACATTCTCAAGCGTATAAACAAGCGTGATGGTGCCCTCGTCGCACGATGCTTAGTAGACCCGAAGAAGACAATACCCATAAGAGTGGCTAACGTACAAACTAACAGGGTCACATTGAAAGAAGGTGAGGTTATCGCCACTTGCGAACCCATTGACCGAGTGACGTTGTCCAAAAACGTGACACCCACTGCATTAGACAGAAGACTGCCAGTAGAAATAGTAGAGCGGTTCAAGAATTCATGGGGCCAATTGAACAATATGGAGATGGAGATGACCCTGAAGTTCGTATTGGAGGAGGCCGATATTTTCGCTCAAGATAAAATCACAGGTCGTACGAGTCTAGTACAACACAGAATTAATACTGGCGACGCAAGACCAATTAGACAGCCGCCGAGAAGACTGCCTTTTGCCAAGCAATCAGAAATCAAGGCGATGGTTAACGAAATGCTGAAAGATGGTGTGATCGAGGAGTCTAATAGTCCTTGGTCGTCCCCAGTAGTTTTGGTCACCAAGAAAGACGGCACTATGAGATTTTGCGTGGACTATAGGAAGCTGAATGATGTCACCAAGAAAGACAGTTATCCCCTGCCCCGAATCGACGACACTTTTAACACTTTGGCCGGATCAAAGTGGTTCTCTACATTAGACCTGAAAAGTGGCTACTGGCAAGTAGAACTCCATAAAGACGATAAGGAGAAGACTGCTTTTTCAACCGGGAATGGGTTGTTCCAATTAAAGGTCATGCCATTCGGCTTGTGTAGTGCTCCTGCCACCTTCGAGCGACTAATAGAGTTAGTGCTGAGAGGACTGACATGGGAAACATGCCTGGTGTATCTCGATGATGTCATGGTGATTGGAAGGACTTTCGATGAACACCTGTAGAATCTGAAACAAGTTTTCTCCAGGTTGAGAGGTGCCAATCTGCAACTCAATCCCAAGAAATGCGTCCTCTTCCAGAAGAAAGTAAGTTTCCTTGGACATGTCGTTTTTGAGAAAGGGATAGAAACGGATCCAGAGAAAATAAAGGCAGTAAGAGACTGGCCTGTGCCGAAGAACAAACATGAGGTCAGAAGTTTTCTGGGACTTTGCAGCTACTACCGACGCTTTGTGAAGTACTTCAGCAGCATTGCGAAACCTCTACATAGCCTAACTGAAAATAAGGCCGAGTTCATCTGGTCACCAGATTGCCAAGAGTCTTTTAGAGAACTCAAACATCGTCTTCTCACTGCTCCTATACTGGCTTATCCTCAGGACGAAGTGTTCATACTGTTCATACTGGACACCGATGCTTTCCAGTATGGCATTGGGGCAGTACTCTCGCAGCTCCAAGCCGGAGAAGAAGTTGTGATAGGCTACTTCAGCAAAACGTTCGGAAAAGCAGAAAGAAATTACTGTGTAACCCGGAAAGAACTGCTGGCAGTTGCTTACAACTGCCAGCAGTTGGATCTTAATCCATCGAACATTTCCACAGCTTCCTGTACGGAAGAACATTCCGCGTGAGGTCAGATCACTCTGCTCTGCAATGGCTTCTGAACTTTAGAAATCCCGAAGGACAGATAGCCCGATGGATAGAGAAACTGCAGAGCTACGACTTCCGGATTGAACATCGAAGAGGAAGAAGTCACGCCAATGCAGACAGCCTGTCAAGAAGACCATGTTCAGTGCATGAATGCAAATTTTGCGAGCGACAAGAGAACAAAGAGACCGACAAAGTAACTCATCAGATCAAACAACTGGTGACGGAACAGGAGAATAACACCGATCCAGACGTAAATCTTGAATACATCAGAGACGCACAGAAGACAGATCCAGACTTGAAAAATATTAGAGAATGGCTACAAAAGGGGAAAAGACCTGAGTGGCACGATGTGTCCCGGTTTGGGGCGGAGGTTAAAGGCTACTGGCTACAATGGGACTCCTTGTGTCTAAAGAATAACTTGATCCCTCGAAAATGGGAAACTGCCGATGGTAGAGACTGTATATACCAGACCGTTATGCCAAGTGAGTGCATAGACAGTGTTCTTCAGGAGTTACACAATAGTTGGAGTGGAGGCCACTTTGGGGTCAACAGGACTCTCGCCAGAGTCAGAGATCGCTTCTATTGGATAAACTGCCGAAGAAGCGTGGAAGAATGGTGCAAAAGGTGTGACCAATGTGCTTCAAAGAAAGGACCAAAGACCCGATCCAGAGGAAAAATGATGCAGTACATCTCAGGTACACCATGGGAGAGAGTTGCCGTAGACATCGCAGGACCTTTTCCAATCACCGAGTCTGGGAACAGATATATAATGGTGGCGATGGACTACTTCTCGAAATGGCCTGAAGTTACGCCGATCCCCAACCAAGAGGCAACGACCGTAGCAGAAGCCCTGTTGGAAAATGTCATATCGCGGCATGGCGTACCCTTGGAGATTCACACCGACCAGGGCCGGAATTTCGAATCAGAAGTCTGGAAGAGCCTAATGGACTTGCTAGGCATAAAGAAAACACGAACAACGCTACTTCACCCTCAATCAGACGGCATGGTCGAACTGCATAACAGAACCATCAACCAGTATCTTGCTATGTTTGTCGATGAAAATCAGAGAAACTGGGACAAGCTGATACCTCTGTTCCTCCTGGTTTACAGAAGCTCTCAGCATGAATCTACCGGTTACACCCCATCCATGATGTTGACCGGCAGAGAGATGCGGTTACCAATCGACATGACGAGACCACCACCGAACGAGGACATAGCGGACCTAGCTACGTTACCTGAGTATGTTGCCGACCTAGGAGGAAAACTTCGCACTATACTATGTGTCAGAGATAGGCTCCTCTTAAGCAGTGACCGGATGAAGTTGCGCTTGGATCGCAGAGCAACACCCCATACATTCAAGGAAGGTGATGCAGTGTGGCTGTACCAACCAACAAGGAGAAAGGGCCTCACTCCCAAACTTCAGAAACCATGGAAGGGCCATACTTGGTGATTAAGAAAATTAACGACCTAGTCTACAGAATCCAGCTGTCTCCAAGAACTAAACCCAAAGTTGTTCACATAGAGAGGTTGAGTCCCTATCGAGGCAACGAACCCCCAAGTTGGCGGCCGGTAAATACTGTTCGGGACGAACAGTCCTAAGGAGGGGGGCAATGTTACAAAGCACTTCAATAGATGCAGGTGCGGTGTTGCCACATCTCCAAAATTCCCCAACATCTGGGAATTCTTGCACAATCTGGCAACACCACCTCCCCACCTTCCTGGGGGTGCCTGGGGTGACCCCCCTCAGGCGAAGTCTCAACCCTCTAGGACCAGAAATAACGAAGTTACCAACTTGTACCCCGTCGGAACGGATAACTGTGGTCTGCGCATTCCGAGCACCCTGTATATACACCCTGTATACGCAGAGAACCCTTACACCCTGTATACGCAGAGAGATATTATATTACGATAAACACCTCTTGTGTAACATAGGAGTGATGACCACATTTGGATCACCTGTATATACATCCTCCTGAACACACGGGGCCGATCTGTATTCACAAAACCTTCTAGCAAAAGTAGGTCCTGGAACATTCTGGAATAGAACGCTCGAGAACGAACTGGAAGGTGCGACGGCTATATAAAGATGGAAGTAAGCCAGCGCAGACAGTTCAGTTAGAGAATGTTGAACTGACTCGAAGAAGCAGTAACTAGTGTGAAGTGTTATAGAGTAGCGACTGTAGTTTCAGTGTATTAGTGACTTTTGTACAAATTAGTGATTGTAAGGCCAGATAAATTAAGTGTTTTGTGAGAGAGATTCTAGAACTTTTATTGTATCCATATTTAGAGAGTAAATAAAGTTGTTTTGTTAAAATTTAAAGTCTCACTTATCCAGAACCCGGAGAAAACGCAACAGTATAGTTGCACAGTATGTAAAGTGGGGCAATATTATGAATCGTATTATGAATCAGTAATGCAGTTAATCTGAATATAGAATTATTATTAAGTCTCCGTAACATTCCTACTTTTTGAGCAAATTTTTTTGTTATATAATCTGCATGATCTTTAAAGCTGAGCCTATTATCTATGATGACGCCGAGATATTTCATTGAAGTAACACATTGAATATCCTCATTTAGTATGTTAATTTTATTCCCTTCAATAATAAATTTATGGTCCATTAGTTCATTTGAAATCACCACTCATCTTGTTTTTTCAACATTTAATTTTAAATTGTTATAATTTAACCAATCACATAATGAACCTAGTTCGTCGTTCAATAACTCAACCATATTAGCAATATCCTTAACCGAAATGTATACCAAAGTATCATCTGCAAACAGTTGTACTTAAGAAGTGTTAACTGTGTTGAGTATATCATTTATATACAGATTAAAAAGTAGTGGGCCCAAAACACTACCCTGTGGCACACCTAGTTCATTTTTCTGACCCAGCTGCATCACATTTAGTTTTGTTTCCTATCAATCAAATAATTTTGCATCCATTTGTATGCATCCCCTACGATACCATATTTTTCTAATTTATTTAATAAAATATCTCTGGTTATAGTCTCAAATGCCCTACGTAAGTCCAGAAATACTGCAATCACTACCTCATCTTTGTTATAGTCTCCTTCCAGTTTGAAATGATGCACTGTATTGCAGTTTCACAGTTATGTCCCTCCTTAAAGCCTAATTGTTCTTTTATAATAACATTATTGTCATGGTATTTAGTTAATCTTGTATGCACATTTTTTTCATTTTTTTTTTTTTAGGACAGGATACACATTAACAGACCTAAAGTCTTAGCATTTATTGATGTTTCTCACTTTTTGTATTATTGTTGTTGATATTTTCAGTTGATCAGGTGCAACACACTAAGGAGTTATTTTTACGACGATATACATTACTCAATACATGTTTAAGTTAAAGTTATAAAACGCACTTTGGTAATTGTACCAACGTAAATTTCGGAAATTATCTTATCTACCCTTCTCTTCAGATATAGTGTCGCCTTGAGAGTATATATTTGGATTTTAAATTTTAAGTTTTACTTGAGATGTTTTGTCTCGTTTGCTTTGTTTATTTGGTCTTATTTGCGGATGTGTTTTAGCCGAGGGTCTTATTGATTAGGGTTTTACCTTTCTTAACTTGAAGTTTTATTATTTATATAGTTTATGTCAGTATGCTTTATATGTTAATGATTGTATTGCATTTTAGTTATTTTCTATTTACTTTTACTAAATTACTTCTACAAAACTTTTAGAATTTGTTATAATAAGAGGCATTTTTGAGACCTGGATCGAAAATGAAACTTTAAATTGACCTATTACATCCACTCAATAAAAATATGATTTTTACCTAAAATGTTGTACCTTGACAGGCTCTTTGCCAGTTAATTACGTCTCTATTTTTGTTATTTCAGAATAAAAGTTTTAAAGGAAAAAATTAATAAAGGGAGGTTAGCGTTTGTTGTCAATAAATTGATAAGAACCAAGGACATAAGAGATGCGAACTTAGAAAATTTGACGAGTACACAACGGTTGACGGTAAGTTTATAATTGTTATCTTTTTATAATTTAAAGTTTTATTAGCAGATATAAATATATGTAGTATTATCGTTGTGGACTAAAACAATATTCAACAACCCAGAATACACATAATGCTCTATCTAAGAGGGGGGTTCAATAAAATGTTTAAAATACACTAACGTAAAAGTCCCAATTACTAATACTTTAAGGAATACCATTTGTATGTTAATGAAGGTTGATCAAAGCCAAATTTTAAGTAAGTGGGTAAAACAAATATCGATGACACTACTAATAATCATATTAAAGCAATATTAACATATCAATTCTTCCTTAAAAAAGCGACGATGCATATGAACCTAATACTAACTCAATCCAAATACCTTTGTTTGTACCAAATACTGACATCAAGATTAATAGATTACTGACACGATATAGATAAAATAAAAGACATTTAAAAAGTTTCAATCATTTTATTATTTTTATATGTATTTATTCATTTCAGGTACTTTATTCATTAATCGTTTTTCTGGTATGGGTTTGTTTATAATCTCTTCTTTGTTGTCCTCATCATACCATAAAATGCCGTCAGGACTCGGCTATTTTTATTTAAAAGGACCACTTTTGTCATCACTTTACTCTTACTTCATTCTCGTCGTTCCTCCCTAGCATCTCTCCAGGATAATTAATTGTTTTCATAATTACGTAACTATGACATAGGTACCAATACTTATATTGTTGAATATGTCAGTGCTTTCTTTTATTTCTATCTCCTCTCGCTTCCTACGTCTATTGGTTGACTTTCCTCATTAACTGCCGTCCTTGCTTGCAGTTTTTCTCTTTCTTTCCTTCTTGTTATCTTTTTTCGCATTTTTTGTCTTGTCGTATAGACGCCAATTGTCGGAGGTCGCAACACTGGGTATTCTTTTGTTGCGCCGTCTTACGAAGTTGGGTGATTTGGACTTGTTGAGGCATATCATTTTCTGATGTCAGTCGTTTGATTCCATTGGTAATGAAATAACTGTTCCTTATTTTCCTCGTTGTGTTTGCGGCGTGACTTAAAAAGTTTGTTTGAATGATGACCTGTGCTTAATTGTTTTTTTGTTAGAGGTGACCTCTCATTAAACTCAGTTTTTTTATTGTCTCATCAACTTCCGTAGAATTGAAGTAACTTTGTTTGGAATTTACTAATGCAAAATGCAAAATTTCACTTATATCAATGTTAAGTACAATTTGAAGAACCCAATTCATCACAATACAGTTTTTAGACCTGACGATCGTTTCGCTAACAACGTTAGCGTCATCAGAGGGATCACTAAACCAGTTTATCCCTCTGATGACGCTAACTTTGTTAGCGAAACGATCGTCAGGCCCAATCTAAAAACTATATTGTAATGAAGTGGGTTCTCAAAATTGTACTTATTACTGCTCACCACAGGTTCCAATATGCACTCATTGTATCAATGTTGTAAAAATGTTCGTCAAATGTTATATCAGCTGCTCCTGTTAGTGCACTTATATCAGGTTGTCTACTTTCAACATTTCCCAATGTTAGTATACCATCAGCGGACGAGCCCTAAGGGAAAAAAAATATTTCACTTCATTTTTTAAATTGTGTAACTTTTCTTCTTCTGCCTTCCAATATTCAAATAATCCCCCATTCCTTATATCATCTCTCCAATGACCATCATTTCCTTTTTTAAATTCTTGTAATATAATAATTCCAGGTTATTTTCAAAATATTGTAAAAAAAATATTTGCATATTTCCATTAAGATTGCTAGTTTGTTTTGTATTGTCTTTAGAGAAAAACTCAATATCTTGAAATCTATTGCATCTTTATTCAAGCGTTGAAAGCCACATACTGGAAATCGTTGACCAAAACTTGCTTGGAATTAACCGAGTACACGTTCAATGCGCATGGCAGTAGATTATTACCGCCATGCGCTTGCTTTACGAGTTGCCCGTGGCGGTTTTACCGTCATAGGTAATGGGTATCTGAATGCCGCAGTATTCGCTCATGTACTCGTTATTTTGTGAGTGTTTCGTAAAGGTATCAAGTAGTGCCGCAGAGAAATTTACTCGCCGATTTAATAATGGCGGGTAGCAGAGCAGAGTCTTCTGGTTTGAAAAGCCCAAGAAAATCTACCAAACGATACATTTCCATTCTGTGTCAGATTTAACAGCTAGAAAA
This sequence comes from Tillus elongatus, assembly GCA_964006375.1. Lineage (NCBI taxonomy): Eukaryota > Metazoa > Arthropoda > Insecta > Coleoptera > Cleridae > Tillus > Tillus elongatus. The sequence continues at coordinate 94,504,672 of OZ023265.1, read as the reverse complement.
ACTTTTAGTGGAGTCAGATGACGAGGACGTGTTTGACAATGATTTGGAGGCGGCACATTCTGACGAGGATTATATTCCGGGGGGTGTTTCGAACCATATTGAGGAGGAATTAGAAGAGGTTGTCAGTGATTGTTTCAATTCAGAAGATAACCAAACCCTTGAACAGCAATCACCACCGTCCCCAACGTCATAACTAGATATAGTTTTATCGGAACTTTAGATGCGATGCTATTACTAATACATTACCGCTACTAATCCTTATGGGTACGAGTTACGACATTACTACACGTCAGATACGATACGATTACATCATACATCAGTCTTTGTTTACAAACGGCATGACGTGGTGGTTCGCACCTTGTGTTTTCTCCACAATAATTAAGTTTTAACGAATAAAATAGACATGATGGGTTCAAGAGGAATGCGTATAGCAAATGTTACAATAGCTATGTGAAAAATTATGTATTTTTATTTACTCATTTTTCCATATATTGTATCTATAGATAAGATATTAGCTACTTTATAAATAGCAAATGGTTACATCGTACCTTAAGATAATATATTAGCTATTTTATAAATAGCAAACAGTTACATCGTATCTTACGATAAGATATTAGGTATTTTATAAGTCTCAAATAGTTACATTATCTTTTTCAAGTTACATTTTTAAAACTCTTGATTATATTTGAACCATATAATGTATACGATATGATACCTACACATTACCCTAAGCTTATGGCCAAAGTACAAGCTTCAATTTTGAAAATCCGTCTTATTATGAATAAAAAACCTTAAAAACTTTCAACTCGTTTTCTGCAAAATGGCAATTTTCGAGATACGATGTTATTCTTTGCGAGCGTCGAAATACGCTGAGGAAACTTCTCTTTCTGCCTTAATCCAGGATTACTCGTTGCCACGACGTGGTATTTTTTTGGTGTTTTTGCATATAGGGTAGCATGTCAACCAATCGATTGCAGGATTACTGGAAAACTTCGAGGCTGTTTAGCTTGCCTTTCTTTTTGAAATCAATGAGATAGATTTCTTCTAAAAATGAGGTAAGACATTTTACAGTTCTCTTATTCCTTATACAAAAGAATATATAAATTGTAGATGTCTATATTTCGCTCGCAATCCTGAAGAGGGATATACCAAACTTGATGACCGGCTTTTCAAAATATGGCCACTTATTGGTTATTTCAATAATAAAATGGCCCAAGCTTATTACCCAGACAAAAATCTGTCCATCCAGGCAATATCAAGCAGAACTTAACATTTCACATTATACTGCCCACAGAGACAGCGCTGGATTTTTTTTTCATCATAGTGAAAGACAAATTTGCCGGTCTCTTTCTGTGCAGGGAAAGATTTGTCAAAAATGCAAAATATATAGGCACCCTTTTTATCCTGGTATATTTTCATAGTTGATTAAAGTCAATTCTAGTGTGTCAGTCATGTATTTCAAATTAATTTATCATTGGAGCATGGCAACTTTTGTTTTTCTTTTAATAAAATTATCAATGAATAGAATTAAGAGGTGATTAATCATAATTGCCCTCTTCTAAGGTTTGCATTAGAATGTGTTAGCGAAGCTTTAGGTTTTATGACGAAAATTTACAAATCGACTAGTTACCTGTGGTTTCAATCAAGTATTATCTATAGCCTTACACTGATCACAATAAATATTTATACATACGAGAATTTATATCGTTTGGCAACAGCGCAATGGCGCTCTAAACACCAATACAAATCAGAAAATCGTGGATATTTATCGCGACGTCGCTACAAACTACAGCAAGTCGGCGCAACCACCTGTAGTTAACAGAAAACGGCGCTCCATACACCGGTACATATATATATATATATATATATATATATATATATATATATATATATATATATATATATATATATATATATATATATATTCAGCGAACACGTTGACATCTCCCCATATAAAATTTACGGTAAAGATGGCATCCTGGTAAAGATGACATCCGTTATACGGATGCCAACTTGTTTTGCACTTTAAGGTTTTCTAAATACTATTTTGTGACGCCAGCTATCGGAAAAACCTAAAATCAGCCGGACGTCAATTTTAAAGCTACAGTGAAATAAATATGCACTTTAGTTCATGGATTTGCTGCAAGGCGTCTCCTTGTCGAATCATCTGTATATAGTGCAGGTACGTAAAATATATATAGCGCTTAAATTGACATCCTTGAAATCTGACAACGTAGTTTTAAGGGAGTGTTTATTATTTATTTAAATGTCTCGACATCATTCCATCATAGTGTATTCAAAAGAGAGTGCTTCATCATACATAGTGACCTCCTGGCTTAATGCTTATAGAAAAATGAGTTCGAGAAATTTGCGAATGGTACAGATGGCACTAAATCAATCAATTAAAGGTATGCATTAATAACTCAAAACTGTTAATTTTAATTTTGAGGGTTACGAAAAATTTGTTGTTTGTTTTTAAACGATTGAGTATACTTAAATAAATGTATTAATTGTAAGGTAATTTCAAACATACTTTTTTTAAATAACTTATTCTTGTATTTGGAGTTTGCATTATTAAAAACTAAGCTGGGGCTTTAAATAACGCCAGCAGACAAAACATAAAGGAGCCTAATTATTTTCGCTCAAATTTTACTTTGTCTAGAAACGCCGATGGTTAAAGTTAATATTAAGGGCAACCTGTCTATATTTCATGATCCAAAAATACACTTAACTATTTATTTTTACAAACAGTTTAAGGCATAGATACAGCGCTGCTTTTAATTTTTGAAATAGTCCGTTTGTGCTATCAGCTGCCCACCTTTAGGACACAATGTGTTTCAGGATATATGTTGCATCTAGAATTAAGATCGGCCTTTCTATGTTTTCATAGAATGTTATAGTTTTCATGCACGGCAACAATTATAGCTCTTGAAATACATCGGTGCGACTATAGGAGTTAACCATAGTTGGGGACACTCAGAAGTTGGATCAATGATCACCTGGGAATGTGTGTTGTATCGAATGTTTTAGGAAGGCAATGGCAAACCACCGAAGTATAAATATCAGTGAAGTTTTCTATTGACGTTAGACAATCTTTTTTTTAACATTTATTGACGTGCATTTAAATTTTTTTAAATGTTGAGAAAACTATTAATTTTCTGCTTTTTTTAACTAGCTACTTCAATAACAATAGATATCCAGACGTATGTCAAAAACGCTGTTTTTCCAATAATTATATAGCAAACATGATTGCAGGTTGTTAAGTCTCTGAGATGTTGTTTATTGCATGTAATATTCTATTTAGGCGATTTGCTTGAAATCACCCAGTTTATCATATAGAATACTAATTTACCTTATTTTATGCGATCATAATACACCGAATTGTTACTAAAAATTCAGAATTTTTTTTATCAGCAAAGAGTCAGTTGCCCTCTTCGAGTTTAGGCTGCTGTAGTGATCCAAAATGCGTACATTTGTATACCAGGATACCGATAAAAGTTTTAGAATAAAATGTGTTTTATATAATTAATCTATCAAGAGAAATGTTCCTAAAGAGTGTTTATTTTTCGAACCTGGTAGTAGCTAAGTGAGTAAAGCGCTGGACTCTACGTACTTTTACAAGGAGGTTGGCAGCTTTGGATCCCGCACCCACTAAAATAAAGTTTTCGAAGTTCATTTTGAAAGTTCAGAAAAAGTAGTCATTTATCACCATTTTAGAAGGCAGTGGCAAACCATGGAAGTATAAATGCCAGTTGAGTCTTGCAGTCGGGGAAGCAGCGGCAGTCTGATTAAATTTAATTATTTATTTATATATTACTTTTTAAATAAGTTTGAATGATAAGCACAATTTGGAGAACTCAATTATAGTGTATATATAATAGTATTATGATCTGACCTGACGATCGTTGCCCTAAAAAAGTTAGCGTCATAAGATGGATGAATAATGTTTATTCATCCCTCTGATGACGCTAACTTTGTTAGCGAAACGATCGTCAAGTCTAAAAACTGTATTGTGATGAATTGGGTTCTCCAAATTATACTTATCAGTGCTCATCACAGGTTCCAATCTTCACCCTTTGAACTTTGAATGAAAGAGTATACAACTAATGTGTTTTGTAAGCATGCTTGAGGGTAACGACATACATATATGATTGATATAGTAATACAAACCCCTATAACTATAAAATCAAAAACACCACCAAAATCTGTTCAGTAGTTTCAACGCGACGAGTAACATGTACTTATATGGAAAAATATATAAATATTTAATTGCCTGATTAATGATAATAATTGCCTGCAACCTTTTTGTTTGTTGTTTTACTTCACTTAAACGGCTGTGCTTGTCAACGTTCTTCCCCTCGAGTACGGGAGATTGGCAGGATAATCTTAAATTTTTATACAATTTTATGAAAGGAGAATATTTTAAAAAGTTGTAAATTTTCTGGAACAATGACTCGCTTGTTCGCTACAAGAGCAAATCACATAAATGGGTCACTGGCAAATACCTACCATGTTTTCGTGTTTCTTTGTAGTAGACAATGAAACCTGAGATAAACCTGAATATTTGGAACTAATCCTCGACCTCCAGTTTACCGTGCGTAGCCGGTCCTTTATCTTTCACACTGGCATGTACACATAATTTTTGTTAGTCTTTATTAAAAGTTTAGTTATTAAAGGCATATTTATTCTGTTACCTAAAGTTTTCAATTATTAGTTTATAGTCGTCATTACTTCGTGAAACCGGGCCATAGCAAATATGACGTTTCTATGAACTTCCACTTCTAAAAAAAGTCTCTACATCTATATATAAAATGCCACTACTTATTCTAAATAAACAAACATATGACATAAATGTTTTATTTGCATGTAACAGGCCGAGTAACTAAGCGTGTCAGGTCTTCTTGGTTTACATAAATGACTTATACTTCATAAAGAGCAACATTTTCTTATCCGACTGATACTGTTTACTTTCGCTTATTGTGTCTATACACTTCGTTTGTTTTTTCAAATATAATTTTAGTCTAAAAGCAAAGCATTATAACTATTTCAATTTTTTGTAAATAATGACCCCAGAGATGCCTATTTCCTGTCAAAAATTACGATTACATATCAAATAGTTCGATTAATATGAAAGCTCTCCACATTTAAATTATAAGCTGTGCAGCGAAAATTATAACAGTTATTGGTGTACCTATTTTAGTTTATTAATTTCAATACAAGCTAGAGACTTTTGCAGCGGTCAGGCAAAAAAAAAGTTCTGCTGCCTGGTTATCCTGTAAGAAGCGAAACGGGTTGCAGAGAAGAAAACAAGCATTTGCGAAGTTTGCAAAAATTACTTACGGCTATATATAGTATAAACAGTTTGACATGTAAGGAAAAGCACAATCCACAAATTTATTAACCTAGGTTTACGGCTGGAACCCTATGGCTATTAATAAGCTAGGTTTAAATATCAAGGAAACTTTTGATCGAGACAAAATGTAGTCTAGGTTCTCTTCTGAACCACAATGATTATAGTAGTAAAGTTGTAACTAAAATCTGCTTGACAGTTTTTATATCACAAACAGGTAGACAAAGAGATATATGCGCAGTGGATAAAAAAAAACAAGGAAATGTTTCAATTTCTCTGCATCTTGAACATATCATTTTTAAAAGATTAGAAGCGTACTTATTTATTTTTCCTTGTGCTTTACCCTAAATTTTAAATGCTTAATGAAACTCCAAATCCATGATTTATTACTCTATTAAGTAAATAAAGCTATTATTATTATTTATTATATCAGAAAAATTTGCTAACGTCTATAAGTAAAAAAAAAAAAAAGGTCAGTAAATTCGTGTCTAAATAAACTTAACTTTTAGATCCTGCATTTTCTGAGTCAGACGAAGAATATATTTCCGAAACCTCACAATCAGACTATGTTCCATCAGACACGGAATCAATTAGTGAATCTATTGCACATTCAATTGATAATTTCACATCTCCGAATTCTCCACACCTTAATATGTTAGAATCATATGCCGTTTCACCAGAAATTCCAGGTGCACATCCCTATACCAACAAAAGTAATCAAGCACAAGATGGTTTATGTGCCAAACAAAACAAGCGTCAAAGAAGAAAACATCATTGTCCTTTCTGCAATTTAGAAATTGGAAATTTTGCACGTCACCTAGAGCGAAACCACGACGACGAGACTACAGTTCAGGAATTTCTGTGTCTTGATAAAAAATCGCAAAAACGAAAAAAAATTATTGATAAACTTCGTAGAGAAGGTGATTTTTGTACGCATAATATTATCCCAGTAATGAGACAAAAATAACCAGAAAGTAACTTTGTTGTTTGTAAGTTTTGTCGTGGTTACTATTCGCAAAAGAGCTTACGAAGGCATGCCAAGCATTGCTATTTTAATCCTGATCCAAACAAAAGATTTATGGCCCAAATTGAAGGGCAAACAATGATGGCAGGACCTTTTGGTCCCAACGACATTTTAAGGGTAAGCGGAATTTTAAATATGCTACGGGCAGATGACGTCTCAATGGTAGTTAAAAAAGACCCCATCATTTGTGAAGTAGGTCACAGATATATTCGGCGTCATAAAGAGAAACACCTTCTAAATGTCGCAAAAAGAAATATGCGTCGTTTAGGGCGTCTGCTGATTACTGCGAGGCTCTTAGAGAAAAACGAGTCTTGCAAAATATTAGATATCTTGTCGCCAAAAAAATTTAAGCTCTTGGTTAAAGCTACTCAGGAAATGTCTGGATACGATCAAGAAAGTCGCTCTTTCAATTCTCATTCCTTGGCGTTACAAATGGGAACAATAATAAAAAACGCAATAAATACAGCACATTCTCTAGAAATTCAAAAACAGAATTCTTCTCCAGATCTCCTTGAACAGTTAAAAGCTTTGCTTACCCTAATAGAAACAGATTGGGCTCAAGAAATATCTAGTGAAGCCGGTCAAGATTTGGCAATTAACAGATTCAATAAACCTACTCTGATTCCAATGGCTGAAAACATTGCTGTAAGTTGTTTTGTTATATTTTCTAAAAATCTAATATTCAATTTGCTATATAACAGTACTAAAAACATTTCTTAAAAAATTTAAAACTGATTTTTTTGTACTCAAATATAATGCCACTCTCTTTTTTATTTCAGAAATTTGAAAAATATTTGAAAAACTTAATACTAAAGAGTAAAACGGCATTGCTGGTCGATTCTAAAAATAAAAAAGCATACCGTGATTTAATGGAAGCAATTTTTTGCGATGTACTGATATTTAATAAACGCAGAGTAGGAGAACTCCAAAGAATTTCCGTAGCTTCCTATACCACAAGTCATGAAAAACCAATATGTACAGATTTTGAAAAAGTAATAATACTTTTTCACTCGTTAAAACGCATAGTGATACGAGGTAAACGAGGAAGGGGTGTCCCAGTCCTGTTTGAACGTGACATAGTACAATCAATTGAATTCCTAATAAGTTCCAGAGTAAATTTTGATTTCGTCGATAATCCATACCTATTTGGATTACCTGGAACTGACAATCCGATTGCAGGCTGCTCGGTGATGAGGAAGCATGCAAAAATAGCCTTAGGAGATGCAAGTAGGGCGTCGCTTTTGACGTCAACCAAATTAAGGAAACATTTGGCCACTGTGGTACAAATTTTAAAAATGGATAGAAACGAATTGGAACAGTTAGCCACTTTTATGGGGCATACTGCACAGACACATGCACAGTTCTATCGTGTGCCTGACGACATTTATCAGACAGCTAAAGTAAGTAAATTATTGATGATGGCAAAAAGTAGTACAATTGAGGAGTATAAAGGCAAGTCTTTATCTGAAATTCATATTGATGAGAATCTGGTCGAAGAAGAATCCGAAGACGAATTTGAAAATCCAAATGTTGAAGAACTGTTTAACGGTGCAGACAACCAAGTTAGTGCGCATGTATCTACTGTGGATGTAAATGTTTCCGATATTTCATGTCATCGGCGTAATAATAAAATGCCCCTGAAGAACAAGATCAAGCGTAAACTTGTTCCGTGGACAGAAGAGCAAAAGGAACTTACCAAACTATTTTTCAAAACACATATAAAGAAAAAAATGCCTCCCAAGAAAAACGAAGTGTTATCATTCATTGAAAAATACCCTAGGGTATTTCACAATAAATCGTGGACCGTTATTAAAGTTTATGTACAAAACATATATACCAAAACGTAGTACTTACGTCAATTTATAACATTAATTGTAAGAGCGGTTTGTCAACTCAAAAATCGAATACGCTTATTTCAAGTTCTGAAATAGAGTAGAATAAATATTAATTTAGTTAGTGCCAAGAGAGGTGGATTATTTTGCGTTTTTCTTCTTAACAAAAACAAACCATACTTTAAAAAAACAGACATTAAAACTTGTGTAAACTCCTGCGTGTATGTCTTTACAAAAATATATGTGTTTAGTTTCCTTTGTACTTAAAATAAAATTTATATTTTTTTGAAGCAGTTTTCACTTTTTAAATAAAATTATATTCTAGAAATCTGATTTTTAATAACACAAATACCTATTACCATTTACAATCAGGCTTATTAATATTTTATTTATAATTTTATGCATTCTGTGTATCTTTTTATTTTACTAGTAATCGTCACACATGTAATTTGTTCTTTGGGTGATTATTACAAGAAGGCACTAAAAGACAATAATCTTAATTCGAAATCAAATCAGTTAGATGTTAATTAAATATTTCGATGTATGTTATTTGTTATTACTTTAAGTTAATGCAGTTTTTCCTGTCAAAAATATGGAGCCACCATGATCCACAGTTCTCTTTTAAATCTAGGATCGGATGGTAACCTTATACCTGGTAAAATAAAATTTGTTTTATTTGTGAACGAATAAATTTTTCCCATTTAATGAAAATTTCTTATTCCATCGTTTGTTAGAGGCCTTTTATATTTCATGCCATCCGAATACAATGTAACGGTATATTAATATATTCTAAAACCCGTCTTCCACAACACTTCTTTATGCCGTGTCCTTGATATTTAATATCATGTTTACTTAACTGTACTATAAGTCAGGCAACATGGTAAGGATGTCACCTTTGCCAAAAACCTTATATACAGATGTCACAGTGTGCTCCACTATGATGTAATATAAAATATGTATATAAAAGGATGGCACCCTGTACATAAAATACCCTGGATGCGAAATTAAGTGCTAGCTAAATATTACATGTATATTATATACATATGTATATTGGCAGATGCCACTTCTCCTGAAATTTGTATGTGCTGTCACCTCGTACGCCAACTGTATATATATATATATATATATATATATATATATATATATATATATATATATATATATATATATATATATATATATATATGAATGTTATGAAATACAAACTTGATATTAAATGGTCATAGTAGCTTGTATACCTGAGGGGCAACAGGCGTAATTATATTTATAGTGAACAAGCTAGTCTCACAGTGTGTGATCACAAACGCTTACATGCAACAATAAAACTAAGATATATGACCTCAAATGTCGCAATAGTGGTTGTTATGATCAGGATTGTGTTTATTAAGTGTTAAAAAGGGGTGGTAAACTTATCTGCCTCTTCTTCTGCTGTGCTGTTCCTTATACCCAGACGTCTTTGTTGGGGTGTAATTAAGGAGCAACCCTATTATGTCGCCAATGATATTCACAGAATAAATCAACATATAATAAAATCCGGTTATTTATAAAATCTGTTTAGTTAAAAAAGCTTACCACTCCATTTGTGTCTGTGTGTGTATGACAGAGTGGTGGGTTGAGCTCGGAAAGCAGGTTTCATTAGCCACAGGCTTTTATAAAATAACCGCTGTATTTGCAAACAATAAACCAGTTAGAAAATTACCAGTCTAAAAACAATTCCAGTCGGGAAATATAAAATACCAGTGGAAAATAAAGATTAACCAGGCTGAAAATACCAGTCTGAACAGTCTGGAAAACCCTGTAAGGAGAGTCAAAAACTAAAATTAGACTTCAGAGGTATTATGGAGATTAAACTTACCCTGTATATACATCCAGGCGTTTTAATTATTTATAAGATGCTGTCTGATGATGAGATAAATCCGACTAACGTGGTATATTGTGCAACACTCACGGTACAAATATTTAATAAGGAGTTGGTGATATCCAGCAGCCGCTGTAGGTAATTATTACTACCTATATTTTCAAAGACCTTACTTCATGATCTGCCTTCACAACAAAGTAATTTTTAAAACTCTTCGTTTCAGATAACAAATTTGCAAATCAGAATATAAAAACATGAGAATAAGCTAAGGCGGATAAAAACTCAAAGACGCAGCAAGTGCGTTATGGTAGTGAATTTTCATAGAAATGATCTGGCACCAAATATTTTATTATAACTTTTTTCTTGCAACATAGAAATCTGTGTGTAGTTTACTTTTTATATCGTAAACCTACCTACCAAATTTGGTTATCATATCTTTTTTATTTTTTGAGATAACAATTTTTTTCCAATGAAAACTCAAAATTTTCCCGGAAAATCTCGTCCGATTTTCCTGACTAACGAACTTATCCACGCCACTTACAAAAGGAAGGTACATGCCAAATTTTATCAAAATCGGCCCATTATTTTTGAGTTATCGGTGTGATATATATATATATATATAAACATATAAAAATTGAAACTGACACCGGATATGGGTTCTAGGGGTCCTAGTTCGCGCTCATTTGCAAAAATTTTTTCAAAATTCAAAAGTCGGGATCTCCCCATTAGTGAATTTTTTCTACGAAAATTCACTAAAATAACAGGCAGTTGGAAATATTTTAACATAAAATTTCAACATATCTCTCTGCTATTTTCTTATTGCCTGTCCCTCAATTTTATTGTTTTGAATATACTTATAGTCCGTCTCAACTTGTATTTAATAAATTATTATAATCAAAACTATAATTTACAAACGTTTGCAGGTGATATCTATAACAGTCACATTTTTTAGACGTTTAATTATACAAGCTTGGGCAATCGCAGGCCGATTAAATAAATCAACAACTTCTGCTTGTGTTTTCTTGCAGTCACCATATCCAACCACACACTTAATTTTTTTCTTTTTCAGTTAGAGCTACCATGTTAATTTCTGTTAACTGAGGCGTACGCTTATCTGAGTGCTTAAGAACATTTGACAAAAAGTGTCAAATTTATCATTGCAGATAAGGCACCTAGCAACATTACAAATGAGACGACTTTATAGTTTCAGTGTATTCATGTGACTGAAATCAGTTTGAGTACATGAATAATTGTAATGAATAAACAACTTTAAACTTACATCATTGATTTTATATCTTAAATTCTTATTAGAATCTCCAAAATATACAGGTGTTCCATTTATAATAACAAAGTTTGTATTATTTCTGAGCTACAGGTGCGCATAGCTATTTACTTGCCAAAATTGAATTAAACTTAAATAAATCAATATATAAAGTGTTAAAAAATATGTTCCGTAGTTTTCGAAATATTAACAATTTTTGAAAATTGTTTTTAACAACCATCTTTTCAGTAGCGAATGAAGATAGGAGAAAACTTCAAATACAATTAGAACATAAATTAGATGTAAATTCAGAAAACACAAACACATGTGAAATAAAAATTTTGATATTATTTCTAAGCCACCCTGTGCAATTACACATACTTTTTTTACTTGTCAAAAGATTGTTAAATTTAAGTACATACTTTTCGAAATATTGGCAATATTCCACACTTTTTTTACACCCTGTATTTGCAAACAATGCATGTAAAAATGAAACTATCCAATATCAAATAAATACTCATTGGTTGTATTAACGACCAGTCATAAAGATATAGTAAATCCATTTATTTATTAAAACTCCTAACTCTGAGTATCACTGTCTTTCCTATCTGCTCAAAAAACTTATCAGCTACCACTCATCGGGACCAAAGTCCTGTGTAACACTTTTTTGGCCTTCTAGCCAGCAAAAGACTATCAATATACTGTTACAAAACTGCAGCTCTCGGGGAACAACTATATCTCTTCCATTATGCAGCTACCACGATATGAAAATTCGCTACTATATGTGCTTGCCACAACGATTTAGAATGCTATCACGATTGCCCTGATTTGTTTTCCCTATCCACTTCTTCCAATAAGAAATTGATTAAAAACCAAGCTTACTGCTAAACTCTTCTTTAATACTTTGTGCATTCAACCATTTAACAGTGCAACACTACTACTTGGCTTAGGCCTAATACAAATGATTGCCTACAGAATAAAACCATAATAGATAATAGAAGTTACTAAAACAATTCCCTGGTTACAGGAAATAGGCCACCGGTTAATCGTGATATTCCACCAGCTACTCGAGATATTCCATCAGCTACTCAAGATATTCCACCTGTTACACGAACCCTCTTCATAGAGGGCTGATGCGGTGTTAATACGAGACCTGTTTCGACGATTCAGTTCTACAGCGGTAAAAAATCCCCTATTCCTCATTCTACAACGTGATACTGCTTGCGAAAGGCGTCCTTTCCCGATACAGCAGATACTTGAATTCCTGTCTACTTCTACCTCGTCTGTACACCTGCACACTTCGGTGACAGCTCCACTTGCAAATCTGGCTTGCAAATCTTATTTATATATACAGATAGTCGGGTAATCCCTTCTACAACTCTACCGTTAACACTCTTAAGAGCCTCGGTGGTTCAGTGGCAAGAACGTATACGCCACTGAACCGAAGGGTACTGGGTTCGATCCCAGGGTACTCCTTTCACTTTTTTTTAACATCAACCGAGGTTGTGACATTGTCTTTGATCAAGTTGAATGTCTGTACATTCCGCCCTTCGGAGGGGGCGTAAACTCGTAGGTCCCGTGTCTATGCGATGTTGGGCACGCTAAAGATCCCTACCCTCCTTAAAGAAAGGCAGGTTTGGCAAAATTTCCAGGATAGTCGGTGATTGGCTACAGTCGCGGAAATAGGCCGACGTTAAAGAAATAAACACACACACAAAACTCTCCTTCAATAATGCTCGCATTTCCTGTAAATATCACTATTTCGAAATAAGGTCGTAAGGTCGACTTTTGGCAAGGTATGTTGCTCTCTGTCACACCTGTCAAACTCTCTTAAGTGAAAACTACGAGGAAAATTTACAGGATAGTGAGGTGAAACTAGCGTTGGTGATTGGCTACAGTCGCGGAAATAGGCCGACGTTAAAGAAATAAACACACGCACAACACTCTCCTTCAATAATGCTCGCATTTCCTGTAAATATCAACATTTCGAAATAAGGTCGTAAGGTCTACTTTTGACAATGTTGCTCTCTGTCACACCTGTCAAACTCTCTTAAGGGTGGCATTTAGCTATCACTTTAGTATAGGAAAACAAGGCCTCCTTAAATTGTAATTATCTCAAGAAATAATAGGTGTACGGGAACAATTTTAAAAGCTTTATAATCTAGACAAACCACAAGTGGTGTTGAATGTTTGCAAATTTCAAAAACTGTTTTGTGTTATTAGTTATAATTAATGGAAATTCACCTAAATATTCCAATAATTTAGATAAGATTATATATACGAAGATGTTCCAAAAGAGATGACTTTGACTATTCATTACCTGCAGCAACATGTAAAGATTCGATTGCAATAAAATATAAGTATGTAGCCCTTCTAGTTTTCTTTAAAATTATGTTTTAATAAAAACATTTAATAAAATGTGCACACAAAACGATTTGTCCGGCTGCCCAAGGCAAATTCGGTACAAGTGCAACTGTATTGTCACTGAGCTGTGAGATGACAAGTGGAGCAATTGCATAACAGGGGGCGTTTGCATCGGATCCCATGAGTCGCTATCTCCGGCATAAGCAGTGATGTCAGTGTTATAAAAACTCACTGAAATTGAATACTTCGATAACCATAAGCTTTTGACAACGTAAAATAAATGAGGTACTTAACAGTGATGATAATAAATTTGCCATTGATATTACAATGCATTATTTGACGGACAAAATTTAATCGGGTGCTTAAACATTAACTGTTCGTTTCTCAAATAAAGCATTTTATGAATCCCGTGCAATAAGCTTACAAATTTTCTACAGAGAAAATTATACTTATAGAAAAAAAGGATATAAGGATATCCTCACACTTTTATTAGGATCTAATCACATTAAAACTATTATTACTTATATTGAAGTAAAAACTAACATAATTGGATTAAATTGTTTTAATGGTTCATCCACTAATTTTTAGTTGCTAGTGTCTATATAATGTTACAAATATTATGGTAGGCGTAAATAAGTTAGTACAATATATGTACTAATTTCGCACTACAGTAAATATATTGGATATGACTGCAAATGTATGGGTTATATGTTTCGCATATTAATGTTTATAAAAATATATATATATATATATATATATATATATATATATATATATATATATATATATATATATATATATATATATATATATATATATATATATATATATATATATATATATATATATATATATATATATATATATATATATATATATATATATATATATATATATATATATATATATAATAACGTATTCCAATTTTATTGGAATCTTTTAAAAAAGGTTTTATTTATTTATTTAAGATATAAACAGACAGGCAAACTACATTCAATAACTAATTACTTATAAAAATATAAATGCTCTGAATTTTACAAGTGTTGTATAAATTACAGGAGCGAATGAAGATTACAGTGAACACGTCTAATGTTTCCGTAATAATGATCATAACGTCTCTTGCAAGATCACACACTCCGTGCTGTGTAGAAACACTATCACATGCGAAGTAACTTAATATGTTGAGTAAGCTGTTCATTGCACTTTCCTTTTGATGACTGGTTGTGGTCGACTAGGGTTTCGTTCTAACATAACTCATCCATCCTCAGATACAAGAACGCCCTCGTTCTTTCGATTATGCTTGATTTTCGGTAAACTGCTTTTTCTTCTGTAACCTATTATTGCTATTATCACAAGAAACAAAATAATAAAGATGGTTATTTCTATATGGGTGCTGTGTACCAGTGGGTGTATACGGGTAGAGTGAATCTTCTGAAGATGTTGTTTTAGCTTGACGTCCTTGAGATGTATTGGTCTATATTGGATCGTCGCTATTGATTTATCGAGGGGAATCAATGTTTCTTGTTCCCAGGTTATATTTTGATGGGTGTCTTCATAGGTATTTCCATTAATTATTATTCTGCATTCGGCTACGGCAGTTAGTACGCTGGTTTCTTCTAAACGATGTATTTTCAAACTTTGGGGGCACTGTTCTGTGAACTCTTGAGGTTGATTGGTTATTGCCAGGACGTTGCTATTGTAGAGCTGCACTGAGTATGAAAATTGGTTGATTACTTTGGCAAGGGTGCAGTTCTTGAGCTGGTTCAGGAAACAGTCTTCTTCGAAGAATTCATCTTTGCATATTATAGCTTCTTTAATTCTAGGGCAGTGTTCTTTGGTCCAAAAGTTCTTATCGGGAGTTTCTAAGTAATAAGAGCTCGGAGGTACAAGAAGGGTATTTTGGTAAGGGACAGGTATAATGTGGTAATAGGAGCCAGAGGTCGGATGTAAAATCGGGATTTTTAATTGACATACAATAGTGTCCCTAAATGCAATTAAATTAAGTTGAGTAAATTCTAAAATTTTAATTATGTGATTGCGGTCAAAGCTTATCAGTTCAGCATTGCTATAGATTAATTTTAAAAGGTCACTTATGTGGGTTAAATCGCGAGAAGTGAAAATCTCTATATTAGTAAGGCCATTAAAAGCAAGACTAATTGTTCTCTGAAGGATTTTTATGTGCTCTAAAAGATTATTATTTAGAGATTTTTGGAAGCTGTATAAACCTATCTGATGTTGAAACTCATTAAGCTCTTTAAAAGATTGTTTAATGAGATCAAGGTTTTTATTAATCACGTCTTGTTCATGTTCAAGTCTATCAGTTATTAGAGAAGCAAAAGATACCAAGTCGGAAACTTGTGACATAAGTCCATTTTGATTTGAAAATAACAAATCTAAATTTTTGTTAATTTCTTTGAGATCGTCCTGATCGAGATTACCTGTTATTGTTTTGATCACAGATCCTAGAGCGTTAATTAGACCTCTTTTGTTACGAGAGTGAGTTAATTTAGAAAGTTCATTTTCGATATCGTTTATTTGCTTATTGATTATTTGTTGATAGGGGTAAGAATGTTTACTACGCAATTCTCTATTTCTGATACAATTTTGATAATTTTCTTGCAATAAAGTAAGGTTGAAATAAAAATAGATTCGATGAAAATGATTGATTATTTTAGCGACACCTGCCGGGTCTTTAAAATATCCATTAGTTTTAGCGGGATGGATTTGAAGTGCCGGGATCGGACGTACCAGGAGCGCTAGTATTGTTCTGAAACACAAATTTTTTCCTTACTCGTTTTACATTACTAACGTGTGCTTGTTTCTTTCTGCTAAGGGGTAGACTAATTTTTATACCCTTTTGTTTTACATTTTTGTGAATTTTGTAAGGCGAATCTAGTTTTTTCACTCGAGGAGTTTTTATAGCTAGTTTTTGTTCATTTATAATGGGTACATTTTCTCGCGCTTCATTTAATTTTTCTAAATTTTTGCTTAATTTTTCTTTAGTTTTCTTATATATCTGATCATAAAAGGGGATGATTTCTTTAAGTCTTTTGGAATTATATTCCTCATAAACTGTAGCTGTGGGATCTATAGGATCTAATTTATCAAAGGGTCCATATAGGAGGTGAAAAGGTGTATAGCCTGTTGTAGAGTGTATTGATTGATTATAAATTATAAGTGTGGTAGTTCTAAAATATCTTCTTTAGGATTATCTATTAATAAACATCTTACTTTCTCGATGAGTGTTGAGTGAAATCTCTCAATGGGTGAATTTGAATTTGGATTCTGAGGGGACGTAACGTGTAGTTGTATTTTAAAGGTCTTTAGGTATTCTTTCATAACATTATTATCGAATTCCTTACCGGGGTCGCAAACTACCCTTAAAGCGTAATTATGATGCGTAAAATAGTGTCTTAACTTTTTAACTATAGTAGACCGGTTCCGTCTTTTATAAAATATGCTTGGGCATATTTGCTAAAAAGATCAATAATCGTAAGGAACTTATAATTATTAAAAGAAAAGGTATGAATATGTATGACCTCAAAGGGTCTTTTCGCAACCAAAAGGCCTTGGAAAGGAACCTTATACGGATTTCGTTCATATTTACCTTTTAAACAAGTTTCACATTTATTAATAATATCGTTTGTGTGATCTTTCATCTTGGGCCAATAATATTCGTTTCTGAAATGATTAAACGTTTCGTTAACGTCATTATGATTCGACTTATGATAATCTATGATAAGCGCTTGTTGATCTAAATGGTTTTCTATGTCTTTAAGCATTTTATCCCACCTTATTAATTTAATTGAGGAATTGAGATTGTTTCTTACGTAATTTATAGTTTCTAACATTAATTCTTCATTCAAAAAATAAAATGCAGTAAGAGCGTTAGGGTTAAGATATTCTTTGATAAAGCGTTCTATCTCACGATGTTTTTGTTTCTGTAAAATATGAACAATCGTTCTTTCCTTAGTTTTAAATATCTTTTGTTTTTGTATAGAGTGTTTTTGACCATATTTAAAAATAACTTGGTGCGAGTAAACGTAAAGTGGTTTTTCTGTCAATGGTATAACACCTACAGGGTGTTCCTGGGAAGAGTGCACGGTAGCGCCTGTTTCGGGATCTCTCTAAATGGGTAATTCTATGCCAAGGCTTTGTAAATCTTCGTCGGTAAGTTCTTGCAAATCTTCGGCGTTATTTAGTAGTGACATAAGGTCTAAGGGGTCATTTTCAATAGCGTTAATTTCTTGAGTCGGAATTCGCGAAAGGGCATCGGCAACAACGTTGTCCTTTCCTTTTTGGTATTTAATATCATATTCGAATTCATCTAGTTTAAGACGCCATTTTACTAGTCTAGAGTTTGGTTCTTTAATAGAGAAAACCCAAACTAGGGGTTTGTGATCGGTTTCGATGCTGAATTTTCTGCCAAATAAATAAGGGCGAAAGTTTGCAGGCTGTTACAATAGCAAGCAACTCTTTTTCGATGGTGGAATAATTTTTCTCTGCACTATTGAGAGCTCTGGAATAAAAAGCGATAGGCTTTTGTTCTTGGGACAAAACCGCTCCGATTGCTGTGTTACTAGCATCGGTCGTTAAATAGAATTCTTTTTCAAAGTCAGGGTAAGCAAGAATAGGAGAGTTAGAAATTAGTTCTTTTGCATGCTCGAAAGCTTGGATGTATAAGGGATCATCTATGTTCATAGGGGTGTCTTTCTTGAGGCGTTTAGTTAATGGATGAACGATTTTTGCGAAATTTTTTATAAATCTTCGGTAATATCCAATCAAACCTAAGAAGGATTTTATCTGCTTCTGATTTTTCGGAAGAGGGTAGTTTCGAATAGCCACAATTTTATTGGGATCCGGCGATATCCCGGTACATGATATTACATGTCCGAGAAAAGCTACCTATTTACGCAAAAATTCACACTTATCTAGTTGTACTTTTAAGTTTAGTTCTCTTAATTTCTGGAAAATTTGTTTTATGTGAATAAGGTGTTCTTGGAGGGACTTAGAAAAAATCACAATACCGTCCATATACACGAAACAGAATTT
The DNA here is from genome assembly GCA_964006375.1 of Tillus elongatus. Classification (NCBI taxonomy): domain Eukaryota; kingdom Metazoa; phylum Arthropoda; class Insecta; order Coleoptera; family Cleridae; genus Tillus; species Tillus elongatus. The sequence continues at coordinate 94,485,931 of OZ023265.1, read as the reverse complement.
GTGTAAGAGTTCACGGAAAATGTTATCGGCCATTCGTTCGAAAGTGCTATGCGCATTCTTCAACATATAGGGTATTTTGAGGTATTCATAATGACCATTGTTGACGGTAAAGGCCGTTTTTTCAATGCTATCGGGTGTAAGTTCTATTTGGTGAAGACCTTGTGAGAGGTCGATAGTGCTAAAATATATGCATTTTCCGAGATTATCCAATATTTCCTCTATGCGGGGTAAGGGGTACTTTTCATCTATAGTATTGGCATTTAGTTTTCTATAGTCTATCACAAGTCTTCTTTTGCGTTTACCGCTAGAATCGATTTTCTTGGGGATGATCCACACCGGAGCTGAATAGGGCGAGATGGAAGGGCGTATTATTTTATTATCTGAAAGTTTTTGAATTTGGGACTGAATCTCGTTTTATAAATGAAAAGGATATCTATATGACTTTACATGAATGGGCGTTTCATCTCGTGTTCTTATATGATGTTTAACAGTGTGTGTAAACGTTAAATCTGAATTTTCGTTATAAAAAATGTCTTCATATTTTTTACATAAATGTAGTATTTTTCCTTTTTCTTCATCATTAAGATGATATGTTCTTATAAGGCTAGACAAATCGATATAAGTATCATCTTTGTTTTCTTTAGGTAACTGGGATTGTACGTCATACGCTACAATTGGTTCGACTTCCATTGGCTCGTAAAAATTTATTGGAATTAAATTTGGAGTTTTTCTTTCTATAGGAACCGTACAAATACCATTACATGCTAAGGCAATTGAATTTTGGGTGATAAAGGTTGACTCATTCATTTCGGGTAGCAGAACGGGGCCATTCTCTACATTTACCGGAATTTTAATAGTATCTCGACAAATTTGTTTAAATGGTTTAAAATTCGCGGGATTCAAGTCGAAAAAAAAGGTATTTCGATGTTATTGATTTTAAGAACTTGGTTTTCATAATCTAATTTTGCTTTTAATTCTCTAAATAATGAGAAACCTATAAAGCATCAAATCTATTATGCCATTCGGCAACGCAGAATGTAATTTAGTTATTAATCCCAAATTCTCTTAAAATAGGGGCAATTAATCTATAATTACCTTGTACTATACCAGCTATAGATTTTAATATAAACGGGTCATTAGTAAAATAATTTTTGCTAAAACATTCGGCAACATTAGGGTTAATAACATTGTTCGATGCCCCCGTATCCAGGAGAATTTTCATATTTAAAGATGGACACACTATAAATGGAAGTTTTGGGACACCTGATATATAATTTATATCTATAAATTCTGTTCTTCCGAGGCTTCTTTGAGAAAATCCTCATCTTGTAAATTATTGTCAAAATATTATTGATCTGAAAATTGATTTTCGAAATCTGTATCGTCGGCATAATTTTCCTACGAATCATTTCCAAACTGCTCAGGAGGGTCTTCATGAAAATGAAGCTCTTCATGACCTAATGCTCTAGGAAATTTTTGTTGAAAATATTTATTTATTCTAGAGGGTCTTGAGGGAGGTTTAGTATTTCTAGTAGATATCGACATAGGGGTTGGACCTTGTTGTGAAATATTTTGAGGCCTGTTATAGGTTATCGGTCTCTGATTACTTCCACTAGCTCTATGATTTGGGTTACTTTGATTAACACGGGGTATTATGTTTTGTGGTTGTGTAAAATTGTGAGGGTTTCTTTAAAAAGGGTTATTATTAAAGTTTTGATTTTTATATGGGGTTCTAGTAGGGTTTGGAACATATTTATTAGATGATTGTGCTTTTTGTCTTAAAGAATTAAAAAAATTCGCGTGCATTTGGTCATTATCATGTTTATGGCATTCTAGTAAAGCTGCTTCTAAAGAAGTTATATGTGCAAATCTTAAGTAACTATGGTATGGCTCTATGATACCTGCTTTGAAAGTATTTAGTGCCAGATTCTCAAAATATTGGTTTTTATACAAAATAATTGCTGTAGGCAAATTCTGTAAATTGATATACTCTACTAAAGACTGTAATTTAGTTTTAATTAAATTATGATAATCTATAAACGAATGTGCTTTTTGCATGAAGCAAGTAGTCAAGTCGTTTAACAAAAGGTCTTCGGATATAGCATCCGCAAACTCTGCCTTGAGACTTTCTTTAAGAGAGCTCCAGGACTGTTCAGGTAAACTAATTAGGACATCTCTAGCATCACCTGTAATTTTTGATTTTATAAATTCTAAAATCATTGAATTAATGTGTGAAGCATTAGGAGAACTGTCGTCCTGTCTATAGGTTTCCATAAATAGTTCGCATTGGTTTAAAAAATAATTTAAATGTTTCCTACTATCTATCTATCTCTTTCAATCATAAAATAAAATAAAACACAGAAAAAAATTCCAATATGAGATTAGTTATTAAAATATTTTCAGCTATAATTTTTGAATTGATCACTTTAAATAATGATTATTCAATTAGCCAAGCTAAAAAATAAAATATATGTGTTTGACTGACTGTTAGAATTTCTTAAATAGTAATATTATAAAAGGACACAAGTAAATCATACAAAAATTAAGGAAGGAGTACTTACAGGGATTTCAGCATATTGTCTGTACCAGTGTTCTTACTTCTGGACCACTTGTGATGCGAATGAGTGAGGTTCTTCGTATACCAGCAAATTGTTGAAACAATCCGACGCTTAAATTGAACTTTTATGTGTTAATTAAGGCCGTCTGGTATCCGGGTAGCAGCGCCAATAACGTATTCCAATTTTATTGAAATATTTTAAAAAAGGTTTTATTCAAGATATAAACAGACAGGCAAACTACATTCAATAACTAATTACTTATAAAAATATAAATGCTCTGAATTTTACAAGTGTTGTATAAATTACAGAAGCGAATGAAGATTACAGTGAACACGTCTAATGTTTCCGTAATAATGATCATAACGTCTCTTGAAAAATCACACACTCCGTGCTGTGTAGAAACACTATCACATGCGAAGTAACTTAATATGTTGAGTAAGCTGTTCATTGCACTTTCTTTATGATGACTGGTTGTGGTCGACTAGGCCAAAGGGTTTCGTTCTTACTTAACTATATATATATATATATATATATATATATATATATATATATATATATATATATATATATATATATATATATATATATATATATATATATATATATATATATATATATATATATATATATATATATATATATATATAACTACAACTCAATTACAAAACAATTACTTTTGTTTTAATTTGGCACGTGTCATATAATATTATGTTTTCCACGAGTTCGTTAGCCAGCACAAGCGCACCAGTATTTCTGTGAAACAAGTCTCTTTTCGGAAAATGTATCTCTGAAAATATTAAAGTTATTGAAATAAAACTTGGTAAGCAAATTGCATTGACATAGACTACAATAGCATCTAGCCTCTGGGCTTGACGAGATCCCAGCAATTGTTCTCAAAAAATGCGCACCAGAACTTGCTCTTGTCCTGACTCGTCTAGGCATATTCCCTAGTAACTGGAAAACTGCTCGAGTACAACCCATCCCCAAGAAAGGATCCAAGGCGCTTCGTAGCAACTACAGGCCTATTTCTCTCTTTTCAGCCGTCTCCAAAGTGACGGAAAAGTATATAAACACCGAATTACTAAAATTTCTTGAAAAACACAGTCTAATTCACGACAGGCAATATGGATTTCGTCAGCGCAGATCGACTGCCGACCCCCTTTCCTTTGTCACCCATTCTTGGAACAAGTCTATGTAACTACACGGTGAATCCCATATTGTCGCTCAAGACATATCCAAAGCATTCGACCAGGTCTGGCACGCAGCGCTGCTTAATAAACTTCCGGCCTATGGCCTACCACCAAAACTTTGTACCCGGACAGCAAATTTCCTCTCCAACGGGAGCATTTCTGTTGTTGTGTGTGGCCATTCCTCTAAACTGTATCCAATTAATGCAGGAGTTCCTCAAGGTTCAGTTTTAGCCGCTACTTTGTTTCTTCTCCACATCAATGACCTCCTCCCTAGTACATCCAACCCAGTTCACAGTTACGCTGACGACAGCAGCCTCCACTCAAATATACAATATTCTAAGCCTGTCTCTTCAGCCCAATTAGATGAGGATCGCAGACTCATGGAGGGTTCTGTCTCCGTGGATATCCAACAAATATTAGACTGGGGAAGTAGAAATCTGGTACAATTCAACCCTACAAAATCTCAGTCTTGCTTTCTTTCTCATAATAGATACACAAGCCCTAGACCCATCACAATGAACAACCAAGTTATTCGAAGTAATTAGTTCTTTCTACTGTTGGCATTTCTGTAGATAGAAATCTCAATTGGCACCAACATGTCACATCAATTGCAGAAGCGGCTGCTAAGAAATTAGGTTTCCTCTTCCGGGCTCGCAAATACTTTTCACCAGCTAATCTCTATACCTTATAAACTTCACAAATAAGGCCAAACCTCGAATACTGCTCCCACATTTGGGGTCAGCTACCGCTTCTACACTTTCTATCCTGGACTCCAGTCAAAAGAGAGCTATACGTCTCATCGGTGACCATACCCTCACCCAAAGGCTGCCATCCCTTGCCCACCGACGTGCCGTTGGTGACCTCTCTCTCTCTCTCTTTTATAGATATCTGCACGGTCACTGCTCAGAGGAGCTTTCCTCCATAGTTCCTCCACCTGCTGCCCCCAACAGATCTACCAGGGGAACAGAGCGCACCCTTTTACTGTCCAGGTCACCAGACATAGAACATCTTGTTATGCCCGCTCCTTTGTCCCGAGAACTTCCAAGTTGTGGAATTCCTTGCCGGCACATGTTTTTCCTTCTCCTCCGAACCTCCAAACCTTCAAGTCCAGAATTAACAAGTTGCGTCTTTCCTCCATGTCAACACCCACGGTACGATAGTATTTGGGTTGTAAGCCCTCGTGGTGTGTTGTTGAAATTAAAAAAATAATAATAATATTAACCAAATTCTAAGGTTTTAGCTAAGCGGAAATTTGAGTCATGGACATAACTATGTTTCCCCAGGAGACCAAAGAAGGATACAAGGACTCAAACTTTGTTTATGATAAATGAAGTTTTTATTTTCACACCCAAAAAGAGTTATTCGGGGCTAAGAGGCCGAAAAGTAGCAATACATCAGACATACATTTCGTACGAGAAAAACAAAACAGAACTGTTTTCTCCTACACCTATTAATTTTGTTATCAACAATTTCATATACCTACTTACCTACTTATATGTTATTTTTCTTAGAAGAAATTTAGAATTTAGAAAAAAAGTTTTTAACTATTTTTATATGTTCAAGTGACGTTTTTTTTTGGGGGGGGGGGGGATTCGCTACCAAAACGCACTTTCTGCCATCAAGCCTTGTTGGTTTCTTCCCAATTATAATAAATGTTCTAATTAATATATAACGCAATTTCTAACACTGAATAACTAAGAAGAAAAGGAAACAACTATTCATATGTGCTAGTGTACTTTATTAATTAGAAAACGGAACTTTCCACGAAACAATAATCATTTTTCTCTGCATAGATGTAATTTTGCAATTACAATTAGTTTTTAAATTAAGTTATTTATTTTTAAATAACACACTCAAGTATTATTCTACAAACTTGCTGAAATTTAATGAAAAGACGCATAATATGTTTTTAAATCAATTTAATTTGCAACCGGTACACACATATGTGTAAAGGTTTCTCCATATAATCCCAATGCAAAAATATGACGTTTAGCCAAATTACATAATGTATTCATTTAGAGTCACATCCCCTAAAAAATGAATTTACGCATGATGGTAAATATGGCTTAAACTAACAGGCAGGATTACAATTAAGCAAAAAGCATTCAATAAAGAAAATACATAGATATGTATAAATGTATGGGGCTGAAAGCTGGCCTTTTGATAGCAGAACAGGAAGTTGAAAAGTGGTTGTGACGACGAGACAATATTACCTTTGGGCTATGATGTTTATCTAAAAAATGCAAGTCACTCGGATTCTACAAAAAATTGTATTAAAAATTTAAAAAGATAAGCCAAAGAAATTAAACAGATATTACAACACTAAATACAAAGGCTGCTCATTAAAATTCAGGAAATTTCAGTAACCGATTTGGATTGACAAATAATAGTAGTAAGTAATATATATATATATATATATATATATATATATATATATATATATATATATATATATATATATATATATATATATATATATATATATATATATATACACATGTGTGTGTGTGTGTGTGTCCATCTATTCATGTAATTCATGTATGTATGTAGGTGTTTGTGTATGGTTAGTTATTTGGGTTCATTGTTATGTGCTTGTACAGGCCTCCCATTTTGGTTGAAATTGCTGGGTATCTCGGTTATTAGTGAAGATAGAACCTTGCGTTTTTCGCGAACTTTAGCTACTTTTTTGTGAAATGAAATTTACCGCAAGCAAAATTGTCTTAGCCCTCTTAGTTTTCGAGCTACAGGGCGATATTGAAAATATTGCATTTTCAGCTACCTCTTGTATTTTCAGTTTCTTGACGACTTGTCAAAAAGGTAAAAATTTTAGTACTTTTTACCTAGAATTTAGGTCGCTTTTTCTAAATATTACTGTTTTTGAAATCTTGACCACTGTGTGTTTTTTTTAAATGGGGGCACCTGTATACAATTTGCATTTTCACAATCTCCTTAAAATATATAGCATTAGAGTCAATTTGAATAAACAACGAAATAAATCCTAATTTTCATAATTCGAAAACAATATATATATATATATATATATATATATATATATATATATATATATATATATATATATATATATATATATATATATATATATATATATATATATATATATATATATATACAGTGTCATGACAAAGTAGGGGACCTAATTCATAAATGCGTTTTTTAATTTTTCAAGAAAAATGGTCGGACAGGTCAATATTAGCCCATCAATAGTCAACTTATGGCGTAAAAATTCCATGTAGGACGTCACCTATTTCTGAATGGTGACGTTATCATAACTTTTTTAAATGACAACCATGTTTTTTGCCGTTTTTCTATAGGTCTGCTTACTACTTAAATGATGATGAAAAAAATTGGTACCTCATATAACAATTTTTTTTGAAAAAATAGCATTATTTACTTTAAAACATGGAAACGTAAATTTAATCAAAAAAATTATTGAACCAAGGAAAACAAACAAAATTTAGCAAAAGTGTTCAAATTGTTCTCCACCTACCATTTGACATTTACCAATTGAATATTGCTTATATTTTTGGTATCTATATCACAATTAGCGGTCTTAGTACAGTAGCTTAGCAGGTAGACCATGGGCTTTCGTGTAAGATGGTCTGGATTCGCATCATACGACAGCTTTTCATAAATTATAAATAATTATTAATTTGGTACTTATTAAAACATAACAACTGCCGTGACAATGGCATTGTGGTTGAGAAAGTTGAATGCCTGCTCTTCAGAAAGGCCTCTAAGATGTCGGTCTCGTGTACCACGCGATGTTAGGCATGTTAAACCTCCCTACCCTGCGTACAAACCCCGGGAGTTAGGTTTAATATAGAGTATGGCGAAACATATGTCTGGCGTCGGTGACTGGACATAGTCTCTGAAATAGGCAGACGGTAAAGAAACCAAATACAATAATACTTTTTTAGGATAAATTTTAGGATTATTTTGAAAAACACATTATCTCCAAAGCAGTACCCGTTTTTTAAGAAAGTGACAGAAAAATATTAATGTTCGGTCACAGCCAGTTCCTTATGGTAGTCAATTTTCATTAATGTACATTTTTATAACTCAATTTTCCATTAACCTTGAAAAAATACATTTACATTTTTCAGCAATATTTTTTTAAATTGGTCCAATTGAGCAGCCTAATGTGTCGAAGATTAATCAACATTAATTTACGTTCATTTGAAAAAATGGTTTGTGAGTTTAAAAGCCTATTTTAGGGAATTTTTTATGAAAATTTGCCGAAATACAGTTATTCTGTAAAACATTAGATGACTTCAAAATTCATAACGTTACTTTATTCTCCGGCGTAATAAATCCTGAATAGACGGCTTAGACCGCTTAGAAAAGTTACAAATATAGTCTCTCCCAAGCTCATCTAAAGGCATAAGTACAATAGAATCCGTACCTTCTCCGTCCTCTGCTCTTCACCATCCCGCTTCATAAGCTCGGTATGTAAACAAAAGAGTAGATAAATGACAACATCGCTTTGCTGAGTAGGTACATTTATTGCGAGCCTTCTAGAAAACAAAGGCCGAATGAGACGCCACCTGCTGAGAAGTAGTTCAACTTAGTAAGACTGTAGGTTGAATTAAACAGTTTTTAAGGAAATCCGAAGTTCAAGATCTTTGGCAGCACTTGTCATGATAATATTTTCTATCTCTGTCGGAGGTACTTCTTCGTCTAGAATATCGCAGCCTTAAGTGAAACTACGAGGATCAACTGTCTAAATTTGCCTTGACCACGCCTTCTTTCTTAGAATACAGCTATGTCCCTACTCTGCCAGCGTACTGCTCCATCTCTTTGTTTTACGTGATGCGCATATCTCGTCTGTAAGTATCTTAATATTAAACCAATGGAATAATACAGTTACGCCTGTCAAACAAGAAGTAAACAACTTGACAAAATATATAAAGTCGAACAACCTACACATAAGACACTCTTGGCAACAATGCTGATAGCAATTTGTGATGTTCGACGGAACAGGTAGCGCCACCTAAATCAAACAAGGCTGCGTTCATAAAACGTTTCATCCACAGGAGGCCACAAAGCATGCAACATGTAAAACCCGCTGTAAAAAGAAATACAATTACTGTCTGTTCGCGAATAAATAAACCTGTCACGTGTAAAATAAAGATGTTATTATACCTAATTTGCTCTACGGTGATTTTTACACATAACAGATTTCTGCAACTATAAAGGCTCTGACTTACCGTGTTAGTTTGATGATAAATAATATGTGTATATCTATCTGTCCAAGATTGGAAATGAAAGTTTCATTTTAAGTTTAAGTCTAAAGTTTTTGTATTATGTAATGAATATTTAATTTTAATTAACATTGTCTGAATTCATTTTCTTACAATTTTATTTGTATATCTGCACACACACACACACACAGAGATTATATATATATATATATATATATATATATATATATATATATATAATGTGTGTGTGTGTGCATATATATATATATATATATATATATATATATATATATATATATATATATATATATATATATATATATATATATATATATATATATATATATATATATATACATAAGTACATATGACCTAATCTATATTTTTTAAATCAATCTTAGGGGTTGCTTGACTATTTTTAAAGTCCCTACATGTGAAGTTGTACAAAACCAGCAGATTTAAAATTTGTACTCTCAAACTCATCGCCATTGATGATGGTAATTATAATAAAAATTTGAAAATTGGTGGTTTTGTATAACTTGACATCTACTTTAAAAATAGTCAACAGAAATCTAGGGTTCCCATTTAAAAAAATATCAATGACTTTTTTTTTTAAACTGTACTTCAAAATAGAATCAGGCGCCTCCGAGCATTAAAAAAAAGTGTAATAGATTAATTTAGATGTTGCAGGTTTACTAACCCCCTTGAACATTTAAGCTCGCTGTAAGTTAGCATTCCGTAAGTATGAGGAAAGTTTGTAACAGCTCATTATATATTATATATATCATACTAGCAGTAAGAAACACTTGCATTTGGAATCCAACTGGTGGGGAAGTTTTGCTATTTGCAGCAAACTTGCAGAGGGCTTTCTATAAGTAATCTGTAAAACTTACATCTTCTTGGGAAGTGATCCTCCAAGGTTGATGCAATACAACATTGCCTAGTGAGGAAAGTTATGTGCGCTCTTCTAAAAATAGTTATTCAGTAGTCGAATAACTTACGCTTATTAATAAAAACTTGCTAAAAATGTAAAGATATAAGAACTTCTATTAAATCTAAAAATGTTAGTGACATACTTTATATTATATGTTAATGCCATAACAGATTATAAAAAAATATGATATAGCTTAATTCTATTCCATTCTGAGGCAATATTTTTATTTTATTGTTACAGAAGTGTTTAAGTACATTAGACTTAACATCTTTAGGCATTGGTAGTTGTGTGGGTACTGGTATGTACCTGGTAGCTGGTTTAGTAGCAAAAACTGTAGCTGGACCAGGTGTTATTATAAGTTTTATAATTGCCGCATTGGCTAGTATATTTTCAGGTAAGCTTCTTTTAAATATCTTATATCGGTAATTGTTGATATTTTACATACATATAGCAATCGTTCTGGACCCTCTTCCGTCCAAGTAAATTCATAAATAAGGTTTTTATTTCAAATTAATATTAACACCATATACAGCACCCATACAGGGCCAAATTCAAAGTAATTAAAGCAATCGGGGATACAAGCGTCCATAAAAAGCACCAATACAGGGTGAAAGGCAAAATAAGGTCACAAGCGACAAAATAAAATCCAATTCAAAAAGAACTAGGCATCAGACAAGGTAACAAAAAACTCCAAATATTTAGAAAGGATATAACACTATACTTACCAAGTTTGAAATCATGATAGAAATATTAGATAGGCAATCGAAAAAACTAGAAGACAACAAATACAATAACAGAATCAGAAATTCTAGATGAAGCTCATTTGACGCTACGATAACGCCATGGTCAAGCTGAAAAGAGCAATTAAGAAACAAACACACCACCATTCAGGAGTTATACGTTACCCTTACTCAAACTGCCAAAAATAAAAATACCAATCTTCACAGGCAAGTACAAGGAACGGACCAGAAGGTAATAGATTCAAATTTTGAATTCTACACAAAAACAGCGTCAAGAAGCAATCATGAAAAATTGAATTTTAAAGTTGAAGTTCCATTCGAAAATAAAATTAATTTAAATGTTGAAGTTCCATACGAAAATAAATTTAATTTAAAAGTTGAAGTTCCATTCGAAAACGAAGTACCAGAGGTAAAAGAAGCCAGAAACGAGCAGGAAATATTATATAATTTAAAAATGTATCCAGATAATCTTCTATCTGAAGCCGAATCAGCGGCGGAGGTTAAAACAAACGTAAGTGGACAAAACTATTTATCATTTTTTGATACACCAATGACAAAAGTAAAGAAAGAGGTATAAGAGGTAGAACAAGCATTAGTACTAACAGAAAAAAATCCAATAGAAACGAATGTAGAAAAGGAAGATATTTATATGGAGAATATTCAATTTGGAATATAATCAAAGCAACAAGCATTAATACAGACAGAACTCAACGAAATGATCAGATCAGGTGGGTTCAATTTAAGTAAATTGTCCAGTAACAAATCACAGAGTATTGCAAAATTGCCGAAAGAAGTGCACAAAGAAAAAATGTTGCAGCTGCCTGTTAATAGGGCAAAACTAAGGTGGGACGAAGTAGTACCCGCTATCAGACCGAAAACAGGTATTCAGGTTAGTCCGATAATTCATGGAATAATATTACCAAGGTGGGAAGAAACAGCAACATCAAAAGTAAGAACTCATGGTTAGATCAATGCTTCCAAGGAAGAAATAGCGAAACAGTTGATGGGTAAATTGAGAACAACAACCACCCAGGTATTTATACACACTCGGGTGGAGTATGCAGGTCAGATTTAGGTACGAGCTAAAATGGGTAGAAGCCATATATTATACAAGAGCCATCCGGCTATAATGGGAGGCTTACCTATAGAACAAACTCAGCAATATTGTTGGGACGCTGGGTATAAGGTACAATTTCGACAATGGAAGTATGCTTCCTATGGTTTAAATGGCAAGTCAAAAAGGAGAGAGTACACGCAGGGCCCAGGGTATTAACAAAACAATGGCCGCTGCGCAATCAAGTCAAGTCAAGTTTAAAATTTCGCCAATGGAAGCATAGGTTTAAAAATAAATTTAAGGAGAGAGTACACGCAGGGCACATGGTATCAACCAAACAATGGCCGCTGCATAGTCAAATCAAGTCAAGTTTGAAAGAAAAAACACTTCAAAAGGATTCAGGGTCGGTGAGGCTGGATTTTGTGGTGTTGGAAGAGCACTGCAAGCAAAGTAGAAACAACTCTACAAATCATCTTTTCAGTTACTTCACAAGGACAGAGATAACCGACAATGAACTCGCAAGCAGCATCCCAGTCTCCAAGAAGCTGGATATGTGTTCCCCAGCCATGGTAAGAAGCATGGAAAGCAACCACAACTACATAATGGAGGAGATATACCAGAGGGAAGACAAAATTACGTGTCCAATCCATCACCGACACCGACAATCTGGAAGCAACTTTACACTAGAAACTCATGGATGTTCATCAACCCACGAAAATCTAGAGTTTCAATCATATGTAAAGGCCAAAGGGAAGAAGTTGCAGTAAAACAGTATGGCAGAATTTCCATCTCCCAAGACTGTATCCTCGTGACAAAATGTTCATATATTATCACTTAAATTATTCTTATTCCGATTAGCATACCTAGGGTTGTCTACATATTAATATTATTTCAATTATTATTATTTCAATTATCATCATATACATAACAATATTATTTCAATTATTAGGGTTGTATAGATATATATTAACATCAGTTCAAATATTGAAGTTAGGGTTAAAGTTATGTCAAGATGAAATCAGCATTCCGCTCATAGTTATCCAGAAAGACGTCGCTCCTTTCGACTCTGCAGTATGTTCATAGAGCAGAAAACTCTCCAGGCGGCCGTTCCTAGTCATGCAAAAATATTTTAGTATTATTTTTATATTATAATATTTCTACGAAAATTCGCTACCATAAATTAGAATAATTCGTATATATTAAGTAGGTCACATAAATATCATAATTATTGGCAATGAAATACTGCATTACATGTTTAGATAAATAATAAACAAGTTGGAATTGCAGAGTACAGTATAAGGAATGCTGGACTGATGAGGTTTGCAATTTGTGAATTATGTAGACCAAGTAGTGGTGTTGGTAAACATTAACGAGATTTTTTATTAGATGCTTAAAATGTAAACATTAGCGAGACTTTTAATTTAATTATGTACAGATTTGATTTTAAATTTTATTCCGTTAAGTTAGTTTGTAAAAGTTGTTAATTTTTTCATTAAGCTAGGTAATTCTGGTTTCATGATTAATATTTAAACTATATCATAAGGAGCTACGCAATTCTCGTTTCACGATTTATATTTAAATTGTACTATAAGGAGCAAAAAAAGTCTGTCTTTAAGTTTCAGATTCAAAATAATTTCACTAAATAATACAAAAGCTAGTAATATTCCCGACTCCAAGTTTCAGTTTAAATATTATTAAATGGGAACAAGATTTCGTTTTCAAATGCAACAGACTTTCATTAAGTACTGCACGAGCTAGTAACGTTTCTGATTTCCAGTCTCAGTCTAAGTATCATTAAATTTGGCAACTTTCAGAGGCGAAAGTAATTTCTTTAAATAATACACAAATAAATTAAGATTCCAGGCTTCTAGTTTCCGTTTAAATATATCAAATTTCGCAACATTTCACTGCACGAAATAATTTATTTATACAATATAAACAAACAAAGTTCCAAATTTCAAGTTTAGTTTAAATATATTAACTTTGGCAACGCCTAAATGCTCAGGTATTCTCTCTACACTATATGCAAACAATAATAAAATTCCAGCCTTCGAGTTTAGTTCAAATAAAAGAATTTGGCAACATTTAAACGCACGAATGATTTCCCTACAACAGTATGCAGATAAACAAAGTCCCAGCTCTCAAGTTTTTAAGCATATCGAATTTGACAACCTTATATGCCCAAATAATTTCTCTACATGATCTATAAACAACCAAAATTCTAGATTTCTAATTTAGTTTAAATATAGCAAATTTAGCAACATTTAAAATAATTTCTCTGAATAATACGCAGACAATTAAACTTCCTCGGTTCAAGTTTTGTTTAAGTATATAAAATGTGGCAACATTTGAATGCACAAACAATCTCTTTAACAACATAAAATTTCCGGTTTCAAGTCTAGTTTGTAAATATCAAATTGGGCAACATTCAAATACACAAATAATTTCTTTAAATAATATGCAGACAAATAAACTTCAAGTGTTCAAGTTTATGTTTAAACATATTAAATTGGGCAACATATTACGGATGCCTCCTTATACTACCCCTATTCCTGAATAGCACTGTTGAGGCACGCAAAACATTTTCTTGGCCGTGCAATTTTGAGACACCCGATAGCATATGTCAGTTTAAAGGTACACCCACCGTTTGCTGAATTGCTTCTCGTCATGACCGGCTGCTGCAGATCCTCCACGCGGGGACAGCTACTCGACTCCGGGGTCTCATCTAGGTGTGGGGACGGTTCCCACATCTTGGATTTCCTGGCAAAGCGGGGCGAGTTCGAAATGAGCCCGCGTGCCGGGTTTTTCCGCTCTGGGAACCGTGAAAATTTCCGGGGGGAAAGATCCCCGTCTGCGCGCGAGGTTATAGCGTTCAGTGGTTGCCACAGGTCTTCTTCGTTGGTTAGGGAGGATGTTTGGACCGCGATATTACCAGCAGATTTCCCCTGTTTCCACACTCGCGCGCGTGTCTCTGGCGCTTAGCGTTTACTACAGGTTCTTTCCACTAGTGATGAAGAACGCTCGAAAAGATGCGATATTACCAGCAGATTTCCCCTGTCTCGGCATTCGCGCTCGCGTGTCTGGCGCTTAATGCTTACTGCAAGTTTTTTTAGCTGGTCAGGGAATAGGTTAAAGAAGCCGAGATATTACCAGCAGATTTCCCTTGTTTCAGCATTCGCGCTCGCTTCTCTGGCGCTTAATGCTTACTACAAGTTTTTTAGCTGGTTAGGGAGGAGGTTAAAGAAACCGCGATATTACCAGCAGATTTCCCTTGTTTCAGCATTCGCGCTCGCTTCTCTGGCGCTTAATGCTTACTACAAGTTTTTTTAGCTGGTTAGGGAGGAGGTTAAAGAAACCGCGATATTACCAGCAGATTTCCCTTGTTTCAGCATTCGCTCTCGCTCCTCTGGCGCTTAATGCTTACTACAAGTTTTTTAGCTGGTCAAGGTGATATTGGGGAGATCAGACCGTTTGAAAGCTCAAACTAGATCTCCCTCGTCTGTACAAATCCACGTTTCTTTTATATGAATTCGCTCCGCCTCCGCGTGGGAACAATGAAAAACAGACATAGTGGTTATGGTTGACGAGATATCAACTATGTACACAATTATCGACCTAATGCTGCGTACGTGCCACCTTAGACGGCCTGTTCACATACCCCACACAAGAAAACTTTATGGATACTGCAATACATTGTAATATGTTCTGTTTTAATTAAAACTTAACTTTACTAATCAATTACTCCATTTATGACAATTATTCTGTGAGTGTACCTGTGCATCACTGCTTTGTTAGTTGTCCTTTTATTGCTATCGGTACATGTACACAAGTTGCATTACTACAGGTACTTGTTAGTCACCGAACAGTAGTGATAATCTAAATACAATTTAGAAATATTACAAAAATATTTATTTGTGCCGGGTACGCGATATTACGTAAAACATTACATATATTCTTTTAAACAGTGCCGAATTATTCTGGCAATTCCGTTTCAAATTGCATACGAAATATTGTGTGCATCTTTTGCTTGCCACGAACCTGCAAATAAAATATATTTATGTCTGCCAGTTTAAAAATTCCCATATACAGCTGGAAATTAACTCACAATACCGTTTGTAAGGTGGAAAATTAATTTTTACTTTGCAACATATTAAGTTTACTTAAAATTTAATCAGCCACGAGATTCTCTATGCAAAGCGTGTGTAACAATTACCCTAGTTAAAACAAAAACGACTGCAGTTAAAATAAGACGAGAATGGGCAAATACATTTTTTTTGCGAGTCGCCTGGCATCGATTTCTAATTAATTACCTTATTTCATAAGGAATAGTGTATATAATTATAATATTCATAACTTGCATTGATTATTGCATATTGGTGGGATGAAGGTTTACATTTCATTGTCAATTCCATATATGTTTAATTTTTATGTAACGATGCTCGATCTAGATGACACAGGAATAAAAATTTCTCACAATATTAGGGTGTCTGTTTCTGCTTAATGGTCTAAACCTCTCAAACTCTTGAGATATAAGTACAAATATTTACATCTACACTCCCTTTGTCATGTTATTTTAAGAATAATCAGACCCAGACTAATAAATTATTGTATCTGCAGGAGAGGACCGTGAGACTTAAGGCATGACATTCTCAATATGAGTTTACGTAAAACAAGCTTTTTCTTTAAATTACTTCGTCTAGATCGAGCACCAGCTGTAGCTTAATTTCTATTTTATGCAGGGCGTAGCAAATACAAAGATATAAACTTTCAATCAGCATTGCACTTGTGGTATGAGAATTATTTATCGAAATAATTTATAAAAAAATTAGATGCCAATGAAATCACGAAGACTTGCAAAATAAGTGCTGAATGGTCAAAAATAAATGTTTACTGAAAAAAGTTAACTGCTAATATACCAGGACCTTATAATATATATATATATATATATATATATATATATATATATATATATATATATATATATATATATATATATATATATATATATATATATATATTATATAGGTTTTACTACAGATAATTTATTTATGTCCCTAGCCTTGGCTGACCAAAAATTTTGCTCATCTGAGTAAATCTGTCACAAGACATTGACGCTGCGAATATGTTATGAAGAATGGACTCACCTGTACACCACGTAACGTTCTGTTTTCGACAATATAGAGCTCTTGCTGTAATCGAAACTCCAAAATCAAGCTCTACGACATTAATATCTTTCCATATCTTCTGTGTCGCCGGATTATTATTCTCATTGTATGTTCGGTATATACGAGTTGTTTCTTGGTTGTCTTCATGTGAAGAGTCAACAAAATTTTGAAAATCTCAAATAT
Source organism: Tillus elongatus (assembly GCA_964006375.1). NCBI lineage: Eukaryota > Metazoa > Arthropoda > Insecta > Coleoptera > Cleridae > Tillus > Tillus elongatus. Next base: position 94,468,885 of record OZ023265.1, on the reverse strand, counting down.
TTCACTGACCTCGCTGGCATCTGGCGTGGGACCTAGGCTGTGTGTAATGTGTAATTTGTAATGTGTAATGTGTGATGTGTGATGTGTGATGTGTGATGTGTGATGTGTGATGTGTAATGTGTAATGTGTAATGTGTAATGTGTAATGTGTATAATGTATAATGTATAATGTATAATGTATAATGTATAATGTATAATGTATAATGTATAATGTATAATGTATAATGTATAATGTATAATGTATAATGTATAATGTATAATGTATAATGTATAATGTATAATGTATAATGTATAACGTATAATGTATAATGTATAATGTATAATGTATAATGTATAATGAATAATGTATAATGTATAATGTATAATGTATAATGTATAATGTATAATGTATAATGTATAATGTTTGTATCTATTAAAAATGAAACAGGCCAATGTCACCTACATGACACAGGAATGTTCATGTACGTCTACAGGATAACAATAAAAATAATAAAACGCATACAATCATATAACAATGAAGAAAACATTTCCTTAAGTAGCACATACAGGCGAAACAAAAATAATTATAGAACACACAAAACGATCCAAAGAAAAGTTGCAGAATGGAGATCTAAATCCAACATTGTTTTTTAGAAACACCAGATGCACAAGGTTTATACCATAGTACCTATATTACTAAGTGCAGCTTACTAAAAAAATTGAAAATAAAATATAGTTTAGTGATAATTTATATGTATAAATCGTCCACAGAGTAGCACGTTTTGTTTAGGAGAATTGTTTTCACTCACTTCTTGAAAGCTGGTAAAGTGTTTACATTCCGTACATCTTCTGGCAATGCATTAAACAACTTGCAGCCATTGTAGAACAGTGACTTTTTGTACAGAGCTGGGCGATGTTTGTCAGTTTTCTAGTTATTTTTACTTCTTGTGGTATAGTCATGCAATGCGTGTGTAGTTGATCTTGTTCTGAGAAACATAGGGTAGCACTTCCAGAATGTAGATGCTGGGGAGTGTAAGGATACCCTGTTCGTTAAACGTGTTTTTGCAAGTGTGCCTATGCGGGATATTAAATATGGTTCTCATTATTGGTTTTTGTTGTTTAAAAACTACATTTGCTTCACTTGCCAGTATATAATACCAAACCTTGGTTGTGACTAAAAACACGCATAATACGGTGACAACACAGTAGAGGTACTGCATCTTTCGGTAGTGTTCTTATTGCATACGAAGTGGATGAGATCCGCAAGCAGTGTTTATCGATGTGGACATTCCACTTTAACTCACTATCGATATGAAGTCCTAGTGATTTCGTAGTGATTTCGTAGAGATAAGGTAAGGTCGGTTTGGCCATTAAGTTCTACATCTTGTCCAATATCGTTTTTTTATTTAGTTGACTTAAAAAGCGCGTATGCTGCTTTATCCTTATTGAGTACAAGTTTGTTTTTATCAACCCAGTTGGTAAGCCTTTTGAAAGGTTTGTCAGTATAAGTCACAACGTCGTGATATCTACCCATCAGAAAGTTGGTATCATCAGCATAAGCGGTGATCGTCATTTTGTTGTCGGGATTGATGTTGTTTCCAGATTGATGCGCTATATTGAAGTAGGCTGTTGGCATAAATAATATACAGCGTAAGTCCAAGAATTGTTCCTTGTGGCACTCTGAAAGTCGTAAATGGGTAGATACTTGTAGGGTTAGACATTACAACTCTTTGTGTTGTGTCTGTAAGATAGCTTCGAAACCAGTCCAATGCAGTGCCTGTAAGTTCATACTTTAGCAGTGAACGTATAAGGACTTCATGATTTACACAGACAAAGGCTTTGAGAAGTCCACAAAAAGCCCCAATCGACAATTTGCTCCACAAATTCAATAATTGCAATTTCAGTGCTTTGTTCTTGCCGAAAGCCATATTGATGTGGCGAAAGAAGTTTATTATCGGTAAGATAACTTGTCAGGTTCTTATTGACTAATTTTTGAGGGTTTTTTGCAGAAGTGAGTGTTAAGCTGATTTGTCTGTAGCTTGAATAATTTTGTTTTTCTATGTCGGTTTTATATGTGCTTCTTTCAGTTTCGATGTAACAATGCCCTTGGCGAATGACATGTTATATATGTGCGACAGTGGTAAAGAAACAACAAACTTGCAGAGCTTATACAATATACGTGATACCTCATCCGGCACTGCAATACTAGATGATTTGAGGGTATTTATTGCGTTCAGAACATCCTCGTTTGTAACAATTAAGAATTTAAATTGGGTGTTCACTTGTGATGTTATCTCCTCAAGAAATCGCGGCAGTCAGATGAGCAGTTGCATTTTGAGCATCAGATGAGAAAAACTTGCTAAACACACCTCATCCGGTCCTGCAATACTAGATGATTTGAGGGAATTTATGCGTTCAGAACAACCTCGTGTGTAACAATTGAGAATTTAAATTGGGTGTTCACTTGCGATGTTATCTCCGCAAGAAATAGCGACAGGCAGATGAGTAGTTGAATTTTGAGCAGTAGATGAGAAAAAATTGCCAAACTGGTCTGGAAGGAAGTGACAGGGCATTCAGTTTGACATTTTAGGTTCCCCCTGTTAGTTCGTTAATAGTCTTCCAGATAGTTTTGTTCTTGTTGCTAATAGCTTTATCCATTTTGGTCTTCCCTGAATCTACGATAAGTTATTTTTATTGTGCATGTACTGTTATGAACATAGGCTTAAATTTTAAATACTGAAAAATATTGGGTAAACTCACCACATGTTTCATCTCCTTAACTCCTGTCATTGTAGGAGCTCTACGTTTTTTAGCTATTATACTTTTTCTAATTAAAAAACATGCATTGAAATGGTTGCTGAGGCTTGCCAAAAAATTGTTATAAACATCTTCAGGGGAATATCTTGGAGTACTTTGTCCATGTTTTGTGTTCAAGCAATCTGATGAAGGTGATTAGCCTCACTAATTATTCGTTTAGTGACTGTTGATCCGTCCGAACTGCACTTGACACTGGGAATCCGTATGAACACTGTCTGATGGTCACCAAGAAATGTATTGGCTGAGCATTTAAGTAAGGTCTTTCCACTCACAAGGAAATTGTCAATGCATGTATTGTGGGCGTCACACCTGTAGGTTCATGTATTATAATTTTTATGGCATAACTGCCGAGGATGTCGTAAAATAGTCTATGTAGCCACAAGCACATTAATATTAAAGTCGCCTCCGATTACAATTTGAGAGTACCGGCTCATTGAGTTTATCGTTTGTGGGATATTATCTAAAAAAACCGCTTCAGATATTTCTATGTTATTGCCTGGGGGGTGGTATATGCACATAATTAAAAGACCAGAGAATAGCTCCACAGTGCAGCATTCGCAGAGATTTTTGATACTAATCATGTTCAGTGCCTTTATCTGTGTAGCTTTGCATATATTGCACACTTCCATGTTGATTTAGGTCTCGGCAAAAGTGATATATCAATGTATAATCACTTATAGGTAATGTCTCAAATTGTTCCCGGGATTGCCAGTGTTCAGATATTAGGAGTAGCTCGGAATCTTCGTCTTGCACCACCATCGCCTGCTGATGATTTTGGAATGCAGACACTGCATTGTTATGTTGTAAGAGAGTAATTTGGATCTGATCTGCGTTGACAGGTTGTCTAGGACATACGTATATGCCTTGCTGTTGTGGAAGTACTTGCTACTCACTGCTCGTCGTCCAACTTAAAAATCTTGCTTTGAAGGTGATATAGGTAGGTGATCCAATCTTGACCGTTCTCAAAACCGTTGTAGGTAGCTCGTGCGTTCTGTTTGTTCGTAAGAGAAGACCTTCAGTAGCCAATAGTAATTGTACACTGTTTTTTGTCTCATCCTGCACACACGTATGATCTGGCTGGTCATGCAGGTATGCCAGATAAAAGCGGATAGCTTTACACAATTTGGGTTGCCTTAGTCGAGCAAGTAAGTATCTCCCATCCCCCTCTGCTGATAACTTTGTTTGTTTTACGCAGAGTGGCCCTAGCGGATCCATGAAAGATGTTGGTCTATTATTCTTAATCACTGGTCACTTGGCTGCAAGTTAAGCTGCGTTTTACTTGATTTAATGAACGGTCACGTTGCCACGAAACATCACACTATAAACATATAACAGCGTGTTTCAAGGGAAAATCTCTTCTCTTTATTAAGAACATCCCGTTCAAATCAGGGGGCAAATGTCACCAGCCCCGTATACAACACCGTTCAGAGCAAGGGGGCAAATGTCACCATGTACCTTTTATTTATATTGTTACATTTTTCTATTAAACTTCGTTTGATGCTTCTGAACCTGCGTCTATTAATATTTGTATTTGTTGTTGGTTTATTATGCCATAAAAAAATTAAACCGTTGCCATTTTTTAAGTTCTTTGCGTCATCTTCCATTATAAACTCTAGAGGGTGTTCATACTTGGGTATAATTACATTTGACCTGTGCCGTTCTGTAAATCCGTAGTAGATGTTATGTTAGTTCGTTAATAGTCTTCCAGATAGTTTTGTTCTTGTTGCTAATAGCTTTATCCATTTTGGTCTTCCCTGAATCTACGATAAGTTATTTTTATTGTGCATGTACTGTTTTGAACATAGGCTTAAATTTTAAATACTGAAAAATATTGGGTAAACTCACCACATGTTTCATCTCCTTAACTCCTGTCATTGTAGGAGCTCTACGTTTTTTAGCTATTATACTTTTTCTAATTAAAAAACATGCATTGAAATGGTTGCTGAGGCTTGCCAAAAAATTGTTATAAACATCTTCAGGGGAATATCTTGGAGTACTTTGTCCATGTTTTGTGTTCAAGCAATCTGATGAAGGTGATTAGCCTCACTAATTATTCGTTTAGTGACTGTTGATCCGTCCGAACTGCACTTGACACTGGGAATCCGTATGAACACTGTCTGATGGTCACCAAGAAATGTATTGGCTGAGCATTTAAGTAAGGTCTTTCCACTCACAAGGAAATTGTCAATGCATGTATTGTGGGCGTCACACCTGTAGGTTCATGTATTATAATTTTTATGGCATAACTGCCGAGGATGTCGTAAAATAGTCTATGTAGCCACAAGCACATTAATATTAAAGTCGCCTCCGATTACAATTTGAGAGTACCGGCTCATTGAGTTTATCGTTTGTGGGATATTATCTAAAAAAAACCGCTTCAGATATTTCTATGTTATTGCCTGGGGGGTGGTATATGCACATAATTAAAAGACCAGAGAATAGCTCCACAGTGCAGCATTCGCAGAGATTTTTGATACTAATCATGTTCAGTGCCTTTATCTGTGTAGCTTTGCATATATTGCACACTTCCATGTTGATTTAGGTCTCGGCAAAAGTGATATATCAATGTATAATCACTTATAGGTAATGTCTCAAATTGTTCCCGGGATTGCCAGTGTTCAGATATTAGGAGTAGCTCGGAATCTTCGTCTTGCACCACCATCGCCTGCTGATGATTTTGGAATGCAGACACTGCATTGTTATGTTGTAAGAGAGTAATTTGGATCTGATCTGCGTTGACAGGTTGTCTAGGACATACGTATATGCCTTGCTGTTGTGGAAGTACTTGCTACTCACTGCTCGTCGTCCAACTTAAAAATCTTAATCACTGGTCACTTGGCTGCAAGTTAAGCTGCGTTTTACTTGATTTAATCAACGGTCACGTTGCCACGAAACATCACACTATAAACATATAACAGCGTGTTTCAAGGGAAAATCTCTTCTCTTTATTAAGAACATCCCGTTCAAATCAGGGGGCAAATGTCACCAGCCCCGTATACAACACCGTTCAGAGCAAGGGGGCAAATGTCACCATGTACCTTTTATTTATATTGTTACATTTTTCTATTAAACTTCGTTTGATGCTTCTGAACCTGCGTCTATTAATATTTGTATTTGTTGTTGGTTTATTATGCCATAAAAAAATTAAACCGTTGCCATTTTTTAAGTTCTTTGCGTCATCTTCCATTATAAACTCTAGAGGGTGTTCATACTTGGGTATAATTACATTTGACCTGTGCCGTTCTGTAAATCCGTAGTAGATGTTATGTTATGTTCATTTCCGGTCAGTAGGTTATGGGACACTTGGGCTAGACAGGAAGTGGGGGCGGAGCCCTCCTACCCCTAGGGGCGGAGCCCCACCCCTTGTGGGCGTGGCCACGCCCCAAGATGGCGGACCCAAAATGGCGGACCCAAAATGGAGGAACCAAAATGGCGGAACCAAAATGGCGGAATAAAACATGGTGCCTTTCGCTTTTAAAGATGGTTGAAGACTCCATTATTTAAAGTTACGTCACTCCAACCTTTAGAGCCGACAAATGAGAGTGAGGTTGATAAGCGAGAATAATGGTATAGGTCGAAGACTCCATGATTTAAAGTTACGCCCCTATTAAAACAAACCATACATAAAGCTTTTGTTATTAGACATAAGACATAATAATTAATATGTTTAATATTAGACAGACTATTAGATTTCGCATAGAAATTAGCCGAACGCCACAATTGTTATATGGGTAGGTTCTAAAAATAACACACAGAGGTCGTTGGCAAACAAAAGAAGGAAGTTCAGAAACAAAATAGACAACAGGTTCAAATAGGAAACCAAACTTAAATATCGTAAGGACAATAGAGGTCGCTGGCAAAACAAAGAAGGAAGCTCAGAAACAAAATGGACAACAGGTTCAACTCTTAAAAATAGGAACTTTTTTAGCCTTATGTGTGGGCGCGGCAAGTAGTTGATTTTATTTTGAAAGAGATACAGGTTCGATTCCTGATATATGCTCCTTGATATGGTAGCGTCAAACAAATACAAAGAGGTACTGAATAACTAAACAGTAAGCTTAGAAACAATGGTTGGTTACAGGTTCAATTCCTTTCTTAGTTTTAAAGCTAACCCCACGTGTTTAGTGTCATGTTACTCGTCTAAGTAAGCAGAATTAAAAAATGGCGACTAAAATAAGATAAAAAACTTAAAACCCTTATCGCGGAAGATCCGTGAGATGTACTATAGAACCAACACATGCACTGTGTTAGGGAGGCCAAATCAAATCGGAATATACAATAAAATGACCACTTCCGGTCTAAACTTTAAATCCTTATATCTTTTGAACGGAAAGTGATAGAAATGAACTGACTTTAAAAATATATCGTTTCATAACAAGCTCTACAAGAAAATGAGATAAAAAACTTTAAACCCTTATCGCGGAAGATCCGTGAGATGTACGATAGAACCAATACATGCACGGTGTTAAGGAGGCCAAATCAAATTGGAATATACAATAAAATGGCCACTTCCGGTCTAAACTTTAAATCCTTATATCTTTTGAACGGAAAGTGATAGAAATGAACTGACTTTAAAAATATATCGTTTCATAACAAGCTCTACAAGAAAATGAGATAAAAAACTTTAAACCCTTATCGCGGAAGATCCGTGAGATGTACGATAGAACCAATACATGCACGGTGTTAAGGAGGCCAAATCAAATTGGAATATACAATAAAATGGCCACTTCCGGTCTAAACTTTAAATCGTTATATCTTTTGAACGGAAAGTGATAGAAAGGAACCGACTTCAAAAATGTATGTTTCGTAACAAGGTCTACAAGAAACTGAGATAAAAAACTTAAAACCCTTATCGCGGAAGATCCGTGAGATGTACTATAGAACCAACACATGCACTGTGTTAGGGAGGCCAAATCAAATCGGAATATACAATAAAATGACCACTTCCGGTCTAAACTTTAAATCCTTATATCTTTTGAACGGAAAGTGATAGAAATGAACTGACTAAAAATATATCGTTTCATAACAAGCTCTACAAGAAAATGAGATAAAAAACTTTAAACCCTTATCGCGGAAGATCCGTGAGATGTACGATAGAACCAATACATGCACGGTGTTAAGGAGGCCAAATCAAATTGGAATATACAATAAAATGGCCACTTCCGGTCTAAACTTTAAATCGTTATATCTTTTGAACGGAAAGTGATAGAAAGGAACCGACTTCAAAAATGTATGTTTCGTAACAAGGTCTACAAGAAACTGAGGTAAAAAACTTCAAATCCTTATCGCGGAAGATCGGTGAGATGTACGATAGAACCAATACATGCACGGTGTTAAGGAGGCCAAATCAAATTGGAATATACAATAAAATGGCCACTTCCGGTCTAAACTTTAAATCGTTATATCTTTTGAACGGAAAGTGATAGAAAGGAACCGACTTCAAAAATGTATGTTTCGTAACAAGGTCTACAAGAAACTGAGATAAAAAACTTCAAATCCTTATCGCGGAAGATCGGTGAGATGTACGATAGAACCAATACATGCACGGTGTTAAGGAGGCCAAATCAAATTGGAATATACAATAAAATGGCCACTTCCGGTCTAAACTTTAAATCGTTATATCTTTTGAACGGAAAGTGATAGAAAGGAACCGACTTCAAAAATGTATGTTTCGTAACAAGGTCTACAAGAAACTGAGATAAAAAACTTCAAACCCTTATCGCGGAAGATCGGCGAGATGTACGATAGAACCAATACATACACGCTGTTCAGCAAACCAATAAAATCAATAAAAATGTTACTTCCGGTAGACACTTCCGGTATAGCCGTTCTTAGAGCTACATACATGTGTGACACCTCAAAATCATTGTCTTGTTGAACAGAAGAAATATAATATTTAAGTAAGGCAGAACAAGCTGTGTTAACACCTAAAAAACAACACACTCTCTCTTAAACTTAATGAAGTTACTTTCAGAGAAAATTTCAACCATACCAGAAATAACAGTATTCAATAGCGTATTTAAATGTTGACTACATCAAGTGATGCGTGCTACAGACAAATTTTAGTACACCCTCTTAGACTTATTGAAGTTGACGGTACAGGCAGCTGTCAAGCGTACCTAACAAACCAAAGTAAATATGTCTTGAAGAACAGTCTTCAATTGCCCTAAGCCAACACATCTCTATCATTTCAGAGTAATCTTAGCCATGTGACCAGTTAAACTAAGCATCTTGAAGTGTAGCTTTTATGTTTATGAGATATAAAATAACAAAACTAAAGAGTTAATTGTCTATTAAAACAACAAGCAGAAGGGGTTGACTTGGTACCTACAGCTGCTACATACTTGGTAAAAATGGGTGCCACTAGCATTTCAGAGAAATTGTAATCACACAACACTCTAACTAACTGTATTGAGACGTGGCTTTATGTGTCATTGGGTGGAAATAACAAAACTAAAGAGTTGATTGTCTATTACAACAGTCAGCTGAAGGAACATTTTGGGTTATCGGAATACCGATATGCCAAATGTTCCAACCGAAGGAGCCCACTTAGAGACATCTCCAGGGGCTCGGAATACCGATGCCCTAGAAGTGTCGGAAGCAACATTTCAATTAACACCAACAACCGCTAAACACTTGTTGGACTTTAATATGTTTGATATTAAATTCGGTTTGCTACATAACCATTCATTTTTATGAAAAACTCAACAATTTTTATTTCTGCGTAAGCGAATTTAATCAGAAATATAGAACCAATCTTCAAGGAACCGAAGTAAAATGATAAGAACATTAAGAACAAACATTCCGATACCGAAGTGATCCTAAACACACCATATGATGCAAATTCTGTAAATCTCTTTAACATAAGAAAAACAGAAGTGAAACACCGTAAGACAAATAGAACCGACGTACATAACAGATGTGTCTGAGGAGAAACGTATTCAGAACCTTATTGAGTTTACTAAGTTTTAAGTATACGAACATAACAGTCTATGTACCAACCAATACCGATACCCTTAATATTTCAACCAAAGGAGCCCACTTAGACTCATCTCCAGGGAGCCGGAATACTGGCCCCCTAGAAGTGTCGGAAGCAACATCTCAACTAACACCTACAACCGCTACATACTTGGTAAAAAATGGGTGGAGCTCAGATTGTAAACGACTTGATAGGTGGTACATATGTTTGCAAAGATTTCATTCTAAATTTAGCCTGTTGGATATCCAATCATTTCTATGAAAAGTGCAACCAACCAACTAACCAACCACCCAACCAACCAACCAACGTTGAGGGGCGTAGAGATAGCAAGCTATCTACAAGTGGACCCCTCTGAACCTATGATGTTAATAATGGATTAAGAGATTGAATTGGTACGTGTTTATATTGAAGGCTTGCAAGCTACGTACAAGTGTCTGAATATATGATGGTAATGATGGGTTAAGATATTTAATTGACATGTATTAAAGGCTTAGCGGTTTTCACTTGAGTCATCGTCATTCGAAAACTATTAGAACGAAAACCAGGTCCTTTACTCTGGTATATCTTACTCAGTAGGAACCAAATGTCTTCGAAAACAACATTCTTTGCTTTTCTGAAAGGCAAGTGAGCAGCCCCCTTGTCGAACCCCTCCGAGCTAAAGGTAAACCCCACTCTGTCTTCGGGATCGACATCATGGACTATATGACTCACAATATCTTTAATACGATCTTTGACCCACTTCTCTGGATCGTTGACATCGTCAGGTATATCTTGTAGTCTAAAGCATACGCTTCGTCTATCAAGTTTAAACTTCTTATTGGAGGTCACTGTATCTTCAAGTATTTGGAATGCCATTGTTTCGTGCTACACAACTGACTGTGTTGGTTAAAGGACCGAAGTTTAGCCTCGTGTTTATTAAAGACTAAAGTTTAGCAGGTACTATTTGTTTTCACCTTCACTGTTGGCTACCGACTGAACCTTAGCGGACGCTCCTCGTCTTAATATTCGACGAACAACACAGACAACACAACTTATTGTTTTCACCTTCACTGTTGGTTAACGACTGAACCTTAGTGGACGCTTCACGTCTTAATATTCAACAGACAACAACGACAGCTGTCATACAGCTGTCTGACATGACAGACAGCTGTCATACAGCTGTCATACAGCTGTCATACAGCTGTCTAACACAGCTGTCTAACACAGCTGTCTAACACAGCTGTCTAACACAGCTGTTTAACACAGCTGTCTAATAGGGCAGACATATGTCTAACACATGTCTAGCAGATGTGTAACAGTCACTCTTTTGCGGAACATAAGCTGAATGTTTTTAAGTCAAACAAGAAGAAAACAATTTAAAACACATCTACGATGACCATGAGGCAGCCTACATGGACTTTGAACAATTTTTAAAAATAGATGCGGCCAGGTTAGTTGATTAACCATCCAGGTCAGTCACAGCTGACGCTATAAATAAAAACGATGCTGGAAGCGAGTGACGTCACAAGAAACGGTGGTGCATGTGCCCTGGTTAGACCTCTAAGCTTTCCAGGTTAATACCGGGTTAGCTCCATGACAAGGTGGTGGACCAGTCGGGTCAGCTAAGAGTCGGGGTGGTGGAATGGTCGGGTCAGCTAGGCGACCGGGAGCTGAATACCGGGTTAGCTCCATGACAAGGTGGTGGACCAGTCGGGTCAGCTAAGAGTCGGGGTGGTGGAATGGTCGGGTCAGCTAGGCGACCGGGAGCCCTAGCTGACCCGACCATTCCACCACCCCGACTCTTAGCTGACCCGACTGGTCCACCACCTTGTCATGGAGCTAACCCGGTATTAACCTGGAAAGCTTAGAGGTCTAACCAGGGCACATGCACCACCGTTTCTTGTGACGTTACTCGCTTCCAGCATCGTTTTTATTTATAGCGTCAGCTGTGACTGACCTGGATGGTTAATCAACTAACCTGGCCGCATCTATTTTTAAAAATTGTTCAAAGTCCATGTAGGCTGCCTCATGGTCATCGTAGATGTGTTTTAAATTGTTTTCTTCTTGTTTGACTTAAAAACATTCAGCTTATGTTCCGCAAAAGAGTGACTGTTACACATCTGCTAGACATGTGTTAGACATATGTCTGCCCTATTAGACAGCTGTGTTAAACAGCTGTGTTAGACAGCTGTATGACAGCTGTATGACAGCTGTATGACAGCTGTCTGTCATGTCAGACAGCTGTATGACAGCTGTCGTTGTTGTCTGTTGAATATTAAGACGTGAAGCGTCCACTAAGGTTCAGTCGTTAACCAACAGTGAAGGTGAAAACAATAAGTTGTGTTGTCTGTGTTGTTCGTCGAATATTAAGACGAGGAGCGTCCGCTAAGGTTCAGTCGGTAGCCAACAGTGAAGGTGAAAACAAATAGTACCTGCTAAACTTTAGTCTTTAATAAACACGAGGCTAAACTTCGGTCCTTTAACCAACACAGTCAGTTGTGTAGCACGAAACAATGGCATTCCAAATACTTGAAGATACAGTGACCTCCAATAAGAAGTTTAAACTTGATAGACGAAGCGTATGCTTTAGACTACAAGATATACCTGACGATGTCAACGATCCAGAGAAGTGGGTCAAAGATCGTATTAAAGATATTGTGAGTCATATAGTCCATGATGTCGATCCCGAAGACAGAGTGGGGTTTACCTTTAGCTCGGAGGGGTTCGACAAGGGGGCTGCTCACTTGCCTTTCAGAAAAGCAAAGAATGTTGTTTTCGAAGACATTTGGTTCCTACTGAGTAAGATATACCAGAGTAAAGGACCTGGTTTTCGTTCTAATAGTTTTTGAATGACGATGACTCAAGTGAAAACCGCTAAGCCTTTAATACATGTCAATTAAATATCTTAACCCATCATTACCATCATATATTCAGACACTTGTACGTAGCTTGCAAGCCTTCAATATAAACACGTACCAATTCAATCTCTTAATCCATTATTAACATCATAGGTTCAGAGGGGTCCACTTGTAGATAGCTTGCTATCTCTACGCCCCTCAACGTTGGTTGGTTGGTTGGGTGGTTGGTTAGTTGGTTGGTTGCACTTTTCATAGAAATGATTGGATATCCAACAAGCTAAATTTAGAATGAAATCTTTGCAAACATATGTACCACCTATCAAGTCGTTTACAATCTGAGCTCCACCCATTTTTTACCAAGTATGTAGCGGTTGTAGGTGTTAGTTGAGATGTTGCTTCCGACACTTCTAGGGGGCCAGTATTCCGGCTCCCTGGAGATGAGTCTAAGTGGGCTCCTTTGGTTGAAATATTAAGGGTATCGGTATTGGTTGGTAGATAGACTGTTATGTTCGTATACTTAAAACTTAGTAAACTCAATAAGGTTCTGAATACGTTTCTCCTCAGACACATCTGTTATGTACGTCGGTTCTATTTGTCTTACGGTGTTTCACTTCTGTTTTTCTTATGTTAAAGAGATTTACAGAATTTGCATCATATGGTGTGTTTAGGATCACTTCGGTATCGGAATGTTTGTTCTTAATGTTCTTATCATTTTACTTCGGTTCCTTGAAGATTGGTTCTATATTTCTGATTAAATTCGCTTACGCAGAAATAAAAATTGTTGAGTTTTTCATAAAAATGAATGGTTATGTAGCAAACCGAATTTAATATCAAACATATTAAAGTCCAACAAGTGTTTAGCGGTTGTTGGTGTTAATTGAAATGTTGCTTCCGACACTTCTAGGGCATCGGTATTCCGAGCCCCTGGAGATGTCTCTAAGTGGGCTCCTTCGGTTGGAACATTTGGCATATCGGTATTCCGATAACCCAAAATGTTCCTTCAGCTGACTGTTGTAATAGACAATCAACTCTTTAGTTTTGTTATTTCCACCCAATGACACATAAAGCCACGTCTCAATACAGTTAGTTAGAGTGTTGTGTGATTACAATTTCTCTGAAATGCTAGTGGCACCCATTTTTACCAAGTATGTAGCAGCTGTAGGTACCAAGTCAACCCCTTCTGCTTGTTGTTTTAATAGACAATTAACTCTTTAGTTTTGTTATTTTATATCTCATAAACATAAAAGCTACACTTCAAGATGCTTAGTTTAACTGGTCACATGGCTAAGATTACTCTGAAATGATAGAGATGTGTTGGCTTAGGGCAATTGAAGACTGTTCTTCAAGACATATTTACTTTGGTTTGTTAGGTACGCTTGACAGCTGCCTGTACCGTCAACTTCAATAAGTCTAAGAGGGTGTACTAAAATTTGTCTGTAGCACGCATCACTTGATGTAGTCAACATTTAAATACGCTATTGAATACTGTTATTTCTGGTATGGTTGAAATTTTCTCTGAAAGTAACTTCATTAAGTTTAAGAGAGAGTGTGTTGTTTTTTAGGTGTTAACACAGCTTGTTCTGCCTTACTTAAATATTATATTTCTTCTGTTCAACAAGACAATGATTTTGAGGTGTCACACATGTATGTAGCTCTAAGAACGGCTATACCGGAAGTGTCTACCGGAAGTAACATTTTTATTGATTTTATTGGTTTGCTGAACAGCGTGTATGTATTGGTTCTATCGTACATCTCGCCGATCTTCCGCGATAAGGGTTTGAAGTTTTTTATCTCAGTTTCTTGTAGACCTTGTTACGAAACATACATTTTTGAAGTCGGTTCCTTTCTATCACTTTCCGTTCAAAAGATATAACGATTTAAAGTTTAGACCGGAAGTGGCCATTTTATTGTATATTCCAATTTGATTTGGCCTCCTTAACACCGTGCATGTATTGGTTCTATCGTACATCTCACCGATCTTCCGCGATAAGGATTTGAAGTTTTTTATCTCAGTTTCTTGTAGACCTTGTTACGAAACATACATTTTTGAAGTCGGTTCCTTTCTATCACTTTCCGTTCAAAAGATATAACGATTTAAAGTTTAGACCGGAAGTGGCCATTTTATTGTATATTCCAATTTGATTTGGCCTCCTTAACACCGTGCATGTATTGGTTCTATCGTACATCTCACCGATCTTCCGCGATAAGGATTTGAAGTTTTTTATCTCAGTTTCTTGTAGACCTTGTTACGAAACATACATTTTTGAAGTCGGTTCCTTTCTATCACTTTCCGTTCAAAAGATATAACGATTTAAAGTTTAGACCGGAAGTGGCCATTTTATTGTATATTCCAATTTGATTTGGCCTCCTTAACACCGTGCATGTATTGGTTCTATCGTACATCTCACGGATCTTCCGCGATAAGGGTTTAAAGTTTTTTATCTCATTTTCTTGTAGAGCTTGTTATGAAACGATATATTTTTAAAGTCAGTTCATTTCTATCACTTTCCGTTCAAAAGATATAAGGATTTAAAGTTTAGACCGGAAGTGGTCATTTTATTGTATATTCCGATTTGATTTGGCCTCCTTAACACCGTGCATGTATTGGTTCTATCGTACATCTCACGGATCTTCCGCGATAAGGGTTTAAAGTTTTTTATCTCATTTTCTTGTAGAGCTTGTTATGAAACGATATATTTTTAAAGTCAGTTCATTTCTATCACTTTCCGTTCAAAAGATATAAGGATTTAAAGTTTAGACCGGAAGTGGTCATTTTATTGTATATTCCGATTTGATTTGGCCTCCCTAACACAGTGCATGTGTTGGTTCTATAGTACATCTCACGGATCTTCCGCGATAAGGGTTTTAAGTTTTTTATCTCAGTTTCTTGTAGACCTTGTTACGAAACATACATTTTTGAAGTCGGTTCCTTTCTATCACTTTCCGTTCAAAAGATATAACGATTTAAAGTTTAGACCGGAAGTGGCCATTTTATTGTATATTCCAATTTGATTTGGCCTCCTTAACACCGTGCATGTATTGGTTCTATCGTACATCTCACGGATCTTCCGCGATAAGGGTTTAAAGTTTTTTATCTCATTTTCTTGTAGAGCTTGTTATGAAACGATATATTTTTAAAGTCAGTTCATTTCTATCACTTTCCGTTCAAAAGATATAAGGATTTAAAGTTTAGACCGGAAGTGGTCATTTTATTGTATATTCCGATTTGATTTGGCCTCCCTAACACAGTGCATGTGTTGGTTCTATAGTACATCTCACGGATCTTCCGCGATAAGGGTTTTAAGTTTTTTATCTCAGTTTCTTGTAGACCTTGTTACGAAACATACATTTTTGAAGTCGGTTCCTTTCTATCACTTTCCGTTCAAAAGATATAACGATTTAAAGTTTAGACCGGAAGTGGCCATTTTATTGTATATTCCAATTTGATTTGGCCTCCTTAACACCGTGCATGTATTGGTTCTATCGTACATCTCACGGATCTTCCGCGATAAGGGTTTAAAGTTTTTTATCTCATTTTCTTGTAGAGCTTGTTATGAAACGATATATTTTTAAAGTCAGTTCATTTCTATCACTTTCCGTTCAAAAGATATAAGGATTTAAAGTTTAGACCGGAAGTGGCCATTTTATTGTATATTCCAATTTGATTTGGCCTCCTTAACACCGTGCATGTATTGGTTCTATCGTACATCTCACGGATCTTCCGCGATAAGGGTTTAAAGTTTTTTATCTCATTTTCTTGTAGAGCTTGTTATGAAACGATATATTTTTAAAGTCAGTTCATTTCTATCACTTCCCGTTCAAAAGATATAAGGATTTAAAGTTTAGACCGGAAGTGGTCATTTTATTGTATATTCCGATTTGATTTGGCCTCCCTAACACAGTGCATGTGTTGGTTCTATAGTACATCTCACGGATCTTCCGCGATAAGGGTTTTAAGTTTTTTATCTTATTTTAGTCGCCATTTTTTAATTCTGCTTACTTAGACGAGTAACATGACACTAAACACGTGGGGTTAGCTTTAAAACTAAGAAAGGAATTGAACCTGTAACCAACCATTGTTTCTAAGCTTACTGTTTAGTTATTCAGTACCTCTTTGTATTTGTTTGACGCTACCATATCAAGGAGCATATATCAGGAATCGAACCTGTATCTCTTTCAAAATAAAATCAACTACTTGCCGCGCCCACACATAAGACTAAAAAAGTTCCTATTTTTAAGAGTTGAACCTGTTGTCCATTTTGTTTCTGAGCTTTCTTCTTTGTTTTGCCAGCGACCTCTATTGTCTCTACGATATTTAAGTTTGGTTTCCTATTTGAACCTGTTGTCTATTTTGTTTCTGAACTTCCTTCTTTTGTTTGCCAACGACCTCTGTGTGTTATTTTTAGAACCTACCCATATAACAATTGTGGCGTTCGGCTAATTTCTATGCGAAATCTAATAGTCTGTCTAATATTAAACATATTAATTATTATGTCTTATGTCTAATAACAAAAGCTTTATGTATGGTTTGTTTTAATAGGGGCGTAACTTTAAATCATGGAGTCTTCGACCTATACCATTATTCTCGCTTATCAACCTCACTCTCATTTGTCGGCTCTAAAGGTTGGAGTGACGTAACTTTAAATAATGGAGTCTTCAACCATCTTTAAAAGCGAAAGGCACCATGTTTTATTCCGCCATTTTGGTTCCGCCATTTTGGTTCCTCCATTTTGGGTCCGCCATCTTGGGTCCGCCATCTTGGGGCGTGGCCACGCCTACAAGGGGTGGGGCTCCGCCCCTAGGGGTAGGAGGGCTCCGCCCCCACTTCCTGTCTAGCCCAAGTGTCCCATAACCTACTCCGGTCTAATTGCTATATTCTGATAAGTTCTTTCTCTTTGTGGTGATGATGCTTTTATTGGTTATCCTGGACGTGGTGGTGCGATGGTTCAGGTGTCATATGTTCTGTACGTCTTTGGTTCTGGTAGTACCGTCTATTTTGTTCTGTCCTTTGGTTACCATTGTTCCAGCGTTCTCTGTCTTGCATGTTATTTTGATATCCATTTCTATTTTGATATTGGTGGTTTTCATATCTTGTCTTGATACTTGATTGTAATTTTGCCTGGGCGCATTCCTGTTGTCGGAATATCTTCTTTGTTGTTCCTTCTCTCTGTTGTGTCTTGCCATGTTGATATCTATTTTTGTCAGGAACTCATTCATTCTTTTAAATGTGGATATATCCTGCATTGTCACAGCATTTTCTATTTCATGTGTGAAATGTCTTGCTATACACATTATTATTTCTTTGTCCTCTAGTGGTGGTTCTAAGTGTTGTGGAGTTATTATGTATTTAATAGATCCATCTGAATTTCCCATCAATCTTCTGTATTGCTCGAATTTTTGTTCTACTGTATTTACCTTCTGATTAAGTCTGTTGTCAGTTTCTAGCAAATTTTCATTAATATTTTCCAAACTTCCTGTGACTCCGCCTATATCCTTGTTAATTTTGTCTATTATTTCTGTTTTCTCTCTCCTGTCTTCTTGTTGGTAAAAGTCCAGCTTATTTTCAATTACCTGGATATTTTTTTTATATCTTCCAATTGTTCCGTAAACGTTTCGCTCCACCAACTTGATATTATCATCTAGCACTTTCATTTTTTCTTATAAAATGTCGATCTTTCTGTTTGCAGTTTCTATCTGTTTCAGATCTTCTAATTTTTCTTGCATGTTGTTGTTTGCTTCCGTTTTCATGTGCAGTTCTACAATTTTTTTCTTCTATTTTTTCTTGATATAGTTTTACAGCTGATAGTATTTGCATCTATTATTCTGCCTCTGGTTTTTGTTGTTCTTTTGTGCTGATGGCACTATCTGCTACAGTCAGATGCTGTTCTTGTTCCGGTATTACCGTTTATTTAGCACTTCATAATGTCATTGACGTGGTTTCTCTAGCTTCCGACATCTTATCTTCTTCAGTTTCTTTTTGTGTTGGTAAGGTAAATTTTTCTTTGATAGGACCCATTTTCGTTTTCTTGTCTGACACAATTTTAGTTTTATTTGTCTAGCAACTTATATTTTATACAGCGGAATGACCTACTTTGAATATTACCTGTAAACGCAGTGTACTTACAGATCGTCTGCCCTATTGATATAATTGGTGATAAAATATTCAGAAAACAACACACAAATGAAATTTTACGTACAACTTTTGAAATAAGTGTGGTCAAAATATCTTGTCTGTAATACTGTATATTCAATCAAATTTTATGTCAGACTAAATTTTCCCCATGGATATTAAATTTTGAATAGTTCCAGTCCTTTCTGTACATTTCTTCACGTCTCACGTTGGTTGCGCCAATTATTACGATAGGAAATTTTTACTATTATGTTTAAACTGTAATAATATTTTGTTTTTAGAAATATATTTTTTATGATGTTATTAGCAGGGCTATGAGTCATTAAACTTCAGAAACATCATGCAGATATTTTAAGTTAACATACCATACAATATTAGACTCCGGAAAATTCAAAACATAGCAACATAGTGAAAAGTAGCAAATTATAAAAAAGAATGAGCTCTGTTCAAATTGGTTAAAATAGCATGCAGATGTTTTTCACAAAATAAATGCAAGAAGTAACACATTGATAGAATAGATAAAAAAATAACGTAAGCGTACAAAACAAATTGCTACGACATTCCTGCTTCTAACTACATAAAAGGTGTAAATCACCGCAATTCCCGCAATAAGCAGCGGAGGCCTAAGCAAAGCTCGAGCGTAGAGATATCTCAGAGGAATTCGGGTGTTCGATAACACTCCGAGGTCTTTTCATCTCCTAGGGACTTATAAGAGGTGCCAGCAACTATTCCGCAAGGTTCTGTATGACATTAGTACTTAAGAGGGTAATTATGATAACTCGGTGAGTTGTGACTACTGTCACAACAAATGCGCACGGTGCCAGATCATTAATCAACGTATTAACACAATACTGCACAACCAGAAGGGTTACCAGTTACTGCCCCTATAATCAACAATATATGAAAAGTTTATAGCACCGCAATTGCACTAATACGCTGAAAAACACACGACATGGCGCTTGTATGCTCATATAGTCCCGGTCTTCGATACCCTAGACGGGTTCCCCAAGCTTATCCTAACCATTCAAGATGACCCCGGTGGCTGAACAAAGCGATCTCATCTATTACGAATCTCTAGCCCCGCGTCCAATCGGCACCCTGTGAATGGTTCCGTGTGTATTCTACAGTGACCTCAGGCAGCGCTCCTATAACATGATTAAAGGCATTGTAATGGCGTCTCCCAACTAATAGCCATATAGTGTAACTACCTGTCCGTCGGAGATAAAAGACAACAATATGAACATCAACGCCACTCACAACACCACCGTGTAATAACCATAGACATAATGAAATTACACGAGCAAGAAAACTGAAGGTATCGCCTGTTCATGGATTAAAGACGAACACAAACACGTTCTGTATCGACCTAGGTAGGTAAGTCACTATCGTAAGTTTTACGTTAAATTAAAATAAGCCTTTAAAATAAGATATAAGAAAACACGTTACAGCATCTGGATCTTAACAAAATAGCAACGGTAATGATAAAAGTAAAAACTGCTACAGAGCAGTGTGAGTACTTGATAGCATTGATAGCGCTGTCTCTCAAGGTACATTTATAACAGATCCAGCTGATAAATATTGGGAGAACCTTATTGAAATGTTTAGACAAAGATAACTGGCTTAAGGGGAGGAGAGACGACAACTAATTATATGACAGATGTACGGTGTGCTTCTCGATTTACAAGTAAGTCTAATATAAATATTCAAAATATTACCTCAGCAATCCCAAGCAGATTTTTAGAAGTAGAGTTAGAAACCTGGATGATTATATGTTAGCTGACAAAACCTTTAATGAGGCAGGGTCAATCGATGTTTTGTTTGTAACCAAATAATATAGGTGGATAGTACTATCATGGTTGAGGAAAACAAATGACGGGTTGATAAATCAGAACACACAGCTAGAATACATAATTTCTGGTGTAACTAAGAATTCAAAAACAAGAAAGAAGTCAACGTAATTTACTAATTTTCTGTTTGAGTGTTCACCACTCAAACAGAAAAAAATTCGAAGTTTGGGGAACTGGAAGAAGGGCAAGCGATAAAAAATATGGCAGAAGATGAGCCAGAATGTGAAAGGTGGTTCAAACAGACAATATCAATTAGTGACTTACCTACCTAGGTCGACACAGAACGTGTTTGTGTTCGTCTTTAATCCATGAACAGGCGATACCTTCAGTTTTCTTGCTCGTGTAATTTCATTATGTCTATGGTTATTACACGGTGGTGTTGTGAGTGGCGTTGATGTTCATATTGTTGTCTTTTATCTCCGGCGGACAGGTAGTTACACTATATGGCTATTAGTTGGGAGACGCCATTACAATGCCTTTAATCATGTTATAGGAGCGCTGCCTGAGGTCACTGTAGAATACACACGGAACCATCCACAGGGTGCCGATTGGACGCGGGGCTAGAGATTCGTCAGGGCCCGATCTAGCTTTTTCGCCGCCCCGGGCAAAAATAATATTTGCCGCCGTTTACAATGATACTTTATAAGTCATAAACATTTTATTCCAGAGGTGGGATGGTGCAAATTGCGACTTAAAAAAAGAGGTTATTATTTTGACCCGTATGTATCCAATGTTGTTGGAATTGAATAATATTCACATATGTTTTTGAAGAGTATACTAAATTTCATGAGTATATGTATGTATGTAGCTGTTTTTTAAGAAAGTCCGGACTGGACTAAAACAATTATTTTTTATCGATTTATGTATCTTTTAACTTAGATAACAGTGAATATTTTTCATCAAAATCGGTTTATAAGTTCAAAGATGTGGACCAAATGTTATATGAAGTCGGTTTATGTTTATGTAACTTTTGTTACATCGACTATGCAGTTTGGATGAATGGAAAAAAACAAAAAAAAATGATTTTTTAAAATTTAATACAAGTAAAAAACTCAGTTATGTAGAGCCACAAAACGAATTCGTCATTCTTAAAAGATAAACAAATTAAATTAAAGCACTTTGTTTCGGAGAATATTAAACTCCGTCAAGTAACTAAAATAATTTTCTTCGCACTTTTTGTTCTGAAAAATCTTTAATAATTTGTGATAAGTTTATACTGTCACAAATCTTATGTTCTATTGAAATCATAGCCAATCCAGATAATCTTTTTTGTGTCATGGTGGACCGCAGATAATTTTTTATTATTTTTAATTTAGAAAAACTTCTTTCACCACTTGCAACTGTTACTGGTAAAGTCAAAAGAATTCTGAGAGCGATACTGATATTTGGACCAAATCTTAAATCTGTTATAAATTTTAAAACATCTTGGGGAGACAAATTAGTATCTAAAATCATAGAAAGAACTGATAACTCCTCTGAAAGTTCTAATCCATTTATGTCAGATGAGGCCTCGTGGGTTAAAATAGTTTCGAGGTTCTTACATTGTTCTAACAATTCATCTTTTGGTAGTTCTCTTAAGGCATATATGTTATATAAAAAAGCAAAATGTTTACTATGCTCAGAAATCTGGGAAAACCTTAACTTCAAGGAGTTTATAGCTGTATCTATAATGTGAAAAAATACTTCGATTTTATATTTTTGACGAGGATCAGTGATTGGTTCATCATTACACTCGTAACCAAATTGCTTCTTTTTAGATCGAACACGATGTTTAGGCACATTTTCAAAATCTAACACCTCACTGTCCAATTCAGTAGCCAAGGTTTTGGCGTCTTCAATAACTTGAATAAAATACTCATCTGAACGTGAGTTTTCAAAGAAAACTTTGGTGTTTTTTAGTAATTTAATGACGGAAACTAACTCAAAATCTTTACTTTGCATTAACTTACTCACAGGATTTATCCGATTCAAAGTTTCATACCAAATTATTACAGAGCACAAAAATTTAAACTGTTTAATTTGATTTAACAAACCTGAAGCTTCGTCTCGTGTAGAGGTATCCATATATGTGTTTTGGTAAACACTGAACAGTGCATCGTAAACTTGCCCTATTTGATGTCTTAGTGGTTTTATTGCCTCGATTCGACTTTCCCATCTCGTGTCACTAAGTGGTTTCAGAGTAATACCTTTTACATTCATCAAAAGAATTGACCATCTCAACGTTGAAGAGGCAAAGAAAACGTATATCTTTTGCACAATATTAAAAAAGTTTGTAGCTTCCAGTGAAGACTTTGCCATATCGTTTACTACTAAGTTCAAAGAATGGCTACTGCAAGGGACATAAAATGCCCGTGGATTGATGTTTTTTATCCTGGCTTGGACCCCACTTCGAATACCTTTCATATTGGATCCATTATCGTACCCTTGCCCTCTTATGTTTTCTAAAGGCAATCCAAGTGCTGATAATTGTTGTAAGATAACTTCTGTTAGTTCGAAACCTGTAGCTTTTTCGATTGGTATAAATCCTAAAAAACTTTCGTTTATCACAATTTATGATGTTCTTGGGTGGCATTCGGTTTCATTTATAGAAATATACCTAATTATCAGGGTCATCTGCTCTGTTTTACTAGCGTCCGGGGTACAATCTAAAATTATAGAATAGTATTTAGATTTTATAATAGCTTTCAAAATATGGCTTTTTATACTGTCTTCCATTGTATTAATGAACTCATTCTGAATGGTTTTACTTAAGTAGATTGCTTGTTTTTCCTCTTTCTGCAAAACTCTGCGTACATGTTCCTGCATAACAGGATCAAATTCGGCTAACAGCTCTACTAGTTTTAAGAAGTTACCATTGTTAGATTGATACAGATTATCAGTAGTACCTTGAAAAGCCAAGCCACCCTTTGCCAACATTTTAATGATTGAGGCAATACGCAACAAAACTCCATTCCAGTGTTCTATTTCTGATCTAATTATTCTCTGTGATTCGGCATCTATCGTATGCGACGATTTGAGCCTACGTGAAAGTTCGAACCAAGATTTCACAGCTTCTAGGTGATTTTTTGATGTCTCATGACATTTAAGCGTATCACCTACATGCTTCCAATTTTTGTAGCCACCTTCAGATAGACCGGAAGTTGTAGTTGTATTAAATATTTTGCAGCAAAAACAATACAGTGAATTTCGTGCCACAGAATACACAAGCCAATCTCTCAAAATTTCTTCACCGTTATTAAGCTTTCTCTTATAATATCTCGAAGTAAACCTTCGACCATTGTTATCTCGTGGAAATTCATATTCATAAAATGGGTTAGGACAACCTCTATTTACTAAATATATTCTTTCTGCATCTGTCATTCTATCGGGCCACATTGCTGGATCGGCATCCAAAGAGAACGTTGGACCTATTGAAACACTTGTAGTTGCAATAGCACCTTCACCTGTAATAGCGCTTGACCCAGAAGCAGCAGGTTCACAGCAGATAATTTTTGGTGTACCTTCGTCATGTGGATTACTCGGGGCCGCAGCTGCTAGATCGGTTTCTCGTAATAGGTGTATGGGTGACGATGGTTTGTTAAGCTCACCTTTCTTCAAGAAGGATTCTAATGACCCTGCTTGCTTTTGTCGCTCTGCATCTTTTTCGAGCCTTCGTTTTTTATATTGGTATCCCGACAAGCGTGATCTACCGCCAGCCATTTTGTACTATAAAATTAAAACTATATATTAAATTCAAATAGATGTAATATAAGCCTATAAATGCAACATGAAAACTTCACACCTACACCTGCAACTCCGAAATTTTTAAATAGATGTGATGTGTACCTCATTGGGGAGATCCCGACTTTTGAATCTTGAAAAAATTGTTGCAAATGAACGCGAACTAGGACCCCTAGAACCCATATCCAGGGTCAGTTTCAATTTTTATATGTTTATATATATATATATATATATATATATATATATATATATATATATATATATATATATATATATATATATATATATATATATATATATGTATGTATCACACTGATAACTCAAAAAATAATGGACCGATTTTAATAAAATTTGGCATGTGCCTTACTTTTCTAAATGACTTGGATAGGTTCGTTAGTCAGGAAAATCGGACGAGGTTTTTCGGGAAAATTTTGAGTTTCCATTCGAAGAAAAAAACTTTCTCAAAAGATAAAAAAGCTACGATAACCAAATTTGGTAAGTAGGTTTATGATGTAAAAAGTAATAAACTGTACACCACAATTTAAATTTCTATGTTACAACAAAAAAAGTTATAATAAAATATTTGGTGAGAGATCATTTCTATGAAAATTCACTACCATAACGCACTTGCTGAGTCCAGGCTTTTATGGTTTTTTTTATATCAAACAACCAGATAAAAATTATTAATAATACTGCCGTCATAGGGTAAACCCCTTTTATTTGACTTTGAAACAAAATGATAGAAAAGTTCCATTGAAATAAAATTTTAGTGAATTTTCTTAGAAAAAATTCACTAATGAGGAGATCCTGAGTTTTGAATTTTGAAAAATTTCTTCAATTGAGCGCGCTCTAGGACGCCTAGAACACATATCCGGGGTCAGTTTCAATTTTTATATGTTTATATATATATATATATATATATATATATATATATATATATATATATATATATATATATATATATACATATATATATATATATATATATATATATATATATATATATATATATATATATATATATATGTATATATATATATATATATATATATATATATATATATATATTATATATATATATATATATATATATATATATATATATATATATATATATATATATATATATATGTATATGTATGTATGTATCACACCGATAACTAAAAAATTAATAGACCGATTTTGATAAAATTTTGCATGTACCTTGCTTTTACAAATGGCTTGGATAAGTTCGTTAGCCAGGAAAATCTAACCAGGTTTTCCGGGAAAATTTTGGGTTTTCTTTCGTAAAAAAAATTATCTCAAAAAATAGAAACGCTATGGTAACCAAATTTGGTACATAAATTTACGGTATTAAAAGGAAACTATATACCGAAATTTATATTTCTATGTTAAAAGAAAAAAGTAAAAAAAATATTTGGTGCTAGACCATTTCTATGAAAATTCACTACCATAACGCACTTGCTGCGTCCAGACTTTTTGTTTCTAGATCAAACTAAGAACCAATAATTAATTAATCAATAGGTAGGTAGATACTTACTTAGTAAATTCACAATTCACACAGGCACTTTAATATATGTACGATTTATTTATCACCAACTCACCAGCAACCACTATTCTACTTCAGAACACAACTTACACACTTGGCATATAACTATTATATGAACCTTATGAAATATAAAATAGAAAAACACTTTAACACTTCTTTATTCTTTATGGTGCACTATTGGCGCTATTTGAGTTTCTGTAATATTGAATATTGAATTGTACTGTAAACTTATTATGACATACTATCTTCTCATTCCATTCATCATGCATCTTATTAACACTTGCCTTCATAGGCATGTCCAAATATAAAGAAAGCAAAAGTAATTCCAAGAAGTAATAAAAAATGGGTTAAACTTGTCTGCCTAGCTTATTATTGAATATTTGTGGTGCTACTGACCTTCCCTTGTTCCCTGTTTCCTTCATTTCCAGTGTATTATTTAAGACAGCGTTAGTCAGCACAGTAATACATATTGGTCCCTCTACGAATTTACAGGGGCTAAAAACATTTTTTTTGTCGAGAATGGAACTTTTTACTGTGCTGTTTTACAATATTTTGTGAATTGTGTTTTAAAAAAATATATTTTTTGCTCTAAATTTTTTAGTAAGAATTTTAATTTTGCTATTTTTGCCGTATAAAATTCACTACATTCGACTTTCGCTCTTCATTTATCTACAGTGTTGAGCAGTGTATTTTTTATAAGATTTTTCTCCATACAACCGCCCTCAATTTTGCCGCCCCTCATTTTTGCCGCCCTGGGCATTTGCCCGGCCGGCCCCCCCCTAGATCGGGCCCTGAGATTCGTAATAGATGAGATCGCTTTGTTCAGCCACCGGGGTCATCTTGAATGGTTAGGATAAGCTTGGGGAACCCGTCTAGGGTATCGAAGACCGGGACTATATGAGCATACAAGCGCCATGTCGTGTGTTTTTCAGCGTATTAGTGCAATTGCGGTGCTATAAACTTTTCATATATTGTTGATTATAAGGGCAGTAACTGGTAACCCTTCTGGTTGTGCAGTATTGTGTTAATACGTTGATTAATGATCTGGCACCGTGCGCATTTGTTGTGACAGTAGTCACAACTCACCGAGTTATCATAATTACCCTCTTAAGTACTAATGTCATACAGAACCTTGCGGAATAGTTGCTGGCACCTCTTATAAGTACCTAGGAGATGAAAAGACCTCGGATTGTTATCGAACACCCGAATTCCTCTGAGATATCTCTACGCTCGAGCTTTGCTTAGGCCTCCGCTGCTTATTGCGGGAATTGCGGTGATTTACACCTTTTATGTAGTTAGAAGCAGGAATGTCGTAGCAATTTGTTTTGTACGCTTACGTTATTTTTTTATCTATTCTATCAATGTGTTACTTCTTGCATTTATTTTGTGAAAAACATCTGCATGCTATTTTAACCAATTTGAACAGAGCTCATTCTTTTTTATAATTTTCTACTTTTCACTATGTTGCTATGTTTTGAATTTTCCGGAGTCTAATATTGTATGGTATGTTAACTTAAAATATCTGCATGATGTTTCTGAAGTTTAATGACTCATAGCCCTGCTAATAACATCATAAAAAATATATTTCTAAAAACAAAATATTATTACAGTTTAAACATAATAGTAAAAATTTCCTATCGTAATAATTGGCGCAACCAACGTGAGACGTGAAGAAATGTACAGAAAGGACTGGAACTATTCAAAATTTAATATCCATGGGGAAAATTTAGTATGACATAAAATTTGATTGAATATACAGTATTACAGACAAGATATTTTGACCACACTTATTTCAAAAGTTGTACGTTTTTAAGTTGCGTAAAATTTCATTTGTGTGTTGTTTTCTGAATATTTTATCACCAATTATATCAATAGGGCAGACGATCTGTAAGTACACTGCGTTTACAGGTAATATTCAAAGTAGGTCATTTCGCTGTATAAAATATAAATTGCTAGACAAATAAAACTAAAATTGTGTCAGACAAGAAAACGAAAATGGGTCCTATCAAAGAAAAATTTACCTTACCAACACAAAAAGAAACTGAAGAAGATAAGATGTCGGAAGCTAGAGAAACCACGTCAATGACATTAAGAAGTGCTAAAGAAACGGTAATACCGGAACAAGAACAGCATCTGACTGTAGCAGATAGTGCCATCAGCACAAAAGAACAACAAAAACCAGATGCAGAATAATAGTTGCAAATACTATCAGCTGTAAAACTATATCAAGAAAAAATAGAAGAAAAAAATTGTAGAACTGCACATGAAAACGGAAGCAAACAACAACATGCAAGAAAGATTAGAAGATCTGAAACATATAGAAACTGCAAACAGAAAGATCGACATTTTATAAGAAAAAATGAAAGTGCTAGATAATAATATCAAGTTGGTGGAGCGAAACGTTTACGGAACAATTGGAAGATATAAAAAAAATATCCAGGTAATTGAAAATAAGCTGGATTTTTACCAACAAGAATACAGGAGAGAGAAAACAGAAATAATAGACAAAATTAACAAGGATATAGGCGGAGTCACAGGAAGTTTGGAAAATATTAATGAAAATTTGCTAGAAACTGACAACAGACTTAATCAGAAGGTAAATACAGTAGAACAAAAATTCGAGCAATACAGAAGATTGATGGGAAATTCAGATGGATCTATTAAATACATAATAACCCCACAACACTTAGAACCACCACTAGAGGACAAAGAAATAATAATGTGTATAGCAAGACATTTCACACATGAAATAGAAAATGCTGTGACAATGCAGGATATATCCACATTTAAAAGAATGAATGAGTTCCTGACAAAAATAGATATCAACATGGCAAGACACAACAGAGAGAAGGAACAACAAAGAAGATATTCCGACAACAGGAATGCGCCCAGGCAAAATTACAATCAAGTATCAAGACAAGATATGAAAACCACCAATATCAAAATAGAAATGGATATCAAAATAACATGCAAGACAGAGAACGCTGGAACAATGGTAACCAAAGGACAGAACAAAATAGACGGTACTACCAGAACCAAAGACGTACAGAACATATGACACCTGAACCATCGCACCACCACGTCCAGGATAAGCAATAAAAGCATCATCACCACAAAGAGAAAGAACTTATCAGAATATAGCAATTAGACCGGAAATGAACATAACATAACATCTACTACGGATTTACAGAACGGCACAGGTCAAATGTAATTATACCCAAGTATGAACACCCTCTAGAGTTTATAATGGAAGATGACGCAAAGAACTTAAAAAATGGCAACGGTTTAATTTTTTTTATGGCATAATAAACCAACAACAAATACAAATATTAATAAACGCAGGTTCAGAAGCATCAAACGAAGTTTAATAGAAAAATGTAACAATATAAATAAAAGGTACATGGTGACATTTGCCCCCTTGCTCTGAACGGTGTTGTATACGGGGCTGGTGACATTTGCCCCCTGATTTGAACGGGATGTTCTTAATAAAGAGAAGAGATTTTCCCTTGAAACACGCTGTTATATGTTTATAGTGTGATGTTTCGTGGCAACGTGACCGTTCATTAAATCAAGTAAAACGCAGCTTAATTTGCAGCCAAGTGACCAGTGATTAAGAATAATAGACCAACATCTTTCATGGATCCGCTAGGGCCACTCTGCGTAAAACAAACAAAGTTATCAGCAGAGGGGGATGGGAGATACTTACTTGCTCGACTAAGGCAACCCAAATTGTGTAAAGCTATCCGCTTTTATCTGGCATACCTGCATGACCAGCCAGATCATACGTGTGTGCAGGATGAGACAAAAAACAGTGTACAATTACTATTGGCTACTGAAGGTCTTCTCTTACGAACAAACAGAACGCACGAGCTACCTACAACGGTTTTGAGAACGGTCAAGATTGGATCACCTACCTATATCACCTTCAAAACAAGATTTTTAAGTTGGACGACGAGCAGTGAGTAGCAAGTACTTCCACAACAGCAAGGCATATACGTATGTCCTAGACAACCTGTCAACGCAGATCAGATCCAAATTACTCTCTTACAACATAACAATGCAGTGTCTGCATTCCAAAATCATCAGCTGGCGATGGTGGTGCAAGACGAACATTCCGAGCTACTCCTAAACACTGGCAATCCCGGGAACAATTTGAGACATTACCTATAAGTGATTATACATTGATATATCACTTTGGCCGAGACCTAAATCAACATGGAAGTGTGCAATATATGCAAAGCTACACAGATAAAGGCACTGAACATGATTAGTATCAAAAATCTCTGCGAATGCTGCACTGTGGAGCTATTCTCTGGTCTTTTAATTATGTGCATATACCACCCCCCAGGCAATAACATAGAAATATCTGAAGCGGTTTTTTTAGATAATATCCCACAAACGATAAACTCAATGAGCCGGTACTCTCAAATTGTAATCGGAGGCGACTTTAATATTAATGTGCTTGTGGCTAGTACTTCTCATAGACTATTTTACGACATCCTCGGCAGTTATGCCATAAAAATTATAATACATGAACCTACAGGTGTGACGCCCACAATACATGCATTGACAATTTCCTTGTGAGTGGAAAGACCTTACTTAAATGCTCAGCCAATACATTTCTTGGTGACCATCAGACAGTGTTCATACGGATTCCCAGTGTCAAGTGCAGTTCGGACGGATCAACAGTCACTAAACGAATAATTAGTGAGGCTAATCACCTTCATCAGATTGCTTGAACACAAAACATGGACAAAGTACTCCAAGATATTCCCCTGAAGATGTTTATAACAATTTTTTGGCAAGCCTCAGCAACCATTTCAATGCATGTTTTTTAATTAGAAAAAGTATAATAGCTAAAAAACGTAGAGCTCCTACAATGACAGGAGTTAAGGAGATGAAACATGTGGTGAGTTTACCCAATATTTTTCAGTATTTAAAATTTAAGCCTATGTTCAAAACAGTACATGCACAATAAAAATAACTTATTGTAGATTCAGGGAAGACCAAAATGGATAAAGCTATTAGCAACAAGAACAAAACTATCTGGAAGACTATTAACGAACTAACAGGGGGAACCTAAAATGTCAAACTGAATGCCCTGTTACTTCCTTCCAGACCAGTTTGGCAATTTTTTCTCATCTACTGCTCAAAATTCAACTACTCATCTACCTGTCGCTATTTCTTGCGGAGATAACATCGCAAGTGAACACCCAATTTAAATTCTCAATTGTTACACACGAGGTTGTTCTGAACGCATAAATTCCCTCAAATCATCTAGTATTGCAGGACCGGATGAGGTGTGTTTAGCAAGTTTTTCTCATCTGATACTCAAAATGCAACTGCTCATCTGACTGCCGCGATTTCTTGAGGAGATAACATCACAAGTGAACACCCAATTTAAATTCTTAATTGTTACAAACGAGGATGTTCTGAACGCAATAAATACCCTCAAATCATCTAGTATTGCAGTGCCGGATGAGGTATCACGTATATTGTAAAAGCTCTGCAAGTTTGTTGTTTCTTTACCACTGTCGCACATATATAACATGTCATTCGCCAAGGGCATTGTTACATCGAAACTGAAAGAAGCACATATGAAACCGACATAGAAAAACAAAATTATTCAAGCTACAGACAAATCAGCTTAACACCCACTTCTGCAAAAAACCCTCAAAAATTAGTCAATAAGAACCTGACAAGTTATCTTACCGATAATAAACTTCTTTCGCCACATCAATATGGCTTTCGGCAAGAACAAAGCACTGAAATTGCAATTATTGAATTTGTGGAGCAAATTGTCGATTGGGGCTTTTTGTGGACTTCTCAAAGCCTTTGTCTGTGTAAATCATGAAGTCCTTATACGTTCACTGCTAAAGTATGAACTTACAGGCACTGCATTGGACTGGTTTCGAAGCTATCTTACAGACACAACACAAAGAGTTGTAATGTCTAACCCTACAAGTATCTACCCATTTACGACTTTCAGAGTGCCACAAGGAACAATTCTTGGACTTACGCTGTAACCTTCCTAGTCATGTCTTAGGAGGGCCGGGAATGCTTGCCTTAATTGGCCGGCATTGCGAGGAGAGTCCTCTATAAAAAACCCACATCGCAAGGTCGTTGGCGGGTTGGTGCCGAGGCGATGATGCTTCTGGCCGATATGGCCGAGCATTGGCAGGATGGTAATTCTGTCGCTAACGTTAACCCTCCCCAGGGAAACCGGGCGACCTCCCTGTGTAAATGCCTATTCATGGGATGCGGGGCTCTTCCATGGAGGTCTATTTTCCCTTGCTGCTCGTGGGACCAAACATGGACACGACTTACACAGACCCAATAGAGGAGGTGGCAGGATTCAACCTTCCACTGGAACCTCCAGAGGGAAAAAACAGGGGAAAGGAAAGTCCACCCCTAGGACGACTACCAAAGGTAGACCCTCCTATAGGAAGCTTGGTTATCGAGCTCCTAAAAAGGAGGAGGAACCTGCACCATAATTCCCTTTTCCTTTAAGCTCCTTAAACTACTCCTTTTTCCTCCATACATTCCCATATTCCTACCCCCATGCCCACCAACTTAAGGTGCATTCAAGCTAATCTGCATCATGCTAAGGCTGCGACATACCTCCTTAGCATGAAATTAAAGGAAGAGCAAAAAGATATTGCTCTTCTCCAAGAGCCCTGGACCGCTAATTCGGAACGAACAAAAGGGCTGGGTAACACTTCTGGCAAGATAGTAGAGGTGGGCTCTGGTACTAACCCCAGACCTGTATCTGGATCAGAAACAACTTGCAGTATTTTACACTTTCAGAGTACTGCACCAAGGACATGGCATCCATCCATCTCGTGATCACATCCGGGGGGACCAGGCTGGAAGTAGTGGCCTGTTCGGCCTATTTCCCTGGAGACAGAGATGCAGAACAACCACCTCCAGCAGAGGTGCGGAAATTGATCGCCTACTGCAAGAGGAACAATTATCACCTCGTAATGGGGTGTGATGCGAACTCCCATCACTTGGCTTGGGGGAGCACGGACACTAACAGACGAGGTGAATCATTATTTGAATACATTTTAGGGGAGGAGCTGGTTGTCAACAACATAGGCTCGGAACCCACCTTTCTTACAGCTAACCGGAGAGAGGTTTTAGATCTTACGATCAGCTCAAGGCTTTTGAGCTCAAAAATCCTCAAATGGAGGGTGTCGTCTGAACCCTCATGTTCAGACCATGCCCATATCCTATTTGAAATTGAAACAGGCTCTAGACCTGTGTTGGAGTATCGGGACCCGAGGAGGACGGATTGGGAGGGATACAAACAGTCTCTCGCCGGCAGACTTGGGTCCGCAATCCCCACAGTGAGGGATCGTGATGAGATCGAGATTGCGGCCGAACAGGTTAGGGAAGCTGTGGTCTCTGCCTATCACGAAAACTGTCCACTGAGGTCAAAGAGAGACAGTCGGGGGTCTACTTGGTGGAATAATAACCTCGATAAACTACGAAGAGGAGTTAGACGTCTCTTCAATCGTGCTAAGATTACAGGCAACTGGGAGCAATATAAAACTGCTCTAACACATTATAATAAAGAGATCAGGAACGCTAAGAGGGAGTCCTGGAGGAGGTTCTGCGGGGACATTAATAATTTGCCCAGCAGCGCCAGAATCCACAGGATTCTCTCACGCGACCGTGTACAGGAACTGGGATCGATAAAACGACCAGATGGTTCCTTTACTGAATCTCGGAAAGAAACGTTAGAGCTCTTAGCACACACACACTTCCCAGATTGTCTGATCCTGAGCAACGGTGAGGTCCTACCAGCTGAGGGACGATCTAAACGCCCCCAAAGGGAGGACTGGCTAGTTGCTCGGAGAATAGTTACAGCCTCGGCAGTGGAGTGTGCTGTGAATCATTTCCAGCCATTCAAGTCGCCAGGGGAGGATGGGGTGGTACCGGTCCTACTACAAAAGGGACTGGAGATTCTCCTACCCTTCCTTATCAGGCTGTTCAGAGCCAGTCTGGCCTGGAACTATATTCCTTCCAGCTGGACGGTGGTTAGGGGGGTTTACATTCCCAAATTGGGACGTAATGACCTCCTACCTACTTCACTGAGACCTCTCAGTATTACATCATTCCTCCTGAAGGGATTGGAAAAAATACTGGACGGACACATTAGGGGGAACATCTTACCCAAGAACCCCCTAAATACCCACCAGTATGCCTATCAAACTGGCAAATCAACTGAGTTAGCGCTCAATAACCTCGTCGAGAAGATCACACACTCTCTGAAAAATGGAGAGGTTGCGGTGGCGGCATTTCTCGACATAGAAGGAGCATTTAATAATGCATTACCGATCTCCCTCTACGAGGCCACTATCGCTAGGGGGGTGGAACCTACCATCTGTGGCTGGATCGGAAACATGCTGCACAATCGGACCATTATTACCTCATTACGGGGAGAGGTGGTCAGCGTTAGGGCTGCGAGAGGGTGTCCTCAGGGGGGCGTTCTATCCCCCCTGTTGTGGTCCCTCTTTGTGGACGACCTGCTGGCTATCCTCGGACTCTGGGAGGTTGAGGTCCAGGCGTATGCGGATGATCTCGTCATAATGGTTAGAGGCAAATCTGAGGAGGAACTGTCTAGTACTCTTCAAGAAGCACTAAATGTAGTCAATGATTGGTGCCGTAGGGAACAGATGTCTGTGAACCCTCGCAAAACGATCCATGTCCCGTTCACCAGAAGAAGAAGGTTGGACAAATTAAAACCACCTAATCTTATGGGGGAAAACATTCCATTTTCGGACCAAGCAAAATATCTGGGAGTTATCCTAGATAAGAAGCTCAACTGGGACAGACAGTTAGAAAATGTTATCCGCAGGGCTAAGATGTCCCTGTGGACCTGCCGGAGAATCTGTGGGAACAACTGGGGAACAAACCCCCAACAGATGTACTGGCTCTATGTAGTGGTTATCAGACCTATGATAACATATGGAGCCATAGTTTGGTGGCCTAAGGTACTTCGTGGTACCGCGAGGGCCAAACTGGCTCATCTACAGTGACAAGCATGTCTGATGATAACGGGAGCGATAAGCACCGCACCATCAGTCGTTCTGGAGGTCCTCCTCAATATTCCCCCACTTCACATATGGCTGGAGAGGGTGGCGAGGTGGACAACGTACAGACTAATACAAACGGCAGATAACATGCCGAGGGAAGTCAGTCTGAGGGGGTCCGGACTCCTTGATGACAGTGATTGTCACAGGATTCTGGGAATGGTCTCGGACTTGATGCCTACAAAAATCAGCAGAGATCTGTCTTTCAAGACCGTCCTCCCGGAAAGGGAGGACTGGGACCGGAACCAATCGACCCTGTTGAGAGCGGACCTCTGCTGGTACTCTGACGGCTCCAAAACCAATATGGGAGTAGGAGCCGGCGCATATGGGGGCAGCACCGATGCTAGACTATCAGCTAGCCTCGGCAAGTACGCAACCATACACCAGGCAGAAGTTTATGCCATCGAGATGTGTGCAAGGGAAAGCTTAAAAGACCTATGCACAAACAAATCGATAAAGATATTTGCAGATAGCCAAGCTGCAATAAAGGCTCTTGGTTCCTACCGGTGCAATTCAAAGACGGTATGGAGTTGTAAATCTGCCCTTAACGAATTGGGCAGCTGTAATGAGGTGTCGCTGGTCTGGATACCGGGTCACTCGGACCATGATGGCAACGTTGCGGCAGACGCGCTTGCCAGGAGTGGTGCCCAGTGTGACTTTGTCGGACCAGAACCGGTGCTGGGAATAACATCTTGCACAGCAAAACGCACCTTAAAGACCTGGACAGATAGAAGGACAATTCAATATTGGCAAAATCTTCCAGGATTAGCTCACTCTAAGGCCTTCATAAATGGCCTGTCTGAGTCAAGGGCTAAGAAACTTCTAGAGTTGAACAGACAACAACTGAGTACTCTAGTCGGCCTGTATACAGGACACTGTCGCTTGCGGCATCACATGCACCGTATTGGGATCGGTCAGGAGACCGAGTGCCGGCTGTGTATGGAGAATGACGAAACAGCAGAGCACGTGCTGTGTTCCTGTCCGGCAGCGGATAGGACTAGACACCTGCTCTTTGGCAAGGTAAAGCTTGCTCCAGAGGATCTGGATCAACTTTCGCCCGCAAAGGTTATCGACCTCTGTAGGAGGCTGGATTTGTTGGGCGAAATATAGACATTAGGCGTGAGCCACAATAGACCTTATGGTCGCGGTGGAGGGACCGATATGGACCACTCACAAACTAACCTAACCTAACCTAACCTACGCTGTATATTATTTATGCCAACAGCCTACTTCAATATAGCGCATCAATCTGGAAACAACATCAATCCCGACAACAAAATGACGATCACCGCTTATGCTGATGATACCAACTTTCTGATGGGTAGATATCACGACGTTGTGACTTATGCTGACAAACCTTTCAAAAGGCTTACCAACTGGGTTGATAAAAACAAACTTGTACTCAATAAGGATAAAGCAGCATACGCGCTTTTTAAGTCAACTAAATAAAAAAACGATATTGGACAAGATGTAGAACTTAATGGCCAAACCGACCTTACCTTATCTCTACGAAATCACTAGGACTTCATATCGATAGTGAGTTAAAGTGGAATGTCCACATCGATAAACACTGCTTGCGGATCTCATCCACTTCGTATGCAATAAGAACACCACCGAAAGATGCAGTATCTCTACTCTGTTGTCACTGTATTATGCGTGTTTTTACTCACAACTAAGGTTTGGTATTATATACTGGCAAGTGAAGCAAATGTAGTTTTTAAACAACAAAAACCAATAATGAGAACCATATTTAATATCCCGCATAGGCACACTTGCAAAAACACGTTTAACGAACAGGGTATCCTTACACTCCCCAGCATCTACATTCTGGAAGTGCTACCCTATGTTTCTCAGAACAAGATCAACTACACACGCATTGCATGACTATACCACAAGAAGTAAAAATAACCAGAAAACTGACAAACATCGCCCAGCTCTGTACAAAAAGTCACTGTTCTACAATGGCTGCAAGTTGTTTAATGCATTGCCAGAAGATGTACGGAATGTAAACACTTTACCAGCTTTCAAGAAGTGAGTGAAAACAATTCTCCTAAACAAAACGTGCTACTCTGTGGACGATTTATACATATAAATTATCACTAAACTATATTTTATTTTCAATTTTTTTAGTAAGCTGCACTTAGTAATATAGGTACTATGGTATAAACCTTGTGCATCTGGTGTTTCTAAAAAACAATGTTGGATTTAGATCTCCATTCTGCAACTTTTCTTTGGATCGTTATTGTGTGTTCTATAATTATTTTTGTTTCGCCTTTATGTGCTACTTAAGGAAATGTTTTCTTCATTGTTATATGATTGTATGCGTTTTATTATTTTTATTGTTATCCTGTAGACGTACATGAACATTCCTGTGTCATGTAGGTGACATTGGCCTGTTTCATTTTTAATAGATACAAACATTATACATTATACATTATACATTATACATTATACATTATACATTATACATTATACATTATACATTATACATTATACATTATACATTATACATTATACATTATACATTATACATTATACATTATACATTATACATTATACATTATACATTATACATTATACATTATACATTATACATTATACATTATACATTATACATTATACATTATACATTATACATTATACATTATACATTATACATTATACATTATACATTATACATTATACATTATACATTATACATTATACATTATACATTATACATTATACATTATACATTATACATTATACATTATACATTATACATTATACATTATACATTATACATTATACATTATACATTATACATTATACATTATACATTATACATTATACATTATACACATTACACATTACACATTACACATCACACATCACACATCACACATTACACTTTACAAATTACAAATTACACATTACACATTACACACAGCCTAGGTCCCACGCCAGATGCCAGCGAGGTCAGTGAAATATTTGAGATTTTCAAAATTTTGTTGACTCTTCACATGAAGACAACCAAGAAACAACTCGTATATACCGAACATACAATGAGAATAATAATCCGGCGACACAGAAGATATGGAAAGATATTAATGTCGTAGAGCTTGATTTTGGAGTTTTGATTACAGCAAGAGCTCTATATTGTCGAAAACAGAACGTTACGTGGTGTACAGGTGAGTCCATTCATCATAACATATTCGCAGCGTCAATGTCTTGTGACAGATTTACTCAGATGAGCAAAATTTTTGGTCAGCCAAGGCTAGGGACATAAATAAATTATCTGTAGTAAAACCTCGACCACTGTTATAGTATATATATATATATATATATATATATATATATATATATATATATATATATATATATATATATATATATATATATATATATATATATATATATGTATGTATGTATCACACCGATATATGTGAAAATTCACTATCATAACGCACTTGCTGCGTCCAGACTTTTTGATTTTCAACAAATCTAGTAACTTCAATCGAGTTCAATCATTAATATCCAGGAAAATGGCATTTTTATCAACTAGGTACCCGAAGGACATAGTGTTTCACGTGACGTATCTCTTAATGTATATCTTTGTTTTGTGGGTCCTAATTAAGACATAAGTCTGAATTACTCTTACAAACTTATCGAAGTCCTTATATATAAGAGATAACTTCTTGAGCGCAACTTGTATATTTCTAGAGATCGCTAGAATGTTCTAGAGAATTAAATTCTAGAATATTCGAGAACTCTATGGAAGAAATTCTATGGTTCTACATAAGCGGGGCGGCGACGGGGCAGAGTGAGTGAAGTAAATCAAAGTTAGTCGACAGTGAATCGGAAGTGAAATTGAGTCGCACCGAATTTGTAGTATGCCGATTGAGACTTATGTGTATGTGTGTGTCGTTTCGTATTCGTTACATTCAAGAATCCCACACCAGAGAGTAACTACTAACAGTGTTACATAAAAAAATTAAGCTCTAAGAGTGCAAAACTCAGGTCCAGCTTGTAGAAATAGTAACTAATATGAGTCCGATTGACTATAACAGTGATGATCAAAGTGATAAGCAAAGTGCAATTGATGATGAAGATCGCGAGTTAACACGACTGACTTTTTAAAACAGTTATATTTTACTATTTGAAAAATAGACTAACTTATACATATAACCTACAAACACTAAAAGATTGATATCAACATAAATGTGACATACAAGCACGTAGCACTAAATGACAGACTAAACTACGATGGGAAGTGAACGATGAGTCTTCGTGCTATGCCCTTTTATATAATTATGGATGAGGCGTCGATTGTTCTTGGATAGAGGTGTCTATCTCTGCATCAGCTATTCCATTGTTCATTGATGTCTTAGTTGGATCAGCTCCGTCGTATATACATGAGAATGCCACCTTGCGGTGTTTATTGCCTTAGACTGTATCACTATGTCTTAATAATAGGCTACTGTTTCCGAGGTTGTTATCTCGCGATCCCAATTTGTACTGTGAGTAGGAGAGGAAAGTACATCAGAAAGTGAACACGATATTGAAGAAGCTGTCGAAGAGAAAGATGACGACTCGGTTGAATATACGTTATAAATTATAGAGATGGAGAAAATATGCAAGAGCTTCCTCACAGAAGAGGAACAAATGAGAATTTGGAAAAAGCAATAAACTGTATACTGGAAAATCTGGACGCTAATGAACTTGCGGTGCACCAGTTTCACCTCGATGCCTTCAAGGAACATTGTTAGTATCAGCCTAGGTCCCACGCCAGATGCCAGCGAGGTCAGTGAAATATTTGAGATTTTCAAAATTTTGTTGACTCTTCACATGAAGACAACCAAGAAACAACTCGTATATACCGAACATACAATGAAAATAATAATCCGGCGACACAGAAGATATGGAAAGATATTAATGTCGTAGAGCTTGATTTTGGAGTTTTGATTACAGCAAGAGCTCTACATTGTCGAAAATAGAACGTTACGTGGTGTACAGGTGAGTCCAGTCGTCATGTCACAGAAGAGGAACAAATGAGAATTTGGAAAAAGCAATAAACTGTATACTGGAAAATCTGGACGCTAATCAACTTGCGGTGCACCAGTTTCACCTCGATGCCTTCGAGGAACATTGTTAGTATCAGCCTAGGTCCCACGCCAGATGCCAGCGAGGTCAGTGAAATATTTGAGATTTTCAAAATTTTGTTGACTCTTCACATGAAGACAACCAAGAAACAACTCGTATATACCGAACATACAATGAGAATAATAATCCGGCGACACAGAAGATATGGAAAGATATTAATGTCGTAGAGCTTGATTTTGGAGTTTTGAGTACAGCAAGAGCTCTATATTGTCGAAAACAGAACGTTACGTGGTGTACAGCTGAGTCCATTCGTCATAACATATTCGCAGCGTCAATGTCTTGTGACAGATTTACTCAGATGAGCAAAATTATCAGATTTGATGATAAAGCGACAAGATAAGAAAGGAGAGAAAGAATCAAGGTAGCTCCACTTAGATACATATGGGAAGCTTTTGTCATGATTTGTTTTTTTTTCACATTAGCGTTGGCCTATTTCCGCGTCTATTGCCAATCACTGACGCCAGGAAGCAGTTTCACCTCACTATTCTGGAAATTTTGCCGATCCCCTGACTTACTGCAAGAACGGTAGGGATTTTTAAAGAGCAAGTTTAGATTTTGGTCAGCCAAGGCTAGGGACATAAATAAATTATCTGTAGTAAAACCTCGACCACTGTTATATATATATATATATATATATATATATATATATATATATATATATATATATATATATATATATATATATATATATATATATATATATATGTGTGTGTATCACACCGATATATATGAAAATTCACTATCATAACGCACTTGCTGCGTCCAGACTTTTTGATTTTCAACACAACATCTAGTAACTTCAATCGAGTTCAATAATTAATATCCAGGAAAATGGCATTTTTATCAACTAGGTACCCGAAGGACATAGTGTTTCACGTGACGTATCTCTAATGTATATCTTTGTTTTGTGGGTCCTAATTAAGACATAAGTCTTAATTACTCTTACAAACTTATCGAAGCCCTCATATATAAGAGATAACTTCTTGAGCGCAACTTGTATATTTCTAGAGATCGCTAGAATGTTCTAGAGAATTCAATTCTAGAATATTCGATAACTCTATGGAAGAAATTCGATGGTTCTACATAAGCGGGGGGGCGACTGGGCAGAGTGAGTGAAGTAATCAAAGTTAGTCGACAGTGAATCGGAAGTGAAATTGAGTCGCACCGAATTTGTAGTATGCCGATTGAGACTTATGTGTATGTGTGTGTCGTTTCGTATTCGTTACATTCAAGAATCTCACACTGGCCTATTTCCGCGTCTATTGCCAATCACTGACGCCAGGAAGCAGTTTCACCTCACTATTCTGGAAATTTTGCCGATCCCCTGACTTTCTGCAAGAACGGTAGGGATTTTTAAAGAGCAAGTTTAGATTTTGGTCGGCCTAGGCTAGGGACATAAATAAATTATCTGTAGTAAAACCTCGACCACTATAGGTCGGCCAAGGCTAGGGACATAAAGAAGTTATCTGTAGTAAAACCTCGACCACTGTTATAGTGGTCGAGGTTTTACTACAGATAATTTATTTATGTCCCTAGCCTTGGCCGACCAAAATCTAAACTTGCTCGTAACTGTGCGTCATAACAAGCCTGACACTGTAACAGAACAGACATTTTGAGAGACCGAATTGTTTTCTCATCTGTATATGTCTTTTCTGAAAGAGTCGCCATGGTACCAAAAAAAAAACGGTCCATATGCTATCTACGCAACACTAAGCCAAGTCTGTTTCTGTTAAAAAAACATAGAAAACTGGAAATGAACTTATCATACAATTCCACCAAGGGGCAGTTGACAATGCCGATAAGAGGATACGGGAATACACGTGTGCTCGACGCATCTCTCGCTGGCCCTATCGACTCTTTATAAACCTTCCTGTAATTGCTGCCTTAAACGGTTTTGTTTTAATGTATGATGTTATGATGTATGCTGTATGATATCGGTGTGATACATATATATATAACTTTCCCCATTTAACTATCCTATCTTTAACAGTTTCGGAGATCGCAATACATGCATCACCAATTTCGGGCACACTGTATAGATATATATATATATATATATATATATATATATATATATATATATATATATATATATATATATATATATATATATATATATATATATATTGTAATATTTTCCTACCCCCGTACATTTTATAAGCAATTAAATACATAAACAAATAAATAAATAAACAAACCTAGTTGTATAAGCATACTAGTGCTACAGCGGGTACCAGAAATGAGAATATTAAATAAGTACATTGCTCAGCTCCTCTCATCACAACACATTGACTCTACTTACGGTATGTTGTATAGCGATGAAGGAACCCGAGCCTCACCTACCTTGTTAAGCTCTTTCACCTGCCAATTGCAGCTTTCTGGGTCACTGCGGTGATTATTTAGCACGTATTCATCTAGTGGGGGTCTACGCCGTAGTAACAAAGCTCAAGCCATGGTATTGGAGAATTGCGGGATGAAATAATATGCAATCGTTCATTGAAACTAAGTTTATTGAACACAGTACCAATATTTAACAGAATACCAGAGGTGAATTGAGAGTCAGACCCTTAGGCGCCGCCTATAAACAGCTGAGTGCAAACAAGGCACCCGCTGCATAAAATATCAGCCCTAACCAGTGCAGCAGTTAAGCCAGCCAGACAGGCCGGCGCTTCTGTAAAACAGGTGATTCTGAAATAGACCACCCTTGCCGCTGCTACCAGCTGTGGTATGCAGCATCCCGCTTTCACTCTCGAAGGCAAATGGCCGAGGAGGACACATACCAGCATCCACAACTCTGTATCTCTGTTCCAGTGGCGTGCTGACTATAAATTGATAATTTACGTAATATTTAGATTTCGTTTTCAGATTTTCATTTTTAGGTTTCATATTCACTTTTTGTTGTTTTTTGCTTTACTGGAAACAGGACACACGATACAGTGGAAGCCTGGTACCCATCCGCTCGGCGCATTACACACTTCACTTCACGTCAATGCATGCATGTCCATTTTCCACGACCTTGAATATTACACACCTAGGCTGCCTTTCCCACTTTCCATAATGCCTAATAGGTTTTTATTTCACGTGGACTTCTCTGTCCTTGCCCTGTAGCGGGTCTTGGAGGTTCGGATTTGGCACTTCAAGAAACGGGAAATTCGCCCAGCCGTCATTTTACCTTACACAGAAAGATTACCCTGCACGCTGCAATGTACGTGATGGGAAGGTCAACCTATTGATTTATATCTTCCAAAAAGCTCGACTCTACAGATGGAAATAACCCTAGACTCCCGTTCACTCCCCTTCATGCGGAAATCAAATACGCGAGAACTGAAATGATTTAGGGACCTCCAGGCTGCCATTTCAGACCAATTACGCCTAATAGGTTTTATTTCAAGTGGACTTCTTATCCTTGCCCTGTAGCGGGTCTTAGACGCTTGGATATCGGCACTTCATGGAGTGAAATTTCGCTTGGATGTCCCTCGAAAACATAACTGCGGGTAGGACCTTTTACAAAATTAGTCACGCATCAGGGGAAGCAATGCAATGCCATTTATGGCTCATTTTACGGACCTTACTTAACTACAAAATTGCATACCACAGCATACCAAGGAAATTACTTTGATTTCAAGTTTCAGGTTTAGTAACATGTTTCTCTTTTATATTTGCATTCTAAATTCAGTTTCAGTATTTTATTTCAGACATATCACCTTTTCATGTTTCTTTTCAAGTTTCAAGTTCTGTTTCAAGACATATTCCCCCGCATAGTAGGTTTCAGATTCAAGATCCTATTTCAGGACATACCCCCCCTTTTACATGGGATTTCAAGCATGGAAAATTTCTGACGCTAGATAAAATCTGCATCTGGATTTATTATTCAAACCTATACTCTGTTTAAGAATTGTCGCTTTTAACTCGACAGACTTTAGGGCAAGCTTCGAGGCCAAATGGATCTGACTCAAACGGGACAAAGAACAGGGCACTCAAACATTGTTGTCAAACTTAAACTTAGGAAAAACATCATAAATCGACGGGGCATTTCAATTACCCAATCGTTGCTTCAACATTCATCTTATCTGAATTTTGAAGCTTATTTGAATGTGAACACAACAGGACAAAGTATATCTCTAAGTTATAATATAAACCAATGCAACCTTACTAGTTATAACTCTCATTATTCATATAAAATCAACGTACGCAGTAATAATGTGACTAAAGACATTCCTATTCTATTAATACTAAATTTAAATCCCCAACTGGTTTCATTTTGATTCCCATGCGGCCGGCCGCCGTACATCCCTGATCCTAAAATTAACATTATAGTCTAGAATATGAAAAGTCGAGTGAGGCCATGGCAAAATTGTGTTATGAGTGCCACCCTGCCTAAAATACTTCTAGATAGTACTACCAAGGCACGCAAGCTTAGCTTGAGGCCAGGCAGTTCTGTGTTACCGATATAACGAGTCATTGCAAGGTTAAACTCACCGTTTGTTGAATTGCCTCCCGTCATGACCGGCTGCTGCTCCGGGGTCTCATCTAGGTGTGTGGACGGTTCCCACATCTTGGATTTCCTGGCAAAGCGGGGCGAGTTCGAAATGAGCCTGCGTGCGGGGTTTTTCCGCTCTGGGGAACCGTGAAAATTTTCGGGGGAAGGTCCCCGTCTGCGCGCGAGATTATGGCGTACAGTGCTTGCCTCAGATCTTCTCCGTTAGTTGGGGAGGAACGCGTGGAACAATGAAAAACAGACATAGTCGTTATGGTTGACGAGACATCTACTATGTA
The DNA here is from genome assembly GCA_964006375.1 of Tillus elongatus. Taxonomy (NCBI): domain Eukaryota; kingdom Metazoa; phylum Arthropoda; class Insecta; order Coleoptera; family Cleridae; genus Tillus; species Tillus elongatus. Next base: position 94,424,012 of record OZ023265.1, on the reverse strand, counting down.
CACAATTATCGACCTTACACGGCCTGATCACATACCCCACACAAGAGAACTTTATGGACGCCGCAATACGTCCTGTTTTAATTAAAACTTAACTTTACCAATCAATTACTTCATTTATGACAATTATTCTGTAAGTGTACCTGTGCATCACTGCTTTGTTAGTTGCCCTTTTATTGCTATCGGTACATTTACACAAGTTGCATTACTACAGGTACTTGTTAGTCACCGAACAGTAGTGGTAATCTAAATACAATTTAGAAATATTACAAAAATATTTATTTGTGCCGGGTACGCCATATTACGTAAAACATTACATTTTTTTTTAAACAGTGCCGAATTATTCTGGCAATTCCGTTTCAAATTGCATACGCAATATTGTGTGCATCTTTTATATACCTGCTTGCCACGAAGCTGCAAATTAAATGTATTTATGTCTGCCAGTTTAACAATTCGCATATACAGCCGACAATTAATTCTCAATACCGTTTGTAAGGTGGAAACTTGATTTTTACTTTACAACATATTAAGTTTACCTAAAATTTAATCAGTCACGAGATTCTCTATGCAAAGCATGTGTAACAATTACCCTAGTCAAAACAAAAACGACTGCAGTTAAAATAAGACGAGAATGTGCAAATACATATTTTTTTGCGAGTCGCCTGACATCTATTTCTAATTAATTACGTTACTTCACAAGGAATAGTGTATATAATTATAATATTCATAACTTGCATTGATTATTGCATATTGGTGGCATGAAGGTTTACATTTCATTGTCAATTTCTTATCTGTTTTGTTTTTATGTAACGATGCTCGATCTAGATGACACAGGAATAAGAATTTCTCACGATATTGGGGTGTCTGTTTCTGCCTAATGGTCTAAACCTTTCAAACTCTTGAGATATAAGTACAAATATACACATCGACACTCGCTTTGTCATGTTCTTTCAAGAATAATTAGACCCAGACCAATAAATTATCGTATCTGCAGGAGAGGACCGTGTGACCTAAAGCATGGCATTCTCAATATGAATTTACGTGAAACAACCTCTTTTTCTTTAAATTACTTCATCTAGATCGAGCACCAGCTGTAGCTTAATTTCTATTTTATACAGGGCGTAGCAAATACAAAGATATAAACTTTCAATCAGCATTGCACTTGTGGTATAAGAATTATTTATTGAAATAATTTATAAAAATTTTAGATGCCAATGAAATCACGAAAACTTGCAAAATAAGTGTTGAGGGGTCAAAAATAAATGTTTACTGACAAAAGTTAACTGCTAACATACCAGGACCTTATACAGCCGCCGTAGATTTTTATTTGCGAGTCCAACCGGACGAGTATATAAAAATTTGAAGGAACTCCTAACCTAAGCACATAAACTCTTCGACGCCTCTGTCAAAGTACAAGCTAATGTACCACGCATTCCCTATCACAGTGGAAATAAAATTTGAAGAGACCCTTATCCTGAACATATATAAACTCTTTGCCTATGTCAACGTACAAGTCGAAACACCATTAATTTACTATCATATTGAGAAATAATAACTTGAATAAACTCTTCCCCGAAACATGTAAATTGTGCGACGCCTATGCTAACGCACAAGTCGGTGCATCTTGCATTCCCTATCATATTTGCCTGCCCCGAGCGGAGGAATATGCTGCCAGATGGCAACGCGTTAAACACTCCTGCAGTGCCGCCGTATCTCTTTTAGAACAGAAGACTAAAGTTCCGTGCCTGAACAGTGGCGGGCTGCTCAGAATTCGCAATGTTTCAATGTCGGATATTTACAACGTACACTTCTTGTGGAGAATCCTCATATAGATATAATCATTTAACCAGAACAAACCCAGACCAACTATTTGACTTGACTGAACATATCCCAATCTACACAGGTGCCCTGCCCTACTTGGAACGTACTTCTGACCGCATGATATGAGAAAAGCAACAATTCAAGATTACGGAGTTGAGAGTTAAAGAGCATATTTAAAGCTAAGATACAATCGGATTTAACATGAGGATGTAATGACATCAATTGATCATTAGAAAAAAGTTTAAACGAAACCCTTGTGAAACATCAACATTGCATTGACAGAAACAAACATAATAACAAACACCAAAGCAAGTTTCAATACAAAATATTCAGTGCCACGGCTAGTCAGACTTGATTAGAAATTTTTGAGGAGGACAGAATTCACACTCGGACCCTGAAGCAGACATTCATATACGTAACAGCTGTTGAAAAACGCCGCAAAGTTAAAATAAACGCGTGCAAATTTGAATATATTGACGAAAGCAAGGTACTTACGTAATTTTTGACAAAACACTAAAGCAAGTTTCAAACCATCAAGACATTAAGCGCTAAAGATGATCAAGATTATTGAAAGCAAGGCAAAACAAAGGTAAAGTGCACCGATGCTATTATGAAAAAAATAAACTACAAGCGGTAACAAAATGATGATGACTCTGTTATCTCACCGGTAACACAGGCACTAATATTATTTCCACCTCACCATACTAGAAACAGAGACATATCATAACCCATCTTCACCTCTGTAAGGCGTGTAGGGATTTTTAACGTGCCTAACATTACATGGTAGACGGGACCGACGGCTTTATGTCACTATAGGCGGGGAGTGTAGACCCTCCACATAGATCAACCACAATTCCAAAACCTGAGTTACTGTAAAATTTACAGCATTTACTGAAAGGAAAATGCCACCACTACTGAAAGTCGACCCGACGGAAACTTGACCAGAGGACTTTCGGTTGAGGAAACACACACTATTACCACCTGAACGCTGCAGACTATGACTAAAGACGGAAGATTGAAGGTAAAGCTAATAGTAAGACCTGTTGGATATATCCCAGGACATAAAAGCTTTCGACAATGTTATTCGACCGATGATAAACTCGACCCAATAAACGAAATGCCAAACTACAACGTAATGCGAATTATTGAAGACAGAGAATCATTTATTCGGCGACAAAGCGACGTCGCCTTGAGACTGTGATGATGACTAGACTTAACGAGAAAATACAAACTCCCACACACAAGTGCAAGCCAAGTTACAATACTTTAAAAGGCCCTATATCCACACTACTTTCTACAGATTTGCACGAGTCAATCGTGCTACGTTCAGGCACCGTTTGGCATGCCTAGTCCAGCGATGTCTTCCGGAATGTTACCTTGACAGGCAACCTTCTTGGTCATCTCGCTTGCAGGTGTACAGGAGCCTGTCCATTGGAGCTGGCCTTCTATTGGGATGGTCGTTGCTGCAGTGTCGCTATTCAGCGACACCGCAGATGTTTAACGGCTGCTGAAACATATTTCACACGGTAGAAAACTGTAGAGTTAATTTGTTTGCGTTTCTCTCTGTTCAATTGTTCCAATCTTTAAACCATAGTCACCTGGTCACAATGCAACAGTGTAAGCTGCTTAGCAGCTTTTAAATTGGTAGTAACCCAGAAATAAATGATAAAATATTGCAAAAAGTTAAGGATAATTTGCAAAATTATTGCAAATTAAATTGCAATCCTGGTCACGGCTTTGAAGTGTAATACCCCCCCCTCTTTACTTTATTTTTACAAAAAAACATACCTACTGACATGTTGACAGACGTATGGTATACAAAGGCCACATCATATATTGTAATGCCCAATTTAAACACTTTGTATTTCAAAGAAAAAGGCATATTAGTCTAAGTTTGTAATGTTAAATTTTATGCAATTAAATGCCTAACTTCATTAAATTACTACAGGTGACCTGAAATATATTCACTTACCTTACTTTAAAGGTCTCTACATTTGCTTACTAAGGATGGCTAATTTTCTGGGCTACCAGGATGGATTAAGGCGTGAAAATCTAGGGTTAGGACCAGGTTGTGTTTGTTCAGACTATGGGTTGGAACGTTGTGAGAGAAACGCTACAATTCGCAAACACTTAATTTATTTGACAATGTTTCTAATTTGACCAATACAGTGAAACGGACGAGAAGGCACATACATCTAGGCACCTTTCGCTACGAAAAATCACACGGCTGGGGTTAATCTCAAACATATGGAGAGTGCACTAGCATAAATAATTTGGATCGCTTGGGGGGGTAGATGACTTGGTGTGTATCGAGATCCCCGACGTCACTCTCAGTCTCCACAGTGGCGTAGAATAAAAGATTGATATTTTCATTTCAATATTCATTGTTTAGATTTTTCTGGTTTCATGGTTCGCATTTCAGTTTTGGTTTGTCTTTGCTTTATAACTGTGGGACTGATTGAGCAACACCGCAGGACAGGACACCACACCCAGGCATATAATTGAGGCTTACCGACACTTTCCTCTACGTCTTCCATATGGTTATTAATCACTAGGAAATGACGCATTGCGCATTTGAGTTGCCTTTTCCACAACCATTGTGCCATAGTTAAGGTTTTCACGAGCCCTTCTTGGACTATAGCCTCAATTGAAGGTCTTTGATTTTCGGAGGTTTGGCATGTCAAGAAGTAGAAGGTTCACCCAAATACCGCTTGCAAATTATCTTGTTTATGACCTGCAGGCTGTACGAGACGCAAGGGAAAGGTATCATTGTCATTTAGGCCAGATTACTGTTTACTGACTAAGCGGAAACAAAAACAAACCTACTATTACTTCACCCAACATTATGACGTATATCGCAAGGCTTTAAACTAACTACTGACCTTCAGGTTGCCCTCTCACAGCACTCATGCCGAATTTATATATATCGCGAAGCCTTCAGGGCTGGCCTGACATCTCAGGTCTTTTTTCGGAAATTGGCACTTCATGAAGCGAGACTTCACCTGAATGTCATTCTAGACATCAAGAGAATAATTACATAAATTTGTCAGAACACCGGGGGAAGTATTTCATTTACTTTATGTTCCTTTCCTTTCTTTTCCGAACCGTCCAGCGCACACCACATACACTCACATTTCAAGTTTCAGTTTAATACACAAAGGGGAACCAAGATGTCTGTTTCAGGTACAAAACAATGAGATTCCTAACTTCAAATTTCAGTTTCAAAGTGCATTAGAATGGTGCCACATTGTTTTAACTTCAAGTTTCCTTTTCAATATTTACACAAAAATGGAATTACATACTTTCAGTTGTAAGTTTCAGGTTTAAAGTTACATTATGTAGAGCTAGGGACCTTTTGTCTTCAAATTTCAGATTCAAAATTATTTTATAACGAACTGCATGTTTCTGGTTTGGCGATTCAAATTTATCATTTAAGCTATAAAGAGCCACATGTTACTGGTTTCACTATTCGAATTTAAATTATATTATAAAGAGCTGGATACTTATGTTTTCATGGTTCAGATTTAAGTTATATTATAATGAAATATATAATTCTGGTTTTACGTTTCAGATTTGAATTATATTATAATGAACTACATAATTCTGGCTTCACGATTCAGATTTAAATTGTAGTATAAATGAGCTACATGTTTCTGGTTTCATGATTCAAATTTAGCATTATGTTATAAAGAACTACATAGTTCTGGTTTGACAATTCAGATTTAAATTAGGCAAAGCTACATACTGCTGGTTTCATGATTCAGATCTAAATTGTACTATAAGGAGCAACATAATTCTGGCTTCACGATTAAGATTCAAATTATATTATAAAAAGGCTACATAATTCTGGTTTCACAATTCAATATTAAATTATATTATAAAGAGCTACGTAATTCTGGTTTTACGATTTAGACTTAAATTGCATTATAAAAAACTGCATACTTCTGGTTTCATGATCCAGAATTAAATTATATTATGAGGGGCTACGTAATTCAGGTTTCACGATTTAGATTTAAATTATATTATAAAAAGCTACATACTTCTGGTTTCACAATTTAAACTCAAATTATGTTATACAGAGCTACGCAATCATAGTTTCACGATACATATTTAAACTATATCATAAGGAACTACGTAATTCTGGTTTCACGATTTAGATTCAAATTATATTATAAAAACCTCTGGTTTCACAATTCACATTTAAATTATATTATAAAGAGCTACGTAATTCTGGTTTCATGATTAATGTTTAAACTATATCATAAGGAGCTACGCAATTCTGGTTTCATGATTAAGACCTAAATTGTACTATAAGGAGCAACAAAATTCTGTCTTCAAGTTTCAGATTCAAAAATAATGTCACTAAATAATAAAAAAGCTAGTAATATTCCCGACTCCAAGTTTCAGTTTAAATATTATTAAATGGGAACAAGTTTTCGTTTTCAAATGCAACGGACTTTCATTAAGTACTGAATGAGCTAGTAACGTTTCTAATTTCAAGTCTCAGTCTAAGTATCATTAAATTTGGCAACTTTCAGAGGCGAAAGCAATTCTTAAAATAATACACAAATAAATTGAGATTCCAGGCTTCTAGTTTCAGTTTAAATATATCAAATTTCGCAACACTTCACTGCACAAAATAATTTATTTATACAATATAAACAAACAAAATTCCAAATTTCAAGTTTAGTTTAAATATATTAACTTTGGCAACGCCGAAATGCTCAGGTATTCTCTCTACACTATATGCAAACAAAAATAAAATTCCAGCCTTCGAGTTTAGTTCAAATAAAAGAATTTGGCAACATTTAAACGCACGAATGATTTCCCTACAACAGTATGCAGATAAACAAAGTCCCAGCTCTCAAGTTTTTAAGCATATCGAATTTGACAACCTTATATGCCCAAATAATATCTCTACATGATCTATAAACAACTAAAATTCTAGAGTTCAAATTTAGTTTAAATATGACAAATTTGGCAACATTTAAAATAATTTCTCTGAATAATACGCAGACAATTAAACTTCCGCGGTTCAAGTTTTGTTTAAGTATATAAAATGTGGCAACATTTGAATGCACAAACAATCTCTTTAACAACATAAAATTTCCGGTTTCAAGTCTAGTTTATAAATATCAAATTGGGCAACATTCAAATGCACAAATAATTTCTTTAAATAATATGCAGACAAATAAACTTCAAGGGTTCAAGTTTCTGTTTAAATATATTAAATTTGGCAACATATTACGGATGGCTACTTATACTACCCCTATTCTTGAATAGCACTGTTGAGGCACGCAAAGCATTTACTTGGCCGTGCAATTTTGAGACACCCGATAGCATATGTCAGTTTAAAGGTACACTCACCGTTTGTTGAACTGCCTCCCGTCATAACCGGCTGCTGCTCCGGGGTCTCATCTAGGTGTGTGGACGGTTCCCACATCTTGGATTTCCTGGCAAAGCGGGGCGAGTTCGAAATGAGCCTGCGTGCGGGGTTTTTCCGCTCTGGGGAACCGTGAAAATTTTCGGGGGAAGGTCCCCGTCTGCGCGCGAGATTATGGCGTACAGTGCTTGCCTCAGATCTTCTCCGTTAGTTGGGGAGGATGTTTGGACCGCGATATCAGCAGCAGATTTCCCCTGTTTCCACACTCGCGCGCGTATCTCTGGCGCTTAGCGTTTACTACAGGTTCTTTCCGCTAGTGATGAAGAACGTTTGAAAGGATGCGATATTACCAGCAGATTTCCCCTGTCTCGGCATTCGCGCTCGCAAGTCTGGCGCTTAATGCTTACTACAAGTTCTTTCAGTTGGTCAGGGAGGAGAAACCGCGATGTTACCAGCAGATTTCCCTTGTTTCGGCATTCGCGCTCGCAAGTCTGGCGCTTAATGCTTACTACAAGTTCTTTTAGCTGGTCAGGGAGGATTGGGGAGATCAGACCGTTTGAAAGCTCAAACTAGATCTGCCCCGTCTGTACAAATCCACGTTTCTTTTATATGAATTCGCTCCACCTCCGCGTGGAACAATGAAAAACAGACATAGTCGTTATGGTTGACGAGACATCTACTATGTACACAATTATCGACCTAACGCTGCGTACGTGCCAGTTTACACGGCCTGATCACATACCCCACACAAGAGAACTTTATGGACGCCGCAATATGTCCTGTTTTAATTAAAACTTAACTTTACCAATCAATTACTTCATTTATGACAATTATTCTGTAAGTGTACCTGTGCATCACTGCTTTGTTAGTTGCCCTTTTATTGCTATCGGTACATTTACACAAGTTGCATTACTACAGGTACTTGTTAGTCACCGAACAGTAGTGGTAATCTAAATACAATTTAGAAATATTACAAAAATATTTATTTGTGCCGGGTACGCCATATTACGTAAAACATTACATTTTTTTTTTAAACAGTGCCGAATTATTCTGGCAATTCCGTTTCAAATTGCATACGCAATATTGTGTGCATCTTTTATATACCTGCTTGCCACGAAGCTGCAAATTAAATGTATTTATGTCTGCCAGTTTAACAATTCGCATATACAGCCGACAATTAATTCTCAATACCGTTTGTAAGGTGGAAACTTGATTTTTACTTTACAACATATTAAGTTTACTTAAAATTTAATCAGTCACGAGATTCTCTATGCAAAGCATGTGTAACAATTACCCTAGTCAAAACAAAAACGACTGCAGTTAAAATAAGACGAGAATGTGCAAATACATATTTTTTTGCGAGTCGCCTGACATCTATTTCTAATTAATTACGTTACTTCACAAGGAATAGTGTATATAATTATAATATTCATAACTTGCATTGATTATTGCATATTGGTGGCATGAAGGTTTACATTTCATTGTCAATTTCTTATCTGTTTTGTTTTTATGTAACGATGCTCGATCTAGATGACACAGGAATAAGAATTTCTCACGATATTGGGGTGTCTGTTTCTGCCTAATGGTCTAAACCTTTCAAACTCTTGAGATATAAGTACAAATATACACATCGACACTCGCTTTGTCATGTTCTTTCAAGAATAATTAGACCCAGACCAATAAATTATCGTATCTGCAGGAGAGGACCGTGTGACCTAAAGCATGGCATTCTCAATATGAATTTACGTGAAACAACCTCTTTTTCTTTAAATTACTTCATCTAGATCGAGCACCAGCTGTAGCTTAATTTCTATTTTATACAGGGCGTAGCAAATACAAAGATATAAACTTTCAATCAGCATTGCACTTGTGGTATAAGAATTATTTATTGAAATAATTTATAAAAATTTTAGATGCCAATGAAATCACGAAAACTTGCAAAATAAGTGTTGAGGGGTCAAAAATAAATGTTTACTGACAAAAGTTAACTGCTAACATACCAGGACCTTATACAATATATATATATATATATATATATATATATATATATATATATATATATATATATATATATATATATTATAAGGTCCTGGTATATTAGCAGTTCACTTTTTTCAGTAAACATTTATTTTTGACCATTCAGCACTTATTTTGCAAGTCTTCGTGATTTCATTGGCATCTAAATTTTTTATAAATTATTTCGATAAATAATTCTCATACCACAAGTGCAATGCTGATTGAAAGTTTATATCTGTGTATTTGCTACGCCCTGCATAAAATAGAAATTAAGCTACAGCTGGTGCTCGATCTAGACGAAGTAATTTAAAGAAAAAGCTTGTTCTACGTAAACTCATATTGAGAATGTCATGCCTTAAGTCTCACGGTCCTCTCCTGCAGATACAATAATTTATTAGTCTGGGTCTGATTATTCTTAAAATAACATGACAAAGGGAGTGTAGATGTAAATATTTGTACTTATATCTCAAGAGTTTGAGAGGTTTAGATCATTAAGCAGAAACAGACACCCTAATATCGTGAGAAATTTTTATTCCTGTGTCATCTAGATCGAGCATCGTTACATAAAAATTAAAGATATATGGAATTGACAATGAAATGTAAACCTTCATCCCACCAATATGCAATAATCAATGCAAGTTATGAATATTATAATTATATACACTATTCCTTATGAAATAAGGTAATTAATTAGAAATCGATGCCAGGCGACTCGCAAAAAAAATGTATTTGCCAATTCTCGTTCTATTTTAACTGCAGTCGTTTTTGTTTTAACTAGGGTAATTGTTACACACGCTTTGCATAGAGAATCTCGTGGCTGATTAAATTTTAAGTAAACTTAATATGTTGTAAAGTAAAAATCAAGTTTCCACCTTACAAACGGTATTGTGAGTTAATTGCCAGCTGTATATGGGAATTTTTAAACTGGCAGACATAAATATATTTTATTTGCAGGTTCGTGGCAAGCAAAAGATGCACACAATATTTCGTATGCAATTTGAAACGGAATTGACAGAATAATTCGGCACTGTTTAAAAAAAATATATGTAATGTTTTACGTAATATCGCGTACCCGGCACAAATAAATATTTTTGTAATATTTCTAAATTGTATTTAGATTACCACTACTGTTCGGTGACTAACAAGTACCTGTAGTAATGCAACTTGTGTACATGTACCGATAGCAATAAAAGGACAACTAACAAAGCAGTGATGCACAGGTACACTCACAGAATAATTGTCATAAATGGAGTAATTGATTAGTAAAGTTAAGTTTTAATTAAAACAGAACATATTACAATGTATTGCAGTATCCATAAAGTTTTCTTGTGTGGGGTATGTGAACAGGCCGTCTAAGGTGGCACGTACGCAGCATTAGGTCGATAATTGTGTACATAGTTGATATCTCGTCAACCATAACCACTATGTCTGTTTTTCAATGTTCCCACGCGGAGGCGGAGCGAATTCATATAAAAGAAACGTGGATTTGTACAGACGAGGGAGATCTAGTTTGAGCTTTCAAACGGTCTGATCTCCCCAATATCACCTTGACCAGCTAAAAAACTTGTAGTAAGCATTAAGCGCCAGAGGAGCGAGAGCGAATGCTGAAACAAGGGAAATCTGCTGGTAATATCGCGGTTTCTTTAACCTCCCCCCTAACCAGCTAAAAAAACTTGTAGTAAGCATTAAGCGCCAGAGAAGCGAGCGCGAATGCTGAAACAAGGGAAATCTGCTGGTAATATCGCGGTTTCTTTAACCTCCTCCCTAACCAGCTAAAAAACTTGTAGTAAGCATTAAGCGCCAGAGAAGCGAGCGCGAATGCTGAAACAAGGGAAATCTGCTGGTAATATCTCGGCTTCTTTAACCTATTCCCTGACCAGCTAAAAAAACTTGCAGTAAGCATTAAGCGCCAGACACGCGAGCGCGAATGCCGAGACAGGGGAAATCTGCTGGTAATATCGCATCTTTTCGAGCGTTCTTCATCACTAGTGGAAAGAACCTGTAGTAAACGCTAAGCGCCAGAGACACGCGCGCGAGTGTGGAAACAGGGGAAATCTGCTGGTAATATCGCGGTCCAAACATCCTCCCTAACTAACGAAGAAGACCTGTGGCAACCACTGAACGCTATAATCTCGCGCGCAGAAGGGGATCGTTCCCCCCGGAAATTTTCACGGTTCCCAGAGCGGAAAAACCCGGCACGCGGGCTCATTTCGAACTCGCCGCGCTTTGCCAGGAAATCCAAGATGTGGGAACCGTCCCCACACCTAGATGAGACCCCGGAGTCGAGTAGCTGTCCCCGCGTGGAGGATCTGCAGCAGCCGGTCATGACGAGAAGCAATTCAGCAAACGGTGGGTGTACCTTTAAACTGACATATGCTATCGGGTGTCTCAAAATTGCACGGCCAAGAAAATGTTTTGCGTGCCTCAACAGTGCTATTCAGGAATAGGGGTAGTATAAGGAGGCATCCGTAATATGTTGCCCAATTTAATATGTTTAAACAGAAACTTGAACCCTTGAAGTTTATTTGTCTGCATATTATTTAAAGAAATTATTTGTGTATTTGAATGTTGCCCAATTTGATATTTATAAACTAGACTTGAAACCGGAAATTTTATGTTGTTGAAGAGATTGTTTGTGCATTCAAATGTTGCCACATTTTATATACTTAAACAAAACTTGAACCGAGGAAGTTTAATTGTCTGCGTATTATTCAGAGAAATTATTTTAAATGTTGCTAAATTTGCTATATTTAAACTAAATTAGAAATCTAGAATTTTGGTTGTTTATAGATCATGTAGAGAAATTATTTGGGCATATAAGGTTGTCAAATTCGATATGCTTAAAAACTTGAGAGCTGGGACTTTGTTTATCTGCATACTGTTGTAGGGAAATCATTCGTGCGTTTAAATGTTGCCAAATTCTTTTATTTGAACTAAATTCGAAGGCTGGAATTTTATTATTGTTTGCATATAGTGTAGAGAGAATACCTGAGCATTTAGGCGTTGCCAAAGTTAATATATTTAAACTAAACTTGAAATTTGGAACTTTGTTTGTTTATATTGTATAAATAAATTATTTCGTGCAGTGAAATGTTGCGAAATTTGATATATTTAAACGGAAACTAGAAGCCTGGAATCTTAATTTATTTGTGTATTATTTAAAGAAATTACTTTCGCCTCTGAAAGTTGCCAAATTTAATGATACTTAGACTGAGACTGGAAATCAGAAACGTTACTAGCTCGTGCAGTACTTAATGAAAGTCCGTTGCATTTGAAAACGAAATCTTGTTCCCATTTAATAATATTTAAACTGAAACTTGGAGTCGGGAATATTACTAGCTTTTGTATTATTTAGTGAAATTATTTTGAATCTGAAACTTAAAGACAGACTTTTGTTGCTCCTTATAGTACAATTTAAATATAAATCATGAAACGAGAATTGCGTAGCTCCTTATGATATAGTTTAAATATTAATCATGAAACCAGAATTACCTAGCTCTATATAATATAATTTAAATGTGAATTGTGAAACCAGAAATATGCAGCTTTTTATAATATAATTTAAATCTAAATCGTGAAACCAGAATTACGTAGTTCCTTATAATATAGTTTAAATATTTATCGTGAAACTATGATTGCGTAGCTCCTGTATAATATAATTTAAATTTGAATTGTGAAACCAGAAGTATGTAGCTTTTTATAATATAATTTAAATCTCAATCGTGAAACCAGAATTATGTAGCCCCTCATAATATAATTTAATTCTGGATCACGAAACCAGAAGTATGCAACTTTTTATAATGCAATTTAAATCTAAATCGTAAAACGAGAATTATGTAGTTCCTTATGATATAATTTAAATATTAATCATGAAACCATAATTATGTAGCTCTTTATAATATAATTTAATATTGAATTGTGAAACCAGAATTATGTAGCCTTTTTATAATATAATTTGAATCCTAATCGTGAAGCCAGAATCATGTTGCTCCTTATAGTACAATTTAAATCTGAATCATGAAACCAGAAATATGTAGCTCATTTATACTATAATTTAAATCTGAATTGTGAAGCCAGAATTATGTAGTTCATTATAATATAATTCAAATCTGAAACGTAAAACCAGAATTATATACTTCATTATAATATAACTCAAATCTGAACGATGAAAACATAAGTATCTAGCTCTATATAATATAATTTAATAGTGAAACCAGTAACATGTGGCTCTTTATAACATAATGCTAAATTTGAATCGCCAAACCAGAAACATGCAGTTCGTTATAAAATAATTTTGAATCTGAAATTTGAAGACAAAAAGTCCGTAGATCTATATAAGATAATTTGAACCTGAAACTTGAAATCGGAAGTAACTAGCTCTACATAATGTAATTTTAAACCTGAAACTTACAACTGAAGGTATGTAATTCCGTTTTTGTGTAAATATTGAAAATGAAACTTGAAGTCAAAATAATGTGGCACCATTCTAATGCACTTTGAAACTGAAACTCGAAGTTAGGAATCTCATTGTTTTGTATGTTACCGGATGAAATTATTTTCTACCTGAAACAGACATCTTGGCTCCCCTTTGTGTATTAAACTGAAACTTGACATGTGAGTGTATGTGGTGTGCACAGGACGGTTCGGAAAAGAAAGGAAAGGGACATAAAGAAAATGAAGTACTTCCCCCTGTGTTCTGACAAATTTGTGTAATTATTCTCTTGATGTCTAGAATGACATTCAGGTGAAGTCTCGCTCCATGAAGTGCCAATTTCCGAAATAAAAGACCTGAGATCTCAGGCCAGCCCTGAAGGCTTCGCGTTATATATAAATTCGGCATTAGTGTTGTGAGAGGGCAACTTGAAGGTCAGTAATTAGTTGAAAGCCTTGCGATATACGTCATAATGTTGGGTGAAGTAATAATAGGTTTGTTTTCGTTTCCGCTTAGTCAGTAAACAGTGATCTGGCCTGAATGACAATGATACCTTTGCCTTGCGTCTCACTCAGCCTACAGGTCCTAAACAAGATAATTTGCAAGCGGTATTTGGGTGAACCTTCTACTTCTTGACTTGCCAAACCTCCAAAAATCAAAGACCTCCAATTGAGGCTATAGTCCAAGAAGGGCTCGTGAAAACCTTAACTATGGCACAATGGTTGTGGAAAAGCCAACCCAAATGCGCAATGCGTCATTTCCTAGTGATCAATAACCATAGGAGAGACGTAGAGGAAAGTGTCGGTAAGCCTCAAATATATGCCTGGGTGTGGTTTCCTGGTCTGCGGTGTTGCTCAATCAGTCCCACAGTAATCAAGCAAAGACAAACCAGAACTGAAATGTGAACCATGAAACCAGCAAAATCTAAACAATGAATATTGCAATGAAAATATCAATCTCTTATTCTACGCCACTGTGGAGACTGAGAGTGACATCGGGTATCTCGATACACACCAAGTCACATCAACCCTCCAAGCGATCCAAATTATTTATGCTAGTGCACTCCCCATATGTTTGAGATTTACCCCAGCCGTGTGATTTTTCATAGCGAAAGGTGCCTAGATGTCTGTGCCTTCTTGCCCCTTTCACTCTATTGGTCAAATTAGAAACATTGTCAAATAAATTAAGTGTTTACGAATTGTAGCGTTTTTCTCACAATGTTCCAACCCATAGCCTGAACAAACACAACCTGGTCCTAGCCCTAGATTTTCACGTCTTAATATTTATCCTGGTAGCCCAGAAAATTAGTCATTCTTACTAAGCAAGTGTAGATGGCTTTAAGGTAAGGTAAGTGAATACATTTCAGGTCACCCGTAGTAATTTAAAGTAGTCAGGGATTTAATTGCATAAAACTCAACATTGCAAACCAGACTAGTATGCCTTTTCTTTAAAATACAAAGTGTTTAAATTGGGCATTACAATTTATGATGTAGCCTTTGTATATAATAAGTCTGTCAATATGCAATATGTTTTTTTGTAAAAATAAAAGGGGTTATTACAATATATATATATATATATATATATATATATATATATATATATATATATATATATATATATATATATCAAAACTGTGCACTGCCCTTCTACTGTCAACCCTCAGGTCTTTGTTTTCCGCACTCACACAAAGTCGGACTTTCGATCAAATCGTGACTTGGACCGACTCCACTGTCGCACTCAGCTATATATGATCGTCACCTCGCATGGTTTAAACTCGCCGCCCTCGTGCTCCACATGGTGGGCGGGGCCTTCCTTCGTTAAGCTTATGTTACTGTTGGTCTGGTAACCCATCTAACTATGTCCGTTGTCCCAGCAGTAACCATCGTTAGTTTTAGTTTTTCAAGTAGGTATAGTCTTAGGTTAAGAGTTTAGCCTATCTATGTCACCTCACATGGTTTAAAGTAGCTGTCCCCATGCTCCAGATGGTGGGCGAGATTTCTTTCGTTTAAATCATGTTACTGTTGGTGCGGTGACAAATCAACCTGTGCCCCAACAGTAACCACTTTTAGTGTAGTTTCTTAGAGTCAGTTTAGTTTTAAGTTAACACCTGTATTGTCAATATGTATATGTGTGTTTATATGTGTGGGTATGGGTGTGTGTGTAGATATTCGGATACGCAATGACTTTAGCACTGACTTCGATTTCAAAGATCATGTCCTTTCGGTCTCGTCATGCACGACCGATTTTTAACTTTTTCTCTTTTCTTAAATCACGCCGGGTGGTAATTTGGTGGGCGGTATGTTGTGTCCTGGTATCTTTCAATCCCCACCCTCAGTGAGACTATCCCCGTGAGAGTTGGCGGCCAGCGTCACTTGTTACCAGAGTTGTTGTGACAACAAAAACTGTCATATAACATACATTAGACCAGATCACCAATCAAGTGTAATCGAGCGTCACGGACCAAGCAGCGATAAGAGAGCTCAACACTTCCATCACTTTTGCATCGGCCGACGACCAGTCAAGACCGTAACCAGAGTGGTTCCAACCGGGTCCCGGCGATAGTCACCATCCATACAGTTTCCGGGGCATTGTAGCGGTATGTGAGCCTCATTGTAGGTAGCACCAACCTCCCGATGAGCGACGGACCCGTGGCCTGAAGTCAGTACGTGCGCCTCGCGTGCAGGAACCCCTATTGCAGCGAGCGACGGAGCCGTGTCCGAAAGAGCACCACGTGCTTGTGAGTTTGCATTGTTAACTAAACAAGTGCATTACCGTGGCCACCCCCTGAGGACGACGCCAGCATTTATCAGCCTACCCATCTCAGTCTCTCGCTGTAAGTGACCTTTTTTGTTGTATTGTTATTGGGTCACAACATTCATTTCCCTGTATTTTAACTTGTAACTTATATTAAATTGTTATTGTTTTACCGCGTATATACAAATCTGTACCTACAAAGACAAGTTCCTCTGGTCCTTCATGCTAACCCATCTGAATCGAACAAGTTGACTATACCAAATTACGTTAAAGACACAGTAAGAGCTGGACTTTCAGCTTGAGCATTGTCAAGGGTTAAATAATATAATTTTTACTATCTTAACTAAACTTAACATTCCTTGCTTTGTTTCATTACCATTTATTCATTATTTTGGGTACTCGAAATTGTTGTATAACAATATGTTTTAAAAATTAATTTATGTTAAATATGTAACACCAAGCATTTTTAAGAACAGACTATAATATTAATCAATATTTTACAGGTGCCTGTTATGCAGAATTTGGTGTGCGTGTACCACATACTAGCGGATCAGCTTATATGTATGCTTATGTGACAGTGGGAGAATTTTTGGCTTTTATTATTGGTTGGAACATGATACTAGAATATTTAATAGGTACTAGTGCATGTGCATCCGCTTTAAGTGCTTGCTTTAATGCAATAACAGGCGGGATTGTTGAAGCATATATGAAGAGAAATGTTGGCATTATTTTTGGTAAGTAATTTAAATATATTTGACGCGTTAATAATAACGCTATCTTTTTTGCAAGTAGGTTTGCTATAGCAAACTATTTAGGTTATATAAAATATCAATAGTTTGATTTACCTATAACTTTCAGCATATTAACGTATCTTTCATAATTATGCCAGCAAAAGTGAACTATTAGAAAACTGAAAACACCAATAAGTATCTAAGTATTGAATATTTGGGGGGCGAGATATTAAATAATTTGCATGTAGTACAGATATTTTTAGATCTTAGTATGTATTCATTTTGTGTAGATATACCTGAATACCTTTAAACTTTTAAACTTTAAGTGCGTGATCTAACATGATGTATAAAGCTAGAATATTATTTTGTACAGTAAAGATGTTTGTGAAGAGATTATCCTGCCGACGGGACCGGGCGAGGGTCGCAATGTGGGGGAGGGGCCGAAAGGCTCTACCCCTGCGGCGCCCCCCGGGCGTTCGGTAGTGAAGCAGAAACAAAAGAGGGATAAGGCGCAGCCGAGCCCACGGGGACGAAAGCTGGACAGGCGGCCACCGGCGCAGGGAGGACCTTCAGGCTCTCCGTTGTAGGGGCCGCCAGGCTGGCCCAAGATAGTGGGGGCGCGTACGCGAAGCGTCCAAGAGCCGAAAAAGAAACAC
Source organism: Tillus elongatus (assembly GCA_964006375.1). Taxonomy (NCBI): domain Eukaryota; kingdom Metazoa; phylum Arthropoda; class Insecta; order Coleoptera; family Cleridae; genus Tillus; species Tillus elongatus. The sequence continues at coordinate 94,406,222 of OZ023265.1, read as the reverse complement.
CGCCGGAGAGACGGGCCAAGAGGGTTAACCGCGGGTGTGCCCTGGCGGCTGGGGGGGAAACGGCTAATGTGTCGCCAGCCTGCGAGGGGGGGGCCGCTGTCGCGTCTCGGGCCCCTGGGGCGGACCCTGGCCCCTCAGGAACGTAAGGTCCGGCGGGTAGGAGGGATATGCAGGTGGTCATCTCCTCCAAAGGGGGATGGCGTAGTCCTGGCCAATAACAAGGAGTCTGGTGGTGGGGATGTTGCATGCCATGCCGGTATCCGACGGGGCGTTGCAGCTCCGCTTCCGTAACTCGGGGATAGTTGATCCAGGGTGGTTCTTGGTGACCGCCGGGGATAACGAGTCCCTGGGTTGGCTTCTCAACGGCTGGTCAGGGACGGCGGTGGGGGAGATCGCCTTCAGCGTCGTAAGGGCAGGGGCGCCCCATGGTCGGTCCGGATCGGCTTTTGGCTCAGAAGTCAAGAGGTGGACCTAGAGGGTGTTGTCAGGATGCTTGCGCTCGCTCAATGTTGGGCAATGGCGGCACCTAGAGACGGCAGGAGGACCTGAGGATTGGCTCGCGAGCTGGACGGGCATGGCTGGCGGCTGTATTTCGAGTTGGTGACTCTGAGTGTAACCAGAGTTCCGACATGGAGTGCGGTCGCCTCCTCCCGGCCCGCGGCGGGTGCGCGGACGGGCTCTGACCAGAGGGGGTCTCCGCCCGGGTGGCGTCGCGTGAGCCAGATCAACCTACAGCATAGCCGGGACGCAACTGGGGAGCTGGCAAAACTCCTCGCAGGCGGCCCAGGCGGAGTTCTGTTGATCCAACAGCCTTATGTATATAGGAAGCAAGTAAGAGGGCTTGGAGGAATCGGCTTCAACATCCTAGTTGGTGGCGAAGGAGAGGAGGAACAACCTAGGACATGCATACTGGCGTCGAGGGATCTGGACGTGATGTTGCTGCCGCAGCTCTGGTCCAGGGACGCCACAGTAGCTGTCCTGGAGTATAAGGTGAGTAATATAAGGCTTAAGGTTATGATATGCAGCCCTTATGTTCCCTACGATCGGGGGCTGCCTCCGTCCGAGGAATTGTTGCGTATCGTCGATTTCGCGAGGGAACATGGGTTAATAGGCTGCGATGCCAATTCTCACCACACATTGTGGGGCAGCACAAATACCAACCCACGCGGTGAGGCTCTACTAGAGTGTTTGGCTACAACGAAGCTAGATGTATTAAGGTATTAAATAGAGCTACAGCTCCAACGTTTGTCAATCGCGTCCGGCAGGAGGTGATCGACATCACGCTAGCGAGCAGAGGGATAACGAAGGATATATCTAACTGGAGGGTGACGGAACACATATCAATGTCTGATCATCGTATGATCAGCTTTGAATTGGATGTGGACCGTGAGAGGTCCCCCCCACAGGAGAAATCCAAAGAAGACTGACTGGGATGCCTACGTAATAGGCCTCGGAGGGTCGTCAAAGAGCCCAGAGGGGAGAAGACTCTCTACAGAGGAATTAGATAGTGAGGTTGAGCACCTAGAAGGTAGAGTAATGGCAGCCTACGAGGCTGCGTCACCACTTAGGAGGGAACCGTCCATCAAAGTGGGAACACGGATCTCGCCGTACTACGCGGGCGGACTCGGGGGGCCTTAAACCGAGCCGTCCGAGAATCGAGTGAAGCGGCCTGCGACTAATTTAGGACTGTCAGAAGGGAGTTTAAGAAGCAACTGCGACGGAGTAAACGAGCTAGTTGCAGCGCGTACTGCGGGGAAGTCAACTCCCTGCCGGACGCAGCCAGGCTGGTAAGGGTACTCAAACAGGAGGTAGGCAGTAATGTAGGATCCTTAAGGAAACCGGACGGGAGCTGGACAAGTACCGGTGAGGAGACCCTGCGTCATCTCACCGAAGTTCACCCCGCGGGCGGTGGAGCCGTCACAGGGGCTGCCGACCTGGGCCGCTGGACGGTCCCTATGCGGACTGGCAGCTGGCAGAGGGGGTGGTCGCGGATGGCTCTATAGCCTGGGCGGTGGGCGAGGTCGCTCCTTTCAAGTCCGCAGGCTGTGATGGGATTTTTACGGCCCTGTTCCAGAGGGGCCTGGATATACTGCTTCCCAACATAAGGGAGGTTTTCCGGGCCAGCCTGGCCGTGGGGATACGTCCCAAAGGCCTGGCGCCGGGTTAGAAGGGTCATCATTCCCAAGCCGGGAAGGGAGGACTACACGCTGGCCAAGGCGTACAGGCTAATCAGCCTTACATCATTCCTAAATAAGGCATTAGAAAAGATAGCAGATAGGTTTACGTTGGGAGGGATCTGTTATGTCTTTGACGAAGTGATTAAACAAGACGAATAACAGAACTACTAATTCTTTATTGCTACAACTAACATAAATAACGATTCGTGAACTAGTGAATATAACGTAAATTAAATATGTAATTTTAAATGATTATGTACGTTTGTAAAACAATGAGCTGCACTTCCACAACACAACCTTCGTAGGTCCCACATTCTATCCTCTTTCTTCTTCTCCAATGTTACCGGCTGAAACGTCTTATTTCAAACTGGTGACATATGTAACATTCTCCCCTCGACTATAAATTCAAACGCTGGGGCCTCTTTTTTATTCTAGTCGATCTTCGTAATGGTTCTTCGGCCCTTGGTGTAGACGTCAATGGTATGTCAATTGGCTCAGTGACGATTTCTTCCTTGGAAGGTGATTCATTCTCATTTTCGAAGTTGCTTGGAAGCTTTTCTTCCTCTGTAATTGGCTCTTCTTTATCCGACTCATTGCTGCTAATCTCAGGTACTGGAACATACGGTATCTGTAAATCATTTGGACCTTCGTATTCAGTCTTTCTAAGTTGTTCAGCATGTCGCTTATGTCGCTTTCCATCTTGAAGACTAAACTTGGCCACATCTTCTCCTGGTAAGTAATTTCCCGTTTGAAGCATTTCATATTTTCGTTTGCATTCAGGATCCTTGAGTGTTTCTCTTCTAATTTCTTCTTTCGTAACTGGTAATTGTTCTAATTGATTCATATAAAATAGTGAGTCTTCATCCAGTTTATTCTCTTGCTTGCATTTCAGAGCGAATCTTGACAAAAAATCAGCATTAGCATGTTCTTTGGTATTCCTGTATCTGATTTCGTATTTGAATCCAGCCATGAAATTTGCGTAATGTAATAATCTTGTTGCAGAGCATGAAGGTAAGTCTTTAGTAGGATGTAATATTCTTATTAACGGTTTGTTGTCGGTAATTAAAATAATTTGTCTTCCATAACAGTATTGAAAAAATTTCTTTAACCCCCATACAATTGCCGTAGCTTCTTTATCAAGTTGGCTGTAGTTATTTTCAGACTTTGTAAGTGATCGGGATGCAAAAGCTATAGGTTTCTCTCCCTGATCTGTAATGTGTGAAATTACTGCTCCCAACCCAGTTGGTGATGCATCTGTTGCTAATATCAGCGGTAAATCTGGGTTGTAGGGTATTAGCACTTTTGAGCTTGAAATTTCTTTCTTTAACATCTGAAATACCTTTTCACATTCATCTGTCCACTTAAATTTAACATGCTTCTGTAGAAGATAGTTCAAGAAATGTAACTTTGCTGCAAGGTTTGGTAAAAACTTCTGGTAATAATTTATCATGCCTAGTAGAACTCTTAATTCATTTACGTTCTTTGGAGTTTGACTTTTCACAATAGCCTCGACTTTATCAGGCATTGGTCGAATACCTGTACTGTCAATGATATGACCTAAGTATCTTATTGAGCGCTGCGAAAACTGGCATTTCGATTTGTTCAAATGTAAGTTGTGTTTTCTTAACCTTTTAAAAACTTTTTCTAAATTATGTAGTAGGTCTGGATATGTAGTACCTTTGACAACAATATCATCAAAGACACAAGCAACTTCTGGTAAATCTTGAAGTACTTGATCCATAAAACGTTGCCACACATTTGGAGCTATTTTTATTCCAATTATTGACTTTGAATATACCTTTATGTGTACTGATGGCTTGTATCATGTAGTTGTTTTCATCTACTTTCAAATGTAAGTAAGCTTGGTTAATATCTAAAGTGCAAAAATAGTTTCCTCCGATCATCTTAGCGAATATGTCTTGTACTTTTGGAATTGGATAATTATCATCTTTAATAAATTTATTTACTGTGGCTTTGTAATCGGCGCACAACCTTATCTCGCCATTGCTTTTGACTACAGGTACTATTGGACTACCCCACGATGAGTAATTCACCTTTTCTATTATTTTCAACTTCTCTAGTCGATTTATCTCTTCTTCGATTCTAGACTGTAAAGCGTATGGCACTGGTCTAGGTCGAATAAATATAGGAGTGCAGGTTTCTTCAATTTTTATTGAGCACTGTAAGTTCGGTACTTCCCCAACTTCTGTTGAAAATATATCTTCATTTTTCGCAAGTAGATTAGTTAAAGCTGTATCGGAATCAACTTGTAAAACAGAGTGGATTGGGTTTATTTCTGACCAGTCAAGCTTCAGTTTTCGTAACCAATCTCTTCCAAATATAGCATCAACATTCTTTTGTATTACGTAAAAATTTCCTTGGGCAACTTGACCTTTGTATTTAATTTGTACGTTACAAGTTCCTAATGGTTTAATAATTTCTCCAGTGTAAGTTCTGAGCTTTATTTCTGTATGGTTTAAGTGCTTATTTGGGCAAATTTCTTTAAATTTCTTGTAAGAAACTGTAGAGACTGCTACACCGGTATCAAGTTCCATAGTGCATTTATTGTTATCTATAGCTAAGTCAATATTAATCTTCTGAGTGTTCAAAGAATTCACTGCAAGTAGATTTATTGTAAAAATTTCTGAATTATCTTCTCTGTCATCCAGTTCTGAAATTTGATGTAGTTTAGATGAGTTTTTCTTCAAACATACTTTGTTAAGATGACCATTTTTTGCAATTTGTACAAAATAAGTTTTTACTTTTGCATTCAGGAGACTTATGATTAGTTCTCCCGCATTTGAAACATTTCCCCCATATCTCTTCTGGAATCTTTGTAGTAGACCTTGATTCTTTTGATTTATAATTTTTATGTTCATTTTTATAATTATTTTTATTACTTTTAACTTTATTTATATAATTTATTTGATCGGCAGGCTTGCTCATTTGCTTGCTTTCTAGCTTTGAAGATTCAATAGACACTGCTACTTTTACTGCATCGTCAAAAGTAATGTTTGAGCTTTGTTGTAATAATCTTTCTCTAATATCATTATCTCTATTCCCTCTTATGAACTGAGTTCTCAACTGAGTATTTATGGTAGATCTTGAGCAATGCTCGCACTTGAAATTACAATTTGTAGTTAATTTCTTTAATTCAGCTTGAAAATTTGAAATTGTCTCTCCTTCATGTTGTATTCGAGATGCAAATTTGTGTTGTTCGGACACTATGCTTGGTTTTGGACACAAGTGGTCTCGAAGAAGTATCATAATTTCTTGAAATTTCTTTGCTTTTGGAGGATCTGGTGCTATAAGGCTCGTTAGAGTATGATGAGATTTCGGGCCAAGACAGCTGATCAGTATTTGAACACATTTCTTATCATTTTGTGGTGTATCATCTGTTAAACCTGTTATAAATAATTCTCAAGCCTTTGTAAATAAGAGTCGAAAGTTTCACTAGTTTCATCAAATGGTTGCAAATTTATTTCTTGTAAATTGGTTTTCGTAATGCCACCTTGCCTGGATTGTATTAATTCAGTCTGTAATCTGTTGTTACTTATTTCAGTAATAGCTTGCGTGAGCTTCTCTAAAAGTTGCTCCTTTTTTATTTGCAGGACATTAGAAGGAAAAAGGAACGCCTAGACGGCTATCAAGGCGATTTTTTTAGGTGATGACCTGACCTGACCTGACCTGATTCATAGGTTATGTAATAAGGGTTCAATCGGGTTTGGTACGGCGTCGTAAGTCGTCCAGATTGCGTTATTTGTGTATCTTGATAATATAACCAATTGCAGTTGAAGTAACCAGTTTTAAGTAAAATAAAACGATATGGCAACAACGCACAATTTTTGTGTAAAATGGATGAATGGATTGCAGGCGATTCTGTTTCCTACGTAGGCCGCTACGATCGTACTTATTGTCGATGTGGAAAACTTCTGCTAAATATTTGTTTGTGCAAGTAAATGTTACTTTTATGAATCTATGAATATGGATTTCGAGAAATTCAAATATGTTGAAGCCTATCAGATGATTTTCAAAAAAGTTTCTGTTATAAAAACATGTCAGAGCCTCTCTTGAATTATGGCGAGTTTAAAGACCGTGCTTTATTTGTGATCGACTGTCAGAATCAGAACGAGTCAACCAAGTCGTAAACGGTGGACATTAATGTGGAGTTTATGAGCAGAGATAATTTTCCCAATAACACCCGCGCTTACTGTTTAGTTATTAGCGACAGTGTATTGGAATATAAACCTCTAACGGGCATCGTTAGAGCCATTAGGTAAGAATATAATTTACTATGTCACTTATTTATCAATATGTACAGCCCGGGAGTAAATTAACTCCAATAAATTCTTTACTGTATGTAAATCATTGTTTTATTTTTCTTTGTTGCATCTTGATCAACCCTCGTATATTTAGCTTGTAGAGTCGACACATGGGAGAACCAACACGTGGTCAACTTATATGTCAACAACAAACATAGCCTAACATACGAGCGTGTGTGTGTGTATTTAAATCCCCTTCCTAATATCATGGGTTAACCCTCGTATGTATACGTATATATATATATATATATATATATATATATATATATATATATATATATATATATATATATATATATATATATATATATATATATATATATATATATATATATATATATATATATATATATATATATATATATATATATATATGGAATTTGTGAAATTGACACCCAAAAATATTGCGTTTTCCTGCAGGCAACAGTAAACAACTGGATGTGCTGTACTCTATTTTTATCACTCAGTGATCTACATTCACTGCATTCTTTTAGCCTGTGATGGACACTAATAAGCTAAATTGGGAAAACCTAAGTCATCACAATGCGATTTTCAACCTGAGAATCGTTTCGCTAAAACAGTTCACTTTACCATAGCTGAATTAAATCTAATGCACATCATAATTTCCAGTTATGCGTCACTTCACCTAAAGGAGTAAATATTACTATCGTGGAAATAAGTTTGAAATACCTTGTTGTTCGTAACGGGGATTAAAAGCTATGCATGTATCAGTTGAAAAAAAAAAAAAGAAAAAATTAAGGTGACACCAAAAAGATGTATCTTATCACAGCTAGCGTAACTATATCTAGGTGCTTATATAACGTGGTATATATTCTGTAAATTGCTGCCACTTATATTAACATAGGTTTAATTATTTTAAAATTTAAATAAAAGCTTGTGTAACCACAGGACATGTATAAATGGTGCATAAAATGAATAAGTTGTAAAAATACTTGTAAAACCTACCTTAACAAACAAGTTTGTACACAAGTGTCCCGGATATTGCCGAATTTTATGCAAATAATCAAAGATATGTGAAATAAAAATGTAAAATTTACCATGTTTAAACAAATTCAGTCTTACGAGTTTTTTAGCAGGCAGAAGATGCAAATGCACTTGCCAAGTTTGATTATTTTATGTCTTTCAAAATCACGTTAACGTACATTGCTTATGTAAATATTTGGAAGACAGACACTGATAGCTTCTCTATTCGTGTCGAAATATATGTGCTTGTGAGTGTGCAAGCGAAATAAATCACGTTTAAAGAACTGTGTATGGCCTAATTATGATGTAGGAAATAGTTACGTTTAGTTTTGCAATTGGTATAAGTGTAAGTACCTCTTATTGGACGCACAATTATTTTTATATGAAATTCTGGTTATTTAGATTTTTAGATTAGAATATTTAAATCAAGCGTACGTTGATACAATTTCTATGAAGTCAAGTTATAAAGAATGTTTAGATAATATGGAGATTTGGTATGGGTGTAAACATACGGAATACACGGAAATATAAACCTAATGTCGTTTTGTGGCATTACTATGAGCAACGTATGCTCTAGTAGGGACGCGGGAATTTAGCCCTAATTTACCAGCTACAGCGTCTCCCGCGATTGGTAGGGGTATCGAATTTACATAAAAGTGCGAGTATTTTTTATGGAAATTCCGATTCGATCTGTGGTTAGACTCGATCTCATTCTTTACGACTACATCACACCTACATCATTACAGATTATTTGTGCAATTGACTAATAGTGCTCCTGGTTGAATCCTCCGCAGCAAATTGCTTGCGTTGTCGTCAGCCGGTCACTGTCACGAAGTTTCATAAATATCACATACTCACACATACCTCATTACACATTATTTTTGTAATTGCACGATTTTGTTTTCCTTACCAAATCCGACGCGGCTAAGCGCCTGCGTTGCTGTCGGTGAGTTACTGTCACGAAATTTCATAAATATCATATACTCATACATACCTCATTACACATTATTTGTGTAATTGCGTGATTTTCTTTTCCTTACCGAATCAGACGCGGCTAAGCGCCTGCGTTGCTGTCGGTGAGTTACTGTCACGAAATTTCATAAATATCATATACTCACACATACCTCATTACACATTATTTGTTTAATTGCGTGATTTTGTTTTCCTTACCGAATCCGACGCGGCTAAGCGCCTGCGTTGCTCTCGGTGAGTTACTGTCACGAAGTTTCATAAATGTCACATACTCACACATACCTCATTACACATTATTTGTTTAATTGCGTGATTTTGTTTTCCTTGCCGAATCCGACGCGGCTAAGCACCTGCGTTGCTGTCGGTGAGTTACTGTCACGAAATTTCATGAATATCACATACTCATTACACTATTTGTGTAATTGCGTGATTTTGATTCCTTACCGAATCCGACGCGGCCAAGCGCCTTCGTTGCTGTCGGTGAGTTACTGTCACGAAATTTCATAAATGTCACATACTCACACATACCTCATTACACATTATTTGTGTAATTGCGTGATTTTGTTTTCCTTACCGAATCCGACGCGGCTAAGTGCCTGCGTTGCTGTCGGTGACTTACTGTTACGAAATTTCATAAATAACGCCGATTACGCACACCTCCCCGAGGTTACGCTGATCACGATGTCAGGCAACGAGACAGAGGGTAAGTTTCTCTTTATACATATAAATATGGTAATTGCGGAAGGTGGTCAGGGTTTGAAGGTCCGGAAACGGGTTAATGGAGACCACTGAGCATGACTATTGGTCAAGACTTTAGGGTTAAATTTACAGTAGGCTGAAATGTTGTGATAAAGTAAATGTTTTAGTTTCTCATAAGCGCTATAATTTGAAAGAAATGACTAGGATTTCAGAGTTTCTTTTCGTAAGCGTTTTTATTATGTTTTAAAATGTAAATGTAAATAGGGAAAACAAAAAATGTCACAAAGGCAGTATCTGCAACAATCTTAAAAATAATCACAAATTGGTTAAATATAGAAAGGAACAGCATTTCATTCAGAAATTTTTAGATAGATACATTCGAAATTGTAATAAGTTCGTAGGACTTGAACCCACTAGCTTTAATACGCTCCCTGATTTGAGAGTCGAATCATATCTTTGTTATCAGTCAAATTTGTATGTGGCATACTACAATAAAAAGGCATTGAGTACACGAAGGTGTAAAATTACATACATATAATTTTAATAAACACATTTTTACAAGTAAGAACTATTAAAATCTAAAATAAGAATACTAAAACAAAATTTACATACAAACATTTGATACACACATATTTACAACACATTTCAGAGAATATTTTACAGGTTAGATATAATTAAAAACTAAAACAACAATAATAATAATATATATCCTATAATTAAAATTTGAACTTATATATTTCAATTTAAATACCCAACGTGGGCTGTAAAACTTCTATTAAAACTAAAAATTTTTCGTCGTATAGACTCACTGAGGGACTGTCTTGTGTTGCAGGATGATTTGGTTGCTCTTCACAATTGGTGTCATAAATTAATGCTAGAACTCGATATAAATAAATGTACTGTAGTGGCCTATTCTAGGAGGGTTACCAATATCAATTTTAATTACACTTTAAAGTGGAGTGTTTTGCATAGGAGGGATAGCAGGAGAGATTTGGGTGTTGTTTTTGACCGAAAACTTTATTTTGACCTTCATATTCAAGCATCAGTATCAGAGGCTATGAGGTCTCTAGGTTTGTGATCAGAGTCTGTAGGGATTTCAGTGGAACCGAGTGCATAAAAGTGTTGTATAGCACATTGGTGAGAGCTAGGCTTGAATACGCTAGTCAAGTTTGGTCCGCTTTATACCAATGACATAAAGATGCCATCGAAAGGGTTAAGAAGATACACCTCAAGCATATGTCTTACAGGTTGGATGGTGTCTATCCATCGCAGTGCACACCGTATCAGCATTTTCTTGACAGATTTGACGTGACTTCTCTGGAGGCCAGAAGGGTTTGCTCTGTGGTTGGTTTTCTACAGAAATTGTTGTGGAATAGGGTTGATTCGCCTGAGCTGCTATCACAGATCAATTTGAAGGTGCCGACTGTGTGGACGAGGAACAGTAACTTTTTTAGTTTGCCCACGGCCAGAACGGACAGGATGCTCAAATCGCCGATGTATCAGATGTGCAAGTTTGCTAATTAAGTTTGCATTGTCAGTGGTGCTGACATTATATGTGACAGCGCATCTGTGGTGTCAGCACATATAATGTGCAATATCCATCTGCTTTCCTCCATGTAGTTTAGTGTACTGATTCTCTTTCTATTTTTATTTGTAACTGTTAGTTAAGTACCCTATTTTATGGATTTTTTTCTGTTGAGTTGTAATTTAATAAATAAATAAATAAATAAATAAATAAAACGATTTCACTTGTCCCTGACGGACAAGTTCAATCCCTTTGTTAAATATTTTGGTTTAGAACTACACTTTGACTAAGCAGTACATGAGGATGATAGAAGCTTTTGATTTCAAAAGCTCATTTGAGCACATGAAGAAAAAATATATGAATAAAACTAAGCTAGGAGATGTGATAGAATAAAAACGCTTGCTAAAAGAAATTGAAAGAAGAAGGGAACATAATAACTCTTTAACAATATTGTTTGAAGCGCATATATTTGGAAAAAGGAGAGGTAAAAAGAGATCTAAATTTCTGGAAAACTTGTCCCTATTCATGAGTGTGGAAGCCACAGTGAAATAAAAAAGCTACCGTAGACGAGTCAGTTGCGAAGACAGGGCGACATTACCTTTGGACTGTAATGATTACCCAAATAAATCGGAAAACCTAAGGCATGATATGTTGGTTATGTTTAATTTACGATGGTATCGCTTGTCAAATGTAACTGCCAATTTTTTGAGAAATGTCAGAGTGAACTGGAATACAAATTAATATGTGTATGTTTTTCTTATATTTATTTTCACTTTCGACGATCACAATTTTACTTAACAGCCATATTATTTTTTTGTAACTTTAGTTAACTTCTTATACTAAATAATTGTAATAAGAAAAGCATTTCTATAAAAATTCGCTACCATAGCATATGTAGAATTGATAAATATGTGTAGTAATTTTGAAACAAACCTATACTGTTGACGCATCCATACATTTCATAAGCAATATAATGGATATACCTACCCGCAGATTTAGTAAACTTGTTTATTATTCTTTTCGTTCAGCCTAATACAAACAAACCAGTCAAGTTTATTTTTTGAACTGGTTTATTTAGCGTTGGGTGTAATTCACAACGACAGCAATTTCTATATCAAAAAGAGTTGTGCTCGTGGAGTCTCTTATCGACTGCACATTCCCCCTTTAGGGGGCCTTCACACAACGTGTGCCTCAATCATACTTGTAGGACCTGATTGTATTGCCAACTATTTTTTAAACGAGTGTGTGTATAGCGTTTTGGCGTTAATTTTTCATATCTGCTAGTGAATATGTGACCACGATTGATCACATATAGCAAGACGCCGAAAGTAGGTGTAAGATTGCTAGTTATTAAAAATAACAGTTTGGCAATCTTGGAAGCGCGCCGACACTGGTTGTGTGTATATTCAAAAGTAGTTGGCGTATGGCTTAAGTAAACAGACTGAGTGACGATATGTAAGAAGGGCAAGGATAAAGGGGGATACCCGGCTGTATTGAAGATGAACATTTCAATTAGATTATTATGAGTTGTTGGCATGTGATCTTTAGTAATTATATTAATTCTGAATAAACCAATTTTATTTGAAATATTTTAATTTCTAACAAAGTCAGAAGTGTGGGATAACGTACACACGAGTGTCTCAGTGTTTTTTGTGTAATTATTCATGCAACAGTGGACATAACTGTAAGTTTTTGCTTTATTTTACTGCATTACTGAATTGAAATTACTGATTTATTGCATGTTGAGACAATTTTTTACGTGTACGGTTTGGACCTTAGTGATTATTTAATTGTTGACTGTTAATTGTTTGTACAATGCCACGGGAAGACAAAGAAATGTCCCGGTCTCGAAGTGCGACGGGCGAGGCTTCATGCTCGCGATCTCCGTCTATTGAAGGACGGCGGACCCCGGGTCGCTCTCGTGAACGTAGAAATCGTGGACACAAGCGTTCTCGGGCGGGCTCCAGGTCTAAGTCGAGGAGTAGGGAACTACGCAGGTTAAAAGAACGCATTCTCACATTAGAGCGATCCACTACTAGCTCATCTAATAATTACGGAACCCCGCAGCAGGGAAGAATGCCAGTGGCGGCGGATGAAGCCTTGATACCGATATTTAATCCGGCGGATTGCACACCTTTTGTTGAATCATGGGTCGCGCGGGTGGATGAAATAGCCAACGCGTACCAGTGGAGGTCATTAGAAATTGTCCGAGTGGTCGCAGGGAGACTTCAGGGCATGGCGCGAAGGTGGTACGATTCAAAGGATTTTATCCGAATAGACTGGCACGACTTTAAAGAGGCATCAGTGCGGCAATTTAGGAAACCCTTACCTTTTGGTAAACTATTTAAGGAAGCAGCTAATTATGTCGCGATGCCAGGTCAGAATTTAGGTGAATATTGCTTTAATAAGCTGGCAAAAATTAAGGCAATGAATGTTAAAATACCTGAAAGCTATTTAGTGGATTCCATCATTGAGGGCATTTTAGACAATGATGTAAAACGGGTGGCTATGACGTCACAATGTGCGGATACAAATGAACTATATGCCTTTTTGTGTGCATTGGGTTCCGTTCCTAAAATAACTAGAGTTGATCTTAAAACTGACAATATAGAGCATTTTCGAAAGGAAAGTGAAGTTAATCGAAACGTAAAAAGGAATTATGGCACCAAGAGTAGCAGTACAACCGGGATTATAAAATCCAAAATGTCAGTTATTTGTTTTATATGTCAACAGAAGGGTCGTTACCGTAGTGAGTGTCCCCAAAATAAAAATCAAAAAAACAAATTATAAGAGATGAGATGGGGATAACTCTGCGAATACGGCTAAGGCGACGAATCATATTTTATTCATGACTACCTGTAAGGTAAATGGTAGAAAGGTGAGATGTCTGCTTGACACTGGCAGTACTACGACCTTACTGAAAGAGTCAGTTGTGAAGTCTTTGGGGTTGACTTACAATCCACAAAACGGTTTTCTGAGAAGTTTTAATGGAGGTTTGGTGTCTAGTATTGGGACACTGACGACTGACGTTATTGTTATGCGAGATGACAGCATAACACATGACTGCATCATAGGATGTGACTTTTTAAATAGACCAGATGTTATGATTGTCAAAGAAGGTAATGAGATAGAGATACATCAATTAGCAGAGCTAAAGTTATCATCAGGCTTGGTGAACAATTCGCCAAACACATGTGCAACAGACGGAACATTCGAGAGTACAGTTGGTGATGTTGATGACGCCACAAAACAGAAATGTTATGACCTACTAAATGTATTTAAGGAAATCTCTGCTACTGGTGTACGACCGAGGAGTCTGAAAGTACAAGCTGAACAGGGTATGCAGGCCCCCAAGAACACGAAACAGGTACGCCAGTTCCTAGGGTTATCAGGATATTTTCGACGACACATAAAAGACTATGCCAGAAAAGTTGAGCCTCGACTACTTCGGACCAATGTAAAGTGGCATTGGGGACCAGAGCAATCTAAAATCTTTGATTTAATTAAGCGAGCATTGGTTACACGGCCAGTGCTTGCCATATACAATCCATCCTATCGGACAGAATTGCACACTGACTCAAGTAGTATGGGTTTTGGAGCAACCCTTCTGCAGACAAGCGAAAGGGGAGTGCAAACAGTGGTCGCATATTTCAGCAAGCAAGCTTCTCCAGATCAAAGACTATACCATTCTTACGAGTTGGAGACGTTGGCGGCAGTGCTAGCTTTGAAGAATTTTCGCGTTTATCTGTTGGGTATCGAATTGATTGTGATTACGGTTGTAATGCTCTGAGAACTACCTTCACCAAGAAAGACTTGATCCCTCGTGTCGCCAGATGGTGGTTGGAAGTTCAGGAATAAACTTTCGGAATAAAGTATAGGTCAGGGAAAAAAAAGTCACATGTAGACACGTTGAGTCGATACCTAGAACAGGACTGCAGGGTTGTTGAAGTGAATGCGACGGATTTAGTTGAAGGCGATTGGATTGTAGGGCTCAAATGCAAGACGATCAGTTGTCACGAATTCGAAAAATTCTGACAAGTGGTCAGCAAACAGACGATAATAAGAATTATTTCAAGGAATACTTCCTACGAGATAATAAAGTCTACAGGAAATTGTACAAAGGAAAAATTGCCTGAGTAGTGCCTAAAGAAGTACGGTGGCAAGTATTCAGGCTATGCCATGATTACGCTGGACACAGTGGAGTAGAAAATACATTAAAACGTTTACAGCAGAACTATTGGTTTGCGAGTATGCGCCGGTTTGTGACCAAGTATGTTAATGCTTGCCTAAATTGTTCATATTATAAATATACCCCGGGCAAGAAGCAAGGGCAGTTACATTCAATAGAAAAGGTCGCTCAACCATACCATACAATTCATCTGGATCATGTCGGACCTTTTGAAACAAGCGTGAGTGGTAACAAATTTCTGTTAGTGATTGTGGGCGCTTTTACGAAATTTGTTGTAATAGAGCCAGTGAAGACTCAGCAAACACGATAGGTCGTGAAGGCGTTACAGGGCGTAATGCACCTTTTTGGAACCCCGACTAGAATCATAAGTGACCGTGGAAGTGCATTTACGTCCCAATCGTTTAAAGTGTTTTGCGACACGTACGGAATAAAACACATTTTAAATGCGGTCGCCACGCCACGAGCAAACGGACAATGCGAGCGTTATAACAAGACTGTTGTGAGCGCGCTAGCTGCCCGGAGTGCGGATGACGACAGTACAAATTGGGACATTTATGTTAAGGAGGTCCAACTTGCTATGAACACAAGTTTCAACAAGGGCATTAGCAGCACCCCGTCCGAAGCGTTGCTGGGTTACCGACCAAGACGGCATGTGGAGGCTAATCTGCTGGCTGAAGTGCAGGTTGATCTACCCCAACTTGATTTAAAAGAAGTGCGGCAGTGGATTCAACAGCATATCACTGCAGACCAAGCCAAGCAGAAGGAGCGTTATAACCAAGCTAGACGAAAGGCAGATAAGTACAAAATAGGTGACTTGGTCCTTGTGCTCATAACCAGTGCTCCAAGTAATGGGGTAAGTAAGAAATTATTACCAAAATTTAAGGGACCCTTCAAGATAACGAAGGTTTTGTATAATGATCGTTATCAGATTGAAGACTTGCGTGAAGGCTACCGGAAGTCCGCAACCGTAGCGGCAGTGGACATATTGAGACCGTGGGTAACGGCTCAATTGTAAATTGACAATCATGTGTCGCGGGCAGATAGTTATTCCCTATAAGCAGTATTCTAGAAATATGACTCAGTGACGGGGGCAGGCGTTCTTGTCAGAGTCAGCTTTCGGAAAGGTTGCGCAGTCTCAGTGCTAAAGACAGGATAGTCTTTAACAGAGCAGTCGTTAAAAGTACACCATGCAGTCTTAGTGCTACGGACCGCGGTCCCTAACAGAGCAGTCGCTGAAAATACAAAACGCTGTCTTAGTGTTACGGACTTCGGTCCCCAACAGGGCTGTCGTTTCCGAGTATAAATTGGAGACCCAGTGTTAGTGAGGAGGAATCACTGGCAGGGTTGATGTTTGAGTTTATTGCACAGTATAGACGAATAACTGCCCAGAGTAGATACCAACAGATAGTGTCCAGTGATTAGAACGGACATGTCAAAAAAAACTTAAAACAGTTTAGGTAATTAAGTGTTAGTATTTTATCTGAGTTAAATGTTATTTTTAATTGAAAATACTTGTTTAATTTGTATTTAAGTAGAATTTAAGTAAGGCACTATGTATCTTGAATTTTAGTTTTCTCCGGGTTTATGGATTGCATGTCGCAGTCTGTTACGTTTCACAGTATGAGGTCATACTGTAGGCCAGGATAGGCCGAATGTAAGATTGCTAGTTATTAAAAATAACAGTTTGGCAATCTTGGAAGCGCGCCGACACTGGTTGTGTGTATATTCAAAAGTAGTTGGCGTATGACTTAAGTAAACAGACTGAGTGACGATATGTAAGAAGGACAAGGATGAAGGGGGATACCCGGCTGTATTGAAGATGAACATTTCAATTAGATTATTATGAGTTGTTGAGTTGTTGGCATGTGATCTTTAGTAATTATATTAATTCTGAATAAACCAATTTTATTTGAAATATTTTAATTTCTAACATAGGTGTGTTTTTCAGTCTACCCATAATCATAATAATTATTATTGTTATTATTGTTAATATTATCATTATTAAAACTATGCAATAATACATTTACACATTAATACAAATATACATTAAAAAATTAACAATAGACTACCTAACAATACAGAAATTATAAGAAGTGTATCATAAGCATACAATGTATTACATACACATATACAGATACAAAATTATAGATGTAGCGTTTTATGTCCAAGAAAAGCAAAAACTCTCCAATATTTTAGTCTTTTTCTTAGTATTAAAAAACAGAAAACAGTACTTCTTGATTTTCAGTGACTACACAAAGCACTTCGTTGACGCACCAGATGGATTTGAATAGTTCGATTTGCTTCTGACCTCTAGGTCCATTAGTATTCCAGAATATAATCAAATCCAGGTCGACAACAGAATTCTCATGGTAATTATACCATGAGAATTATGTTGTCGACCTGGATTTGATTATATTCTGGAATACTGTAGTGTAGGGAGGTGGTTCTTATACGTCTTTGAAAAGGTCGGTTATCACTCGGTAGATCGTTGCCTTTGCAATGTAATTATAAAATTGGCCAAGTTGGGCTTAAATGTTTTACCTGGATATCTACAATATAAACCTTTAGTTTGAATTTCTTGGAGTTCCAAAAGATTTTTGAACAATATTTTAACTCTGCACCGGAGCTCTTTTGTTTTAGGTTATCCTTGTATTTTTGATTAAATTCACTTACGAAAAAATCAAAAATAATTTGGTTGCACTTTTCATGGAAATGATTGGATATCCAACAGGCTAAATTTAGAATCAAATCTTTGCTAACATATGTACCACCTATCAAGTCGTTTACAGTCTGAGCTCAACCCATTTTTACCAAGTATGTATCAGTTGTAGGTACTAAGTCAACTCCTTCTGCTGGAATAGTTAGACCAACGGAATTCCGTTGGTCCAAATGTTCCGCCAGCTTTTTGTTGTAATAGGCAGTTAACTCTTTGGTTTTCCTATTTTCCAACCAATTATGCAATGTGTTGTGTTTCTCACAATTTTTTACACAGTTTAGTTGCATTAAAATAACCAGTGTTCTTGTCGATAATTAATTGAAAGTCTCCAAATAGCAGGTGGTAGTGGAATTTTCCTTTACATGATAGTAAAGGATTTTTTCACGCCCCCAACGGACGTTTCCGGTTCTGGTGTATGAGTCGGTTTCCCTTATAAGCAAAAATGGTGATGGATCCTCCTTGTACAAAAGATTTCGGAGGTAAAATAACCCCGCAATCGGATCTCCGGACAGGGGGCGCCAGCATCAAGATTTAACATATCCTTCTCGAATTTAGTGGCTCAAATTCTAACCTGATATCCGTCCACCATTTCCTCCAGGCTAACAGGCCCCAACTCCTATTCCTCACCGAAACCCAAATCAGTGTCAAACAGCCACCTTCAGCAATCACCTTAATTTCTCGGGGTATGAGCTCCTTACTTCCTTTAGGTTGCATGGAGGCGTCTGCGCGTACGTCCGTAGTAATCTACCTTGCACCAGACTCTCCAATTTAGAAGCTGGAAGAAAAGACATACTATCAATAAACTCTCTCTCAGGGCTGCAACTAAATTCATCTGTTGCATTTACCGGTCACCTTCTGACAACAACTTTGTCCAGCTCTTTGACTACCTTTATGAAAAAACCGATCATCTGATTTCTGAATATCCTTCCTCCGAGGTCCCTTTTCTTGGTGACTTCAATGTCTATAATAAGGAACGGCTAGGATCTTCAAAAACCAATTCACAAGGGATAGCAGCGGAGGCCTTTGCAGTCAGCAATTCTTTAGCCAATATGGCTCAGCCACCTACTTACTTTCCTCTCATCCCAACACACAGCTCAAATCCCTTGGATCACCTTTCTTACTGCAAATCCTGAATGATATACGCATTCTTTCTGAGACAAAAAACTAGTTTAATAGCCACATCGAAAACAAAGTCCTCTTAAGCTCCAGCGGCAGCAAACCCTTCTGGACTATTGGGAATAATTTCTGCAAGAGCACGTTCCCACCTCTTGTCTCAGGGGATGAAATTTTTTCTACCCCCCTTGCCACGGTGAATCCCAGATTGTTGCTTTAGACATATCCAAAGCATTCGACCAGGTCTGGCACGCAGCGCTGCTTAATAAACTTGCGGCCTATGGCCTACCACCAAAACTCTGTACCTGGAGAGCAAATTTCCTCTCCAACCGAAGCATTTCTGTTGTCGTGGATGGCCATTCCTCTAAACTGTGTCCAATTAATGCAGGAGTTCCTCAAGGTTCAGCTTTAGCCCCTACTTTGTTTCTTCTCCACATCAATGACCTCCACTCTAGCAATCTAACCCAGTTGACAGTTACGCGGACGACATCACCCTCCACTCAAATATACAATATTCTAAGCCTGTTCCTTTAGCCCAATTAGTTGAGGATCGCAGACTCATGGAGGGTTCCGTCTCCGTGGATCTCCAAAAAATATTAGACTGGGGAAGTAGAAATCTTGTACAATTCAACCCCACCAAATCTCAGTCTTGCTTTCTTTCTCATAAGAGATACACCAGCCCTAGACCCGTCACAATGAAAAACCACGTTATTCGATGTAATGAGTCCTTTTCACTTGTTGTCATTTCTGTGGATCGAAATCTGAAGTGGCACCAACATGTCACATCAATTGCAGCTGCTGCTAAGTAATTGGGTTTCCTCTTCCGGGCTCACAAATATTTTTCACCAGTTAATCTCTATACCTTATATACTTCACAAATAAGGCCAAACCTCGAATACTGCTCCCACATATGGGGTGCTGCTGCAACTTCTACACTCGCTATCCTGGACTCCATTCATAAGAGAGCTATACGCCTCATCGGTGACCCTAACCTCACCCAGAGGCTGCAATCTCTTGCCCACCGACGTGCCGTTGGTAACCTCTCTCTTCTATAGATATCTGTACGGGCACTGCTCAGTTGAGCTTTCAACCATAGTTCCTCCACCTGCTGCACCCAACAGATCTACCAGGGGAACAGAGCGAATGCACCCTTTTATTGTCCAGGTCACCAGACATAGAACATCTTGTTATGCCCGCTCTTTTGTACCGAGGACTTCCAAGTTGTGGAATTCCTTGCCGGCACATAAAAAAAAAATAGACCATACCAGAAGTTATCTTTAATTTCCTGGTAACACACATCACTTAATGTAGCCACTTTAAACACACTACTAAACACTTAGATTCTCTAGAGCAGACTGAAGAACATCTTAGTTCTAAGACAACTAAATTTTGAACGAGCTTAAGATTGTGTGTACGACAATTTACAGATGTTGACAGCGCTTTACGGCTTAAAACTGTATTTATTAATATTTATTTCCAACCACATCTGAGGTTGATATACGTTTACTGTCTAATATTTTAATAGGCTTGACGGTACATACTCCAATATTTTCAGGTTCAACCGTATTACCTTTGGTGAAGTATTCTTCAGCTGCTTTTGTTAGTGTTGAAATAAAATAATCCCTTTCCCACGAGCCAGATGAGAATGGTTTATTTGGGTTTGGTGGATACGGACTTGTATTTACAATCTTAATTATTGGAATCAATCCAGCAGCGTTTGATATACCAATTGCAACACTTAGAGATGGGTTAACAGTATACCTGTTTCCAACAGCATTCTACTTTCTTGCTTAATCTCAATAATATACTGCCGCATAGCTGCATCAACTCCACCCCAATAACAATTTTCACAAACACTGTTATTAGCAGGTCTGAAGGACTCAGGACCATTGTTAACATCGATACCATACATGTTGACCAGAACAAGTACACTACTATAATTACTAAGAATAGTTATTCTTAGTAGTTATAGTAGTGCACTTGTAAGCAGATTGTAAACTAAGATTGATGTGCTTGCATGTCACTCGATGTTTTTTATATTTATATCTCCACTTTTGATTTGTTTCTCATAGGAAACAGTTTAATGAAATCACACACTGGAAATGACAACTATTAACAGGAAATGAGAGCTACTCATGAGGTCATTTCAACCACAGTAGAAGAAATAAGATTGCTTACAGGGTCGCTTGTCGGAAATGTTAAAGATAACGAAAGTTGGAAACAATGTGGTTGTTACCACCAGATGGGGTGTAAAGTTGGTTCGCCTCCACGTGGTGCACCCTGGATAGCGTCTACTATTAGACGTGAACTAAATGAACTAACCAAACCGTAACCTTCCTAGTCATGTCTTAGGAGGGCCGGGAATGCTTGCCTTAATTGGCCGGCATTGCGAGGAGAGTCCTCTATAAAAAACCCACATCGCAAGGTCGTTGGCGGGTTGGTGCCGAGGCGATGATGCTTCTGGCCGATATGGCCGAGCATTGGCAGGTTGGTAATTCTGTCGCTAACGTTAACCCTCCCCAGGGAAACCGGGCGACCTCCCTGTGTAAATGCCTATTCATGGGATGCGGGGCTCTTCCATGGAGGTCTATTTTCCCTTGCTGCTCGTGGGACCAAACATGGACACGACTTACACAGACCCAATAGAGGAGGTGGCAGGATTCAACCTTCCACTGGAACCTCCAGAGGGTAAAAACAGGGGAAAGGAAAGTCCACCCCTAGGACGACTACCAAAGGTAGACCCTCCTAGAGGAAGCTTGGTTATCGAGCTCCTAAATAGGAGGAGGAACCTGCACCATAATTCCCTTTTCCTTTAAGCTCCTTAACCTACTCCTTTATCCTCTATACACTCCTATATTCCTACCCCAATGCCCACCAACTTAAGGTGCATTCAAGCTAATCTGCATCATGCTAAGGCTGCGACATACCTCCTTAGCATGAAATTAAAGGAAGAGCAAATAGATATTGCTCTTCTCCAAGAGCCCTGGACCGCTAATTCGGAACGAACTAAAGGGCTGGGTAACACTTCTGGTAAGATAGTAGAGGTGGGCTCTGGTACTAAACCCAGAGCCTGTATCTGGATCAGAAACAACTTGCAGTATTTTACACTTTCAGAGTACTGCACCAAGGACATGGCATCCATCCATCTCGTGATCACATCCGGGGGGACCAGGCTGGAAGTAGTGGCCTGTTCGGCCTATTTCCCTGGAGACAGAGATGCAGAACAACCACCTCCAGCAGAAGTGCGGAAATTGATCGCCTACTGCAAGAGGAACAATTATCACCTCGTAATGGGGTGTGATGCGAACTCCCATCACTTGGCTTGGGGGAGCACGGACACTAACAGACGAGGTGAATCATTATTTGAATACATTTTAGGGGAGGAGCTGGTTGTCAACAACATAGGCTCGGAACCCACCTTTCTTACAGCTAACCGGAGAGAGGTTTTAGATCTTACGATCAGCTCAAGGCTTTTGAGCTCAAAAATCCTCAAATGGAGGGTGTCGTCTGAACCCTCATGTTCAGACCATGCCCATATCCTATTTGAAATTAAAACAGGCCCTAGACCTGTGTTAGAGTATCGGGACCCGAGGAGGACGGATTGGGAGGGATACAAACAGTCTCTCGCCGGCAGACTTGGGTCCGCAATCCCCACAGTGAGGGATCGTGATGAGATCGAGATTGCGGCCGAACAGGTTAGGGAAGCTGTGGTCTCTGCCTATCACGAAAACTGTCCACTGAGGTCAAAGAGAGACAGTCGGGGGTCTACTTGGTGGAATAATAACCTCGATAAACTACGAAGAGAAGTTAGACGTCTCTTCAATCGTGCTAAGATTACAGGCAACTGGGAGCAATATAAAACTGCTCTAACGCATTATAATAAAGAGATCAGGAACGCTAAGAGGGAGTCCTGGAGGAGGTTCTGCGGGGACATTAATAGTGTGCCCAGCAGCGCCAGAATCCACAGGATTCTCTCACGCGACCGTGTACAGGAACTGGGATCGATAAAACGACCAGATGGTTCCTTTACTGAATCTCGGAAAGAAACGTTAGAGCTCTTAGCACACACACACTTCCCAGATTGTCTGATCCTGAGCAACGGTGAGGTCCTACCAGCTGAGGGACGATCTAAACGCCCCCAAAGGGAGGACTGGCTAGTTGCTCGGAGAATAGTTACAGCCTCGGCAGTGGAGTGTGCTGTGAATCATTTCCAGCCATTCAAGTCGCCAGGGGAGGATGGGGTGGTACCGGTCCTACTACAAAAGGGACTGGAGATTCTCCTACCCTTCCTTATCAGGCTGTTCAGAGCCAGTCTGGCCTGGAACTATATTCCTTCCAGCTGGACGGTGGTTAGGGGGGTTTACATTCCCAAATTGGGACGTAATGACCTCCTACCTACTTCACTGAGACCTCTCAGTATTACATCATTCCTCCTGAAGGGATTGGAAAAAATACTGGACGGACACATTAGGGGGAACATCTTACCCAAGAACCCCCTAAATACCCACCAGTATGCCTATCAAACTGGCAAATCAACTGAGTTAGCGCTCAATAACCTCGTCGAGAAGATCACACACTCTCTGGAAAATGGAGAGGTTGCGGTGGCGGCATTTCTCGACATAGAAGGAGCATTTAATAATGCATTACCGATCTCCCTCTACGAGGCCACTATCGCTAGGGGGGTGGAACCTACCATCTGTGGCTGGATCGGAAACATGCTGCACAATCGGACCATTATTGCCTCATTACGGGGAGAGGTGGTCAGCGTTAGGGCTGCGAGAGGGTGTCCTCAGGGGGGCGTTCTATCCCCCCTGTTGTGGTCCCTCTTTGTGGACGACCTGCTGGCTATCCTCGGACTCTGGGAGGTTGAGGTCCAGGCGTATGCGGATGATCTTGTCATAATGGTTAGAGGCAAATCTGAGGAGGAACTGTCTAGTACTCTTCAAGAAGCACTAAATGTAGTCAATGATTGGTGCCGTAGGGAACAGATGTCTGTGAACCCTCGCAAAACGATCATTGTCCCGTTCACCAGAAGAAGAAGGTTGGACAAATTAAAACCACCTAATCTTATGGGGGAAAACATTCCATTTTCGGACCAAGCAAAATATCTGGGAGTTATCCTAGATAAGAAGCTCAACTGGGACAGACAGTTAGAAAATGTTATCCGCAGGGCTAAGATGTCCCTGTGGACCTGCCGGAGAATCTGTGGGAACAACTGGGGAACAAACCCCCAACAGATGTACTGGCTCTATGTAGTGGTTATCAGACCTATGATAACATATGGAGCCATAGTTTGGTGGCCTAAGGTGCTACGTGGTACCGCGAGGGCCAAACTGGCTCATCTACAGAGACAAGCATGTCTGATGATAACGGGAGCGATAAGCACCGCACCATCAGTCGCTCTGGAGGTCCTCCTCAATATTCCCCCACTTCACATATGGTTGGAGAGGGTGGCGAGGTGGACAACGTACAGACTAAAACAAACGGCAGATAACATGCCGAGGGAAGTCAGTCTGAGGGGGTCCGGACTCCTTGATGACAGTGATTGTCACAGGATTCTGGGAATGGTCTCAGACTTGATGCCTACAAAGATCAGCAGAGATCTGTCTTTCAAGACCGTCCTCCCGGAAAGGGAGGACTGGGACCGGAACCAATCGACCCTGTTGAGAGCGGACCTCTGCTGGTACTCTGACGGCTCCAAAACCAATATGGGAGTAGGAGCCGGCGCATATGGGGGCAGCACCGATGCTAGACTATCAGCTAGCCTCGGCAAGTACGCAACCATACACCAGGCAGAAGTTTATGCCATCGAGATGTGTGCAAAGGAAAGCTTAAAAGACCTATGCACAAACAAATCGATAAAGATATTTGCAGATAGCCAAGCTGCAATAAAGGCTCTTGGTTCCTACCGTTGCAATTCAAAGACGGTATGGAGTTGTAAATCTGCCCTTAACGAATTGGGCAGCTGTAATGAGGTGTCGCTGGTCTGGATACCGGGTCACTCGGACCATGATGGCAACGTTGCGGCAGACGCGCTTGCCAGGAGTGGTGCCCAGTGTGACTTTGTCGGACCAGAACCGGTGCTGGGAATAACATCTTGCACAGCAAAACGCACCTTAAAGACCTGGACAGATAGAAGGACAATTCAATATTGGCAAAATCTTCCAGGATTAGCTCACTCTAAGGCCTTCATAAATGGCCTGTCTGAGTCAAGGGCTAAGAAACTTCTAGAGTTGAACAGACAACAACTGAGTACTCTAGTCGGCCTGTATACAGGACACTGTCGTTTGCGGCATCACATGCACCGTATTGGGATCGGTCAGGAGACCGAGTGCCGGCTGTGTATGGAGGATGACGAAACAGCAGAGCACGTGCTGTGTTCCTGTCCGGCAGCGGATAGGACTAGACACCTGCTCTTTGGCAAGGTAAAGCTTGCTCCAGAGGATCTGGATCAACTTTCGCCCGCAAAGGTTATCGACCTCTGTAGGAGGCTGGATTTGTTGGGCGAAATATAGACATTAGGCGTGAGCCACAATAGACCTTATGGTCGCGGTGGAGGGACCGATATGGACCACTCACAAACTAACCTAACCTAACCTACCACCAGATGTTATACCTTCTTGCCAACTCTACCAATCGGTATGCAGCTATCTGTCTCCTAACAGTTAGGTTTGCGTATGCGTTAGTGGCCATTTTTGAATTCTACTCATCAAGAATAAAATGATATCAAACATGATACCTCTACCCCAAAAACTAAAAAAGTTGGTTTGCGCATGCGCATATGTCATATTTGAATTCTGTTTGCCGAGACGAGTAACGTGACACCAAAAATGTAGGGGTTAACTTAAAAACTAAAAAGTTTGTTTGCGCATGCGTCAACCGCCATATATATATATATATATATATATATATATATATATATATATATATATATATATATATATATATATATATATATATATATATATATATATAT
Organism: Tillus elongatus; assembly: GCA_964006375.1. Classification (NCBI taxonomy): domain Eukaryota; kingdom Metazoa; phylum Arthropoda; class Insecta; order Coleoptera; family Cleridae; genus Tillus; species Tillus elongatus. The sequence continues at coordinate 94,380,549 of OZ023265.1, read as the reverse complement.
ATATATATATATATGCATTATGTCTTATACGCCTCCAAAATAGATACTCGTTCAAAGAACTCGCCTCCAAAACCGGAGGCGACTACGAAAAATCGGAGGCCAATACGTATCGATGAGTATAACGTCTAAATCATGATCTATTCATCATTAAAGGGTGAATTTCAAATTTTTGATCGGAGGCCATTTGACAAGTTATACATATACAGTTACACAAACCAGTTCACGGTACGTTTAACAGGTGGCGTCACCGTTTAATACACATATACACTTCAGTAGGCTTTTCCTCCGAGTATTTTGCATACCAATACGCCTCAGAAATGTTGCAACAGTGTACGGGGGTCTGTTGCGTGTGCTAGCGTGAGAGAGTTGGCCTCGAAACAGGTCCTTTGTCACAAAAAACGGAGGTCTGTTGGTACGATGGGTTTCGCTAAAATCGATAAACGTATATATCTGTTAACTCTTCAATATTTACCTTACTACTCTATATTAGTGACTAGCTTTTGCTTAAGGCTTTGTCCCTTGGCGTTTTGTTTACTGTTACATACAGTTTGCACCCTATTCCCGTTAAACAGAAAAACTGTAAAGTATTTTTTGCACACTTCGCATTGAATAACTATATATAAATAAAAATTATTGAAACGAAGACTTCGGAATCGTACATTTAGTTAACTGCCAATTTTTGTCAAAATAACTTTATTCGCTGTAGAAATTTACTATTGTATTATATGTGGGTATTGATAATGTGAGCCTCGGTGGTTCAGAGGTAAGAACGTGTGCCTCTGAACCGAAGGGTACTGGGTTCGATCCCAGGGTTCTCCTTTTACTTTTTCAGTACAAACTGTAACATTGACATCAACCGAGGGTCTGACATTGTATTTGAGCAAGTTGAATGTATGCACGTTCTGCCCTTCAGAGGGGGCTTAATGCCGTCGGTCCCGTGTCCATGCGATGTTGGGCACATTAAAGATCCCTACCTTCCTTACAGAAAGTCAGAGGTCCGGCAACATTTCCAGGATGATGAGGTGAAACTGCTTCTTGGCGTCGGTGATTGGTCATAGTCGCGGAATTAGGCCGACGTTAAAGAAACAAAACACACACGTTGTAAATGTGATAATTGAGATTAAAGTGTGTGTGGTAGTACTGTAACTTGACATTATGATAATGCAATTAAAACTTGAACTATTACGCAAAATAACAGTTAACTTATTGACATCAAATTCAAAAACATGAGCTTACTAATAATTTTAAAAGTTAGAGCAATTAAAAAAAAACGTTAAAAAGCATCAAATAAATTTAAGGCTTTTAAATATATGAGTATCAAAATTGTTTATTACCGACAGCGATATAATGCTAAAACTTCTACTTACATATCTACGAGTACACATACAAAGATTCGAAGTGTGTAATATAAAATTAAGTCAGTTGCTAAAGTTGATGCTTAGAGCAAGTAAACTGTTTCATTACTAATTTACTAGTACATATTGTTAACAGAGTTTTTATCAATTTGGCGGCAACTTAAAATTTTCTTCATAATCGTGTATTTAAAGGCCAAGAAACTGTTATTATTATTTTACCTTTTTTAAGGCTGTTTACCTACCTGTTTTAAAATATTGATTAAAATATTTTTTGTTTTATCCTCACACGCTGTTCCAATCACCACGCCATTAAAATAAGATAATAGGCACGATAATTTTCGAATGAATTAACAAATAGTCTTCGATTTTTATCTGTCTGAGAATGCTGTCAAGCAGCGAAAGTAGTCGCAGAAACGTTGAAGAACATCCGAGAACATCTAGAATTCATAAGGGGCTCTTGCTCCAGTTAGCTTACGCGCTGGCTACACCCTTCACCTACAGAAACGAAAGCCAACAAGCCAGAGAAGTAGTCTCCAAGTCTGTATGTAGTATGGACCAGTTTAACCAAGTAAGGGCAACAACAATCAATCAATTGTATTTATTACTATTTAGGCAATTAACAATTTTCTAACAAAAAAAAAGACAAACATCGTCTTGGCGACTTTTTTAGTCATAATACTTTACTGTTATTATGGCATTATCAATATGTGTGAAAGTATGTTAGCGGTGACAGAAATTTGTTTTTTTTTACTGCAACGGCGTAAAAAGTGTCAAAATATATAGAAAATCTGATTTGGAAACGAAGATTTTTTGTGTCTGTCTGGCTGTTAATAGGCACGATAATTTTCGAATGAATTGACGAATAGTCTTCAAATTTGGTATACAGTTAGAACCTGACAAACGAACGGTTGGTATTGTTTTTTGGGTAAAATGGCTCCAGGACGTAGGGGATGAATGACGGCTGATGTGATGGAAATTGAGTTTTTTTTTCGTTAAAACTCGAGTTATATAACGTTTTAGGTTTCTTATAACAAAACTTTCAATTTCATCACTCATATGGTATTCTGTGATGAAATTGAAGTAGGGGTTGAATGTGAAGGGGTGGAATATGAATTTAGTTTGGAAACAGTACTGACATTAGATTATTAAATGTACGTAGAATTTAGTTCCTCCTTTCATTCTTTTCATCGAGAAATCCACATTTTACCATAAAATTGTAATGGGGTTGTGGTTTATAGTGTGAATTCGGCACTTGTGTGGTGACACGAAAGTATAACAGAACAGTAGAATAACTAGGAAAGTTCAAGTCGCAAAGAAAAAAGTTCCAGACCAGAGCTCGAGGTTTTTTCCTGGCTATCTGATGATTACCTTGAATTTGATATTGACTTTCTAGGCCGAATCAAGGTCCACTTCATATTTCAGATAGGGGTTGATCATGTAGAGGTGGGAAATTAAATTCTGTTCTAATTTAGCAATCGACTTTAAATTTGATACACCTAATAATCTGAATTATATGTGAATAAAATTGCTTCAGAAAAATGGAAAAAAATAGGGGGTTGATAAAATTTTGAGTAATATATCGTTTTAGAAGTTAATAAAAGCCTTTCTGAGGAGAGTAGACTTTGACGGCGATGTGGAAGTTATGACTTAATTTGCATCACTATTTTATTTATGTATTAAAAGGAATAAAAAAAAATATGATAAAAGTTGTTATACTTTTCCAACTCTTCAGCTGGTTTTGTAAATGTGTTCCTTTATATAGGTTTTGGTGCTTTAGGTTTTTAAACACAAATTTAGATTGATTAGTTAGTTAAATTAAGCAGGTAGAATTGTGGTTTTATCACCAAGGGTTACGAAGTGTATGTGGAAACAAAAACAATAATTATTTGGGTTACAATTTATTGATATTCAGGTAGCAAAACAAAAATAATTGCATACTAAGTAACTAAAAAAAGAAATTCTATATATTGTGCACACATAACTATTTTTTTCGGAAGGTATTATATACGAAGGCTTTGATGCGAACCCAGTCTTTATTATAAAATATAGTGGGGTATTTTGTAATTATTTCCAGGCATTCACCCTTTTTTGGAACCGTTTTTGAGGTTATATTACTTTTAAAATACCTTTTAACCAGATTGGATTGCTCCTGGGTCCAGTGGGTTCTGCCCTTAATATTTTTTGATAATTTTCTTTTTTCCAGAACCTCCTCTTGTACGCCATCTAAAAATAAATAAATAGTAAGGGTTAAAAAAAACTTTTAAATTAGGTCTGTTATACTAAAATCTATAGAAACTTCAACTTGGGCAAGTTGAATATCTATACGTTCTGCCCTTCGGAGGGGCATCCCGTGGACCATGTAATGTTGTTCACGTTAAGGATATCTACTCTTTTTACCGAAAGGCAGGGGTTCGGCAAAAATTCGAGGACAGTGAGGTGAAACTGCCCCAGTGTCGGTGATTGCCCATAGTCGCGGAAATAATCCGAAGTTAAAAGGAAAAACTCACCTGTAACGTAAATCTGCTTTTATATTTTGTTAGTAAGGCTACAAACTGGAGTTTATTTGCAAGTGTACGTTTCCATTAAATGTAACTTTGATTTATCAGCGTTTACATTACATTTTTCTTTAAATTTTACAAAAAAATTATATAATAATTGTCGACTACCTAAATATATCTCCAATAAATAATTTATGCAATTATAATGAAAGGTGTTCAAAATATGCAAATTTTAGGCTTGAAGATGACGACTATTTTTGCAATCCTCTCCCACTACTACCACCGCTACCATCACGACTGTTTTTAATGGATTGCCTGTACGCTATTAATTTTTTATATTAAATAAATCTTAAATCCTAAACAATTTGTGTAGAATTAAACATTTAAATGTAATGATTTAAAGATCTTTGTATTGGAAGGTTATGTAGCTAATCATAGTTCTTTAAAAAAATATTAAAAAAAATAAAACTTATAAACATATAAGAATTTTAACGGACTCTAACGCACACACCTAAATTTTTTTCTGAAAGTCTTATTGCCAATATTGGCGAATACTCTCAATAAAAATGCCATAAAACGGAAATTTACAAATGCTATATCTACCTTCTTTGTTCTTGTTGGAAAACTTCACTGACATCATATCAAAAACAAAGTCACTTCCCTCGTCATCTAACTCTTCTTCTGCAGCTTCCTCTTGGGGGGTCAATATCAATTTCACTTAAGGATTTACCCTTATATGCATCCACACCTTTTTCCATAAGTAGTAAAAGCTTGGATATTTTAGCAGTTTGGTAAATATCTTGTGGTAATCTGTTTTCAATAACTTAATTATTCATAATGTATAAATTTTTTATAAAAGAGCAGAAGATCAAAACACATGGGAAGAAAAATCACTTTTATTATGAGCCAAGTAATTTAGAATTATTTGGTAGGTACTTGAGTCACCACACGTTGATTTAGTTAAATTGTAAAATCGACAAGACGCAAAAATGAACAGCTCAAATAATACTAGCATATTAATTTTTTTCATGCAAGATATCTTCAGTTGTTAAAAATATTACCAATGATATTAAAAGAATTATTTTTGTGATCACTTTGCCAATTACCACAAGTTAAATGCTTGATCTAGAGCAATTTTGTATGGTTATTACAACAAATTAGAAACTAAAGACTTACTTATAATATTCGTTGTGCGTTTTTTCAGTATGTCCCATGAAATGCGCAAATTGTTCTGTTTCCTCCTTGTTAAGATTTAGAATTTGCATTACTGTTGCTATCTGCTTTCTGAGTTTATTAGATGAAATTTGTCCAGGAAATTCTAGGTTGGCATTTTCAGCAAATTTTTGAATCACAACATCTGCTCTGGTCCATTTCTTTGTTCCAGGACATCCAAAGAGGTAAGGATTGTTTTCAGTAACTATGTGTGTTTCTGATCTAATTTTAATAAAAAAATCTATATATGTCTGTAAGTTTGTTGGAAACAAAATTGCTATGGGTCGACTTCCTTTTCCTCCCGTCACAATCCGTTTGTAATGTTTGGTTAGAGCTCTTTCTGACTCCGACAATGCTTTTTCGCACTCTTCCTGATAACTGAACTTATAGTTTGAATGTAGGTATCAAGTTTGGTGTATTGGACATCGCCAATTCTTTTTCTATTGAACAATATGGTCAGCGTCAATGAAGCATGAACTAAATTTTTAAATTCTTTTTTATTGTTGCAGTCAGTTTTAAGGGTAGTCATTGCCTTGTCAGCTACATTTGTAACATATTCCTTGAATCGTGTAACATCACGAGTTAAAGGTAAAATCATTGGCTTTTGCCATTGTTTTTCCTGCAGATCTTTAAATGCTAAGCTGCTTATTTCTGTGGTCCATTGTGAATCTATAAGCTCTTTAAAGCGTTTTGTGTCTTTTAATGTCTCTGCTTTATTAATAGAACCTGATACTGAACTATCCTCTTTTAAAATTAGTCGCATATACAGTTCACAGACTTGTTTTAACGATGTACCTATATGGGCAGATAAACTTGGTGATCGATATGTTTTGTTTTCTGGATTATATCCCCCAAGTCTTTTAGCACACTCAATAGCCATATCAAAGAATTTGGGTTTTAAAATATCTTGTAAACTATATTTTGAATTATTGGCTATTTTCCTGAATTCTCCTAAAAATCGAGCCAGCTCCCTCATTTTATTTGAGCAAACAGTTGCAAGTTGTTCCCTTTTATGCTTTTTTAAATAATTTTCCCCAAAATTACAAATCAGACTATCCGTCTTTACAGTAAACGATGTTTCATCGGCTTTCATTCTGCAAAAAACTTCATCTTTTACCCTTAATTTATGTGTCGTATTATTTTCATCTATTGCACAAGCAATGAGGGTCTGTGACGCTGCTAGTTGATTAATCCTACCTTCCGTCTTGTTCACATCTTTGAGAATACAAGTCTTCATGTGTCGTGATAAATAGCTTCTTTTTAATAATGCCTTGCATCGAGAACATGGATATAAATCTTCACTATTACCTGAAGTGGCATATTTTGGTAATACATTTCCTTTAAGATATTCTGAAAAATGGCCGGAGTTTCTAATGAGTCTGATAATTTTTTTTCTTTCAGTATGTCCTTTGGGATACGACAGCATTTCAGTTACTTCTTTGCATTCAGTGTGATTTCGTTCTAAGTGTCGTTCAAAGTTGGTCACTAATGTTAAACAAAATTTACATGTGGTCCTTTTTTTTTGCCGTTTTGTGGATAGCAGACTGCTAAAAAAATTAAATTCAAATGAAGCAAGTAACAGAAAAATAAAATAATAATTCAACTTACGACGTTATTTGGTTGCGGTGTACTTTTTAAAAAATTTTTGTTTGCAATATTTATCTTTTTTTGTTCTCCACTTTTCCCGTCTGTTTCCTGTAAGGCATTTTAATAGAGTAAGAAAAAATACGTTTGTCGGTTACCTAATTGAGTGTCAATACTAGATACCGACATATAGACTATTTCTCTGGCTTCACAAATGTTTGTTTTCTTTTCTGCATGTTCAGTATTGACGTACATCACATAGACATTTTGAAGACGACATATGTCATTTTTATTTTACTTTTAGTTTTTAAAGAATTTTTTGATCAGATCGTCATAACGTAACAGATTTTTCATTGTACTTGTCATGAACTAGTATAAATCAATTTAATTTTCTCTGGTCTGATGATGCTGTCATACAGCGAAACCGCGAAAATAATCTCCGTGTCTATATTTAGTATGAAACGGTCTCACAAAGTAAGGGCAACAACCATTGATAGTGTAAACAGTTACTATGCACTGCACTTTTTATATTTTACAAATACATAAATGGGTATTAGCTAAACAAATTAGATTGCTGCAGGTAAATATGTTTAACGGTGCTAGCAATCCATATAACAAAATAAATTAGCCATGCTAGCAACACATGACAAAAAAATGCTAAAAAATGCCCAACAATTCTATTTTTTTCCATTTTAAAGACTTCCATTCAATTAGTAAATTGTATATTGATTCAGGTGTTCCTAAAGTGTTATGACAGTGGCTTGGTACCGATTCCTGATGTAAAAATATATCAATTTAGAAAAGATTATCTATGAATGTTATATGGATTGCAATAGAACAGGTTTTTATATACACCATAAGGATTATTAAAACTTCATAAACACTTAAAAATATTTAATACTTGTAGCGCTCGCATAAACCGTTAATTTTGAAATATGTATTTTTTATTTGGTAGTATTTATAGCAGCAATACTTTTGCAAAATTTAATATTTGGTGACAAACTATGTTCAAGTTATGTGCGATCCAACTCTTGGGCAATGTGCCTTGTTCGTTATAAGTAAGATTTTACCGTCTTATTTACGCTTTAGGAATATGTGTAAGCCCACTGTCCCAACATTTTCGTTATAGTTTCATTATAGTCTCCGTAAAGAAATAATTATTGAAAGATGGTTCTATAGGCATATGGTTAACTAAGTCGTGGGTTCTCTGTAGACGTTACCTACTATCTAATAAATAAGAACATAAAAATATGTGATTAGCACTCACAATATTGTCAGGCAGCCAGGTACTTTGTTGGTTCATATTATCTACTATATTTACTTTATGCGGTTTTCGACTAATATCCAATATTTCCTAAAACAAAAGGTATATACTTAAAAACTAAAAGTCATAGAAACATTTTGCGTCCTCAAATGGCGCGTTTTGTTAACATTAGTATACATTTTCGCGTAACTTAACAGATCGGCGTTATATTTAATTTTGCCGAATGCAGAATACCGAATACCTGTTCAACGTCTTTGAGCAATGTTTACATATTAGTCAAGCCAAGTTCCCAACAACTTTTACTCTTGTGATTAACCAACTTTTTAGTTATTTAGACTTTTAAACATTCCGATAGCTAATTTTTTAATTATAACTTTACTTCAAATTACAAGGATTGTACGTATGTACTAAAAAGGTTGTGGTTAGCTCCTGTTTTCTACAATGAATTTTTTTTCATGAATTTCGTTAAAAAATTGTTTCATCAAAACTTTGCCAAACATTCTTTCACACTAAAATTCAAAACGAATTTTTTTTGCAAGAAAATTTTGAAATTTTTAAAAACGTTTTGTCAGAAAATTCCAAAGTACAAGAACATTTTGTATATAAACATTTGCTAATGAAATAAGTTAAAATTAATACAGCCGTAGACTAAATATCATATTAACATAAACCCAAAAACGCTTCGTTTCAAATAAAAAAGACGTTGAAGTTTTCGAAAAAGTAGCAAGTATTTGAACAGTTCAAACTAGCGGAGATAATTAAACCAAATTTGACGAATATTATCACCATATAGGCTGCCATATTCGGTCCTTATATAAAGTTTAACGAGCAACCAGAGACGGTGTTGTGGGGTTTCACTAATATTAAATTAGTAAAATTATTAAGACGGCTCTGTCAAAAATTAAATTTATTATTTTTTTATAAAGAAGAGGTTTATCGTCCACAAAAAGTGTTTGCTTACATGTTTCCGTATCTGCCACAGTTACGTGCTAAATAAGCTGTTTAATTACTAAATCTCGAATATTCCCCGTAATTTTTTTACATGTTTAATACAAAAAAATAAGTGGCAAATAGAATATCGCTCTTGACCTAATGAATGCTTATGGCTGTACCATTTACTGTGAATTCGAGAAATATTTCTCTGGCAGCCTATACGCTGATAATGTTTACAAACTTGGCAATTTTAGTTACTTTTGGATGCAAAGATGGCTATATCTCAGTTAGTTTTGGATTCAGATATACTATCATTGAATTCAGGAACTTGGCGGCTATTCACTATTGTCGAAATATTCAGCATGTTAAATTTTAATCAATGCGGGTTTGAATTGTAACTTATGAAAAACACAGTTAAATAGGTATACTAATGATGACTTTGGGCTTTCACAGCTGATGTTGTTAGAATAGTAACTTAATTCCGGGCTGTCTTGCCGTGGTCGAACTCACCATGGCAAAACCACCCTTTGCATTCCAAGGTATAGTAATAATAACCATAATGAATAATAAGTGAAGTAATGAGTTCATAATAATATATATTGATTATGGTTATTATTACTATACCTTGGAATACTAACTGTGTTATTACTTAAAAAATTTAAAGTATTATTTGCGTACTTTGTTGTTACACTTGCTTAATTTAATAAAAGACATAATAAATAAACACAATTTTACTATACCGACCTTCGTCGTTTGCAAACAGAACATATCATTTGTATCATTTAAATCTGATAGCGGATAGCTAGTAGTGCTACTACTTTCTAATCTGTTAGATTCTATAGTGTTCATATCTGGAAGATAAGACGGGTCGTTTCTCGAATCATCCGAGTATATATCAATAGACACGCTTAGCGATGGGGGAGGAGGGCTACTATCGTATCCATTACCTGTACAAAATTTAATTTAAGCAGTTATACGTATAAACATTATAATGTAAAAAATGTCTTAGGCTTCGCATTAGTAGTGTAATAGTGTACAACAAAACTCTTTCGATCATTATTCATAAAAAAAATCACTTGAAACTTTACTTTTTACATGAACAAGATTTGGAAAAGACTTAAAATTTATGTAAAAAAAGTTATTCTGATCGTTTTTTCAAAACACGTAATCAATTTGGAGACCTATGATTTTCTACATATTTTTTATATCAAGGCAATGTAGAAATAAAAGTATGTTAATTCAAAAAAGTAACGCTAAGTTTAATATAAGCTTGAAGGTGGAACACATTTTATATTGTTGACAATAAACTAAAATTTATAATTACAGATTTTTTTCAACCTTAAGACTTGACAATATAACGTAGGACGTAGGTCCAAAAAAAATCACAAACAGAAATTTCTTTCTATAATAATGTATAACAGATAAACAATTAGTTACTAATACTATTACAACTAATATTACTGATTTAGTTTTGCTTTATAGAAAATAATTTAAGCATGTTGCTATACATGTATTAAAGTACTTCGTTGAATAAAAAAAATCAAATTTTAAAAATCAAATGCCAATCGGGTCAAACTGTGAAAAAATAGGGATGCAAATATAATATTATGACATACTATTTACTGTTTCCGGTTGTTCTGTTAGGGATGGTAACGTTCGGGCCAAATGTACGAGATATTGTCCCCTAGAAAATAAATAATTACCTTGTGTACAATAAGCTTACTAATTAAATATCTGAGTTTAGGTTTACGTACCTGTTCATTGTTGGTTCACTATTACGCGTAAAGGAATTTCACCGCTCACCGTGCGCTACACGATACAAGTAAAAAATAAATATAAATAAATAGACTTCAATATTTGGGAGTCTATTTTAAGGCGATATTTACCGGTTCCAGACAAATAATAGGGCCTGAAATATAAAAAACAAGTAAAACGCTCAAGGGCAAGATACCTTAGCAGTAAGCATAAACTCAGTATGTAGATTTGTCAACACTGTTGGTGCCGTATACGTATGATACGTGCACCGAAGTAAACACAAAAGGAGTTGTTTTCAACGATCTATATATGGAGACGTGTTACATTTAAAAATGTGTCAAAAAAAAGTATAAAATAAATCTAATTAATTCTTACCCCTCTCCTGTTGCCTTTAAAGATACTTATTATTACAAGCTTAATCTGCAAAATATACATAAAAAACATAATGATATATCATGGAGGCCTGGGTGCCTTTTCGGTGGGTGGAGGTGACAAAGATAGCTGTGCACGTATATATATATATATATATATATATATATATATATATATATATATATATATATATATACGTCATGACATGTGAAATCAAAATGGTAGAACCTGAACAGCTGGTATAATCGGAAGTGGAAAATATTATATATGTATATATATATATATATATATATATATATATATATATATATATATATATATATATATATATATATATATATATATATATATATATATATAAGGTGTTTTAGATTGATTTAAACGCCACATATCACAGCCCCCGTACATGCTAGAAGAAAATTTTTTTCAATAACACTTTACATGGTGGATCCAAAGTGTCTCTTGAGATAAACTTAATTTTTTTTTCAATGGAACACTCTGTACTTTATCCAGGATTCGAATTTTTTTTCCATTCTTAGTCAAACATTTTTCTCATTTCATTGGTTTTCGAGGGAACCCAACAAAAAGGGGTTTGCATGATCCTTTCAATAATGATTATATTTATCAGCAATGACAGCATCACAACTATTATGTCAGATCAAAACTGTTGGTTCTGATGTCTGCGTCAAACTTTTTAAACTATGCATTATGAACAAGGAGGAGGTTAGTGGCCAACGAGGTTGCCTGACCTGACACATTTTTTATGGGGTTATGTAAAAGACGTGGTCTATTTTGTGCAACCAAGAAATTTAGAAAATTTTATGAACAAAATTACTCGTGCCTGCAGGGAAATTTTGCCTCAGGTTATGCATGCACTGTGGAGCTTATTAGAAGGTATAACGTTTGCCAAACAGAAAATGATCTCCAGTTTGAGCATCTTTTATATTTTACTTTGTCATCCTTAGCAATGTTAGTTATATTTTTGTGAGTACTTTTAAACAGCTTAGTTAAGGGAATTACAAGAAATTGTAATTTTTTGTTACTGGAAAGCAGTTCGAGCCAAAAAAGAGTAAAACACCTTTTTTTAATATAAAGTATAGCACTATTTTGAGAATAATGTTTGTTTTTCAAAAATGCAGCGGCGTATCGTATTTTTATTTAAAATAGTCAAGGTCATATTTATGGGGATGCGGCTGGTTAAATGTCAAAATTCGTTTTTCTCCTCAAATATGGGTCTCTAGCCCTAATTTAAGGGCACCAAATGTCACAAAAATTCATAATCTACTTTGCAGTTTAGGCATCTATCAATAATATAACAAACAATATAACAAACAAATAGTATTTCAAAAACAAAGCAAAATGGACCAATGTTTATAGATATTTTTCCTCTTTAAATTATCGACAGATTAACACCCTTCATTACTGACATCACGTTATGTAGTAACCTGAATATTAGAAATATGTATGAATTAGTAAAAGGTAAGTTTGGTGATTAGGGTTCAAAGGATTTAAGAAAGGTACAACATGTACGTCACGCATACGCTATATTTATGTATTAACATATACAATGTTAGTCAAAAGTATGGAAATGCAGTCATATTTCCTGAGATAATTGTTCTAAAACAAAATATTAAAAGTACAAATTTTTGACATAGTTTTTGCTACAAACTGGCCATATTCAAGTTTCCCTAGCGTAAACAACTTGGTTGCTGTGACAGCTATTTTTTATAAATGGCAAAATATGATTTTTTTTCCATTTACGGAAGGAACATCTCCTAAAATTCGGCACTATATTCGGCAATTTAATTGGGTTCCATAAGAAAAAATTTCGGGAAGCAGCAAGTGCGTTATGGTAGCGAATTTTAGTTAAATGCTTCAAATTTGTATAACTCAATTTTATAAAGCTAGAAAATTAAATTTTAGTACGTGGTAAGATATTTACGAGGGCAACATATCAGCCAAGTTTCATATATATATATATATATATATATATATATATATATATATATATATATATATATATATATATATATATATATATATATATATGTATATTCAAACTGACCTTTCGGGTTCTAGGGGCACAAATTCGCGCTCAGTTGAATAAATTGTCTCACTATCGATACCTCTCTATTAGCGCATTTTAAAAATAAAAATTCGTTAAAAATAAAAAATTACCTTCGTTTGGACTCCATTAATCAATTTCTTATCAAGTTGCTCATTGGAAAAATGTTATAGTATTTGTAGCTGTCAATTTTAAACATTGTTATCTGTCAGTTATCTGCAGTTTGTAATACTTTAGAGAGCTTCACATCAGAAAATTGAGAACTTGCACAAATAATAAATATTATTTTTATGGCAGGATTCAGTGAAAAGCAAAGAATTGAAATAATAATGATGTTGGGCTACGGCGACAGAAAACGTAATTATAAAGAATTGTACATGCTTTTTCATTTATTTGGTCACAAATTAATAAAGAGCATGTTTCCAAAATATTTAAAAAAATTAACTAAACTGGTAGTGTCAAAGATAAAGCAAGAATAGGAAGACCCAAAACGGTTGTAGCTGGTAATAAGGGGTTAGATATATTGTTGCCTTTTCTTTATACACATGAAGTTGCTATGTTATACGGTGTTTCACAAAAATTTGTGGTAAATTTGCCAAACATAAAGGAATATTTTGACCCATACAAAGTACTGCTGGTACAATAACTTGTAGATTGCAATTTTGAGAGGCGTCTTGAATTTTATATTATTATAGCAAAGTTAATGATAATCCGGACCTGGTAGAAACATTATTTCCCAGATGGAGCTACGTTTACACTGTATTGATTTGTTAATAAACAAAATTATCGTTATTGGGCTCAACAGAATCTACATTGGATGCTGGAGGCTCAAACCCAGCGACCACAAAAAAAATAATTTATATAATAAATAAATTATACTAGACAGTAGTAATACTGGACCGTTCTTTATTGAGGGTAAAATATTCAAATTTTTTAAGAGAAGAAATTCTACCATAGTGGTTGCAGTGCGCTCAGTTAATGAAGTTTGGTTTGAGCAAGTCATTTTGAGAGAAGCGTGCTTCAATATTTGTCTACTGAGACAGGCCATTCAATCTGCAAGGCCTGAAAGTTAGAATTATTGACCAAGCAGGACTGATTGTGCATTTGAGCTTAATTAATCTAATAAAATTCTTTGAAACGCGAGTTCAATTACGTATTGATAATAACGGACAGCATTTTGAACATTTAGTTAGTTGACAATTATTATCGCTGTTTTATTTTATTTTTGTTTTGTCAGTTCCTTTTACAATAAAATAAAGGTAATAACTACCTTATATTCACTTTTATACTTTTTTTATGTTCTGGAAATTCGTTTTTTACGTTATGAAAACTGGTCCTTGTCAAGTTATTGACATTATTGGTTCGTCGCTGGTCAGATAGGGTGAGTTAAACTAACATAATTTTGTTTAGTAAAATGCAGATTTTTTGTGTTTTCTTGGATTTTATTACACATTTTTGGTCAGATTACGTCAGGTCAGGCTCACGTCAGAGTCGGGTTAGGTCAGGTAAGGTCATGCACGGTCAGGTCAAGTCAGGTCAGGTCAGGTCAGGTGGTTCAGGCCCGCAGGGGACAGTGCCCTCTATATAGGCGACAACAAAACTATAAAGAAGTTGGGGGACGTGGAGCAAAAAGCCGTGATGGAGGTGGGCGACCATTATTAAGAAGAAGTGTTGGTGCAAAATGCAAAAAAATTCGGAACAGAGCAAGTGCATTCTGGTAGCGAACTTTCATTAATTGCTTCACATTTGTATAAGAGAACTTTCTATAAACCTAACTTTCATTAATTGCTTCACATTTGTATAAGAGAACTTTCTATAAACCTAGAAAGTTGAATTTTTGTATGTAGTAAGGTACTCACGAGGGTAACATGTCAGCCAAATTTAATAAAAATGGATTTGTTATACCATCGATACCTCTCTATTAGCGAATTGTTTTTAATAAAAATTCGGTAGAAGGCTGCTTTTAGAAATCCAATCAAGATGTTTTAGCTGATTGAGCTTCTACATTTGCTTCCCCGCCCAGCATCTTTATTCCTCCAGGTCCCGTAACTTTCCAGCTCTGTAAACAGTTTTCAAAAATGTCGTTTGCGCTCATTTGCACAATTACCTTAAGTTTTTCTCAATTTTCGTGTAATTGAACCTAATTAGTTTTTTATAGTGGAGTATCGAGAACGAGACGTTATTTTCGAAAATACAAAAAAATCATATTGTGCCATTTAAAAAAAGGCTTAGTTGCCATAGCAACGAAGTTGTTTACGGTAGGGTAAATTGAATATCGCTACTTTTTAGGAAAAAATACCTCGAAAAACTTTGTAAAAATATTTATTTTTGAATAAGGAATATCTCAGGCAATACAAATTCATTCCATACTAACCCCATTAGGATATATATATATATATATATATATATATATATATATATATATATATATATATATATATATATATATATATATATGAATGTGTGTGCGTGTGTATCTATATTTATCAATATATCATATATGATATACACAATATTTTTGTAACTCCAAATATGAGTTCTGTGGGCTGTAATATGCATGAAATTGAAAGCCAATTTTTTCTTAACTCCAAAGTTGATACCCGTAGAAAGGGAATATTTAATGAAAATTCGCTAAAAGATAATCCTAGTTAACCCTGGGTCTTTTCAAAGTATGACATACTAGAGAGCAAAATAAAAATAATGTACTGTTATTCTTCGTCAATAACCTTTATGCGTGAAGCAGTAAAAAATTAACAAAAAGGCTATTCATGAAACTAGGGGGACAAGTCTCTTGGAAAAACAGGTTATCTGCTACACAAGAAGGGTAGTAAAAAATTACCAAAAAGGCTATTCATGAAACTAGGGACAAGTCTATAGGTTATCTGCTACACAAGAAGGGTTATATTTATCAGGACTTACACAAATTTCACCAAATAGTTGTCGGGTTTTACACACGCCTGATTTAAAAATGTGGCACAGGGGTGGTTTTTGTCAGTCAATTTTAAGAAACCCGACAATTTTAGACATACGTGCTCAATACATGCATATAGTATGTATACCAGGACAGAAAATAAGTTTGTGAGATTAATTATGGGGTGGTTAATTCGAAAACCACGTGTCTTAATTATTGGGACGCGTGTATGACCCGACAAGTTTGGGAAAGCCCGAGAAATGTCCATGTATGTGGTTTCTCCCCATAAGTATATGGACACAAACATACGCATGCACACGCACGCACATTCTTTTATATATGAGTGTTACAAAAAAGTTTCATAGTAGGTATATAGAACGTTCATTTTTTTTGGTGCACAGTGCATTTTCCTTGTTAACATTCGTGCACCGCTGAGTTTTTGATTGATTTGATTTTGATTGATTGAGTGAATGTAACAGATAACTGCAGTACTTTTTCTACCCAAATAATTTTAATATATTGTTCTATTAAACTACATTTCCGGACAAACTGCATATCACTTGTCTAAGAACGAACCGGACAAATTTATAACACGCAAAAATTAGAATGAAAAAAAACAAACCAATTTGAACTGTGTACGGGGAAAAAATTCTAAAGTGCTTTTAATAAAAATTAAAATGTTTATTGACTGTTGTAAAGGTGTTACTATTTATGGACACTATATATTAATCTACTTGCTACAGATTATTTGTCACACAATCATTAAAATGCTCTTTCCTACTTTAGAATTATTATTCTTCATGGCCCTCGGATTTATTGGACACCTATTCAATATTTACTTAAAACATACGTAAGCAAAGTTATCTAGTTAGAGATATGTATAAAGTTAGGTGGAATGCCATGATCTGTGAAGTTTTTTGTGTTTAAATAAAGTGTGTACCAGACCCAATACTTTATATTGTTCCTAAAAATGCTTGGCTTAACTGAAAAGATTTGGCAGAGGTAAAGACGCTATTGCTTATTAGGCAACAATACTATAACAACTAACAAGGTGTATTATACTTGAAGTTTTCAAAATAGGGGGTGTGGCGATGGTTCCTACCGCAGTGTTTCCGTCAACACTACTCTATGTTTCTGCATAAATACTCTTGACAGTTAAACGTTGCGTTGCGTTATGCGACAGCCAGCTGTCAAGAACTACAACATATAAGAGACACCAGGCGATCTCTCTCTCTCTCCTCGCTACCAACCGCTACAGTGAACACACGTCCTTCACGCTCGGTCAGTTATCTGTTATGTACTCATGTACTGTTGTAATTGTTATAGTTAAATGTATCATATAGTTTATTCAGTTAGTGAAATAATAAAGTATATTAAATGTTTACGTATGGATTTAATATCAACAAGTGCAATTAACATCCATATTGGTGACCCCGTGCCGCAGCCGAAGATGCCGAGCCTGATGTTCCAGCCGACGTCGCCTATTTTCCACGCACGTGCACATGCCCACAGAAAACGGATATCTAAACAGGAGAGTCATTTCTAATTTAAAAATTATCTGACTTTTTTCACAATGGCCGAAGATTCTTGAAGCAGCAATATCATGACAAGGGTTGCAATAAAATTACGTCCTATATGGAGACGTAACGTGAAAATCTGGCAGATGCAGGTTGACGCACAGTTCGATATATCGCAGATCAGTTCTGAAAAGACAAAATTCAGTCATGTACTCGCTATACTCGATCCTGATGTCGCAGAGTCAATTTCAGATTTTTTAACCCAACCATTATCATCAACCCCCTATTCAGATCTAATGAAACGTCCTTTATTAGAATTTGAAGAGTCCGATAGTCGCAAAATCAATAAACTTTTAACAGAATTAGAATTAGGCGACAGAAAACCATCGCAAATTTTACGCGAAATGAAGTTTTTAGCCGGTAGTCAGATTGGAGAGGATTTCCTTAAAATTTTATTTCTACAACGTTTATCAGTCAACGTTCGTTCAATTTTGGCTTTGAGCAACGATTCTCTAGAAAATTTGTCGGTTACAGCAGACAAAATCGTGGAATTTTCCGTAGATAAATACAACGTGGCTGACATTCCGTCACGCGAGCCCGACAAGCTAGCCAAGTTAGAAGCGCAATTAGAGAAGCTAACAGGATCAGTCAACGAATTGCGAACGCGTTCCCGATCTACCTTCCGAGAGAGACCCAAGCTTTCTCGAAATTCCATAATCGCAAATTCCTCAACCTCCACGTGTTGGTATCATGAACGATTTGGCAACAAGGCTAAACGTTGGATCCAACCTTGCAATTTTAAAGCTAAACATGTGTCGGAAAAACTAATAAGGCACCCCCTCCACGCGGCAGGAGACAAGAACCACCTAACACGCCGCCTTTTTATTTTTGATAGACGCTCCAATATGAAATTTCTAATCGACTCTGGAGCGGATATTTCAGTTATTCCACCCACTCACGACCAACGGAAATTTCAATCGAAACGTACCTTGTATGCTGCAAACGGGACCCCTATTCATACCTATGGCGAACAACTATTAGATTTGGATCTAGGTTTACGCCGTAGGTTCTGCTGGCCCTTCACACTTGCCGATATCAGGCAACCAATTATAGGCGCTGATTTTCTAGCAGAGTTTGCTTTACTTGTGGATATGAAACATAGACGTTTAATCGATACAAAGACAAACCTCTCTAAGACCGGTGCTAACCCCCCACCAGGAATTAATTCTAAAATTCATCTCGTACACCTGACACACCAGTACTTTAAATTGCTACAACAATTTCCTGACCTTTTTAAGGAAACTTCTTCTAGCAACCTTCCAGAGGTTGAGTTCTTCCATACTATAAGTACGGAAGGACCACCTGTCACTGCAAAAGCTAGAAGATTGCCCCCGGAAAAGCTAGCTCAAGCAAAGCTAGAATTCCAGCACATGATAAACTTGGGAATTTGTAGACCCTCCAAAAGTCCATGGTCAAGCCCCCTCCACATGGTGCAAAAAAGGATGGCTCATGGAGACCATGTGGGGATTACCGAGCACTAAACGCTAAAACAATCCCAGACAAATATCCCATTCCAAATTTGCAGGATTTTAATGCCCAGTTAGAAGGCAAACGTATTTTTTCAAAATTGGATATCATTCGCGCTTTCCATCACATCCCAGTAGCACCTCAAGATATTCCCAAAACAGCAGTCATAACTCCATTTGGGTTATTCGAATTTGTTAAAACCCCATTTGGCCTTCGTAATTCAGCACAAACATTTCAAAGATATTTACATTCAATTTTAAGACATCTTGACATTGCCTACGCCTATCTTGACGATATTCTCGTTGCATCAACCTCTGAAAAAGAACATCAAGAGCATCTAGCAAAACTTTTTCAGACACTTCAAGACAACGGCACCCGTATCAATTCATCTAAATGTGAATTCGGAGTGGCCGAAAGTTCATTTTTAGGTTTTCGTGTAAATAAATCTGAATTATTTCCACTTCCTGAACGCATCAAAGCTATTACCGACCTACCTCTTCCCGATACCATTGAAAAACTCAGAAGGTTCCTAGGTCTCATAAATTTCTACCGTCGTTCTCTTCCATGTGCTGCGGAAATTCAGCAACCACTATTCGACCTCTGCCAGAACCAAAAAAAAAAACGCGACAGACGTAAAATCGAGTGGACTCCTCAGACTCTAGAAGCATTCGAACGTTTGAAAGAGACACTAAAAAATTTACCACAGACATTCGCTACATACCAGGTCCTACAAACATTCCCGCAGACTATTGTTCTCGCATTGAAACAATTTCACTTTCTTCCACTGTGTCACTCCAAGAAATTGCGCAAGCTCAGTCATCTTGTGAGGAACTCAAACACCTTCTGCAGTCTAAATCTTCCTCATACAAATTTCAAAACATGCCTCTTGACAACGGATTGAATCTTGTTTGCGATTCTTCTTCAAAGAAACTTCGCCCATTCATTCCGCTCAAATTTCGCCGAAAGATTTTCGACTATCCACAATTTATCTCACCCAGGCATATCAGCTTCAGTCGATCTGGTCCAGGATAGATTTTGTTGGCCCAAATTGAAACCCGATGTATCTCTTTGGTCTAAAACTTGCATTCCCTGCCAGAAAGTCAAGATATGGAGACACACTTCCAGTGCCATTGGACAATACACCCCAGCCATGAGAAGATTCTCGCATATAAATGTTGACATTGTGGGACCATTACCACCATCACAAGGTCAACGCTATCTGTTAACAATAATAGACAGATTTTCTCGATGGCCCAAAGCAATTCCATTGTCAGATATTACAGCAGAAACAGTAGCGAACACTATTTTATCATGCTGGATCTCTCGTTTCGGTGTTCCGCAATACATCACCACAGACAGAGGTAAACAATTCGATTGCCACCTTTTCACACACCTCACTAAAACACTAGGTGCAGACCACATCAAGACCACAGCTTACCACCCAGCAGCAAATGGTGTAATCGAGAGATGGCATAGAGTTCTGAAACAGGCCTTGAAAGCTCATATGGACGAAAACTGGGTCGTAAATTGCCAATTGTGTTACTAGGACTCAGATCGTACATAATTCCAGAATATCGCTCAACACCCGTTGAAATAGTCTACGGAGTATCAATCAAACTTCCCACCGACTTTTTCAACAGCACACAAGTTCATGATGTTCCACCACTTATATCTCAGCTGAAATAAGACATAAGGAAACTTCGACCAGTACCTTTTAAACATCATACTGCAAAAAAGGTATTTGTCCATCCTAAGCTTATGGAAGCTCCTTTTGTTTTTGTTCGCATTGATATTCCGCAAAAAAACCCCCGAACCAGTTTATGACGGCCCCTTTGAAGTGTTATCCCGAACTGACAAAGTCTTCAAAACAAGAAATCGCACGGAGAAGAGACAATTTCTGTTGACCGTCTTAAACCCGCATTCATTCTTTGTGAAAACGAACAGACAACTTTCCAGTCTCAGAGACATCCTAGTGAAACTGAAAGTGACAGTGAAATCCAACACCTAGTAAAATTGAAAGTGACAGTGAAAGTCCAATACCTAGTGAAACTGAAAGTGACAGTGAAGTTCCCGTTCCCGTTCAAACTACACGCCATGGACGTAGAGCTCGATTTCCACGAAGATACTTGAACTAATAGCGTTGCCACTGAGAGGGGAGTATGTGGCGGTGGTTCCGACCGCAGTGTTTCCGTCAACACTACTTTATGTTTCTGCATAAATACTCTTGACAGTTACGTTAGGCGACAGCCAGCTGTCAAGAACTACAACATATAAGAGACACCAGGCGATCTCTCTCTCTCCTCGCTACCAACCGCTACAGTGAACACACGTCCTCCACGCTCGGTCAGTTATCTGTTATGTACTCATGTACTGTTGTAATTGTTATAATTAAATGTATCATATAGTTTATTCAGTTAGTGAAATAATAAAGTATATTAAATGTTTACGTATGGATTTAATATCAACAAGTGCAATTAACATCCATAGGGGGTATGAGAGTTAAACACAATTTATGAAGGATACTCATATATACTTACATAAAAAATTTTGAAATTTTATTTTGTAACAACCATAAATTTCTCTTCAATGTTACACAACGTTCTACATGATCAATTATGAATAGTTAAATTTCTGAAAGATGCAGATAAATTACAAATGTAACAAAACCATAAATATACATAAGATCTAGTTGATTCGATCGTATTAAAAATATGTGTTCTTGTATATGGTAACGGAGCGCATTACTTTTGTTCCAGGCCAAGCACCAGACTTTTTAGCGTTTATTATAGCTATTCTCATGATGTTTTTGCTAATAGCTGGAGTGAAAAAGTCGCTAATGTTCAACAACGTATTAAATATAATAAATTTTGCTGTTTGGTTGTTTATTATGAGTGCTGGTCTGTTTTACATTGACACTGAGAACTGGACTTCATACGGAGGATTTCTACCTTATGGTTGGTCGGGGGTAAGTAATATTTTAACAAAATTTATAAAATATTGTTACTTATGGGTACTGACCCTTGTATTCTTTAATTACGTCTATACTTATTGGATAGAATAACTTTGGTAACACAAAAATATAAATTAACTTAGTGTCGAGAAGCATATGAGTCAGTAGATTTGCTAGATAAAAAATATTTTTTTCAATTCAGATTTTAGAATTTTTTACAGGCATATAGAAGTATGTAGCAATTTCTTTGCTATGGTCCCAGCAAACAAAGTTATCTCAAATACATAATTATTACATAAACGTACTATTTCAATTTTTAAAGTTAACGATCAAGTAACTTTCATCTAACATAATTAATATCAGAAATGTCAGCAGCTAGCTGCTCTTACGTTATATGTAATAGATACATTACATGGTTATATATGTCTGCTACATTAATTATGTACGTATATAAATAAAATCTTGGCTACATTAATTTTATATTTTCTTATCACCCATTTAATGCTCAAATAAGGTACCAAGAAACTTTAATGTACATCTGCTAGATGCTCCCACAGACACATAACATAACTTAAAGTAATTACCATTTTATAGTAGTAGTACAGGCAATAGAGAATTTTTTTCTGCATTAAACTACAGGAGTTATTTTTTTCGATAGATAGGTTCAGAAGGACGTACTGAATGTAAAAACACAAAATCGTTACAAATTAGGAGGGCGGAAGTGCCGTCATTTTGACAAAAACCGTTTCGACCTATATCTTCGCAACTGTGCACTTTAGACCAAAAATGGTAATGACCTTTATTGTAGATAATTGCATTTCTCATCTTTTTTCTTAAATATTTTTTTTGTATCACTCACCTTTTACAACTTATACGACTATTAGCATTTATTTATTGACTTTTTTACCTATATTATTGTTAATAATTGTTTAAAAAATAAAATGCTTATAACTTAACTTTTCAATCAACAAATTTTCAAGAACTTTTACTGAAACCTTTTTTTCTCAAATTATTATTAGTGTATTTTCTTTAAAAAAATTAACTAATGAAGAGACTTTTGAATTTTGAAAAAAAAAATTGAAATAGGCGCTAATTATGCCCCCTAGAACACATATCCGGGGTCAGTTGCCATATATATATATATATATATATATATATATATATATATATATATATATATATATATATATATATATATATATATATATATCACACCGATAACTCAAAAACTAACGGGCCTATTTTAATTAAATTTGGTGAATACCTTCCCCTTAAGTAAGTGGCTTGAATAAGTTCGTTAGCCAAGAAAATCGGCACAGGTTTTCCCGGAAATTTTTGTGTTTTTTTTTCGAAAAAAATTATATCTCTGGAAATAACAAAGTAAGGGCAACTTAATTTGGTACACGGTTTCACGTCATTATAGGTAAATCACCTACCAAAACTTAGGTCTGTAGTTCTAAAGACAAAAAAGTTATAGGCATTTAAAGAAAAATAAATTGGGGTTTACCTCAAAACGTCAAAGTCGCGAATTAAAACGTCAAAATTGACAACATTTACGCAAAGAATCTGAAATTAATAGAAGCTATGGAGAGAAAATATCTCAAGAAAAAATTGTCGATTGAAAAGTGCAACATTAAACGCGTTATAACTTTGAAAAAAATGATTTTAGAAAAAAGAGTTTTTAGTAAAAATTGTAGAAAATTTGTCGATTGAAAAGTTAAGTTATAAGCATATTTTATCTTTTAAACAATTATTAACAAAGATATAGGTAAAAAAGTCAATAAATGAATGCTAATAGTCGTATAAGTTGTAAACGGGGAATGATGCAAAAAAAATAACAAAAAAGATGAGAAATGCAATTATCTACAATAAAGGTCATTACCATTTTTGGCCGAAAGTGCACGGTTATGGAGATATAGGCCGAAACGGTTTCTCTCAAAATTGCGGCACTTCCGCCCTCCTAATTTGTAAGGATTTTGTATTTTTACATTCAGTATGTAATTCTGAACCAATCTATCAAAAAATAATAACTCCTGTAGTTTAGTGCATTATGGACAAGAGTAACGGGCACCTCTATTGCCTGTACTATAGTAACAACTGTTGTAGATAAGGCGAGATATGGATTTTTGCCGCAATAGACTTCACGGGTGGAGTACCTGGCCTCTCGTTGTGATCCACAATGCCCCTCCTATTGAGTGCACCTGTACTTATTATACTCCAAATGATCCAATGTCGCTGGTATGATAGTGCAGGGAAGCTGAGTTCCTTGTTCTATATCGAGAGGTTGAAGGAATAGGACATCTAGTTAGAATTGACTACGGTTAAGTAGTGTTTATAATTGCGATGGTTGAATTCACTAAGCATATTAACAGCAGTGTATCCTAAAAGCAGGCTATTAAAGCATGTGATTTTAACTCATGCATTATTTAATTAATTCTTGCTTTCTCATCCTCCCATACAGTATTAGATATTCTCAGAACATTCTTACAGTTTGAGAACGTTCTGTTTTCAGAATATTTATTTCGGAATGTTCTAATAACATTTATATAATTTCAAAGTGCCGTCTTGAATATTCTGAGTACATCTGAATGATAATTGAATAATGATAATGTGATTAATAATAATGATAATGTGAATAATCACATGCTTAGAAAATTCTTCATATACTGAAAATATACTCATATAATTCGGAATATTCGCTCAGCATGTGCTTGAAATGTCTTATAGTGTTATAATCAACTTTAAGATTTAATGAAAAAGATTGATAATATTAATGATTATATGGTAGGTGATGTGTTTCATACAAACAACACACAAGGTGTAGTAACAACAATATGTATATTGAGGTTAACAAGAACAAAGGTTACACTTTAGAATGGTAATCACGATTAACGTTGCACGCTATGCTGAACCTACGCTGAAGTGCTTCACGTTCCACCGGCGTGGCCAGGGGAGGATATCGTTGGCCGCCATCGTGATCAGTGCTTGACATGCGTACTTGGACTGCTGTAACTGACGTCACACGAACATACATATCATATCTCCCCTTTTATTTTGAGCATAAGATTCTACTGATATCTTACAGGGGGTTTGTGATTTCTCTTTGGTCGGGAGTCTTGCTTTACGTCTGTCGTAACTTATGGTGCTGGGTTCTATGTACTTTCACTTGCACTAAAATAGTCTTCTGACACTTCGATTATCTATAAAATGTTTTTCTTGCTCAAGTTCTTAACACTACTAGTACTTAATTCTATGTTTACATCGTTCAAGTTTATAGGACTACTAGTACTTAATTCTATGTTCACACTATTACCTTCAGGTTGGGTCACAATGGGTGTATAGGCAATAATTGGTACAAGGGATACTCGTTTTAGGCATGTCGAGACAAAACCTACCATAAAATGTTACCATCCCAAAAAAATGTCTAACTTGAGTCATATCTGTTGGTCGCGGTGCATCTACAATGGTTCTCAATCGCGTTTCGCTTTTCTTTAACCCATGTTTACTTAGGGTATAAGCTACTCTAGAAAATTTAAAACATCCACATAATTGACCAAATATATTTTCTACAGTTGGCAGAGGATGTTTAAGACATTTATTTAATTTTACATAACTACCACATATTCTTATAGTTTGCCCGGAGTACTGGACCAATGTGTGAAGACCACTCACTTGTTATTATGGCAGTGATTATGCATTTTTCTTCCATACGATTTAACTCAGTTTTAATTTTACTATGTAAAGCTAATGGAACTGGTCGTGATTTACTGCTGTGAGGACTAGTGTCTGGTTTAAGTTGAGTGATATTTTAGCATGCTCAAACAAGCCTTATTCACCATCAAATTTAGCTGTAGCCTCTACCTCGTTAGTAATTTTTATATCAAAAATGTTTAAAGAAATATTACAACTTCTGATAAAATCCCTACCCAATAGCTTGGCTGTGCCCTTTTCAAAAATAAACAATTTTATGTGCCTTTCTAGACATTGGTAAAATACACTCACATATAACCATATGGCAAAATAGGTTCGCCGTAATAACCCCTAACTTTTAAGCAACTCTGAATTTTTAAATTCTCTATCGTAAACATTCTTGATAATTGCAGAAATAGCAGATCCTGAATATAACTCGAATTTAATTGCCCTATCATTAATCTTAACCTTAAGGTACATAGGTTCTGTATCAGGACTCCTGTTATTATCTATACAATAAATATCATAATGTTCATTAACCTCATTAATGTTGCTAACAGTATGTTTGCATTCTCATTGCATAATTTTGCAAATGCCCTATTTTCCTAGACCTGTTGCATTCATATACACTAAATCTGCACTGACCAAAATGCTTCCTGCCACAATGTCCGCATCTAGGTTTGTTTATTTTGTTCTCGACACAACCTCTGTTATTGACACTTCTTGACAGCTGTCCTGTGGAATTGGCGTCTGTAAAGTTACCTGCCGTGCCGCTTCGCTTCTGTCGACTGTCATGACCACCATTTTGGAAACTACTTGCACTTCCGCAGCTTCGCCGACCATTTTGATGGATGGCTAACACGTGGTTGGCGTCACAATTTTCCCTCGCCGACATTTCCTGCAAGTGCGACATCCAGTAATACGCTAACTGTCTTTGTATGGACCTCTTCTACGACTCTGTCTAACACGGGTCCTGGTAACAATCCCGTAACGAACTTGTCTTGAAGTACTGCATTCAAATTGTCGCCAAACTTGAAATTTCCCGTGTAGCGTCTTATTCTCGCATACTATTCTGAACGCGTTTCGTAGGGCTGCTGCATTTGTTTATAAAAGGCTACGCGTTTGCGAAACACATTCATCTGTGTGCTGTATTGCTTCCTTAGCGTTGTCACACAGTTCACTGAATGTTTTGTCTTTCAGCAGTGACGGAAAACACAGACCACGCAACACTTTGTACGTTTCTGTACCAATTAAGCTGATTAGTATTGGTACTTTTATCTCTTCTGCTACTTTGTTTGCAGCACAGTATTGCGCAAACTTTTCTTCGTATATGGTGAAGTCGTCTCCCGCATTGAATTCTGGCATTACACCGATTGTCGCCATTTCAATGTTGTGTTCACGTGACCGTGTTTGTACACAATACAAATTCCGTTGATTGTCCTCGTCGCCAAATGATGTGTTTCATACAAACAATATACAAGGTGTCGTAACAATATGTATATTTAGGTTAACAAGAACAAAGGTTACACTTTACAATGGTAATAACGATTAACGTTGCACGCTATATTGAAGCTACGCTTGAAGTGCTTCACGTTCCACCAGCGTGGCCAGGGGAGGATGTCGTTGGCCGCCATCGTGATCAGTGCTTGACATGCACATATCAGTAGTTATAGCGGTAAGAATTATAACAAGTAACTATTTTGGAGGTGTGATTCTGTTGCCATTAAAATTCATTTACTCAATAACGCGCTCGTTACATTATACTACAATTACGTTGCGAAAATTTAATAATCTTTTGTCAATTAGAAGTATAATATAATATTGTCTATTTCATATATAGGTAACAAAAGTATATATTGACAAACTATAGATTAAGCATTTGCACAATCTCCACAGCTCGGAATAAAAACCATCCTTTTAACACTCTGCTGTAGATTTGATGAATGAAAAATGCATCAGTAGAAAATATTTGTATATCTGCGCGCACATAAATAACAACGGAGACCGTAAAATTCGGCACTCCGCATTTGCGCAATGATTCTTACTGCAGAATACAAGACGCATGACTGTAGCAAGTCAATGATCCACGAGTTTCAGATTCGGTTATCCTGTTATAGCTTCTATGTTTTTTTGGGTTTTTTGTTAAGTGCCAAGTGAGTGTGATATTCTGTTTGCTGTCCAGTTAAGCATTTTATAACTTATTTGGGTTTGCTTTCAACTTCCATAGATGTTACGTTACCTAAAAGGTAAGCCCACTGTTTTAGAATTAACAATCGTTTCATAACCTACTATCAAGTTCATTTTTTTATGTATTTTACACTGATATTTATATATAATAACTTCTCTTTTTTCTTACACATGTACGTTTAGCTGTTCTAATTAGTCCTATTGCTTGCATACATTGAACATTATGTTCTTGCAGCTTATATTCCTACTATATCCTTCTACAATATGTATTTTCTACTGTTTCAGCTTACATTAGTGACACCGCAAAATTGCTGAGTGTCTCCAGAATGTTAATGCTCACAGCCGCTTCTCTCCATATCGGCGCCATAGATTGTGCTTTGCTTTCGACTTCCACAAAAGGTATGTTGCCTAAGGCAACGAAGTACGACTCAGCTCCAGTTTTTCTGGGATTATCGCATGATCACAATGACTTCACCATGGAGGTATTTACAACCACTAATAATACATGTTACCGGGATTTGGGTTTGCTTTCAACTTCCACACAAGTTACGTTGTTCAAATAAATTGAGTTATCACTGAGTTGCTCGAACTTTGCAACTAGAGGACGTTGCTTTACCATAGAGAACGGAGTTGCTTACCACCACTTCTCTGTACATCTGCAACAAGGTTTACAATTTGCTTTCAACTTGCATGCAAGTTACGTTACATAATATAAAATGCTAAATTAAACTGTAAATGAATTATCATTTTAACTGAGTAACGTCAGTTATGAGGAATATTGTCCCCTTCAGCCTTCGATTAATGACATTTCTCCAGTAAATACACATTATTTTTCATCTATAATATATTAACAAGAAAAAATGCACTATTTTCACAAAATCTATATGTTCCGATAAGTGAGATGAAGGCAGTTATGTGGCAGTGAATATTTGTCTGTTTTCTTGATGTTTAAGCTAATTTATTACCATATTTCAGACGAAATACGCACTGCGTTCCATCTCAAATTCCTTTCCATTCCTAAAAATAACCACTGAAAATTTCTGAATACACTATGCAATCCAATTAACACACAGCATGACATATGTGTCACAAGGTAGGTCTTTTTACTTGTTATTTACAGGGTTACTTACAGGGTTACTTACAGGGTGTTTTATAAAATGATCGTCTATGTTACAGGTGCACATTCAGCACAAAAAAAATAAACTATTTTTTCATATAAACATGGGTCCGCAAATGCTTCGTTTTTTAAATACAGCGTGTTAAAGTTATTTGTTTTTGTCAGTTTTTCACGAATAATTCCGAGTCAAATTGAAATTTTTGCGTGAAAATTGGCATGTGAGGGCTTTCTAGGGCAAGAAATTTAAATATGTTATTGTTAATAACACTGCTGGCAGAGGGAGCCACCTGTAAGACATGGCTTGCATTCAATTGGCTATAATTTTTTGACACCCAGTAATATCGACCTACCGTATAGCTACATTGCAGCCCTTATCAATTGTAAGAAAAAAATGTATACTTGATTTAAATCTCTCAGACACACCATTTTCGAGATATTTCAATTTTTGTATGTCGATGTCGCTCAAAAATTAATTCTCCGACAAATGATAGGAATACATTTTTCACCTTTTAATTGCTATCAGTATGTATAAACTTAATTTTCTGATTCTCGAGTTGAAAATTAAAATCTTACCAGAAAAAAGAACTGACAAGATAAAATAAAAAGCCATGATAACAAACTTTGAACAAACCATTTAACATAGTGATTTGCATCATTACGGGACTTGACTTTTGCGTTTTCGTCGCATACACTTGACTTTTACTTTTGAGAGTACTCACTATTTTAAAGTAATTAATTGTATTGTCCATAATTTTTCTAATTAAATATGGAAGTCTTTACCAACAATGAACTAACAGACATGCATGTTATGTATTCAAGGGCTTTTGGTGACTTTTATGAGGTGAAACGACTGTATGAAGAAGTCTTCCAAATCGGAGAATTCCAGACAGAGAAGGATGTTTCAACGGATTGACATTCGTCTGCGAGAAACAGGTACATACTTACATTATCTAATACATCGATCTGTCTCTTTCGTAAATATATATATATATATATATATATATATATATATATATATATATATATATATATATATATATATATATATATATATATATATATATATATATATATATATATATATACTGGGTGGTCCATTTCGCTGGAAACGCTCATTTTTACCCATTAATATCAGTTTTATGAAAATGTGTGTTGAACCAAATTTGTTGACACCAAATCACAGTACACCCTGAATATATTTTCCACTGTACAGGGTGATCACTTTTCCCGTGGCAGACTAAACATGCATTTTTTCAAATGGAACGCCCGGTATATTTTTCATTTTTCAAATTCGTCCCGACAAATGCTACAAATTGATATAGCATATGATGGGTCTAACTTGTCAAATTTTCGCGATATTCAGTTTTTTGTGTAAAAATGGTGGTGTTTTGAGTGGCCTGTGGATAAGTTATTTAGAGCTGCCAACAAGGTTTGTTTAGTGGAAAGTGAAATACCTCGGACGGACTTTCTAGTGCAGTCAACAGAAAGCGCACTTACCTTAACAGTAGACAATGTGATCACTTTTTAAAAAGAAAAAAAAAATTCCAAACTCTTAAATGGCACCCCCTTTTTTATTTCACAATTGGATCAACATTTAAATAACCAAAAATTTTTATTGGGCACACATG
This sequence comes from Tillus elongatus, assembly GCA_964006375.1. Classification (NCBI taxonomy): domain Eukaryota; kingdom Metazoa; phylum Arthropoda; class Insecta; order Coleoptera; family Cleridae; genus Tillus; species Tillus elongatus. The sequence goes on along the minus strand of OZ023265.1, from coordinate 94,349,984 downwards.
GCACGGTAAGCTCATAGTTTTCGAGATATTGCGATTTAAACTTGTAAAATACAGATTTTGTATGTTATACTTAACTTAAAAATTATTCAGTCATTACTGAATTGCTAAATTAAGATAATATCTCTATTAATTTAACGCAAGATGTAAAGTAGATATGTATAATATCAGTATCGTTATGCATTATTTTTGATGGGTAGCTTCTTACTGCGATATTGCCTCATGCGGTCTGTTTTGAAAGACCGTATTGACATATTAGCACTTAAAGAGGTGTCGCTGTTATATGTCGTTTGTTTTCGTTTTACCAAATAAAATTTTTAAAACAAATATCATCCCTACTTTTAATGTTCATAAAGAAATCCGTGACATTGATTGTGCTGTTTCCTCTTTTTTTTTTAACTCATTAGAGTGCTTTTTTAGAGGAAGACTAAATGAGCACTGTTAATGGTTAATCTGTCGCTTATTCCTGAGGACTCGAAATAAGGGCTTACTAAAAAATGTAATACAATGTTCTACTATGCGATCAACCTTTATTAACATTAATATGTAAAAACAATAACAACAATAACGAACATAGCGAAATAATAAATATAATGAAAATAACTTATAAACTGTATAAACTTTTGAACTAATTCAGACACCTGAAAACAAAATCATAAAAAAAAAAGTATTATCATATAAGATGTTCAAAATTCGATCCGTTTTGCTGCCCACATAATACAAGGCGCTGTCTTAGTGAATCTTGTACATGTGAAAGTGTGTTCACTGAAACATTCGAAAACACTTCCCGCACACGCGGTTGCATCTATATACATCTTTGGTACACAAATTCTTTAATATGTCCCCAAAAAAATCTAGGGGATTCAGGTCCGGAGAACGAGGCGGCCATGGAGTTCTTGAACCTCGCCCAATCCATTTTTCGCCAAACGAACTGTTCAAAAAAAAATTTCAGTTGTCTAGTTGAGTGTGAGGGAGCACTGTCGTGCTGCAGGCACATTTGGCGTCTGAGATGAAGTGGCACTTCCTCTAAAAGAATTGGAAGGTCTTGGCGAAGAAAATTTAAATAACGATCCCTCAAAAAAATAGATGCCAATTAAATGTAATCCTAATATTCCTCCCCACACGTTCAGGGACCACCGGTGTTGTCGGTCAAAACTTCTGGTGAAGTGCGGGTTCGTGTCAGAGTAATAGTGTAGATTACGCCGATTTGGTAATCCAACGTTGGAAAACGTAGCCTCGTCGGTAAAAAGGATTTTCGATGGGAAGTCTGGTTCTGTATTAAACTTCTGTATTGTCCAGTTACAAAAATTTAGGCGTGTAGATAATCGCTGGCTGTTAATGTTTGAACCTTCTGGAGGCGGTAATCACGATATTTATATTAGGTCAAGCATTGCTGCACAGATGACTTACTCATATTTAAATAGTCTGCAACAATTCTTTGGCTTGTGTGTGGATCATCTATCACCGCTGTCAGTACATTTATGCAATTGTTTTCGCTAAGAATATGTTTTCTCCTTTGTGGTGGCCAATAGCTTACATTACCGCTCACATCAAGACGCATTTTCAGACGTCGTAGCGCTTTTATTTGGTTGATTCTGTGCGTACAGTCTTTTAGCCGAAATACAATTGTTGTTACTTTTGGCAATGGAATATAACATATCTCTTAACTCATGTTCTGTAAACAGCATTTTTATATGCAAAATCAAAAAGAGATTACACTATAAATAACATTTAGCATTCTGACAGTTCGTTTGATTGAAATGTCAGCCTTATTGCACCATAGGTAACATATGATTTTGTAAAATAATAATTGTATAAGAATATTAGCGGTAGTGAGTAGCAAGCAGTGGTATATCGGAAATTCATTTGACTTCAGTAAACATATTATGTTAGAATTTGTTGCAATTTGTATGTTATATTGTTATTTCAAACCTCATATGATACTTACATTATAGCATAATTAACAAATCTGTATTTTTCAAGTTTAAATCGCAATATCTCGAAAACAATGAGCTTACCGTACCATGTGTGCCCAATAAAAAAATTGTTATTTAACTGTTGATCCAACTGTGAAATAAAAAAAAGGGGGTGCCATTTAAAATTTTGGAATTTTTTTTCTTTTCAAAAAGTGATCACACTGTCTACCGTTAAGGCAAGTGCGCTTTCTGTTGACTGCACTAGAAAGTCCGTCCGAGGTATTTCACTTTCCACTAAACAAACTTTGTTGGCAGCTCTAAATAACTCATCCACAGCCTACTCAAAACACCACCATTTTTACACAAAAAACTGAATATCGCGAAAATTTGACAAGTTAGACCCATCATGCTATATCAATTTGTAGCAGTTGTCAAGACGAATTTAAAAAATGAAAAATATACCGGGCGTTCTATTTTAAAAAATGCATGTTCAGTCTGCCACGGGAAAAGTGATCACCCTGTACAGTGGAAAATATTTTCAGGGTGTGCTGAATTTGGTGTCAACAAATTTTGTTTAACGCACATTTGCATAAAACTGATATTAATGGGCAAAAATGAGCGTTTCCAGCGAAATGGACCACCCAGTATATATATATATATATATATATATATATATATATATATATATATATATATATATATATATATATATATATATATATATATATATATATATATATATATATATATTACCAGGTACCCTTAATAAAGTTACTGCTGATCGAGGTAGACCACGAAGTGCACGAAATCCTGATATTGAAGAGGCTGTTCTGGATAAAATTGAACAAAATCCAAAGATAAATACTAGGGAAATGGCCAATCATCTGGGAGCATCCAATGCAACGATATGTCGAGTTCTTCTCGAGCAAAAATTGCGTCCATATCACATCCAACGTGTGCAGGCACTGAAAGAGATTTTATACCTCGCCTACAATTTTGCCAAAGGTTTCTTCAACATAATAATGTATAGAACTTGTTGAACTGTGTATTGTTCACTGACGAGTCCGGATTTAGGCGCGACGGGATCGTCAATTTTCGTAACAGCTATATTTGGGTTGACGAAAATCCCCTCGCAGTTTTTGAAAGGCATCATCAACAGCAATTTTCCTTAAATGCATGGGCTGGAATTGTAAGGTGTAATTTGATAAGACCAGTTTTTCTACCTCACAGACTTAATGCTACAACTTATCTTGAATTCCTGCAAAACCAACTCAATGAGTTATTAGAAAATGTACCTCTTGACGTTAGACATAACCTGTGGTTTATGCATGACGGTGCTCCCCCACATTTCGCCCTAAATGACAGAAATTACCTAAGCGATACTTTTGGACGCAGATGGATCGGACGCGGTGAACCTCAGCCATGGCCGACTCGATCCCCTGATTTAAATCCTTTGGACTTTTATTTTTGAGGGCATCTTGAGGGCATATTGAAAATGTTGCTGATCTGCAGCAAAGAATTGTACTTCAAATTAGAAATACACCAGAAATATTTCACAGAGTACGACGTTGTATGCTCCGCAGAGTACGAAAGTGTATTGGAAGTGGAGGTGGCCATTTTGAACATTTATTTTAGTCAGGTATCATAAAATTTTATAATTTTTTTATTTGTTGTTTTATTTGTTGTTAAAATTTGCAGACAATACCATGAATTACTTGAGGAAAAATAATTTTTGAGCGACATCGACATACAAAAATTGAAATATCTCGAAAATGGTGTGTCTGGGAGATTTGTATCAAATATCCCTTTTTTGATTACAATTGATAAGGGCTGCAATGTAGCTATGCGGTAGGTCGATAATACTGGGTGTCAAACAATTATAACCAATTGAATGCAAGCATAGTCTTACAGGTGGCGCCCTCTACCAACAGTGTTATTAACAATAACATATTTAAATTTCTTGTCCTCAAGAACCCCCGCAAACTAACTTTCACGGCAAAATTTTAATTTGACTCAGACTTATTCGTGAAAAACTGACAAAAACAAATAACTTTAACACGCTGTATTTAAAAACCTAAGCATTTACGGACCCATGTTTATATGAAAAAATTCTCTCATTTTTTGTGCTGAATGTGCGCCTGTAACATAGACCATCACTTTTGAAACATCCTGTATAGCTATCACTTGAGGCAAATATTTATGCCCTTTAACTTTATTATCACTGCATTTTTAGTTTTCACTGATTAATTCTTTAAAAAAAGTTGCTTATTAAGGTGTCAACTCATAAACCACTAAAATACACTAGAGGTATGTAGCAAATTATGAGAATTTAAGATTTGGTCGAACAAGAAAACATTAGTGCTTTTACAAGACTAATTTGTAGCTTTTCGATATGACGAAAATTGTACAGTGAAACAAATTTACAAAATTTTATTACACATTTTTTGCCACTTAAACTATTTTTCTTTTAAGTATCTAGGTGGCCATGAATTCAACTTATTGATTGTACAGTGTTGTTCGCATTTGACCGAATCTGTATATTAATAGTTTCCGAGATGGCTGTATATGGTGGGGTGGTCTGTTCATACAGTAACACCTGATATTTCGAGATTAAATTTTGTGGCAACTCCAAGAATTCTTATCTTTATTTTATTTTTATGTTGTGAAGTTTGGAAGTGTTTTAATAAATTTTAGTTACAAACATTTCTTTCCATTTATAACTACATACATAACCTGAATAGTCGAACTGTTGACTTATAAGTGTCTGAACGTGAGTTTACAGGTGTGTGTAGCAAGTGGAATAATAATGGTAACCTACACAATGGTGAGTGAGAGAAATTCAAATTCCCATATATTTGGTTGGCCTTGCTTATATAAAAATATATACAAGGCCAGTTAAATGGAGAAAAATCAGTAAATTTTGAAGATAAATATAAAATATGTCGTTTTCTTAATTTCTGTATCATTCAAAAAATTGGTTTCGCATAAGAACCGACACAGAGCAAGAGCATGGTGATTTAATGCAACTTACCCCAATACTAAGTTGCAACCCTCACAACTTATAGGCCTTCGAAGTTGGGTTTCAAATTTCAAAACAAAATCAATCTTCGTAATACTTTAACTTAACCAAATTTGCTACACGTTCTGAGTGTACCAATAGCATTAATCAGTGGCAAGTAGAGTCCAATTGAGGCTTTTAAGAGGGTTGAATAAGGATGATGTGCTCTTAAAATGTGACAGAATTTTTAACATATCGGCGGATTTAAAAACCTGCTATAGAATTTTATGTTGAATTTAATTATAAAAGTATTGTTGCTCCTTTATTTTTCAAAAAACTTCATTGTTTTCAAGAACAACACGAAAAACTAAAAACACATATTTTATAAATGTTACTTGAAATCATTGAAAATTCAATATTTGCCTATTAAATGATGTGTACATCAAATTCGACAATCGGTCAAAAAGTGTGAATAGTATAATTTGAGTTCGCGGTTGTCGTTCCGAGTGAGTGGATGTCTGCCTGCAGCCAATAATCTTATTACTTGCTGATAACTGACTGCAAAATAATACACTGAGTAAGAATATTAATTTATTTCTACGGCAGAATTAATATATTATATTAAATTAATCAAATCACCCCTAACAACTGACTGTTGATTAACAAGGGAGCTATATGCTCCCAAAGCAACAAAAATCATCACACAAAATATCTACAGATGTAAGAATCGGCCCTACTCAAACATCACAAAATACCGCAACCAATCATACACCAATGTTAACGATTAATAGTGACAACACGCAACAAAGTATTTGTAATCATAATATGAATGACCAGAGAGACAGCTCTCCTCTATCAACCCATTCGTGGCAAGAAGTCAAAAAAAGAAAAAGTGTCTGTAACTCACCCGAACAAACTCCAATCATTTCCAAAAACTTACAACAGATTCTCATCGCTAGATATAGCAGATGTAATTAACATTAATAACTACGACTCTACAGAGACGTTAAAACAGCCCAAACCTCCACCTATTTTTATCCATGGAGTAACAGATTATAATAACATGAGTAACTTTCTAGCAGTCATTATAGCAGAAGAACAATATTGCTCAAAGACACCAGCAAACAACACTCCGAATAAATGTTCACACTTCTGAAACATATAGAAGACTTGTGAGATATCTGAGAGACAAGAATATCGTATTCCATACTTACCAGCCCAAAGAAGAAAGAGCCTATAGAGTAGTAGTAAGATACTTACACCACACGACTCCAATTAAAGAAAGAAAGTTAGATATCCAAAAAGCTGGCCACAGAGTGAGAAATATTGTGAACATTAAGCATCATATTTCCAATGATCGATTACCTCTTTTTTCGTAGATCTAGAGCAACAAGTATAAAAGTACATATGATTTTCGATACATATGTAACACAAAAGGCGGTAGAGAACCTCCAAGGAAAAGACGCAAATTAGTTCAATGTGCAAGGTGCCAAGAGTACGGCCATTCGAAGACCTACTGTAATAAACCATTCATTTGTGTAAAGTGCGGCGAAGAACACGACAGCAAAATGTGCACGAATACAAGAGAAACTGCAGCGAAATGTGCTCTATGTGAAGGTAGCCATCTAGAAAATTACAAAGGTTGCACCGTATACAGGGACCTCATAAAAATCAAGAACTCTAACCTGACTAGAAGATACCACCAAAAGCAACATAATCTAACACAAGACCACCAAAACATACACGTTGCAGCTAACATAAACACAGAAGTACCTAGCGACTACACTGAACCCCGCCCAAGCAGACCGCTATATAATCAAGTACTCAAACAAAGGCAACCTGTTTACACAGATGACCATCAAAATATCCTTGAAAACACGCCTACTTCTATCCTGGGCGAATTTAAATCCCTTTTCACACAACTGATGAATCAAAACCAGATTATGCTTAATCTGTTATCAAGACTTGTTAATAATTTCAATTGAAATGACAAAGTTGCATTGCAACATGGAATGCCAACGGACTAACTAGTCGCAAACAAGAACCAATAACATTTGTCAACATTAACAAAATATATATAATGCTGGTATCTGAAACCCATATCACAAATAAGTCAGTATTCCCCATACCGCGCAGTCAGATGGCACCGCACACGGAGGTACTGCAGTACTCATCAGAAGCAACATTAAACATGACGTCCTACCCCCGTACGTCACGACTGAAATCAAGCAGCAACTATTAAGGTGTATACAGAAACCTGGAGTTTTGATGCATCGGCACTATATTCTCCACCAAGACACGCACTAAGTGAAGACCAATACAAATATTTCTTCCAAACCCTCGGCCCTAGATTTATTGTTGGAGCAGACTGGAATGCGAAGCACACTTATTGGGGCTCTAGACATAACAAAGGTCGCAATCTATTAATAGCAATAATGGTTAAAAATTATAATGTGGTATCAACGGTCAAGCCTACATATTGGATAACAAATACAAACATAATAGCTGACGTACTCGACTTTTTTGTGATAAATGGAGTTGCAAACAGTTATATAAGCGTAGAAACACCTCCAGATTTATCGTCTGATCATACACCAGTGGTAGCCACTTTAAGCACTACAGTGATAAAAAAAGGAACGAAATGCTACATTAACGACCTCTAGAACTAACTGGGAATCATACCAGCGATATATTGAAAATACCATAAACTTAAATCTGGCTATAAAGCAACCGAATGAACTCGATGATATCGTAAACTATTTTACTGAGCTGATCCAAGAAGCAGCCTGGAAAAGCACCCCGTCAGTTACAGACAATAACTTATCAGTGAACCAGATACCCCTGCAAGTGCGACAACTGATTGCAGAAAAACGTCAAGCTAGAGGAAGATGGCAACGAACACGTAATCCTACTGATAAATTATATTATAACCGATTAGCCCGAAAACTTCATAAGACCCTTCAAAATTTTACAAACTCAAATTCCAGTCAGTATATTCAAGATATCAACAATGGCGATGATCATGCCATCTGGAAAGCTACAAAGAACTTCAAAAGGCCTCTAGTGAGAGTGTCTCCCATAAAAAAGTCAAAGGGAGAATGGGAGTGCTCAAGTCAGGATAAAGCGAACGCTTTCGCAGTTGACCTGATTGAAGTTTTCAAACCAAATGAAAACGATCCAACAATATGTTACAGAGAAATATAGTTCTTCATAGACGTGCCGTGTCAAATGTCACTTCCAGTTAAGCCATTTACGAAGAAAGAAATAAAAGCCGAAATCAAGAATCTAAAGGCCAAAAAAGCTCCGGGTTACGACCTTATCACAGAAAAACTTCTTTAATATCTTCCTGAAAAAGTAATTTATTTACTGACCACAATCTACAATCGTATGATGAAACCTCCCTTATTTCCCAGCCTTATGGAAATACGCCTTGATTATTATGATAGCTAAGCAAGGCAAACCTGAACATGAGGTTGCGTCTTATCGACCTATAAGCTTGCTATCCATACTAGGCAAAATAGCTGAAACACTATTGCTGAAGAGGCTAAGGAAAGATGTTAACCTGCATAATACAATACCAAGACACCAACTAGGCTTTAATGAACATCACTCCACACTCCAGCAAATTCATAGTCAACAGACTATCAAACAGTCTTGAAAACAACGAATTTTGTAGTGCAGTGTTTTTAGATTCCTTTCAAGTATTCGATAAAGTATGGCACACTTGACTCTGATACAAGATCAAGAATCTTCTACCACAGACATACTATTTGTTACTAAAATCCTCTTTGTCAGATCGTTTTTCTGTGAAACACAATGATGCGATATCAAGTCTATATCCCATAGAATCTGGCGTACCACAAGGGAGCGTGCTGGGACCACTACTGTAGTCAGATAACACAACACTTGCTACTTTTTCTGATGATATTGCAATACTATCATCGCATCGAAAAGGTGAGATAGCTTCACAAAACTTACAACAACACTTGGACGAGATCAGTAAATCCATACTAGGCAAAATAGCTGAAAGACTATTGCTGAAGAGGCTAAGGAAAGATGTTAACCTGCATAATACAATACCAAGACACCAACTAGGCTTTAATGAACATCACTCCACACTCCAGCAAATTCATAGTCAACAGACTATCAAACAGTCTTGAAAACAACGAATTTTGTAGTGCAGTGTTTTTAGATTCCTTTCAAGTATTCGATAAAGTATGGCACACTTGACTCTGATACAAGATCAAGAATCTTTTACCACAGACATACTATTTGTTACTAAAATCCTCTTTGTCAGATCGCTTTTCTGTGAAACACAATGATGCGATATCAAGTCTATATCCCATAGAATCTGGCGTACCACAAGGGAGCGTGCTGGGACCACTACTGTAGTCAGACAACACAACACTTGCTACTTTTTCTGATGATATTGCAATACTATCATCGCATCGAAAAGGTGAGATAGCTTCACAAAACTTACAACAACACTTGGACGAGATCAGTAAATGTTTAAGAAATGGCGTTTCAATGTAAATGAAAGCAAATCAGTTCAAGTAACATTTACTAATAAAAATACGATCTGCCCATACCTGTAAACACTGAAGCAAAATATCTTGGTATACATCTTGATCAACGCTTAACGTGGAAAAGGCATATACAGTCAAAAAATCACACATAAATTTTAACTTTCGTCAGATGCACTGGCTCCTAGGAAGAAAATCAAAGGCCACCATCAGCAACAAGCTATTGATCTACAAGGCATTTTAAAAACCAATCTGGACCTACGGAATCCAGTTTTGGGGAGGCGCTAAAGCAACAAATATCCGAATTATACAAAGACAGGAATCCAGAATACTTCGCTCAATAGCAAATGCTCCATGGTACGTTTCCAACCTTACCTTACATTCAGATCTCAAAATCCCTTTCGTTCATGAAGAAATTCGAAGATACGCCCAAAATTATCACGCAAAGTTACCTGGCTACGAGAATCCCCTCTTAGAACAACTCTCTGAAGACCCCTTCTACGAGAGACGCTTAAGAAGAACCTGGCCAAGAGACCTACTAAATTAAGAATTCAGTGTTGTCCGAGAGGGGTGCCGACACTGGTGGGCTTCTCCTCACACGCTTTGCATTATTTATTATTTATATATATATATATATATATATATATATATATATATATATATATATATATAAAAATTATATATATATATATATATATATATATATATATATATATATATATATATATATAAAGTTATTTTTAGTTATTTGTATTTTTGTTCTTTTGGGTTTATTTTTATTGTCGGGCTAGAACACTTAATACTCCTTGTAGAGTAGATTGTAAAAGTTTAATAAACCAAAAAAAAGTATAATTTATTAGAAAACAAACAAGTCAAATAACAGAAATAATAAAATTGCTACAGATAAGTTATAGAACTTCTTTAAAATGATAATTTAATAGCCATCTATTAAATTTTCGATAATTTTGAGCCTTAAGTAGCATTAATAAAATATGTCTCTTTAGTTATTCGGGTTTTTGTTGAAAACGACAAATAAGAGTAAAAAGTTTTAGAATCAAATTCCCCATAAAATGAAATAATAATTTTTTAAATCCGCCGCTAGGAGAAAAAATTCTGTCACATTGTAAGGGGGCATCATGCCCATTGAACCCTTTGAAATGCTTCAATGAAACGCTACTTACAATCAATTAATGGTCTTGGTACATTCCGAACGTGTATTTGGTTTTTTAAGTTGAAGTATTATTGAGATATTGATTATTGTGAATTAAGTAATAAGTTTTATTGGCGTAACCTGGGAAGGGTCCATAGAATTTATCATAAAAGAAGGACATAGTACAGGAAAGAGATATTAGAATAATGTTTACACATTATTCTAATCGGTATTACTACCGACAAATATGTTGTAATGTATATGTATGTCAACTGCAAGCCATCCTACCGAAATGTGATTGTACGGGATACGGGTACTAACTTCGTCCTCTGTTAAAATATTTGCCTAGCATAATATTGATGGCAAACGAGAAATGACTAATACCGGAAAGATCTATTACACCTTAAATTCTATCACTATATTCTTCTAGACAGAGAAAGATATACTAAAGGTGTTGTATTGTAAACAGTAAACACGAGAGAGAAACAGATGTGAGTACAGCCTACTGTCTATTACGTTCTGAAAGTTGTATATCGAAATTCCTAGTACACTAACAACATGGTAAAAAGAAATTTGTATTAAATACTCTTCTGTGACAGTAATAAATCATCAAGCATCCTTTCATATTACAGGCCATTGTAGTATAATAAAGGGACATTAAATATGCAAACGGCGAACGAATCCGAAATCTATGTACCTGGCCCTCGGCTGTGTTGCCGCTGTTCATAATTTTTACTCGCCATGGAAAATATTTTACTTCCTGTAACTGTATATGTTTAAGTAATATTAAAGTGTATTCGCATCACCAGTTCTTATATAATGAATATAAGGTTTTATTTTAAAAAGCTATAAATGATAATAGGGTATTTCTGGAAACTTTATATATGTATGATAAGCATATACCGTCATTTTTTAGTGAATTTTCTTTTAAAAAAATAACTAATGAGGAGATCCCGACTTTTGAATTTTGAAAAAAATTCTTCAAATGAGCGCGAACTAGGCCCCCTGGAACCCAGGGTCAGTTTCAATTTTTATATTTTAAATAGTGGATTTTGAATAATGGATCGAGTGTTAATCATTTGAAAGCTCTTTCTTTTCTGAATTCAGCACACTAATCTTTTTGGAAATTTTATCAACTTGTTTAAAAATTATTAACAGTTGGAGTTGCAAGACCGTATTTCATTCATTGTGATAAAACGTTCACTAATTAGTCAATTTTTCCCTAAAAAACTAGAAAACAAAACCAAACGTTTATTTAGTTAAGTAAGTGTTCAAATTGTTGACGACCAGCTTCCATACAAAAGTACAAATTTTGTTCAAAACGAGCTTTAACATTCTGGAGCATTTGTGGAGTGATTAGACGGCATTCTTCAACAATGTGTCGTCGTAATTCTTCCAGAGACTCCAGTTCTGTTGCGTAAATTCTACTCTTTAAATGACTTATAGAAAGAAGTCTAAAGGAGTCAAATCCGGTGATCTAGGGGGACACTCAATAGTACTTCTACGCCCAATCCATTGTTATGGAAACTCTCTGTTTAAAAACTCCCTAGCACGTTGTGAAAAATGCGGAGGAGCTCCGTCTTGTTGAAACACTAATTCATTTTCTTTATAGCGATCATCGTTTTCAATAATGTCTATTAGTAGAGGGTAAACGATGCCTTCTAGTAACTCCAAATACGTTTCGCCACTCAAATTGCCAAGAAAAATTGGTCCGATTAAACGGTCTCCAAAAATGCCAGTCCAGATATTCAATTTCTGTGGAGTTTGAGTGTGTACTTCGTGAAAATTTCTTGGATTATTATCTGCCCAATAACGACAATTATGACGATTGACTGTAGAGTTTAATAAAAACGTACACTCGTCTGAAAAACAGATTTTGGACAGAAAGTTCCCGTTATCAGCTATTCGTGCAGTCATAACTTCACAAAACTCCAGCCGCCGATCAAAATCATTTTCATTCAGTTGTTGTACAAGATGAATTTTATACGGGTGAAATTTATGATGCTTCAATATTCGCTGAATAGTTCTTCTTTTGATGTTTGAAACAGTGGCCAATTTTCTCGTGCTCAAAGTTGGGTCTGCAGCAATTTGTCCTAAAACTCCAATCTCAGTAGTCTCATTTCCAAAATTCACGTTCAGGATCCCGTTTATTGTTGGCTACTGAACTGGTAGTACTATCAAGTATCAAACCGACCAATAAACTGAAATAATAAACCGCATTTCTCTCCGATAAGAAATGTTCTTATAGTCAATTTTTTGTTTACAAACCAACAAAATATTGACTATCAGCACATTTCTTATTGAAATGAGTGAAATGCGTTTTTGCATCTTCAACTGTGTGTAATTTTTAAACGAGTGGATAAAACTTCCAAAATAATTAGTTTGCTGAATTCAGAAAAGAAAGAAGTATCAAATGGTGTAACACTCGACCCATGTTCCCTATTTAAAATATAAGGGTTATTATCACCACCCTTAAGGGGTTGATTTTTATAAACATGTCCCCTTCAATATTAAAATTGACGTGTTTCAGCGTTTCTTAAAAAATATTATCTGGACGCAAATCGGCCTGTTTCGTTTTCAATGCGCCACCCTATATATATATATATATATATATATATATATATATATATATATATATATATATATATATATATATATATATATATCTGTGTGTGTGTGTGTGTGTGTGTGTGTGTGTATCACACCAATAACTCAAAAAATAATGGGCCGGTTCTGATCGAATTTGGTACATACCTTCCTTTTGCAAGTGGCTTGGATAAGTTCGTTAGTCAGGAAAATCGGCCCAGGTTGTCCTGAAAAATGTTTTGTTTTCTTTCGAACAAAATTTATATCTCAAATAACAAAGTAAGGGCAACTAAATTTGGTGTGCTGGTTTCGGTCATGAAGAGTATTCTATGTACCAAAATTTAGATCTCTAAGTTAAAAGAGAAAATGTTAGAGATAAATGAATTTTTAAATATTTAAATCTGAATGAAGAAAGTTAAAACGTAAATTTTTTTTACACCATTTCAATCACATTGTGTTAAATCTTTCCGAAGGAGGTATATACTAAGGTCCGGTACTCCATGCGAGCGAGTTTTAGTGAGTATGAGTCTCACAGCACCTCGATATACCACGCACTGCGGTGTTGTGTATAAGGTCTGCATGATGCATTTCTCCCTCCTGTATCCAACAAAAAAAAGCCCAATAGTTCTTCCTTCCTAAAAATACTTAAAAGCGTAAAAATAAAGTATATCAGATATTTAATTTCACACGTTTTAACGCAAAATTGTGCATAACAATCGTTTTGTAATATTCTAAACAAGATCCATTAAAAAACAAATATAGCTCTGTTAAAAAAATCCTGAAAAAGGTACGTTGGTGGATATATATATATATATATATATATATATATATATATATATATATATATATATATATATATATATATATTTATTTATTTTTCTCTAGGCGATAGGTGTTTTACTTTACGAGTGCACATTTTACAATTGAATCCATTCACACAGGATGGCTATATAGAATGTTGCACCAAACTAATATTTTTTTTAATGGAACATCCTCGCTTCATACATTAGCTGTGGGAAGCTTGAGCCCGTTATACTTAGTATGGACATTTGTTTCTCTAATTCGACATGGATGTATCACCTGGCATCTCCCAAGAACTAACGTAACCAAGTATTTTTTATGGCGATATACTTTTGACATGTGGTCTATTTAATTTTCATACCGAGAAGTCTCCGTCAGATTGGAAATCATATACGGTATGACCCAAAACGAGAATCGAAAACTTTCTGGAAATTTGCAAATGGAACACCTATTTTATATCGCTATCGGGTATCTTATTTATTCCTGTATTAATTTTATTAAGCTTTGCCTATTCTCAAATCGACTTGTTTGAAAGTTATCCTAGGTGTTATCAGAAAATACCCTTATTTCGTCACTTATCCTCATTAATCATAATGGCTTTATATATGCCTCGCCCACTAGCTAGCTAATTAACTAATAAACTAGTCATATTTTGATTTTGTTGGATGCAAAATTGTATTAGCCTTTTTATGATACAATTTTTTCCCAGGTTAAATTAAATACAAAAGTAGGTACAGCGGTGTCTGGACCGCAAAATACAACCGATCTACGGTCAGTCTAGACCGGAGACAGATCAATATAAAACTTCACCCTACCAATCGCTGTGCAGACTAGTTCAAGGCACAGTGTTTTTGGAATGGGTAGAGTAAAAAGACTAAGTGCATGCACAATAAGCCAAAAGCTGCAGTGCTTTCGGAGCGGCGAAGTCGCGGACGAGCCCAGAGGGAAAAAAAAGGTACAGCGGTTAAAACTTTTTATTTGTGCATAGTGAACTCTTATTTTATGGTAATAGATGAAAACATTAAGAAATGAAAAATATCATTAAAACTCATAAAACATGCTCAAAAATGTTTCGGCTTTCCTGAATGCCAATTTGGAGTCGTCGTTCAAAGTTTTCTTTGACTCTGTTCAACATGAGGGGGCTCATACTTCTAAAAGCTGATTGAATTCGATTTTTCATATATGCAGTTGTGGGAAATTCTTCATATACTTTTTGCCTCACATATTTCCAGAGGAAAAAGTCTATTGACGTTAGGTCGGGCCATGTTGCTGGCCAACGGTTTCCTAACCAATGGTTTAAGTATTGTTTTACGTCTCGGTGAAAATGTGGAGGACCACCATAATGCTGGCAATACATTATTCGACGTGTGTCAAGGTCTACATCCTCCATGAAATTCGGCAAATCATCCTCGAGAAATCTACGATAGCGTTCTCCACGAAGCCGATTTTCAAAATAGAATGGACCGATAAGTTTATCGCCTATAACCCCCCCCCCCTCAAGTAATGTATGAAGCGAGGAAAATTCAAATTTGCAATACAATACAGGGTGTTCCATTTAAATAATATATAAGTTTGGTGAAACACTCAGTATATAGCCATCCTGTATAAATGGAATCAATTTAAAAATGTGCACTCGTAAAACAATATCCCCTCGAGAAAACACCATTTAAGAAATGGCCTCAGTGAGAAGCTATATTCCGTTCGCCGTCCGATAGGACACCTGTATGTATGTATATATGTGTATATATATATATATATATATATATATATATATATATATATATATATATATATATATATATATATGTTTTAATGATATTTTTCATTTCTTAATGTTTTCATCTATTACCATAAAATAAGAGTTCAACTATGCACAAATAAAGAGTTTTAACCGCTGTACCTTTTTTTCCCTCTGGGCTCGTCCGCGACTTCGCCGCCCCGAAAGCACTGCAGCTTCTGGCTTATTGTGCATGCCCTTAGTCTTTTTACTCTACCCATTCCAAAAACACTGTGCCTTGAACTAGTCTGCACAGCGATTGGTAGGGTGAAGTTTTATATTGCTCTGTCTGCTGTCTAGACTGACCGTAAATCAGTTGCCTTTTGCGGTCCAGAGACCGCTGTACCTACTTTTGTATTTAATTTAACCTGTGAGAAAAATTGTATCATAAAAAGGCTAATACAATTTTGCATCCAACAAAATCAAAATATGACTAGTTAATTAGTTAATTAGCTAGCTAGTGGGCGAGGCATATATAAAGCCATTATGATTAATGAGGATAAGTGACGAAATAAGGGTATTTTCTGTCTAGGATAACTTTCAAACGAGTCGATTTGAGAATAGGCAAAGCTTAATAAAATTTACACAGGAATAAATAAGATACCCGATAGCGATATAAAATAGGTGTTCCATTTGCAAATTTCCAGAAAGTTTTCGATTCTCGTTTTGGGTCATATCGTATATGATTTCCAATCTGACGGAGACTTCTCGGTATGAAAATTAAATAGACCACATGTCGAAAGTATATCGCCATAAAAAATAATTGGTTACGTTAGTTCTTGGGAGATGCCAGGTGATACATCCATGTCGAATTAGAGAAACAAATGTCCATACTAAGTATAACGGGCTCAAGCTTCCCACAGCTAATGTATGAAGCAAGGATGTTCCATTTAAAAAAAAATTAGTTTGGTGCAACATTCTATATAGCCATCCTGTGTGAATGGATTCAATTGTAAAATGTGCACTCGTAAAGTAAAACACCTATCGCCTAGAAATATATATATATATATATATATATATATATATATATATATATATATATATATATATATATATATATGTATATATATATATATATATATATATATATATATATATATATATATATATATATATATATATATATATATATATATATATATATATATATACATCCAAATACTGTTTCGGCGTCTTTACAAAACCATTCTGCTTCTACGTCTGGTCAAGTATATGACTTTTTTAAATGAGAATATTGCATAGCAAGGTAGTCTGACAGGGTAAATGGAGAAACTGAGAATTATACTCTATTATTTTTAGAAAAAGCAAACGTTTACATTACCCCACTTTTCAGCGTCGAACCAAATTAAATCTGCTTGAGCATCCAGTGTATAGTTGAAAATTTCGTCAATTATACAGCTTTTTTGACGACCGCGTGAATATTTTTTTCCGGTTTGTCGATAATTCTGCGCCCAGGCAGCGTTGCCGCGTTAGCGCCAAAGCATCTACATACTTAAAAAAAGGAAATATAAGTTTACTAACTATGCTTTGGTAACTACATTTTACTACATATGACTAATGTTATGTTAGCGGCAAGGTTTTACGGCGCGAATCAAAAAAACGTCACATGTTATGTAGAGTAGTAGCAATTTTATTATTTAGTTTTCTTATTTTTTAGTTTATAAGAATATTTGCGTGCGTGTTGTGATTCCTCAAAGTCTGTCTATTTTCGTGACTATGGCCAATCACCGACGCCAGGGAGCAGTTTTTTACCTCATTATTCTGGAAATTTTGCCAAACCCCAACCTACCTGTAAGGAGGGTGGGGATCTTTAAGGTGCTCAACATCTCCTGGTACACGGGAGGGACGTCTTTACGCTCCCACCGAAGGGCGGAACGTGCAGACATTCTCAAATACAATTCCAGAACCTCGGTGAAAGGGGAACCCTGGGGATCGAACTCAGTACCCCGAGGTTCTGAAGCACACGTACTTACCACTGGACCACCGAGGCTCTTTATAAGAATACTACGATTAACCACTTTACTGTGCTTAAAACAAACCTAAATTAATACTTTAAACAGGATTCACATCACAGGTTGAAAAGTTGTCAATTCTTCAAGTCAGGTCAGGTAAAGTCAAGTCAAGTCCGGGTAGGTAAGGTCAGGTAGGTATAAAAGGTTAACTTCTAGCTACATACAGTTAGTAGTCTACTCGCTGATAATAGTAAAAGATCAAACAACACTGTGCCTAATTTTACTAGGCAGCTCTTTAAAGGCTTGCAAAATCATCAGATAACCCAACAACAAAATAATCTCTTAATAATTGGGATCAGAAATTCCATCAAACGGTCCTGATTGAATCCATAGTCAAATACCCATATTAAGTTCTTATCCAAACAGGCTACACTGAATGCTCTTTGTTATTGAAATATTTTTTATCGCAATAGAAATGTCCAACAATCTACTACTAAATGCTTTACATTTCAAATAATATCATCATCACACATCATTAATTATTGTTTCCCTTACTTAGTGAAACCGTCCCATATCAAATATAGATACTTCTTCTCTGGCTTCACAATTGCTTATTTTCTTATCTGTGATCGGTTTCACGCTTTTATGACATCGTCAGATGTGTTTGGTCAATCAGTAGTGACGCAGATAAACCATTTTTTGAAAGGGGCCGCCATTTTAAAATGTCTCTGTTTAACAAAGAAAGGTTATATTTAGGCTTTTTGGCGTTCTATGTGCAACAGACCTCATATAATGATTTAAACAAGTAACAATGATACTATTTTAATTTAAAAAATTACGAAGAAACAAAAACAAAAGTGCATCTTGAAAGTCAATTGATCTGGTTAGTTGTTTAACCAATACATTTTACGTCTATAGGAATTGTATGTACCTAAACAGAAGTCATTGGCTCACGATTTTATTAAATTGTCATGTTTATAATACCTTTCCAAGCACACGTTAACCTCCCTTTTAAAATCTTTAAGTTTAGCAAAAATCAATTGAAAATAGGAATTTGGTATCTCTGAAGTCCACCTCAAAATACTTTTATTCTCGAAATTTGGTTAAATAGTAATGACGATAAAATATTTTTAAAGGAAAACGATTGCCATTTTAAAGTGAGTATGTTTAGAAAAAAATTACAAGACTTCAAAAAATATTTACTGGACTAATAACAAAGCGATATTTAAGACTTTGAGAACAACAAAAAATCATTCAAAAATATTTTGTCTCGCTGGTTTGCAACACACACACACACATGCACGCGCGCACACAGACACCCGCGCGCACCCACCCACACGCGTGCTTGCGCGTGCCGTTCAGTCGGTTAACAAAACACGTTTTCTTAAGTTATGAAACATCATGAAAAATTTCGGAAAAGATACAAATATAAATTAAGCTTTACAATTTTCCTCTGGCTATTAGATTGTGTATAACATTGGCTTGTTCTGTAGTAGTATTAACAATTATTATTAACGACAAGAAAAACATCAGTACTAATTATTTTTCCACAATTTTTAGGGCTGCGCAATTATTATCGATGTAATTCTTCAAAGTATACTAAGACACAGTAGTTTTCAGTAACATAGCATATGTAATAAAATGTACGGGTAAAAAATGTATATTAAAAACCTTAAAATGCCCACTTCCAAAAAAACGGTTTTTTTTGTCTAAAGTTGGAAGTGTTACAAGCTAATCATTACAAGGATGAGATTTTATTATATGTAAACATGCAAAAATAATACTGTAGAACATTGTTTTAATATAAGAGTTCCAGTTTCAAAAATTATATATAAATTAATTTGGCGGTACATTTTATGAATATTAGTTTCCTACAAAATTAGTTTACAAAAAGAAATAGAACTAACTTTATGTGCTATTTATGTCTCCATAAAACAAATAAAAAAATATAAAACTCATTATTAACCTTAAACTCTTAAAGGAGAAATGCCTTATTTTTTTTCTACTGATATTATATAATGTTGCTCATTCTAAATGTTAAAAGTATTGAAGGAATAAAGGATTAAAACAATAGTGAATCTATTAGTATATTTCATTTTTGTTTACTTGTGTAAATATTTTGCATCAGTACTTTTATCTTGGTCCATATTTTATTTTTTAACAAGTCTGGACTCGGCTTTAAAAGATTCACATTTATCCCTTCTTTGGTATTTAGAATAGTCCTGCTTTATTTGCCGTCGCCGGTCAAAATATCATTGTTAATAAAGAAACCTTTGGTGCCTACGACTTTTACAGCATTAGTTATTTAACCGATTTTTAAATGTAGTAAATATATTAAATACCACATACAACTTACACAAAAAAATTTCGCTTCCTCTGAATTTATTTCGGTAAACGTATTTCTTCTCTCGACTCTTCTAGCACATTTTTATACATTCTCTTTATGATTATGCTCCCTGTGCGCATTTCAAAAACTGTTATTATTTTCATATTATCCTGCTTATGCACGGTCCAGCTTTCCGCTCCATACATTATAACACTCCATAGGTATGATTTATGGTGAACTTATTTCATCAGTGTAAGTAACAGTCTTTATTAGTGAGTATAGTATTTTGTCTCTTAAATGTCTTTAATATAAAACCAATATCTTGAATTCTAACTTCATTAAAAATAAAACATTAAGACTTTTGACTCCAGTCTTCAGCAAACAAACACTTTATGACAAAAACTTAAACTTTAAGAAGAGTAATATAATAATATACCTAGTAACCATTAGTGGGAGTAAAAAATAAATAAAAACAAGCCTGTAAATGAAATGTAGGGACCATTACAATAGTGTCAAAAATGTTAAGCTAAGTAGTTTCACAGACCTAAAGTAAACAAATAGACGATAAGAAAAAAATTGCATTGCTAAATCTTTATTGATTTGTGTTTCGTTGTTGTGTATTTAATGAGTTAAACTACAAAATATGTATAGTTGTACAATATTATATGAGTATTATAACCTATATATTGTTTTATAAAATTGTTGCGCATAAGTACACTTGGAGAACCCAAATCACCACAACACATTTTTTTAAAGACCTGACGATCGTTTCACTAACAAAGTTAGCGTCATTCGTTGGCGAAAGAGAGGCGCATTATTCTTAATCTGTACATAAATCAAAGTAATATAATACATACTTGCGGATATGAAATTAAAGCTAAAATAAAAAAAGGCGTTCGCCATATTTTTTTAATTTATTTATAGAAAATATAGAAAATATAGCCGACCATTGGAGAATACATCAGGATTAAAATTAAACAGACAAATGTACCATTAAGGGTCCGCAAATAACAAAGAGCTGATGTGGGAAAATGAAAAAAAAATTAGCAAAGGATCCGCAGTGTACTAGATGAGGTGTTAAAAAATATTAAACTATAAATTAATATGACGAAAACAATGAAAATAAGTGAGGGCAGTACTACAAAGGTCGATATAAAGCTAAACAGTCAAAACTTAAGCAAGTAGAAAGGTTGAGTATTCTTATGGATAATGGTAAATGCAGCAAGGAGCTGTAAGGTGTATCGCAATGGTAAACCATGCATAATAAGAGACAAAATACTCAATAATAAACATTAAAACTTGGACCAAGGCAAGAGGTTCATCAAATCATACGTATGGAGTGTTGTAATGTACGGTGCGGAAGGCTAAAATTTTAATAAACACAGCATTAAGAGAATAGAAGCTTTTGAAACGTAAACATAGAGAAGCATTACAAAGATGAGGCATACCGATAGAAAGACGAATAAAAGGGTGCTATAAGAGGTGAGAGAAAAAATATGTTTGCTGAAAAAAATTGAGACGAGAAAGGCTTTCTGACAACATTATTTTAGGCACACATACATGGAAAAAGAGAAAAGGTAGACCAAGAGAGAAACTTCTGAAAAACCTAGCCCAATTAATAAAGTGCGATAGCTACAACGAAATAAATAGCTACTGCTGGTAACAGACTCATTGTTGAGACGAGATTGCGACACCGCATTTAGACTGTGATGCTACGTATAACTTCCAGGCCATGTAAATATAATATTAACCAGTACACTTAACATTATCTGATGAAGCTGACTTTGTTAGTGAAATGATTATCGGGTGTAAAAACAGTTATGTTGAGGTAGGTTTTACCTATATGTACATTATAGTGGTCGCACGTATTGCGAAGATTTCACTTTGTGTATATAACATTAATAATGATGACTAGGCCTATATTTTTCGTAGAAAACTATAAATTAATAAAGTCGGTATAGAGTTGAATTAACTGTTCATTTGATTATATTTACAAGTGAAATGTTTTAAACCCATGTACTATTTTCCATAAGCCTTCTGATAAATATGCAGTTTATATTCTCTGGTGGTTTACATGTGATAAATTTTAGGACCGATTGTGTAAATGGTAATTTATATTTTAAAGACGAAACAATGAATCCACCGCAGGGGAAAATATAATATTTTCTTAAAATCAATAATAAACACCTAAATCCGAAACAGGTTCTTGGAATCTGAAACCTTGTTATTTATCTACCAGCAATGTTTATTAGCACGGCCACGGTCTTAAATTCAGTTAACGGTATTTTAAACGTTGCCACTTCTCCAGACGTTCAATCATCGCATTTATGTAAACGACATATACTCTCTAAGATATACTGTGAATGAGAAGCGCCTCTAGTAGCAAACTGCTGAACTAGACGTTTGTCTAAAAAGTACACAATACGACCATTCTGCACACAATACAAAAATTCGGTACGTCTTTGTCGTTAAAGTAAACTACTTTTTTCTCTGCAATATCCATAAATTAGGACTAACAGTTCAAGCACATGCCGTATGAGGACGCACAAAGGCGGTGGATGCATATATATATATATATATATATATATATATATATATATATATATCCACCAACGTACCTTTTTTAGGATTTTTTTAACAGAGTTATATTTGTTTTTTTAATGGATCTTGTTTAGAATATTACAAAACGATTGTTATGCACAATTTTGCGTTAAAACGTGTGATTTTAAATATCTGATATACTTTATTTTTACGCTTTTAAGTATTTTCAGGAAGAAAGAACTATTGGGCTTTTTTTTTGTTGGATACAGGAGGGAGAAATGCATCAATTCGGATCTCCGGGAGAGGGGTGTACAGGGGGCGCCAACATCAAGATTTAACATATCCTTTTCGAATATATGTGGCCTAAATTCTAACCTGAACTCCGTCCACCATTTCCTCTAGGCTAACAGGCCCCAACTTCCTCACCGAAACCCAAATCAGTGCCAAAACAGCCACTAATCACCTTATTTTCCCGGGGTATGAGCTCCTTACTTCCTTTAGATTGCATGGAGGCGTGTGCGCATACGTCCGTAGCAATCTACCCTGCACCAGACTCCCCAATTTAGAAGCTGGAAGAAAAGACATAATATGGATAAAACTTTCTCTCAGGGCTGCAACTAAATTCATCTGTTGCATTTACCGGTCACCTTCTGACAACAACTTTGTCCAGCTCTTTGACTAACTTTCTGAAAAAACCGACTATCTGATTTCTGAATATCCTTCCTCCGAGGTCACTATTCTTGGTGACTTCAATGTCCATAATAAGGAATGGCTAGGATCTTCAAAAACCGATCCACCAGGGAGAGCAGCGGAGGCCTTTGCAGTCAGCAATTCTTTAGCCAATATGGTTCAGCAACCTACTTACTTTCCTCGTATCGCAACATACAGCTCAAATCCCTTGGATCTCCTTCTTAATACACAACCTGAATGCTATATCAGTCACCGCCCCCCTTGGTCGCTCAGACCACGGCATGGTCACTGATTCCTGCGCAATGCAACCCGAGGTCACACAGTCATCACACCCACGTGTCGTTTGGCACTACAACTCCGCGAACTGGGACGAAATGCGGGATTACTTTTCCTTATTTCCATGGGCGTCTGTCTGCTTCTCTCATCCTGACCCCTGTGATATCTCATAAAACGTCACCGAAATTATCCAAGCTGGCATGAAATTATTTATCCCACGTACACAGAAAACCTTTTCAGCCACTCAAAAGCCCTGGTTCTCTAAATCCTGTGACAAGGCCAGACTTGAAAAGGTCAAAGCTCACAAAACGCTTCTACACAATCCCAGTCAAGAAAATCGTCAAGCATTTAACGACGCAAGAAACCGCTATGTCCGCATTCTTTCTGGGGCAAAAAGCTCGTTTAATAACCATATCAAAAACAAAGCTCCAACGGCGGCAAACCCTTCTGGACTCTTGCTAAATCTATTGGGAATAATTTCTGCAAAATCACGTTCCCACCTCTTGTCTCAGGGGATGAAATTGTTTCTACCGCCCTGGGCAAAGCTGAACTTTTTGCTTCGTTGTTCGCCGGCAATTCTACTCTCAGCCCAACTCCAAATGTTCAACCACCAACAGTCCCGAATGTCGCGCATAAAATGACGGATATCATTTTCAAAACTAAAAAGGTACGAAAGATGCTCTCTTCTCTTAATACCAGGAAAGCCTCTGGCCTTGACGAGATCCCAGCAATTGTTCTCAAAAAATGCGCACCAGAGCTTGCTCCTGTCCTGACTCGTCTGTTTCAGATATCTTATAATAAAGGCATATTCCCTAGTAACTGGAAAACTGCTCGAGTACAACCCATCCCCAAGAAAGGGTCAAAAGCGCTTCCCAGCAACTACAGGCCCATTTCTCTATTTTCAGTCGTCTCTAAAGTGATGGAAAAGTATATAAACACCGAATTACTAAAATTTCTTGACAAACACAGTCTAATCCACGACAGGCAGTATGGATTCCGTCAGCGCAGATCGACTGCCGACCTCCTTTCCTTTGTCACCCATTCTTGGAACAAGTCTATGGAACAACACGGTGAATCCCAGATTGTTGCTCTAGACATATCCAAAGCATTCGACCAGGTCTGGCACGCAGCGCTGCCTAATAAACGTCCGGCCTATGGCCTACCACCAAAGCTCTGTATGTGGACAGCAAATATCCTCTCCAACAGGAGCATATCTGTTGTTGTAGATGGCCATTCCTCTAAACTGTATCTAATTAATGCAGGAGTTCCTCAAGGTTCAGCTTTAGCCCCTACTTTGTTTCTTCTCCACATCAATGACCTTCTCTCGAGCACATCCAACCCAGTTCACAGCTACGCGGACGACAGCACCCTCCATTCAAATATACAATATTCAAAGCCTGTCTCTTTAGCCCAATTAGATGAGGATCGCAGACTCATGGAGGGTTCTGCCTCCGTGGATCCGCAAAAAATATTAGACTGGGGAAGTAGAAATCTTGTACAATTCAACCCCACCAAAACTAAGTCTTGCTTTCTTTCTCACAAGAGATACACCAGCCCTAGACCCATCACAATGAACAACCAAGTTATTCAAAGTAATGAGTCATTTTCTCTTGTTGGCATTTCTGTGGATCGAAATCTTAATTGGCACCAATATGTCACATCAATTGCAGAAGCGGCTGCTAAGAAATTAGGTTTCCTCTTCCGGGCTCGCAAATACTTTTCACCAGCTAATCTCTATACCTTATATGCTTCACAAATAAGGCCAAACCTCGAATACTGCTCCCACATCTGGGGTGCGGCTGCCGCTTCTACACTCGCTATCCTGGACTCCATTCAAAAGAGAGCTATACGTCTCATCGGTGACCCTACCCTCACCCAAAGGCTGCCATCCCTTGCCCACCGACGTGCCGTTGGTGACCTCTCTTTCTTTTATAGATATCTGCACGGGCACTGCTCAGAGGAGCTTTCCTCCATAGTTCCCCCACCTGCTGCCCCCAACAGATCTACCAGGGGAACAGAGCGAATGCACCCTTTTACTGTCCAGGTCACCAGACATAGAACATCTTGTTATGCCCGCTCTTTTGTTCCGAGGACTTCCAATTTGTGGAATTCCTTGCCGGCACATGTTTTTCCTTCTCCTCCGAACCTCCAAACCTTCAAGTCCAGAATTAACAAGCTGCCTCTTTCCTCCTTGTCAACACCCATGGAACGATAGTATTTAGGCTGTAAGCCCTCGTGGTGTGTTGTTGAAATTTAAAAAAAATAATCATGCGGACCTCATACACAACACCGTAGTGCGTGGGTCGAGCTGTGAGACTCATACTCACTAAAACTCGCTCGCATGAAGTACCGGACCTTAGTATATACCTCCGTCGGAAAGATTCACACAATGACGTTTGGGTTTGAATGTTTCTATTCTGTTTTTACCGCGGGGGCGTTAGCGGGTAAGTAAAAGCTTTGGCCGCTTATGCTTATGTGGAAGTTGCTCATTGTAGTCGGTGGCCCTACGGAGAAGAGCATTTGGGCGAGAAGCGGATTTTGCGAACTTAGTTGTGGATAGTTGAGTGATAAACTCAAGTATCAAAGGCATTTCTAGATCAGAGTCAATCTGACTGTTTCTGACAAACCATGGCGCTCTGGTAACCATTCTCAGAATTATATTCTGGATGATTTAAAGGGTCTTGATGTGTGTTGCGGCCGCGGTTGCCCATGTTGGAGATGCTTAGGTCATGGCTGTCCGGATTACGACTTTGTACATGAGCAATATATCGTCCATGGACAATTTGGAATTTCTATTTAGAAGCGGGAACAGCTTAAACATCGAGGCTTTTCGTCGGGCGTGTTGGTCATGGGGACGCCATGATAAGTGTTTGTCGAGGAAAACCCCGAGGTATTTGGCGGAATCTTGACAGGGAATTAGACGGTTGTCTAATGATACGTGTTCGTGGGGCTTCTGTCTCCTCTTGGCAAATAGGACTGCTGAACATTTATCGGGGTTTATGGCTAGACAAGATTTCCTATACCAGCCTTGCAGCTCGTCTACGGTGGTCTGAAGTCGTTCGCTTATTATCCTCGGCTGAGTGGAGCTGCTGAGGATGGTAGTGTCGTCTGCGTACAGTGCGTATGTCACGTTTACGGACGCTGTCGGAATGCCTGCGACAAATATATTGTACAGCAGAGGGGAGATAGCAGAACCCTGCGGGAGACCAGCCGTGGCTGAGTGCGTTCTAGATCTGGCTCACAGATGTTTGACCTGGAACTTCCTTTGTTGCAGGTATGACCTGACTAGCAGAATCAGAGCAAGATGATAAATAAATGATAGAAGTTTATTTAGAAGGCCCACATGCCAAACCCTATCGAAGGCTTGAGAAATGTCAAGAAATATTGCACCAGTTGACTTGTTTTTATTAAATCCTTCGGTGATGTTTTCCACAACACGGAGGACTTGGTCTGTGGTGGAGTGCTGGTGTCTGAAACCGAGTTGCTCGTCTGGGAGGATATGATTTTCAGAGGTGAATGAAGCTAGCCTTTTCTGGATCAGTTTTTCGGCGATTTTGCCGACGACTGGGCCTGCAGTTCTGAGGGAACAGCGGATCTTTGCTGAGTTTCGGGAGGTTTATAATTTCGGCAAGTTTCCACATGGAAGGAAAATGTTTAAATCGCAGCATGCCATTCATAATCGTAACTAGGAATACCACGGATTTGCGGGGGAGGTTTTTCAGGGTTACGGGGATTCCATCGTATGCCGGAGCTTTCCTATGTTTTAGTCATTTGATTATTTAGGAAACTTCTTCGAAGGTTGCAGACTCGATAATTATGTCTGGGGTAGCGCGTGTGTAGCATCCGTGTAAACGACACCGTTACGGCCGTAAAGTGGGGATATCGGAAGTTTTTGGTAGCGAAGGGCTTTTGCCATTCGCCAGATGGAATTGTCTTGTGCAGACAGGGTTTGCAGGGTTTTCTCTGATACTGCGCGGAAATGATTCCTGCAGTTAAAATACTAAAAAGTCTGTGCGCAGCAAGCGCGTAATTTTCATAAAAATGTTTTTAATATCAAATATGTGTGTTTTTTTAAGAAAGCAGGCATCAAATTTGGTTACCAGTATAACCTATATAGTAGAAACAATGTGCCATGTTTCATCAAAATAACTTTTTTGTTTGACAATGTCTACAAATTTCCGAAAGTAAACTTAAAGTGGTCCCGAAAAAACTGGTTTCCTGGTCAACCTTATACGTTAATATCAAATTGAGCTATTCAAATTTGAAGCATTTAATGAAAATTTGTTACCATAATGCACTTGCTGCGTCCCGAATTTCTGTTCTTACAAACATGGAAAATGCAAAAATGTAATAAAATGAGTTCGATTAAAAAAAAGAAAATTTGTATCACAAACGACTTATGGGTCACCTGTGATTGTAGAAATATTTTTTAAGATGTAGCTCAAGACACCCTATAATTAATGTATACAATTTATTTCGTATCTTGTATAGCAAATAGCTTTATTACTTTTTTTACGAAAATTCTACAAAAATCATATACCATTAAACAACAAACTCTATAGCTAAAACTACTGCCAACGGATCAGGGAAAGGGTCTATTTGAAATGAATTTTCTGGTAATATTTTAGCTTAATTTTTGTGAGTAATTTACCTATAATGATATAAATTCGCGAACCAAATTTGGTTACCCTTACTTTGTTATTTCGGAAGAATTTTCGAAAGAAAACATAAAATTTTCTGGGAAAACCGATTTTCCTGGCTAACGAACTTATCCAAGCCACTTGCAAAAGTAAGGTAATCATCAAATTTAATTAAAATCGGCGCTTTATTTTTTTGAGTTATCGGTGTGATACATCCATATATAAATATATATATATATATATATATATATATATATATATATATATATATATAAATATATATATATATATATATGTATATGTATATATATATATATATATATATATATATATATATATATATATATATATATATATATATATATATATATATATGCATTCTGTCTTATACGCCTCCAAAACCTGAGGCGACTACGAAAAATCGGAGGCCAATCCGTATCCCCGTGTATAACGACTAAACCATGATCTATTCATCATTAAACGGTGAATTCTAAATTTTTGGTCGGAGGCCGTTTGGCAAGGTACACATATATATTTACACAAACTAGTTCACGGTACCTCTAACAGGTGGCGTCACCGTTTAATACACCTATACACTTCGTACGATGGCCCAGTAGACTTTTTCTCCGAGTATTTTACATACCAATACGCCTCAGAAATATTGCAACAGTGCACGGAGGACTGTTGTGGCTGCATGTGTGAGAGAGTTAGCTTGTAAACAGGTCCTTCAGTCACAATGGGTTTCGTTAAAATCAATAAACTTATATATCTACTATCTTTTCAATGTTTACTTTACTACTCTATATTACTGACTTGTTTTTGCTTAAAACTTTGTTCCCCGAAGATTTGTTTACTGTTGCATACAGTTTACACTGCATTCCCGTAAAATTGAAAAAATGTAAAGTATTTCTTTGCGTACTCCGCATTGAAAAAACCAATTAAAGAAATTATAGAAACGATGACTTCGGAATGGCACGTTTAGTTATCTGCAAATTTTTATCAAAAGTAAATTCACTAGAATCTTACGAGTTTATTATATGTGGGTATTGATAAAGTGATAAATGTGATTAGAGGGTGTGTAGTAGTAGGTACCTACTGTGATTTGACATTATGATACACTTGATCTATTACGCAAAATAAGAGCTAACTTATTGACATAAAATTCTGAAATATGAGGTAACTAATAATTTAAAAAGTTAGAGCGTCTAAAAAAAGTCTGGTCGCAGCAAGTGCGTTATGGTAGTGAATTTTCATTAAAATGTTTTTAATGGCAAATATGTATTAATGAAAACAGGCATCAAACTTGGCTAAATATTTTTTTACACAAAATTTTGTTGAAAGAATACATAAAATTCAAATTATATACCCAATCTGTAATTAAAACAGAAAATAAAATCGATAATCCATAAAAACCTTTTTTTCGACGAATTTCGTTTAAAAGATGTTCCATCAAGTGAATAATTTTCCATACAAATATTTTCTACAAATATTTCTTCCAAGAAAAATTATTAAATTAATTCATAAGAAAATTCGATATTAAAACAACATTTTGTACGAGAAAATTTGCTAATAAAAATAAATTACATAAATTTAAAAAAAACTGGTCCGATTTTCCTGGCCAAAGAACCGTTTCAAGTTATTTAGCCAACTACCAAAATATAATTTTCCACAAAAACTTTTTCGACGTCACAACAATAATTTCGTGAAAATTTGCAAACAATTTTTCAAGAAAATCCGTAAACATTTTTTTATAATAACTTATTAATCATTTATCATTAGTTACCAAAATGTCACAAAAGTATCTTAAAATGATTTCTACGAAGCACACAAAATTTTGCTAAAATAATACATAAAATTCAAATTATATACCTAATCTGTAATTAAAATTAAAAATAAATTAATTTGTTTACATGAAAATCCATTAAAACCTCATTTCCGAGGAACTTCGTTTAAAAAATGTTCCATCAATTGAATAATTTTTCATACAAGAATTCC
The DNA here is from genome assembly GCA_964006375.1 of Tillus elongatus. NCBI lineage: Eukaryota > Metazoa > Arthropoda > Insecta > Coleoptera > Cleridae > Tillus > Tillus elongatus. The sequence goes on along the minus strand of OZ023265.1, from coordinate 94,319,816 downwards.
CAACAAATGTTTCTTCAAAGAAAATTCATTAACCATTTATAAAAAAATCGCTTTTAAAAGAACATTTCGTGCAAGAAAGTTCGCTGTGGCTTCACAGAGAAAATTTTTTACGTGTGGATGCTGTAAAAATTAAATCCGGTTGTAGAAGAGAAAAGAAACTCTTCTGTCACAAATCTCTATGTCTATGTTAACTGTGGGACGGTTTTACCAACTAAGGGCAACGACAGCTGCTATTGAACTTGAATTAAAAGTCTTAAAAGTGCTGATCTTTAATTTTCAACAAAAAATCGCTAAAAATATTGAAATTATACAACCTGATCAGCTGGCGTTAAAATTGAATCAAAGGCGAAAAAAGTAATAAAGAAAAAGTTAATTCACTAACTAGGATTAGAACTCGTCTTGTGGGAGTCCATTACACGATGTGCAGCGACCTAGTCCACTGAGCTACGCACTACATGCATTTACTAACAGGTATATCCCATTGTTCAACGGTTTAACAATTTACACAATGGGTTTTTGCTCATATTTGAACGAAATCAAGGAAAATAACGACTTAGACACATATCTAGGAACGGAGCTTGCTAGTCATTTCTTGTAGTATTTTTCACGCACATTCTGATCAATCAATTTTGAAGTTTTAACTTTTTTGGATCAGATTTAATTAATTAAAAATTAAGTTACCTCTAACTTTTTTGTTTTTCAAGATAGAGATCTGAATTTTAGTACATATGATACTACTTATGACAGAAATCAGCGTATCAAATTGGTTGCCTTTACTTTGTTATTTCCAGAGATATAATTTTTTTTCGAAGGAAATAACAAAATGTTCCGGGAAAACCTGAGCCGATTTTCCTGACTAACGAATTTATCCAAGCCACTTGCAAAAGGTAGGTATCTGACCCTGGATATGGGTTCTAGGGGCCTAGTTCGCGGTCATTTGAAGAAATCTTTTCAAAATTCAAAAGTCGGGATCTCCTCATTGGTGAATTTTTTTTAAAGAAAATTCACTAAAAACGGTAATAAGCATCCAATATAAATTTATTATTATTATTTTAAATACATGAGTACAAAATTGTTTACAGCCGACAGCGATATAATACCAAAACTTCTACTGAAATATATACGAGTACACAAAAAAAGATTTGAAATGTGTAATATAAAATTAAGTCACTTACTGAACTTGATGCTTAGAGGAAGTAAACTGTTTCATTACTACTTTACTAGTACACATTGTTAACAGAGTTCTTATTAATTTGGCGCCAACTTAATATATCCTTGATATTTGTGTATTTAACGGCCAAGAAACTGTTGACTAAGTGAAGATTGGAACCCGTGATGAGCACGGATAAGTACACTTAGAGAACTCAAACCACAACACATCTTTTTAAAGACCTGGCGATCGTTTCACTAACAAAATTAGCGTCGTCAGAGGATGAAAAATTCTAACTACTTTACTACTAACATCACCTTTTATACTGAATCTTAGGTAAAGAAAGATACCGAGCGGGAGACTAAATCGCAGACAAATTCTTCAGCGTATTGTATTTTAATTGCCGGACGAGGTTTATGAACTTCCTTTATCATTTTACCTGACAGGTTTCGGAATATTTATCTGCATGCTTATTGCCCTAGAAATATAAATACTCTCGTACGCATCTAGCTGCGCTGGCCGTCTAACAGTTTAAATTTTCTTTATCAATGTGGTGGTTATTATCAGAAATATGTTGTGCCACGCATGGCTTGTCCACACTATTGTATCTCAGCTGTGCCAGCTATTCACGAAATGTAGTCTCAATAGTTCCCCTAGTCTGCCCCACGAATCTAAGGCTACAATCTTTATAACCTATATCATAGATACCCGACATTTCAGTGGCTATATCTTAATATTTCGTATTACCTAACATATTTCTTAAATTATTTTTTGTCGAGAAAGTTATCTTAAAATGCTCTCGAGACCCCTTTTGATAAGCAGTTCAAAAGGTAGACAAACAATTTTTTTCTCTATTTTATCTTCTCCGAATGTCATGCATTCCGCTAACATTATCTTTGTTCTGTGTCTTATAATTAATTTTTTCACTGAGCAACCCGATATATAACGGATATCCGGATTAATTAATGTGTGTTGTAAAGATTGTAATCTTAGATACGTTGGGCAGATTAGGAGAACCATTGAGACAATATTTCGTGGACATCTGGCACAGCTGAGATACGGTGGTGTGGACAAGTCATGCGTGGCACAACATATTTGGGATTATAACTACCACATTGATAAAGAAAAAGTTAGACGGCCGGCGGAGCTGGATGCGTACGAAAGTATTTATATTTCTAGGGCAATCAAAAACAAAAGTTCCTTAAACCGAGCCCCGCCACTGGTTTGCAGTCCTCCATTTGATGAAGGTAAACGTTTCGAAACCTGTCAGTTAAAGTGATAAAGGAAGTTCAAAAACCTCGTCCAGCACTTAAAATGCAATACACTGAAGAATTTGCCTGTGGTTTAGTCTCCCTCTCGGTATCGTGCTTTACCTAAGATTCAGTATAAAAGGTGATGTTAGTAGTAAAGTAGTTAAAATTTTTCATCTGATGACGCTAACTTTGTTAGCGAAACGATCGTCAGGTCTTTAAAAAAATGTGTCGTGGTGATTTAGGTTCTCCAAGTGTACTTATCAAGAAGCTTGTATTATTATTTTACAGGCTGTTTACCTGTTTTAAATTATTGTTTATATATGTTTTGTTTTATCCTCCCACGCTGTTGCAATAACCAAGCCATTAGTTTTACGTAGATACATTAGTCTATTCCGAAATATTTTTAGGTTCAAACTAGTTATTTGTGCCATAGTCTGAATAACTTAATTTTAGAATGGAACCGTTTCACCAAGTAAAGGCAACAACAATTTATAAAGTTTAGAATACATGTTTTAATTAATTTTTATTATTTAAATGATAACCACTTTCACTGTCGAGTAAAAAATTCTAAATACTCTTTTCGTTATTCATAAAAATAATAAATTGAGTACAAAATAATAAGTGGGCTCAGCATAACCAAATAGACGATAAAGGTACTTAAGTACGTAGAAAGGTGTTTAGTAAACATGTACGGAGGCTTGATATTTTTAAACTCGTTTACTAGAACAACTGACTGGTTTACTAACCACATTTACCAGATAATTAATAGTTAGTGCCCTACAGAAAGATTTTACTATATTATCCCAAAGTGCATAAACATGAGACGAGAAGGCTTTTCCAGAAAGACGCAGCTCTTCAGAGTTGCTCGGTTAAAGTGACACTCCCAATGTTTTAGTTACTGCATAAATTTATGGGCAAGTAAGTATTTAATAAATGCACAATAAGCCAAAAGCTGCGGTGCTATTGGGGCGGCAAGACGCGGACGAGCCCTAAGGGAAAAAAGTATCTAATAAAAATAGTTTTATTGTTTTAATATGATAGATTTTAACAACATCTAAATTCCTTTCAAAACAATAACGAAAATTATATACAAGTGTAAAGTTATTTGGTTCCTAATCTTAATAAAAGTAAAGTATTTTACAATGCAATTCGATACTTGCCAATATGATACCCTGTCCTAAAAATCACAAGTTTGAAATTGCAAAATACTTCATGCTTTTCGCATATTATGTCATTAAATATTTTATTTCTCTCATTTTCTTCTAAAAAGCTATAAATATTAAGTTTGTGAAAATCTATCACACGTTTAGTATTCAGTACCAAGATCAGAGTTCTATTCAGCGATGCTGATTGCTAAATAGGTACTTTTTCACATTTAGAACAATGCTGTTAGAAAAAAAAAACACCTTGTTAATGGTTACCAATTTGAAATGCATGAATTTAGTAAATGTGTTTGAGACATGTACAGTCAACGTTCTTAGTTCCAAACATGTTCTATGTATATGTCATTTGAATATTCTAAAATGAAGATACATTAATGTTTCAAATAATTTCAATAATTTGAAAAAGAAATAATAGAAAGTATTTTAGAGACTTAGCAAATAGTTACTAAATGCGCATTTTACACTTTTGAAGCCGATATTCCAACTCTTTTTGGTTTCAGATTTTGTGAGGTGATAACTGCAGAAAGAAACATTTTTTAAGATTCTAGTTGACATTTAAGATTATGTGTCTAACACAAAATAAGTTATATATGACTTTATTTAATTTTATTACAAAAGATTTAACTAACAAAACACATCTTGAAGTAGTTGCAGTTCCTTTTTATTAAAATAGTAAAGGCAATGGATTACTATAGGACATACGTGTACAGTAACGTGGCAAAGATTCTGCTAGACATTGTGAAAAGTGGAATAAGGAGTAAAATTAAGAGCTGCCCTAATAAAGATTAGTTCGGATTTAGACCAAACCGACGAGCTGGAGAAATGATGCCTAAATCATAAACAAACTGATACCTATATGTGTTCACTGCCTTTGTAGGCTCGTAAAAACCCTTCAATAATGTGGATTGGAAAATATTATTTCATATAATGAAGAGAGCCTACATTGGATTGGAAAAATAGCCGGAATAGACTCAATATATACAATAATCAAAGTACTACAGAAGATATAAATTTGAAGCTAAAATAAAAAGCGGTGTTTATCAAGGACGTCAATTATCGCCATATTCAATTTATTCGCAAAAATTATTAATAATAAAATTGTGAAAATAGAAGATAAGTGTGGCGGGTGTGTATATCTTGAGATTGAATCTGTTTGCAAGTTATTTGAACTAGCAAATCTCATCGCATATAAAATTGATATGCTGAAGAACCAAGATTTTTCAAATTATTTCACATCTTTAGTGTTCAATGTGCATTCGGGGCACGTCGACATAACTTCATTCTGAATAAAGTCTCAACAACTCCGAATTCAGATAACGTTTGTGCTATGATGGAGCTTATTCATCAATATCCGAATTTAAAAGAGTTCAACCGATTTCCACAACATAATTTTTACAATCAACTATCTCTTTTCAACTAGTTGTAGATGTTGTTTTACGTAAAGTGTTGTCTAGTGATATTTGAAAAACCCATTTCATTTTGAAACATTTGATTGTGCAGTTTCATGTTTCAGCGAATAGCTGTGTTTGTAAAACTATTGTAATATTTTAAAATGTAACCACATATTTAATGTTATATCAAAATCTGACTGTATTGTTCATTTTACATGTTACTATTGTCACATTTAAAAATTGTAACTTAATTATGTATCATTCACATTTACATTGTTAATAAACATTTTAAAAATTTACAGTTTTTTTATTAATTAACCTAGCTCTTTATTCATTTGTTCATTCTCTGCAATACAATTTTAGGAATAAAAAAAATCTGTTATAGCTTTTATTGAAGAAAAACATTACATTAAAAATAATATAATTTTATACAATGTGATTTTTAGGAATCCATGCGATTTGTCAAGACCCAACCATTTCACAAACACATTATCACCTTTTCTCCTGAGAATTTTTTCAGGATATTTTACTTTCTGTAGTTTCTCTTCATAAAATCCTCCTTTTATGGGCTGCTGTTTTTCAGCTTCCAGGTAGTACATGCGAGGGTTAGTTTGTTTAATCTGCATAATATGGAAAATTTCATTCGACCAATTCGGCGTATAACCTTTGACAAAAATTTCTCGATGTTTGCTGATGCGGACATAGTCGCCAACATGAAATTTCTGCTTCCTCGGATCAACGGTCTTCATATGACTAAAAGCTGAAAAATAGCTTTTTCGTGCTTCTTCAGCACAGCAGCAGGTTTCATTCCATTGGTTCTATGTACCCGGTTGTTATATGGCGAAGCAATTTTGGGAAGTGAATCTAGCCACTTATAGTTTCCTTGCATGCTGAATTCTTTCTATATCATAGTTTTTAATGTTCTATTAACTCGTTCACATATGCTAGCTTTCAGATTTGAATAGGTATTGTAATGATTTATTTTGAATTCGTTCATTAGAGCCTTGAAATCTTAATTCAGATATTCCTTTCCGAGGTCTGTCTGCAAATTTTTGGGTGCATTTTTTAGTGATTGTAAAATTTTCTTCATAACTTTTCACATATCTTAAGCCGTTTTCCATTCAAAGGTTCCGCCCAGACGATCTTTAAAAAAGCATTGATCACTACTAAAATATATTTATATCCACGATTTAATTTCGAATAAGGAAGCATTTCCACCAGATCAGCTTGAAACAGATCATCCAACCCCTTCACTATTACTCGTCTTCTTCTATAATTTCTCCTTGCCGGTTTGTGAAGTTTCGACACCACCCATTCCTTGACAGTTTTATGGGACATCTTAGTGTTATTTCTAAGAAAAATTCAATTCTACTGCTCGTCGAACTGTATTCGAAATATATATCATCACCCGGCTTAACTTTCACACCGACTAAATTATCTGCTGACGTTTCTTTCCCATTAAAAAAGATGATCACATCAGGTTTATGATTTCCAACAACCCCATCTATTTCCGCATCGAATTCATATATATAGTTGTGGGAAGTATGGTCGATCAGAAAGATTCTGCGGGGAACGTCTTGGGATTTCCCTCCACTGCTAGGGTGTTTGCCATAGCTTTTTCTTATCATGTTAACATCTTTATCAATTTGTCTACCAAACTTATCCAAAGTGATATTTAGGGCAATTGAGTTTGACAGTGCTTGCTTTTATATGTCGGTGATGTTATCTTCTATTTATAACTGTTTTGCATTCATGCGATCAGTTCCTTGATACTTTTGAGAGGACATCTTAAAGTTATTTCAATATGAAAAAGCACAGTCCTAGTATTTTCCGCCTAGGTGAAATGCATGCTGTCAACAGACTTTATTTCCCTGCCAACCAAGTCATATGCAGATGTTTATTTATACGATTATATCATTTTCCCGCAACTCTTCAATTATTGGAATAATGTCATTATCATTGCCGTTATTATTGCCAGCATTCCTCGATGCAAGAAGGAGTCTCAATCTATCAACTAACTCGTTAGGATCATCCCAGTAAAGATAGTTTGTTGACTTCTCATTCCACCTCATAAGTCCCTGCCCCGTGTGCATTCTTGTAGGAAACGTAAAAGTAGGTTGTGTACCAGAGCGGGGGCGTTTCGAAGTTGGTCGAATTACAGTCCTATACTTTCTGGATTTATTTCCGGCAATTTTTTCATTGGGATTAAGTTCCTGCGATTTGCATTGGTTCGCTTTAAAATGACATTATTGTCAGACGCATCTTTATCCGTATATCCAATGGGCTCTTTCTTAAACAGTAGTTCGTATAGACCTGGGCTACCTTTATATTTGACTCCCTTATTAACGATATCATCCTTGTCAAAATTAACTTCGGAGTCACCGATGTGAAATTTGTCAGTCATTAAGTTATGTCTTGTTCTGTATTTATGATCGAAACGAACATTAGTGTCTCTTATGATCTCTTCAACATATTGCCTAGGTAGTGCTTAATATTGTTGTAAATATACAACAAAGGATGGATAATTTACCATTCTATCAATATCTGCTCTCGTACTTTCAAGAAGCTGAGGTATCAGAAATTTCAGGTTGTGCAGAAAACACTTCTTCACACACTAATTCAAAAATTCGGGTGCAAATAAGCGTTGATGGAGCGTCGTTTGTAGGAGTAGACATTTTTTGTTTTTCCTCTTTAGGTTCAACTTTTGAAATAATGTTTTCTGTTTTTATATCAGTAATTACTTTTTTTAGAGGTGCGGAGATGGGTTTCACTCCCCTTCTCTTTTGAGTGAAGATTCCAAAACTTTGCAATTTCCGTTTCAAAGCTTTTCTCGTTTTAAAAGTTTCTGGTAACGTTTTTACTCATCTTGTTCACTTGTTTGCCATATACTGATGAACTGAAATCGTGTTTAATCTATATATAAATAAACGTAAAAACATTTCCTATATCTGCCGCAATGGATAGGAAAATCCTTATTTATAACCAAAAAAAAAAACCAAACAACTCGTTCCAACAGTAAGAACACAGATCCTTAAATTTCTGAAACGGCATGTCAACATTAACGTGATCGTCATATACGTGTTTCAAATTAGTGTTATCTTGTTTGAATATGATTAACAAATTTGCATTATCTCGAATCAGCTGTTTCGGTATTGCAGAATAAGTCTGACACAAATAAAAGCAATCAGCTTTATTGTGATGCCCAAAACAAAAATTGTCCCTGATAATGCTTTGATTACAACAAGCTATATCACCGAATATAACTACTGAGTTCGGTTTAATCTGATCAGGGGTGATTATCAGATTTGCGTCATCGTATTCCGAATATCTGATCTCTTTCATAGGTTGCAAAAGAGATCTGAGATATTGATATTTTGGTTGGTTCAAGGACTTAGAACACACATATATATTTTCAAATCTAAGACCGTCTGCATGTTCCAAAAGTGAAACCACAACATTTGTTTTTCCACAACCAGATACAACTACTAAAATGCCTCACTTAATATTATTTCCTAGTAACGCGCCATGTCTATTACACTTTTCACTTCCAAAGTTGCTGTCTTGGTTTTTGATGGGTAATTGCAACTTTTGGTGTTCCGATCTCATGTTGCAGTATGCATCGGCCAAATGGGAGAAACGATTTATATACCAAGTGCGCAGGCCGCCGAAAAGTGGTTGTTTACGAGATGGAAGAGCTAAGTAATGCTTTGCTGATTTTAGGAGAATCGAAAGTATATATACTGGCAACCTACTTGCGAAACTTGTCACAATTACTACGTCTTCCAACACGACAAGATGAGAGTGAATCCGTAATCTGTTAAAGTAAAGCGGACATTAATAAATGCGAAGAATGCGGCTAAAGCTTTGCGAGAAACGAATAGACATAATAAAGCTATAGAAAATCTTAACAAAGGATAGGATTCATTTTTAAAACCGTATCAAAAAACTACCGATAACAATTCCAAATCTTAAATATGCAAATCTATTAAAAATAAAACAATTTAGGGGTGTTTAGATGCGAGATTCTTTACCAAAGAAAAATTAAATATTCGAAGTGTAGAATTTTTACTCTAGACGCTAAGCAAATGAAGGTACGCACTGGACAGCTCATATCAAACGAAATAAAAATGTCGATAACTTCGATAGTTATGGCAATTTGCGACCGCCGCAGGAACTAATTAATTATTTTTTTAAGTAATGGAGTTGATGATATAGTTACTTATAATTACTGGAAACAGCAAAATGTTAAATCCTTCAACTGTGGGCACATATGCTTACGATGTCTATATAATAAGCAAACATCCGTTTAATTTATCACCCGCAACGATTGAATCATGTCTTACTCATTTGCGTTTTCGCAACCCCAATCAGTGTTAAGTTCAAATTTCAATCCCCCAATATTTCTTGATGAGAATTCAGAATGTGTTATCGGTTTAACAAATTTCGAAACATTTAACGCCATCCCCAATATAGATGAAAGAAATAATACCTTTTTATATGGTACACAGACTATAATTATTCCAACAGGTTCTTATGAAATAACAGATATACATCAATATTTGCAGAGTAAAATGGGAAAAGAAACATTTGAGCTCAATGCGAATAACCACACCCTTAAAACAACTTTCAAATGTAGTCAAAGTATCGACTTTTCAAACCCAATTTCATCGGCAAACTTTTAGGATTTAGTAAAAAGGTTTTGAAAGCAAATGTTGTTTATGAATCGGAGAAGCCTGTGGAAATTATAAAAGTAAATGCTATATGCATTGATTGCAACATCTCATCTGACTCATGTAATAACGGTAAACCGGTCCACACAATACATCAATTTTATTCCCACGGTACCTTCTACTATTTTATACCCTGGTATAAAATAGTAGAAACACCTCAGAATGTTATTTACTTTCCAGTCATCATTAAGACAATATAACCATCAAGATTCTTGATCAAGACGGAAACCTAGTTCATTTTAGAGGTGAAACTGTCACAGTAAGGGTGCATTTGAAAAAAAGTTAGCTAAATGGTTGCCGCTATAATGTTTCTCACACAAAATTCCAGGCGCTGGAGTATTTTTATACTCTAGCGCCTTATTTTTATAAGAATGCAAAAGAAAAAATCCATAGTGTCAAAACGTCTAAGCAGCTGACAGCACGTAATCGCCATTTTCAAAAATCGTTAGGTTTTCAGCCGCAATTATTAACTACACACCTATCAATAATTTTCCTCTTTAAAATTTGAGCAGAACGATGAAATGCGAATATCGATACAAGAATTAGATGCATATACCCTTCCTTCTGACAGTAAGCTATACATAGAAGGTAAATTAAGGAAAGATGATGGAACTGTAGAAAACACATTATATTTTGTCAACAATGCCATAGCGCACCTGTTTAGGGAAATTCGCTATGAGTTAAACGGTGTTGTGGTAGATTCAGTGCGAAATGTAAAGCTCACTTCTACTATGAAAGGGTTATGTGTCAGTAAATTCTAATGATGGTGCCAAGTTTCAAAATACCGGATGGTTCCCAAAAGCAAAGGAAGGGAAGCTGAACGTCTAAAAATTTATAACAATGGACATTTAAACGTTTGTATTCCTTTTTCACATATAATGGGATTTTTTGAAGATTATCGCAAGATTATTCAAATATGAAACAAGAATTAACACTCATTAGAAGTACTGACGACCTAGACGCTGTCATGTACATTGAATATCCCGCCAATGTAGCTCTAGTTACAGATAAGCCAAAAATTCAGCTTGATAAAATATACTGGAATGTTCCTCATGTTACACCTTCCATTTCTCAACAACTGCACCTTTCTAAGCTAATTCAAGAAACATTGACATTCCCCTCGCTTTTAGAAGTTGGGAAATAATAGAATTTCCAGCTTTACCTCAAACAACGCGACATACTTGGCCTGTGAAGACAAGTACAAAACTCGAATCACCAAGTCACATAGTTGCATGTTTTCAAACAGCCAGGAAAGGAGATGTTAAAAAAGACATGGGAAAGTTTGATCATTGCAACCTGCGAAACTTTAGACCATGATTTGATTTCAATTTCAATGAAAATAATTTCGCATCACTTTATGACATGTATTCAAAATTTCAACAACTTTATTACGAAAAAGAAAAGCAACCCATTTTTACTCCCAATGAATTTAAAAAGATTGCTCCACTAGTGTATATAGACTGTTCCCGACAAAAACATTCTTTCAAATCAGGGGCTGTTGTTGAAATTGAATTTGAAACGAACACAGCCATTTCGAAAGATACTTCCGCTTACGCTTTGATTTGTCACAATAAATTGTTTCTCTACAACCTGCTGACAAAAATCGTAAAGCAAGTGTAGAGAAACTAAACTCGTTCCCTCTGCGCATGCCTTCTCCTGCAAGTGTAGAGTGTACTCATTCACTATGCGCATGCTTTGGAGTAACTATTAAAGCAATTACATCAACATCTCTTCACTCATTTCAATTAGGTCCTTCAGGTTTAAGGATGTCTTGAAGACACACATAAAAAATTTAAAGAAACTAAAAAGTCAAATCGAGTCCTACTGTGTGATGAGTAACATTGCTAAGAACTTTTCTAAACTTAAATTGTAAAAAATGATATTAGTTCTTGATGTGCAAGGTTTCAAATTGGAAAATAATAAATTTCTTCCTAAAGAATTAGCAGCGTTTGATGGAGAAATAATTTGCCACTACATATTCAAACCACCTTTCAGTATGGATTCCCTTCCACCGGACTTATCAAGACAAGTTAGATGGCTTATGAATTATCATCACTGCATCGATTGGAAAACAGGTTTCACTCCAATTCACAATTTTGGTGAAATTGTCAACGCCCTCACAAAAACGTTAATTACGTTTATGTAAAAGGAAAAAAAGGCTTCCTACATTATAAAATATTCTGCCACACCAATCTTCTCAATCACTTAAATAATTTCTGCGTTTGCTAACTTACAAATGTGTTTTACTTATATGAAAATGTTGTAATGAATTGTGTACACAAAATAACAGTTCACTGGTGACCGTGATACGGTGTACATCTTAGTGTGAGTGAGTGATAAAATTATGAGATAATAAAAATCGAATTTATTTACAGAAAAATACCGTAATTATATATAAAATAATTTAGGTTATTTTTATTAATTGTGCTTGGTAATACACAATTATTGCATAGAAGGATAAAGCTAAGCTAGAATATGAACGAACCAATGGGTGGTCTAGAACCACCCAAAAAAATAAACGATGGAACTCAGGTGAGTAATTACAATTTATCTGGGAATGGAAATCAAGTAAATGAAAATAACCCTATAGACCCTGATAATAGATATAGACCTTCAGATAAGGGACCTTATTATGTACATGTCGAGTACAAACTGAATAGTTTAGGAAGGTTATTTCCCTTGCGTGTAGGTTTCTATTTATATAAAGACAAAAAGTTTAGGGAATCAATAATTGACATTAAAGAAGTTAGATATAACAGAGTAAAGGTAATCCTAAACACTCACACAGCTGCAAATAGCTTAATTAATAACGAAATATTATCTCAAAATAATCTAATAGCATATATACCACAATATTATACTCATAAAAAGGGAGTTATTAGGTTAGTAGATACTTATTTTGATACAGAATTTTTCAAACGGGAAATAGAATCAAAAAATAAAGTTACTGAAGTTAGAAGAATTATGAAAAGAATAGTAGACGAAAAAGGGGAATCTAAACTAGTACCGCGGCAAATAATTATACTGTCATTTCAGGGGGATACTCTACCTAACGAGGTAAGAATAAACGGGGTACATTTTCCGATAGAACCGTACATATACCCGGTTGTTCAATGCATAAAATGTCTTCGATATGGTCATACTATTAAAATTTGCAAGAAACAAGATAACTGCTGCAAAACGTTTGGGGAAAATCATGACACAAAAAATTGTGATAATGAAAAATATTGCATATATTGTAAAACAACACACTACAACATCCAGGGTATGTCCAGTATACGTAAAACAAAAATCAATCAAACAAATAATGGCAAATTATAACTTATCTTTCAAAGAAGCCGAAAAAGTAGAAAAAGACCCTAGTTATGCGAAGGTTACAACATATAACAGATTTCAGGCTTTCACCGATTTAACACAGTTTCCCGCGCTTAGGGCACGTAAAGAGACTCACCATAAAACAACCACTACACACACACACAAAGCACAAGCACATATCAATCAAATACACATCATATTTCACGCGCAAATGTAAAACCTAGTCAATCGCAACAAAATAAACGAAAAGCATCTAAATCGCCAACGCAGAAGTGCTCAAAATCAGTTTTACCAAATCCATACCGAAAAGATTTTATTGAATACAAAGAAAAAATAACAGAACAACTTACAATCTTGGTAACTGAATTAATGAAAAAAATTACACCACAAACGTGTGAAGAAACGATAGAAAATTATAATTAAAAAAATTCCGTTTACCAATTAATAGATAATCTTGTGGTCGATGAGAGTGAATATGAGTCGAGTTGAGAGAGAGCTAAAAATAGTTCAATGGAATTCTTATTCTTTAAAGAAAAACAAAGGACAATTTAGTAACGTTTCTTTCAGATAATAGGGTAGATATTGTAGTAGTTAGTGAAACATGGTTAAAATCTAGTGATGATTTATTTGCAGTTGGAGGTTACAATATAATTAGAAAAGATAGGCTATATCGTAGGGCAGGGGGAGTTGCAATACTTATTGCTAAACATTTAAATTTTCGGGAAGTTAAACTTAGCTGTATTCCACACAATGAGGTGGATGCTTGTTGTATTTATTTGATAAACCTTGATATATATGTAGTTAGTGTATATAGACCTCCAAATCCACACCTTGAGTTGGAAAAACTTTTTTAAAAAATTTAGTAATAAGAAAACTATTATCGGTGGGGACTTTAATGCTCATCATAGTTTATGGCGATCTACTAGGGACGATAACAACGGAGTAAGTTTAGCAGAAGCTATTGACGAAACTAATTTTATTGTAATTAATGATGGTACGCCTACTAAGATCACGAGACCATTGGAGTCTCCGATAATAGATTTAACTTTAGTATCTAGCTGCTTAGCTCAAATAACTGAGAGTAAAGTTTTAGAGGATAATCTTGGTTCTGATCATTTCCCAATAATTATTAACCTATATAAAAACTACATAAGAAAATCAAATATTCCTTATACAAGGTGGAAAGAAAAAACTGCAAACTGGGACCTACTTAAACACAGACTAGAAAATAGGTTAGAAGAGATTCCAGAGAACACCAGGGAGAAATTTACATTCCTAATCAATTCTGTTACTGAAGCAGCTAATGAATCCATAAAATTAACAGTTTCAAAAGAGTTCAAACAACAGCAGCCGCGCTGGTGGGACCAGAAATGCAGCAACCTAATAAAACAACGAAAAGAAGCCTTACATAATTACAAATTGGTCTCAAATTCGGAAAACTACTTCAGATATAAGCAAATAGAAGCAAATATAAAAAGAAAATTAAAAGAAAAAAGTCGGAAATCCTGGCAGACATTTGTCTCTAACCTGAACAAAAATAGTTCACTATCTTGTGTGTGGAAATTTGTTAAAACTTCAATAAAAGAAAAGACCATAATACAAACGTGTTTCCTGAAGAAGAGATTTGTCTGAATATTCTAGATGAAATAACTCTCAGAAAATATGGGTACGTTTGAGCAAAATCCCAATTTTAATTGGTTTAGTGCACCGTTTACAATAGAAGAATTAGAGTTAGCGTTTAAAACAACTGTAAACACAGCTCCAGGAATAGATAGATTGACATATAGCATCATAGCAAAAATAGGAAATAAGGCAACAGACATATTATTGTCAGTATTTAACGACTGGTGGATTAAAGGAAAGTACATAGACCAAATGAAAGAAATAGTTTTGTGTCTAATTCTTAAAAAGAATCAAGATCCACTAAAGGCCAACTCTTATCGACCAATTTCATTGCTGAATTGCGTAACCAAAACATTCGAAAGAATGATTAAAAGACGTTTGTAATGGTATGTTGAACATCATAATATACTGACCACCTCACAATTCGGTTTTCGAAAAGAAGTGGGAACTATGGAGGCATTGACTCAACTGATCACTGACACCCAAGTAGCTTTTTCAAAAAATAAATACGTAGTGTGCATTTTCGTCGACATCAAAGGAGCGTATGAGTGCGCTAACCTAAAATTATTAAAGATCGACTTAATGCGTTTCGGCATTCCAAATAATGTAGCTCTAAACATTATTGAATTGTTTCATAACAGAACGATTAATGTGAGGGACAACAACAATAATATACATGGTCCCCGAATTCTAAGGAAAGGTTTACCGCAAGGATCGTTACTAAGCCCCATATTGTTCAACTTATATACAATAAATCTACATGACTTGTTTGACACAAACACGAAGTGCATCCAATACGCATATAATTTATGTGTATACACAGTTGCGTCTTCATACAATGAGTGTCTCGTTCAGCTTAGAAGTATCGCACATGTGATCAGTAAATGGATTGATGAACGTGAACTTAACATAAATACTGAAAAAACTTCAATTATGTTTCTTCCTAGACATCGTTTTAAAGCACCAGCATGTATCCAAACCATCCTGGGAGATATAAAGACTGCTAATAGTTACAAGTATCTAGGAATGATCGTGGACAATAAGCTCTTATGGACAGAACATGTAAAATATATAATAGGAAAATGTGAACGTGGAATCAACCTATTGAGAGCTACAATCAGTGTCCAATGGGGGGCATTGTTTAATGTTGCCCTGTTATTTTATAGATCATATATACGTTCCATTTTGGATTATGGCTGTACTATTTATGGTAGCAGTTGCAAAACAAACATTAAAAAAATTGAACGAGTACAATTAAAGGCACTTAGAATCTGCATCGGGGCAATGAAGACAACACCAACGGCAATAATATTCACAGAAACTCAAGAACCACCATTTCATCTCAGAATAATCCTTCTAGCGGAAAAACACTTACTCAAAACAAGAAGCAGAAGCGAAAACCAAATCAAGAATCTTTACTCCTTATTTATAGAGACACTAACAAATAAGTTTTAGTCCAAAAAGAATAATCCACCACTAGCAGACGCGTACTATGAAACCATGAAATTCCAAAACCATATTACAGTTAATATAGTGACACAGAAATTCCAACTAAGCTATGAAGCAATTGTATATTTACTGGATGTAATTATACAAGAGTTCACTGAATATCCATGTGTTAACAGAATAATATTTCAACGCATAATAAGTAAATATAACAAGTACACAAAAATATATACCGACGGGTCAAAAAGTGAAGATGGGGTTGGAGCAGCCTTTTATGTTTAACAACCAACAGCATCCTTGAAAATTAGACTACATATTGAAAGCTCAATATTTACAGCAGAATTGTTAGCCATTGAGAAAGCTGTAGAGTGGGCATATAAAAAAGAAATAAAAAATGCCATAATTGTAAGTGATTCCCAGTCGGCATTAGGAGCAATTAAAAGCAGCCACTATGACAATAAAATAAACGAGATAGTGAAAAATATCAGACAAATTTGCTACAACGGTAAAGATAAAATGATAGTTAAATTTCTCTGGGTCAAAGGTCACAGTACAATTGAAGACAATGAAACAGTAGATATGTTAGCAAAAGAAGCCAGAAATCAAACAAAACTAGAATGCATAAAGGTCCCATCTACAGACTTTGTAACATAGCAAAACAAAAAATAGAACACTCTGGGAAAAAGAATAGGTGAAATATACAGAAAAATCTAATAACAGGTATAAATTATTACTTCCAAAATTACCAAAAAAATGTGAAGTTAATTATTTACACGAAAATGAGAGAAACATACTAACAACCACAATTAGAATTAAGATTAACCATGGCAGATTTCGAGCACATTTAAATCGGCTTGGAATAGAATCAACTGTAACTGTGACGGAGACTCGATATGTGATTTAGAACACATCGTGCTTTCATGCAGCTTGTATGCAAATCAACGCAAAACACTTATGCATTCGTTGATGGAAACAGTACAATAGAAATACAGTTTCCTCTCAACCTGAATTATATACTTAGTTTTAAGAATAAAAAAGTATTGATCCTCTTATGGGGATATTTTAAAAATATAGGTATAGTATTATAAATGATTGTATATATTTAAGTACGCTGTTGTTAGTTTATAGTGATAAGTAAAACACATGTAAATATAGCATAAGCTTTCCGTCTGTTTGTCCTACTGTACTTCCTTCTCAATCCATGGCCTGTCAGTGTGTTGATTAGCCTTGGTGGGTCCCTAGGCGATAATGTGTCCCAGTCTATCCCAAAAAAAAACAAAAACAAAAACAAAAAACCAAGATGTATTAAGGTATATATATATATATATATATATATATATATATATATATATATATATATATATATATATATATATATATATATATATATATATATATATATATATATACATATATATATATATATATATAGATCTGTGTGTGTGTGTGTATATGGGTGTGTATATATATATATGTAATATATCAATTATTAACATGACCAATAGGTATAATAAATATAAATAACCTTCAACTGCAATTCAAAAGTCTGTGGTGAATGAACTACAAGTTCGTGTCATCCTGAGTGTTTGAGTGTTTACACTCACGCACTCAAACTCAACTCAACTCAGAACAATAAAATAATAGTTCAAAATGTATTTGTCTTTTTACTTATTCCTATTCAAAAATAAAACAAATGAATTAGTTTGAAACTTTATTAAAATCAAACTACGACATCTTTGTAAAAAGTATAATAAAGTGAATTCAAAGCAAGTTAACAAAATAAATTCTGTGTTCTGCATCCAAATTTCTGTCGACAACGCGTTTGACTTGTTCTATTTTTTTTTGAAAACGACATCTTACCGCATAGTCTTTCATCCAAGTTCCCTTTCTTGCATTAGTGTGTGCATATTTTCAACACTCCATGTAATGGATTTTGTTTACAGTTTCATTAAATTTAACTTTCTTCATGATTAGCCCTATAAACTTATATTTAAATTACACTTATAATTCAATAGTTAGGTGTTTACACATTTACAACATTTCCTTCTCCCTCCTTATTAACAAAAACAACCATCATAGATTGTTCCAGCACTTTTTTATGCTTCCACTGTGCGTGCGATGACCTGAGATATGTTCTCTCAATGGCTCCGGAAAGTATTTCATAAATGGATATAATTTGAAATCCAGTCTTGTGTCAATCAAATCCGCTATTAGCTCACAATCACAACACTTCTCGTTCATGTACTCAATGGTTCGCGATAACACTCTTTTATATTGGGATATCAGCGTCAACTTATCACTATTCAAGTTTTCTTCTTTCTGCAAGCGTTCTTGCTCACGATTAAGTTCGTGACAAAGATGTGCTAACCTTGGAAGGAGGAGTGCTGACCTTGGGAAGATGCGTTATGACCTTGAGAGGAGGAGTGCTGACCTTGGTAGGAGGAGGAGTGCTGTGAACCCACTATTATTACCTACTCCCCACTTGTTTCTGTGGTAACATGAAGTGATACTCTTGTGCCATTTTTTAATGCATCTGTCCAATTCCAGTGTGGGCGGATATAACAAAAAATCTGCCAAAAAAAACTCCATCTCCAAAGTCCGACAAATATTCAAATGTTTCACTGGGCCTCACTGAATCAACGGAAGATCATGTTTTATTCTCTGAAATTTCACGTATTCTTCTCTTGGGACCACCAGTTGGTTGTTACTCGATTTTCACTATATGGTTTCCATGCAATGAATGTCAACCGTCATTCGCGTCAAAGAAAATTCAATGCTAGGCTAAGCACACGAGCTGATATAATTACATCAACCTTTTTTTAAATAATCTAACGATGTTTTTTTTACAAAATGAGTATGCTAATACGCCGATTGGAGGCCGCTGCTCATGTGTGTATGTAAATGTCCTATGTACAATGTCCCCAGGCCTGCTTACAGAGCGCCACAATTGGTGTGATCTCTTCTGATGCTCCTCCAGTTTAGCTTTAGTTCAGTTATCGGTAAGAGAATATATTGTCTTGCATCTGATTGTTATTTAGTTGTTGTTTACTTTATAGGTTTGTTAGGTTTCTGTTCAAGTGTCAATTTGACACGAAATATGTAAAGCATTGTATAACCAAGAACTCTCTCTGTAATATATATATATATATATATATATATATATATATATATATATATATATATATATATATATATATATATATATATATATATATATATATATATATATATATATATATATATATATACATTTTAGATTATATTTGATTAGATCAGATGTCTGTGGTTAAACCCAAACCTGAATTTAAGAGGTAAAAAGTAGTTTTGACAACCACAATTCAACATTATTAAGCTAAAGGTTTGTTTTAAATATTATTTATAGTGTACATCTTAATGTTTAAAAATTACAACATTGTTAAAAGTTAAAAAAAAAGATATGAAGTGCTAGGAAAGAAGGTAAACAATATCTATACTTTTTTTAGGTTTTAACTGGAGCAGCTACATGTTTTTACGCTTTCATAGGATTTGACATTATTGCAACATCTGGAGAGGAAGCAGTAAATGCGAAAAAATCAATTCCTACTGCAATTATGGCAAGCTTGACAATAATTTTAATTGCCTACATAACCAGTTCTGCCATACTGACTTTGATCGGTGAGTTTTGTTAAAAATATAGGAGTACCTAAAATAATAGTATTTTATATGAATGAGAATATTATAATTGACAATACTCGAATAAAACTTCAAAGGTGAGATATCTTTAAAAAAGATCAAAATTGTGTATGTGTGCCCAAAAGCGATGTGTGTTGTTTGAAGGACCATTATTAATAATTTGTAGTTAAAAGACCAGCACTCAGCTTGCACGACAGTAGCCATTAATTATGACCTTACGTATATATATATATATATATATATATATATATATATATATATATATATATATATATATATATATATATATATATATATATACATATATATATATATATATATATATATATATATATATATATATATGTATATATATATATATAAATCCCAACATCACTTTGACGTCTTCCACCATTTCCAATGGTTCAGAGAACGATGGCAATGGCAGAAGGGCAGTAGAAGAAGCATACGAAACATAGTTAGTAAGATCAATAAAATCACAAGTAAATTAATATTAAGAAATCAATCTAAGCTAAGTAGTTGTTGAATAACATTGGCATTGATACTACTGCATTTGTTTTGTCAACAAACAAACAAACGCAAAATAGCGAACGTACAAGGTATCGCAATCTGCTGAAGCCAGCATTTATGAAGGTTAGAACCTAGATAGAATTACTATAAATATTGTTCATTGATATACTACAAACCACTGTTATTAATTAATAATCAAAGATGATAATACTTGAGTAAGTTCTATTATCCCATTTTTTATATATCATATTGTTAATATTATTATGTTTATTAAGTTTTGTGCTTTAATATCGTTATCAATATACCGTTATCTATGTCATAACATATGTGCTTCGTTCCTACATCTTTTATTTTGATAATTCACCCTCCGCTTCCATAAACATGGTCCATGAAGTAAAAGAAAACATGGTCCTTCGAAGACAAGAGTAGTTGAAGAGCAAGGCACTTCGACGAAAAAGAACCAGTGCCAGTGAAAATACAGTGCTCACTTAAACCTTATCAAATATCCTTTAACCCAGGTCTCCAAATACCCTTTATTTTTAGTGAATATAATCGGGGCAGTACCAGAAGAAGGTCAGTTCCAATAAAGTAAATAAACAGGACAGAAGAGTCCGGGGCAGTACCGAAAGAAGGTCAGTTCCAACAAAGCAGATACAGGGTCAAAGACAAAAATACAGGGTTAAAGACAAGATATAGGTCACAGGCAACCAGTAAGCAGAATAAAAGAAGAACTAAGCATTAGACAAGATAACAAAGCCACAAAACTTATTAACCAAGGAAGCATAATGGAGGAAGTCAATAACCTAACAGTAGCCCAGGAGGCAATAGGTAAATCAATGAATAATTTATTAACAAATATGAAAACAGAACCAATAAATAGAAGAACACTAGAAGGGTTCGAAAAAAAGGAAAATTTATTACAAAAAGAGTGGGCCAAAGCTATAGCAAACAACAGACAGTTAGAAGCATTAGGGCCACTAGAACACCCGTATTATGAAATAAGATATTTTGAACAAATGGAGAAAGTTCATAATGATATCAAAAAATACATACAAGCAATGAAACTACGATTACAAGCTGAATTTGAAGAAGGTTCGGCAGAAGAAACGTCAAATATGTATCTTCCAAAATTACTAAGAGAAGAGAAGAATGGTATGGAAAGAATGGAAACTCCAGAAGTCACAAGATTAACAAAAAACGAAAATTTATGGTAAACCAATTTAAAAGAATATTGGAAGAAGCAGAAGCTATGGACGACGTCAATCTACTTTCCAGCTATAAAAGAAACTTGAAGGAATTAGAAAGGCAATGGGAATTAATGGAAGCCAACATAACCGAGATAAACATGCAAACAGATCCAGAAATTGAAGATAAAGCCTATTTCATGCTAAGGCAAAGGTACCAAAATGCCAGTGACAAGCTATCAGAAATAATTGATAGCCGTACAAACAGCAATCCAGGGCAAAACAGCAACAAGCTACCAAAGATAAAAATACCAGTATTCACAGGGAAATATGAAGAAGGGACAAATTTCCAAGAGCTATTCAGAAAGGTAATAGATTCAAATAAATCCTTATCTAACATTGAAAAAATGCAATATTTGAAAACCCAAGTTAAAGGCGAGGCCAGCAGAACGATACAACATTTCCAAATAAGCGAAGCAAATTATAAAGCAACATGGGAACAGTTGAATGAAATGTATAACAACAAAAGACTAATAGTGTCCAAATTAGTCGAAAAAATCATAGAAACAGCCATCATAACTTATGAGTCAGCAGAAAAATTAAAAAACCTGTACTATACCATCAAAGAATGCCTAGAGGCACTAAAAACAATGGGCATCGACACAAGTTCATGGGACCCAATAATAATATATATAATTACGAAAAAATGGGACTCAAGAACGAGCGAGTTATATGAAGCAACAGTAAGAAATCCAATGGAAGTTCAAAAGTTAGAAGAATTATTATCGTTCCTGCGCACAAGATTCCAGAATATAGAGGCATCCAAAAGGCCAGGAAGAGAGACACAGTACAATGAAGAATCAGGAAAGAATTTCAAACAAAGCCCTGAACATGAAAATGCTAGGAAACCATGTAAATATTGTGGAAAATTTAAATCATTACAGCAAAATGATAAACAACAATTTTTAAGAAAAAATGAGCTATGTTCAATCTGCTTAAAACACAGTTCAAAAGATAAATGTTTTTCACCCATTAAATGCAAGATTTGTCAGCTCAAACACCACACGCTACTACATAGAAGCAGCAATGACAGAAGAGATCAGCGGCCTACAAAAGCAGCCATAGAGGTCAAATCAAATGTAAGTGTTCAAAACAATTTATCAGTATTATCAACAGCAATGATAAAGGTCAAGACAGCCACAGGGCAGTACCAACACTTGAGAGCACTAGTAGACTCAGGCTCTCAAGGGGCATTTATAACCGATCAAGCTGCAAAAATATTGGGCCTACCATTAAGGAGGGTTGAAACACAAATATCTGGGCTTGGAGGAGGGGAGAAGTAATCGAACTACAGGGTAGATATACAGTGTGCTTCTAGGTTTTTAAACCATTTCAGGATGAATACGGAAGCAATTGTGATACAAAAAATCACATCAGCAATGCCAAGTAGAGCCTTCAAGGTAGATATAGAAACCTGGAAGAATTATATCCTAGCTGATCCTACATTTAACAGAACGGGACCAATAGATATTCTGTTAGGAACCAAAGAATGTAGGCAAATATTGCTAGGAGGACTGAGAAAAACAGACGACGGACTTATGGGCCAGAATACAGAACTGGGATATATAATCTCAGGCACATTTACGAATGCAAAGAATAAGAAAGAAGTCAAAGTAACAAGTATGATTACACAAACCGAGAAAGAGGAAATCTCGAAGTTTTGGGAATTGGAAGAAGTACCGGAAGTAAAAAACAAAACAAAAGAAGAACAAGAATGTGAAGAGGTTTACAAACAAACGGTGTCAAGAGGAAAGGATGGGAGGTATACAGTCAGAATTCCATTTAAACCAGAAGTGCAAGAAGTTGGAGAATCCAGAAACAGAGCAATGGCAAGAATACTGCAGTTAGATAAATGGTTTGAGAAACAAAAAAGTTTAGGAGAAGAATATAGCCAATTTATGGAAGAATATATCGACTTGGGACACATGCAGAAGGTACCAAGAATCGAAGAAAAACAAGGAAAATACTATATTCCTCATCAAGCAGTAGTTCGTGAGGATAGCATTACTACCAAATTAAGGGTAGTATTCGACGCCTCATGTAAGAGTAGCACCGGCATCAGTCTAAATGAAAGAATGCACGTCGGTCCAAGATTACAACCAGAACTGTTCGGCATCATATTGAAATGGAGAACGTATCCGGTTGCCATAAAGGCGGACATAGAAAAAATGTATCGCCAAATAAAAATAGCAACAGACGACCAAGAATATCAAAGGATATTATGGAGACAAACAAAAAACCAACTCTGGGAAGAATATAGACTAACAACAGTGACATATGGCACAGCAGCAGCACCATACTTAGCGGTTAGAACCATCCAGCAACTGGCAGATGAAAAAGAAAAATTCCCGATGGCGGCGAAAGTAGCCAAGGAGGATTTCTACATGGATGATCTCCTATCGGGATCCGAGTCAGAACAAGAAGCTACATTATGGCAGACAGAACTCAACAAGATGTTCGCGTTAGGTGGGTTCAAGCTAAGAAAATGGGCCAGTAACAAATATCAGGTGATTGCAAAACTTCCAACAGAGTTGCAGAATGAGAAGGTATTACAGCTGCCAGACAATGGAACAGACAAATCACTCGGGATATACTGGACACCAAGGGAAGACGTGTTCAAATTAAAACTGGAGGAGAAGCAGGGAAGGTGACATAAAGGGCAATATTATCAGCTACAGCCAAGATATTTGATCCCTTAGGGTGGCTATCGCCAATGATCATCAAAGGCAAACTGATAATTCAAGAAATATGGATGAGCCAAGCAGGGTGGGACAAAATAGTACCCACTAACATTCAAAGGAAATGGATCCAATTCATCCAGGAATTTAATGAGGTTAAAGAAATAAAGATACCAAGATGGATACAAACATCAAAGAAATAAAAATGGAAGTCCATGGGTTCGCGGATGCATCAGAAGCAGCATATGGGGCAGTAATTTACGTGAAAGCGACCAATGAAGAAGGTGAAAGCTATATATCGTTACTAACAGCCAAATCAAAGGTAGCTCCAATAAAGACAAAAGCGACGCTTCCAAGATTGGAACTGTGTGCAGCACATCTGTTAGCGAAATTACTGAAAAGAGCAATAACAACACTCCAGTTGGAACTAATCGATGTGTACGCATGGACAGATTCGATGATTGTAATAGGTTGGCTAAAAGGAGATCCGAATAGATGGAAAACCTTTGTTGCAAATAGGGGATCAGAAACGCAGCAATTAATTACCGAAGACAAATGGCACCATGTGAGGTCAGAAGAAAACCCGGCAGACGTCATATCCAGAGGCATAAACCCAGGGAATTTTGTAAACCTACCGTTATGGTGGCAAAAGCCAACATGGTTACAAGGTCCAGATTACCCAATTAAAGAAGACAACATGGCGATAGGAAGAACAACAGCCACAAAGTTGTATAACATTGAGTACCCACAGCCAGGGTTCTACATTGAGCATATAGCACATGCGAAAATAGAAAGAGGAACATTTAGGATTGAAACGAGATTCGAGAAACCAAAGCTCACCAACGACACGGAGGCAGCCAGGTCAGTCGTGGAGTTGGAAGAGTTTTGCAAACAAAGCAAAAGCATTTCTTCAGACTTGATCGATTGTGCCTTATTAATGACACAAATCAAGGTCAAGCAAGTCGAACTATCATGGATAAAAGCAGGGTTAGATACGGCCCTTCGAAAGAGAGTTAGAAGAGGAATCCTAGGGCAACTCCTAACTTCCGTATTTGGAGTCAATGACGATGTATGCAAGGATATAGATCAATTAGACAAGAACCAACAGGAGCTAATTGCAGCATTCCATCATCAAACAAGACTAATGCTACAATCATTATCCAGATTCAATGACACGGAGAAGAGAATCTGCTACACATACTGCATCATCAAGACCAAAACGATGGTGCTAACTCCCCAACAAATCAAGGGAATACCAATCCTAGGCGGGTTCGTGAAATCAGTCCCAACCAATTTGACGTTTTCCGAATCCCCGATTAGTCCAGGAATAATTTCCCAGGAAGCAGTTGTCCGCCGATCTGATGATCTAACGGACATCGCTCAGGAGGAAGAACAAGAGGAGGACCATCTCCAAGGAATTCGATGGCGCACGGTCACACATCATTCCATTATAACCAGCCTGGCTACCGCAGCAACAGTAGCTATAGCAATTTTAGCAGCCATCTACGCCCTACGCATGGTTCAGAAGAAAGTTAAGAAAAGAGCAGCCCAGTCGAAGAATAGAAACCCGGATGTCGAGAAGACCTACCTCGAAGTCCAATCTATAGAAATGGCTGAGTTAGGCAGGTTACAAGACACCACGGACGCAGAAACCGCCCTTTTTTTGACGCGGCAGGATGTTCAGAGAACGATGGCAATGGCAGAAGGGCAGTAGAAGAAGCATACGAAACAGTTAGTAAGATCAATAAAATCACAAGTAAATTAATATTAAGAAATCAATCTAAGCTGAGTAGGTCAATATTGTTGAATAACATTGGCATTGATACTACTGTATTTGTTTTGCAACAAATAAACAAACGCAAAATAGCGAACGTACAAGGTATCGCAATCTGCTGAAGCCAGCATTTATGAAGGTTAGAACCTAGATAGAATTACTATAAATATTGTTCATTGATATACTACAAACCACTGTTATTAATTAATAGTCAAAGATGATAATACTTGAGTAAGTTCTATTATCCCATTTTTTATATATCATATTGTTAATATTATTATGTTTATTAAGTTTTGTGCTTTAATATCGTTATCAATATACCGTTATCTATGTCATAACATATGTGCTTCGTTCCTCCATCTTTTATTCTGATAATTCACCCTCCGCTTCCTTAAACACCAATTTTTTAAGTTACTCTTTGTGTATATAGTATTACCGCTAGCTCTAGTAACCCAGGTGTTAACGGATAATTTGATTCATTTATTTTCTGCTCTCTTTCATTTTACCACATTTCAGATTACTTTCATTTTGGCGTTAATGTGACCTCGGATTATTTTTTCCGCATACATTAATTCGCGAGTTAACTTTCTTGTTAACACTCTTGAATTTTTAGAAGAGTTTATAGACTTAGGTTACACAAAAATACTTATGAAAAGTAAAAATATAAAATATGACAAGTTAAAAGAGACTTAAGCAATAACAATGTAGGAATGTTCGTCCGTGGTCTCGTAACTTCCATATGTAGTCTCTGGCGGGGGGTGGACCGAGTGAAGGTTTGCACACGAGGTTGCTGTTTTGAAGGTGATCTTGGTAGGTGGCCGGTGCTGAGTTGGCTCTAGTTGTTTACCCATATATGAATAGTCTATTCTTCTAATTGCGCTGCTATAATTAATCAGCGACATTGGGTGTTGAATCGGGATTTGTACTTTTATATACATTGTATGAGTTTGCTATTGTTATCTCCTCCATCCTTTAGAGAACGAAGCCTATGGTTCGTTCCGAATAGTCATCAGGAATCCAGTCGTTGGTTTGCAGTGAGCGGTTTTCTTTTTTGACTTCTGCCAGATGTATCTTGAAGTTATTGTGATTATTGTTATTATTATCACAATGTATAATATAATTGTCCATACACTAGGGTGGTATATGGGCAATTTGATGGTTCCTGGAATTCTGCTAATGATTGATTGTAAGTGGAATTTGATATTGTTCAAGTCGTGCAGTTGGACATTTTCTAATTTTAATTTTGGTCACTTGTTAGGGAAGATGGGTGCTTTATTTGCTACCAATTCGATATTTGGGAGAATGAATGACTGTTGTGTTTCCGATGCCATTAGGACTGAGCTAAATCTTTCGTTATTGATTATAAGTTGGTATTTGGGTTTCCCCTATTTTGGTCCGCTGATTATTTTGATTTATTCGTGTTCTTCGCAGCTAAGTTTGATTTTCGTTTCTTCTGGTGCCACTATTATGTATTGTGTATTGCTATATTTAAATACTGTTGTTTTTTTTTATTTTGACAAGCTCATGCTTGCAATTGTTTATTGGTTTCTGGAAGTTGATCAGTTTAATTTCGCATGGGTTGTTTTCGTTTAGTGCTATCGGGTGGTCGTTTTCACAAAAGTATGTTTGTTCTTTTAGATTCCTACACTTTTCGTTTCTGTAAGCGTAGTGTTTGTTGCTAAGGATTAGGTACTTGGTTCTAGGGACAATCATTCTAAAGGTATGTGGATTTTTAGGGACTGGTAATGCATAGAATTGATACTAAACATAGTCTGATTTATCTACTAAAGGTATATCTATTTGAAATATAATTTTAAAGTCGTTTTGAACTGTTTTATTTTAAATATTTTTTCGTAAAGTGAAATGTCGGATTTTGTTATTAATCTTGATTTTGAGATATGGTTTTCAATGTTTTCTAATTCTTTTGTTATAAACTTCGGTTTTAGTTTTGATGTATACGTTTTAATGTATACGTGTTTAATTTCGAAAAGGTAATTGCATTTTCTGTTGCTAATATCATGTTTAGTACAATGTTTAACAAATAACTGATTTGTGTTAGTAATTACAAATGTTTTACTCCATGAACATTTGTTAGTTGGTCGCTTTTTAAACTATCTATTGTGTATTCCAAATCGCGTATTTTCGCTACTATAACTTCTTGGTTATTGTTCAGGTTGTCTATTGTTTTATTAAACTCTGCTATAACATGTATCATTAATGATGTTAGTGAGCTAAAAAGTTGATGTATTTGATTTTGATCTTTTCTCAAAATTTCGAGAGCTTTATATATTCTGTCACCTTTATCCGTATCTAAGTTCTCAGTTATTGATTTGAATATTGATCCTAGTCCGTTGATTATACCTCTTTTGTTCCTAATTGTTGTAGTAAATATTCGATAAAATGTGTCATTAATATTGCTAATGGTGAAATTAATTGTTTAAATAAAAAAAATTATATTCCAACGTGTACTCTGCATTCATTACGCTTAGTATGTTGTCGAATTAAGTTTTTAGTCTGTTAAAGTCGTCGTATAGGTGTCCAAGTCGGGTATATGAATCATTCTCCATTTATCGTTCTCTGAAAAGGCTTGTCCCAGTTTACGTGATAGTATGCCTGGATTGTCTGTTAGATCTTCTAATTAAAGCTTTACTCTTGTGAAGAGGATGAACCTGCAAGGCGAAGATTATGTAAATTATTCTTAGAGATCCATAGTCTAGGATGGATCTGATGTGAGAACGATAAAACATAATGCCTATCACATCGATTCCAAAATTTCTACATTAAAATGATGATGTTTTTTTCAGCTTTGCATTTTAAATAGTCAATATGTTATTTCCAGCTTACTTTTTGATCTAGATAATCTTCCAAGTATTTAACCACATTTTTGATAGCGAATTGGATGTTTGCTAATTAAACGCTTGATACTTGTTTTAAAAGTTGGGGATTTCTGTGCCAGGTAAAAAAGGTAACCAGTCATTTGTCTGCTGCTAAAGCAATACCATTAGTACTCGTGTATGCTTTAATGAGATGCATAGCTAAATCTTGTACTACTTGGTTATAAGTTTTTGGCGTTGTATATATATAAAAGTCATCTGCATATTGCAGGGACTTAATTCCTAGACATAGAGCGAATGTCATGTGTGTAGATATTAAAGAGAATTGGACTCAAACTGCACCTTGTGGCAAGCCGCTGTTTACAATTATGGGACCCAAAATATTATTTCTAGTGCGCATATAGACTATTAGTGAACCAATTATTCTATGTTTTTTTCCTTAAAGCTCGTCCGCGTCTTTGCCGCACCGCAGCCTTTGGCTTATTGTGCATGCCCTTTGTCTTTTCTACTCCACTAATTCCAAAATCACTGTGCCTTGAACTATTCTGTACAGCAATTGGTGGGGGTGAAGTTTTATATTGATCTGTCTCCTGTCTAGGCCGACTGCAGATCAGTTGTATTTAGCGGTCCAGAGCTTTACACTAGCACAAGATGTCCGGGCTGATTCATCCCCCCTATCCGCAGAGTCTGCATGCCAAGTCCGCCTCGAACCGCCCCGTTATATGCAGATGTTTCTTGACGGCCATGTGTCCCGTCAAGAATTTCTGAGCTGAGTTATGTTTCTGAGCCCTCCTCGGCTAAGATTTAGCAGCTCCACAGCCCTCTTTGAACTGGGATCCTCAATTACTGACTTCCCGTGTCTGAGCCTTGGACAGCCTGACCAGTACACCTTATGTTCGTTTTTGACCCAGGACTTAATGGCTCCCCTGGCAGTGCCCAGAACCGGTTCTGGTTTCATAAATGGTTCTGCTGATCCTCTCTTCTCGAGAGTGTCAGCTTCTTCATTACCTTTGACTCCCGAGTGACCCGGCAACCAGATGAGGGTGACCTCATTCTGCCCAGCCAGGTCGTTCGTCTCGTCTCAGCATTCCTTTACAAGCCTGGAATTTACCCGTGAGCTAGTTAGAGCCTTAAGGGGTGCCCAGCCAGGTCGCTCGTCTCGTATCGGCATTCACTAACCAGCCTGGAATTTACCCGTGGGCTAGGGCCTTAAGGGGTGCCTGGCTGTCTGTAGCTATGATGATTTGCTTGTTCTCTCGCACACAGTGCAAGATGGTATACATTTCGTCCTGAAAGACCGTTGCATGGGCTCCGCGGGAAATACTATGACTTACCCTCGGTCCTTCCGCTTAAACACCTGCCCCCGTCTCACGCTCTTCGCCGGCGCGTCCGTGAACCAGACGATCGCGTCCCGTGCTATGCCCCGTGTCTCCCCTCGCCAGGCCTCGCGGTTGGGGATTTCCACTGTAAAATTGTTTTCCTTGCAGATTCGCGGGCACGCGAAGTCTAACCTTATTTCAAGCATGGGCTCCTTCACGATCTCCTTAATTTTGCAGTGGTCCCTGCGGCCTGGGCTGATCTTGAGTCTACCAGTGCGGGCTAGTCTGTATAGTCCTAGCCTGACCTCTCCCATGATAACTAAGTGTAGGGGGCCAGATCCCGCAACACCTCCATGGCAGCTGTTGGGGTTGAAGTCATCCTTTGGATCTTGCCTAGTTTTTGTTTGGCACTGGATTGTGTCACCTTAGGCCCCCAGACCAGTGCCGCGTATGCTAACGAATGTTTGGCCACTCTTGTGTACAGCCAGTGAGTTATACTTGGTCATAGTCCCCGCGTTTTTCCATATAGCCGCCTAGTGACGGCCAGGGTCATAACTACCTTGCGCAGTATTTTTCCAACGTGACCAATCCAGGTTAGCTTAGAGTCCCATACGACCTCAAGATGTTTTACCTCCCTGGCCATTGGGATGTCTCTACCGTATAGAGTGAGAGTTCTGTGGTTCTCCCACTTCCTCCTCATCGTAAACGGTATGACGTTTGCTTTCTCGGGGCTCACCCCGAGCCTTTGGCTACTCCACCACTTTCAGTGCTGTCGCATGCCTTCCACACTGACTGTGCAAGCTTTCCTCGGACTATGATGACAATGTCGCCCGCATACCTCTGTACCTCGTACCCCACACCGGAGAGCCTCCCTAGCATGCCGTCCACGACTAGGCACGAGAGCAGGGGAGATAAAACGCTCTCCTACGGACACCCAGCCGCGACACCCGCCAGCAGATTGCTTCCCGCGAGTAAAGTGAACACCGGCCGGTCACTGAGCATGAAACCCGTCCCCCTGCAGCAAGTCTACTCTATTCCACGCTCCCCCTTCAGCGTATTTTACAGATTCAGCACCAGTTGGTACAGTGCTGTTTCTGTTGAGACTCCAGCTTTGTATGCATATTGTCTGCAGTGTAGGGGATATGCTTCCAGTACACCGCCCCTAATGTGAAGCCCGAGAAGTTTTGCCATTGCTTTTAGCAAGAAGGTTATGATACTTATTGACCTCAGGGACTTTGCCTGGTCTGTTGGACACCCAACTTTAGGAATAAATACAACCCTGGCCAGTCTCCATGGCCTCGGAATGTACACTAGAGCTGGCCACCCTAGGGTGGCCCTCATAATGAGAGTAAGCGCCGACGCCAGTATGTCTATACCATGTTGGAGCATGATCGACATTATTCCATCAAATCCCGGGGATTTGAATGGATTAAAGCTGCTAATGGCCCATCTGATTTTGCTCCAAGTAATCACCTCTTTAGTGACTGTCCAGTCTACTCTAGATACCCACAAGTACGGCGCCTCTATTTCTCAGTGTTCTCAGTCCAGAGGTGATTGGTTTATTATGTTGCAGCCGGGGAAGTGCGCCTGTAGTAAAACTTCCATAGTTTCCTCCGCCGAGCTTGTAAAGCCTCCCGTGGATGTTCTAAGGGAGCCTATGTTGGTCTGAATGCCCTTGGACAGGATTTTGTGTAGTCGAGCACTCTCGGATGTGTTCTCCACTTCCTCCTCCACGGATCCTTTCTGACGTCTTTTGTTATAGCTCGTTAGGGCGTGTCTATATTCTTCCTATGCTCCCGAACTTTTGGCTGCGTTGAACAGCTTACGAACCTGCGTCCTCATTTGCCTCAGGTCCTCATTCCACCACGGGACACTGCTCGTGGACACCCTCATTTTCAAGGGGCATTTGGCGTTAGGGGCCGAGGTGATTGCATCTCGCACTTGGGCTACCGCCATCTCGCTGTCTATTGAATTGTCTATGGTACTCTTAACCCTCGCAGTTCCACTGCTAGGTCTGCTCTGTAGCTTCCCAGTGCGCCTTGCGAGGGTCACAGGTACCATATCGTTTGTCTTTCGACTCGATTTCAAACCTAATGTTTCTGTGTTCTGGGCTACTCACTTCCCCAGGCACAGCCCAGTTCTTAACGAAGTCACCCAGAAACTGGGTGAAAACTTCCTCACGCAGTATTGTGACGAAGGTCGGTTTATTATCTCTATTTAATATGTCTCACTTAAATTTCATACAGAATTGTAAAAGTGACTCACCCCTATAGTTTGTGCCCGAACTTCCCCACAAATCATGGTGCGCGTTCGCATCCATGCCGATGATGGTCTGACATCCACCTGCTCTGCTACCCCAACAACTGCTCCAATTTCTTTCTTTGGCGGAGAAGGGTCCGTGCTGTCCCCTGACAGATAGGCCGATCCGACAGTAATGTTCCTCGGCCCATCCGCTCCCCCACATCGGATTTCAATCGTTGCTAGGTCCCTGGAAGAGAAATTCATTAAAGGCAGCAACTATATCCCTTTCCTGACAAAAATGCAGGCCCTCGGGTTCTCGCTGGATCTGCTGTAGTTGAGCTTTCCAGCATCTCCGCCGAGTCCCTTGATCTCTTCTTTATAGGAGTACGGTTCCTGGGTGAGGGCCACATCCGTGTTCCTCAGAGCCATCAGTAGTACGGCCGTTGATGCCCTACTGTGTTAGAGGTTGAGCTGAAGGTACCTAGGTCCCATCGACCCCCGGTTGCTTCCACAGTTGACGGAAGCTACCCCTTCCCAGGCCCCAGAATGCCTTGAAGGAGGATACTTAAAAGGTTCTGTAAGACGCCTGGTCGATCAAGAAGGCGAGAGTCTGTCCTTTCTCCCCTGCCTTCCTGCTTGGAACCGACCAGTGTTGTGTCCCCAGTTCAGGGTTCTGGATCTTCAGTCTTCTGATCACCGTCTCTTGCAGGACGGTGACAGGGATCCGTCCGCGGACCTTGCGTCTTTTTGGGATTTCTTTGGACCGACGGCTGTTCGGTCCGCCCCCTCCCAAATCAGACCGAGGCCCCGAACGTTTTCCGCAGCCAGTATCGCGACTATGGCCCGGCAAAGGTTATCCGTCAGGCGCTCCCGGTGGAACTGAGACTGGCTCTCCCCTTCCTGTAGAGAGTTCACTGCAGCTACCATCACAGCCATTCAGAGGCCCTCCGCAGTCTCCCAATACGAGCCAGTTTGCGCTGGTGTTGCGGCCCTGACCCTTTTGGGTGGTCTGTCTGTGGTAGGCGTTCTAGAGCCCGAGCGCGTCCTCTTCTAACTCGCACTCCCCTCTTGCGCCTTAACAGGTGTCCTGTCTCTTTTGGGGCGTCTGTAGTAAGCGTGATAGCGCAGCCTCTTTTGACTCGCACTCTCCTCTTGCGCCTTTAAATGTTTCTCGATCGTCCACGCCCCGGTTGCCCTTTTCTGCGCCCTGCGCAGCTTCTTTCTTTGAGCCCCGGAAATACTCTTGGACTGCCGGGACAGTCTCTCTACCCCTACAGTATGGCCCTCACTAGTGGGACCCAGCCTCCAGCTTTGGTGTCGGGGACAGGTCCGTGGCCGAAGCTACCCCCTGATCCCCCGTATCTACGTCGGTCGTGAAACCTCCAGAGTCCGCGGACGCTGTCGCCCGGAATAGACTCAACACACGAGTCTGTAGCCGGGAGTAGATAAGCAGGGGGGGTTCTGTGACAACTCGATGGCGCCTACCATCCACAGCTACCAATGTTCACCTTGTCCGTGCCGTAAGGTCACGAATAATTTGCAAGAAGTGATCGACAATGACCAGAGGCTGCTGAAAGCAGGCTTTAGTTATTGTTTCGTTTTACCTGGGGTGCAGGTGAGACTCAGCTCTTTCAATGTCTTTTAATGTGAAGAAGTGGTCAACAATGACCAGAGAGTTTTTAGGGTGTTACCTTTTGGTTCTTTCAAGGTCATCGCTGAAGAGATGAAGATTTAGACAAAAATGTATTAAATTATTATTTTACCTATTTTACATTTTAATTTTACCTTTTAGTTTTACCTTTTAATTTTACCTGTTACCTGTGTATATTTGACAAGGTAGTTTAATTTGAAAAAAAGCCAAGTTGACCTAGTCTGGATTTGAACCCGTGACATTTTGATTACTAGACCGAAGTGCTGCCACTGAGCCAAATACTTGTTTAGATTATGTTACTTAGTGGTATAATATATGTAAGATAAAAGTTTAACCTTTAACATTTGGTGAGATCTTAATACAGTTTGTTTATTTACCGTTAAATTATTATTTAATTACTGATAAGAAAACATTCATAATGATAAACTGCTATTTAGCTTGTATAGATATTAAAATAAGAGATGCATTAGGTTAATTTGTAAACACAATACGAAATTTTATGTTAATTTATTACAAAATAATTACGTTACAGAGTATGATACTTCTCGACTTATTAATTACTTTTCCTGCATTTCTTTATTTTGTTGCTTAACTGCCATATCCAGGTAATATCTTAAACCCAAATCCTTCAAATATTCTTTTAAGTCTTCTATCTCGATGTTGTCTTCTATTAAAAAGTTTGTACATTTTTCCAAAGCAAGGTTGTATCTATTTTTGAATAGTTTCAACACTTTTAACTCTGGTTTATTAAAGAAACATTTTATGTCTTGTTCAGCCTCTTCATTTAATGAGTTTAGAATTTGTATCAATTTAATAACATTTTCATGCTTGCTCATAATGGTTCTTAATTTTTTGTCTTTTTTTTTCAAAATCTGTTAAACTAATTGATTTTTTACTCTTCTGACATAGCTTTAAATCTAATGAATAAGGTTGCCATTTTGATTCCGCTGATCGTATAACTTTTGTTGGTTTTATTCTTTTTAATGTTGTTGTTGAAGATTTTAAACTATGGAAACGATACTGACTATTAAAAACTTTACACCAATTATATGCATCTATTTCAGAAACCATTGTTCATCTTTCTTTCAAGCTTGAACATAAAATAATAAATTTCTTGTTTACCTTTCATATTTAATTTAAGGTAGTAGAGGGGTAATTTTTTTTAAAGAATTTGTATATAAATAAGAATTAGCTTTATGAAAATATCAGTCTGATTCAATTGTGGAAATATAATCAACATGTTAAGTTTAGTTATATTTTTGTGTGTGCTTGCGGTCAAGTGTAGTTCTATGCGCATTATAGATGAACATAGAATTACGGTTGATATACATGATAATCCTATACTTACCGTTCATGTGATTGAAGACCCCCAGGTCTTAGTAGAAAACTATGTGTTTCCACTGAAAAATGGAAAGTTTCTTTTGTATGAGAGATTTGAAGATAACGTAACGTTACAAGATTATCCGGCATTTTATTTTGATGGAAAACGATTTAAGTTGGAAACACCCATTAGGAATTTAGAGAATAATACTGTTGGTTATATCATTGGAGAGAATGAAAACTTCTATCCAATCACACCAAGGAAAACGAAAATGTACTGTGGACACTATGACTATGATGAACTAATAGGAAATAGGGACTTAATTTATCAGCAAAAGAAGTATAATTCGATAGAGGAGTTAATGCAACAAAATCAAGACACTCAGATAGCAAAAAAGAATATGTGTTATATTTATATGTGATTATATAACAATTCTGTACAGGTTATTCTAAAATAAAAATAAAAATAATCACTTTTAAACTGTTTTATTTTATCTTTTGTTTTGTATTACAAATAATTTGATTTATCAATCCAACTGTTATGTTTATCACTAAATCCTAACCATTTAACTAGAACTTTATTAGCTCTTGTTTTAAGTACCTTCTCTACTAAGTAAACATCAGGATATTTAACCATTTGCAGCTGTTCTTTGTAGAAGCCGCCTTGTATGCCCTGATTGTTTATATCTCTTAATAGATAAGTAACTGGATTTGTTAACTGGACTTTTCTTATCGTGAATATTTCTGTTGACCAATTAGGCATATATTTTTTATCAAAAACAGCTCGAATTTTAGATATTCTCACGTGGTCTCCAACACTAAACTTTGAATTAATAATATCTGTTTGCTTTATTTGACTGTATACAGTATTAAGCAATTGTTTCTCTTTCTTCTTTGAAACGTCTGTTGGTTTCATACCAATTGTTCTATGTTTTGTGTTGTTGTATTTTTTTACTATTACTTTAAGCATATTTAACCAACTATAGTTACCTTGCATATTAAATTCTTTCCACATCATGTTTTTCAAAGTCCTGTTGACTCTCTCCACAATCGAAGCTTTTTTCTCGCTGAATGTTTTGTAATGATTTACTTTATATTTTTCTGTAAGCCTTTTTACATGAATATTGAAAAATTCAAGACCAGCGTCTGTCTGGAAGTTCAAAATTTTATGCTTCTTAAATACTGTTTCAATCGCCTGTGCTACCTCGTATCCGGTTTTAGTTTTCAATGGTATTGCCCACACAAATTTTGAAAAACAGTTTATCATAACCAAAATATACTTATATCCCATATTTTCTTTTGCATATAATGACATATCAACAAGATCAGCTTGATATAAATCATCTAAACCTTTAATTATTACCTTGCGTCTTTTAAAGTTGATTCTTGCTGGCTTATGAATTTCTTCAACTACTTGACGTTTTTTTACTTATAGCTTTCATGCTTTCATAGGACAATATTTGCTTCACGCAATTCCTCTATTATAGAATTTATTTCGTTATTATGACCAGAATGTCCTGCTTGTTCAGAGGCCAAGAGTAAACGCAATCGATCAACAAGTTCATTTGGATCATCCCAGTATACATAATCAATTGGATTAATATTGACTTCCATAAGCATACCCTCACCACTGGTTTTAGATGAGATATTTGATATTATTTTTTTATATTTATCTAATTTGCTTCCATCAACTTGCTTTTTAGGATGATAGTAACGTCTATGAGCGTTTGTTTTCAAAACAATATCTTTGTATGCGGCTTCATCCTGTGACGTAAAATTTTTAGGATATTTTTTAAATAATAATTCATATAGACCACGTGTACCTTTATAGAGTTTATTTTTAACGACAACATTTGAACCTTCTATATTTAACTGTGAATCTCCAATGTAGAATTTAGCTGTGTCTGGAATGTAACGGACACCATATTTATGATCAAATTCCCCATTATCATCAGATAACATTGCTTTAATGTAAGATCTAGGCAATGGTTCATATTGACCTAAGTAATCTAGAAATGACTGATCTGCTACATCTTGTACTACTTCAGAAGCTATTTTCTGATTTTTTATGTTAGAACTTGTGCTTACTTCATCCTCCTCGTTTAATTTTATTTCATCTATGATTGATTTTTTTATACTGGATTGCTCTTGCTCCCCTAACTTGGACAAATCTCGTCTGGGTGTAGACTCACCGTAAAATGGTTCCTGCACCTCCTTAAACTCATCATATTGAGGAATGTCTGATTGATTGTAAACATCAGACTTTTGTATAAATTCTGGAAACTTTTCAGAAATGTTCATGGATTCTTGTTTTTTATCTGTAACCAACTTGTCTTCAATATTTTTTAAATGTTTTGTTATTGGTGAAAAGATCTTTTCTCGCACAAATTCACCATGTTTAAGCATATCAAGTTTATTTTTAATATCTCTACGTTTTGCTATAAGTTTCTGTTTTATTTTCCTTGATTTAAAATCCATCAGTGTATAGAACAGGTCTCGAACTGGTCACGAACAGGTATAATCAGCTCAGTATCAGCTTCAGATCAGAATTAACAGTGTCTATCTCAGCCGATTGTTTAAGTACCTAGTACTTATAAATTAACAAAATTGTCAAAGTGGTGTCGATATCTTCCTTCGTTTAAATTACTGTCTTTAAAAATACTTAAAAATCCATACGGTTCCTGCCAACAGTGAGCACAGAGTTGTCGAAATCTTGAGAATGACATATCAGATAAAATATGTTCATCGTAGATATGCTTTAAATTTATATCATCTTGTTTAAATATTACCAATACGTTTGCATTATCTCTTATTAAATGTTTTGGTACCTTAACATATGTTTGACAAAGATAGAATGCATCTTTTTGATTGTGTCTTCCCATACTGAAATATTCACGCATCACATCTTGATTAGCGCAAGCTACGTCATCAAAAATAAATAAAGAATTTGGTTTAGCATTTGCAGCTTCCACAATGTTTTCACCATTTTTATAAGAATAATAACCAATGCCTTTTATCGGCTTCAATAGTTCTCCTAAATATAAATACTTTGGTTGATGCAATGACTTGGAGTACAAGTAGACATTTTCAAATTTCAAACCATTAGGGTGTTCTATCAGACTTAACATAACATTTGTTTTACCACAGTTGGAAGGTCCAACAATAATACATCTAACACTTGATGGAAATAACTTTCCATGTTTGGAAGCTATTTTTAAACCTAAATCATGATTATCAATATTTAATCTTGTTTTCTGTTTAATGAACTTCATAGTTCCTGCATCTGTTACAGGGATATGATTAAACTACGATATATACAAAGCGGCATTGTGTATATATTCATTTTATAATTTGTAGTGAAATACAGACGTTGATTACCAATGAAATACTATATTGGTAGTGGTTTCGTTAATGATGTTATTAATAAGTTACCTTTTGAATTACACATACCTGGTTACAAATATTGCGGTCCAGGTACTAAACTGAAAGAACGTTTGCTAAGAGGGGACACACCTATTAATGGACTTGATGCTGGTTGCATGGAACATGACATTGCGTATCACAATACAAAAGATATAGATCTAAGACATCAAGCAGATAAAAAATTGGGTAATATAGCAATGGAAAGATTTAGAGCAAAAGATACGCCTTTTGGTGAAAAAATGGCTGCACTTGGTGTTGCAGGAGCTATGAAGGCTAAAGTAAAATTAGGTATGGGATATAATAGCAGTAGTTGTATAAAAGTACTCAATAATTGTCAAAAAACACTTTAGAGAATTAAAATGGTAACAAATAATTCTTTAAAACAAATTGAGGCTTATAATTCTCATTCGTTACAAAGAAAAAAACAGAGAAAAAATATGCAACCAAAAAAGAATTTCAAACTTAAATATCGTAAGAGTAAGATGCATAATGATAACATCAATGATGACATTAATGAAATATTAAGCGTAAACCAAAACCGTAAAAGAAAATTAGATGATATCCATGACGATATGGATTTTCCACACAAAAAAATCAAGTTAATAGGTAATAGAAAAAGAAAACTGAGTGATATTCAAATGACTGATAATGATTCAGGTGAAAATCCTCCACCCAAACAAGCTAAATATGAAGAACCTCTAACGCTAAAACGTAAACTTGACAATAGCGATGAAGAAGATGAATTTATTGAACCTCAATCTATATACATAAAAAGTAATTAATTTATGAAGGATCTTCAGTATGTGCATAGACTTTAGTCAAACGAGAAGATGGCTGCAAGAAAACAAAAACGTAAAACATCTACTAAGAAAAAAGTTAAACGTGGTCTAGGAAATAAATAAATTAGCTTCAGAGATGTAACTAGACGTATAAAAAAAACCCTAAGCCATATAAAACCTAAAACTATTGCAGATGCTATCAAAACAGCTCTTAAAGCAACTTCCAAAATCAAAAAAATTATTAGACCTGTTCGTGTAATAAAGATTCCAAAGACTGGCGGCATATTACCTTTAATACCAATATTTGCCGGATTATCTGCACTTGGAGCTCTATCTGGTGGTGCTGCAGGTATAGCAAAGGCTGTAAATGATGCAAAAGCTGCAAAACAACACTTAGAAGAGACATCGCGTCATAATAAAACAATGGAGGCTATGGCTTTAAGAGGTAAAGGTTTATATTTAAAACCTTATAAATCTGGATTAGGCCTTTTTTTTTAAAAAATGCCAATAGTTTTACCCAAGCGTCCTCTTACCGATCTTGATTTGAAGTATTATGCAAAGTTATTAAGAATTGCCAACTTTCGTGGAGTATTCATGAGAAACAATTTACCAGCAAGAATACACAAAAATGAGTGTGGTATCATAAATTTGGACAACAATGATGGACCCGGAACTCACTGGACGGCATATAATAAAAAAGAGAAACTGGTGATCTATTTTGATAGCTATGGAAATGTAAGGCCTCCCTTAGAAGCAGTTAAATATTTTAATTCGAATAATGAGTATTGTTCTATTCAATATAACCATTTAGCTTATCAAACATATAATATGTATAATTGTGGTCATCTGTGTCTAGAATTTTTGTATAATAAATAATTACGTAGCAAAGTTTTAGTATTATGAGTGAAAAAGCCCGCAAGCTAACATGTCATATGTTTTTACGTTGTCCGGTCGTGATTCAATTTTATCTACAAATTTCTATCCCCCAATCACTTTAGATGATGGCATGTATGTACTGGGTTTGATTGATTTTGTTACCTACAATACAATACCAAACATTAATCATTCAAATTATATATTTCGCTACCTAGATAATCAAACATCAAAAGAAATTGTTCTACCTCAAGGGTCTTATGAAGTCAAGGACGATGTTTTGATTAGAAATAAAGTTACCGCTGGTTCACTTATAAATAACACAATACGTAAGGAAGAAGACTTAGATAAACGTAATCAACTAAAAATAACACCAAATTTGAATACCTTGAAGTGTGAAATAGAATGGAATCAAGATATAGATTTTAGAGAAGATAATTCAGTTAGCAGTCTACTTGGATTTGAAAAACGAATATTGAAAAAAAAATCAAAAACATATTTCTGATCACCCTGTTGATATATTTCAAGTTAATGCAATATGTGTTGATTGTAATTTAGTAACAAACTCATATACAAATGATAAAGCTATGCACATAATACATATGTTTTATCCTACTGTACCACCTGGTTACAAGATAGTTGAACATCCAACTAATGTCATCTGCTTACCAATAAATACAAAATCTATAAATCAAATTACACTTAAAATACAAGATCAATCAGGTAATTTTGTTAATTTCCAGAAGGAGTTGATAACGATAAGGTTGCATTTAAAGAAGCTTAGATAGAAATATGGTGTTCCGATATAATGTACCTCTGAGACCACATTTGAATATATATGATACTCAAACCATGAAAAATGTTAGTCACAAAAGACACTTTAAATCACTAACAGCTTCAAACAGACAATTTTTAAAAAGTTTAGGATTCACACTTGTTCAAGAAAAAAAGATTTAGGGTAATTTTTTTATATATTTACTGAAACATGAGTTACAATATTTTAGACATCTCTGAAAATGTATACGTTGACAATTCTATTTCAAGTTTTGAATTTCATACTTGTCAACCATACGCAGCCAACTCCTTGAATAAAAATGATGATATCAGAATACCTAGTCAAGGGCAAGATCTCATTACTTTACAGAAAGTTTCTTGGTAGTTGAAGGGAAAATAACTGACGAAAAAGATAAAGCCAGTGCAACACTTAGGTTTGTCAATAATGGTATTCTCAGTTTATTTGAGGAAGTTAGATATGAGCTAGCAGGTATAGTAATAGACCGCAATAGAAATCCCGGAATCACATCTACAATGAAAGGATATGTTTCTTATAATACAAACGTTGGTTCACGACTTATTAATGCAGGATGGTCTCCTTTAGAAGAACCTAAGATTGTAGACAATGACGGTGAGTTTAATGTTTGTATTCCTCTAAAAATGGTATTTGGATTTGCTGAAGACTTTCAAAAAGTTATTGTGAATATGCGTCAAGAGCTTATTTTAATTCGAAGTAGTTCAGATATTAATGCCACAATAACAAGTGTTGATACAGAAAAACCGAAAATTACCTTGTACAAAGTTTTATGGAAATTACCTCATATAACCGTATCCGATGCAGAAAAATTAAAGCTATTTAAACAAATTGAAAGCAATAGAGACCTTAATGTAACTTTTAGAAGTTGGGAACTTCAAGAATATCCCGTACTACCAGTAACAATGCGACATTCGTGGACCATTAAAACAAGCAGTCAGTTAGAAAAGCCCAGAACTATTATATTTGGACTACAAACAGATAAAAAGAATATAAACAGAAAAAACGTAAGCCATTTTGATCACTGTAACTTAACAAACATTAAGTTACACTTAAATTCAGACGTGTACCCTTATGACAACCTTAATATAAATATTGACAAGCAGCAGTGGGCGATTTTGTATGAAATGTTTGCACGTTTTCAACAAACATATTACTACAAAAATCAAAGTGAACCATGTCTCCCTCCAAAAGAATATATACAAAAAGCTCCATTAGCAGTTATTGACTGCAGTCACCAGAATGAAATTGTAAAAGCAGGACCAGTTGATATTAAATTAGAATTTGAGACATCTAAAAATATTCCACCAAACACAAGTGCATATTGTCTTATTTTACATGATCGTCTGGTGAAATATAACCCACTAACAAATTTGGTTCGTGTGCTATAAAACATGTTTATTGTTGATGTGCAAGGTTTTGAACATGGAGGTGGTGTGAAATTTTTATGTAAAGAAATATCAATATTGAACATAGATAATGGGATATACGTTCACAAAATTATAAATCTACCCTTTGATGTGAATATCTGTAGTTATAAAATTAATAAACATATGAAGTGGTTAACAAATAATATACATGGTCTCCTTTGGAATTCTTTTAATCATAACAGTATAAACTACGAAGAAATTGGTTACTTCATTAAGAGCTTTATTAATGACAACGAAAGCATTGTTGCAGTGAGAGGATTAAATAAGAAACAGTGGCTAGGAAATTTTATTTCGAACGAAATTATTGATTTTTCAGATGATGAAAGTTGTCCCTCCTTCGAAGATCTTAAAATAATTTTTAAATCTTATCATTGTAACACACATTTAAACAATAATTTAAATTGTACATTACAACATGTATTTTACTTGTATTACTGGTTTTTATATATGAAAAAATAAAACTCAAGTTATAAATTTATATTGATTTTTATTTATAAATTAATCTACTAATTAGTTTTCCTTTTACGTGACGTAGAAGGAGCTTCATTATCATGAACCTGT
This sequence comes from Tillus elongatus, assembly GCA_964006375.1. Taxonomy (NCBI): domain Eukaryota; kingdom Metazoa; phylum Arthropoda; class Insecta; order Coleoptera; family Cleridae; genus Tillus; species Tillus elongatus. The sequence continues at coordinate 94,276,628 of OZ023265.1, read as the reverse complement.
ACTACTTCATCCTCATCTTCTATATTAAATGTGTACTCCTTTAAGAACTCTTCATACTCTTCCAATTCCTCATCTGTGTCCAGTTTCGTGCGATAATATTTTAGTGGTAAATTGCCAATTTTTTTTTCCAGAGTGGTCTTTCTGGGGCAATAATTTAGCGCTACAAGCACCTTGTCACCTTTGGTAGATATTTTTCTTACGCCAAACCTTTAATGATTAAGCAAACATAAAATATATTAGCAATAAGAAAATGAATATTAAATGACTTACTGGAATACAGCCTTCATAATAACTTGAAGTGATTTTGTTGACATAGCTTCTTGGTTCCGGCTAGTAACCACTATTACACAAGGTGTTGTTGCCATTTTGCTAGAGCTGCTTGAAAAACTATATCTGGAGAGTGATTTAACTTTAAATCTGAATATACCAGGAGCAAAATGCGCTTATATAGAAACCAGTTCAAAAATTTTTGTGTTTTTAATTAACAATGTCACATTGAAACTCAAAACAAAGTCAAATAGAGATGATATTTCAGCAAAATTCAAGTCATGTTTCTTTCCTTAGTAAATTCCCCAATAAAGGTTATAAAAGTGTTGAACTTATTGATATGTGATACGCTAACAAAACAGGAGGTTATAATTTAAATAAACTTGTCACGTGCAGACACATGTGGATCCTCTTAGTAAAATGAATCAAGTGATATATTTCGTGCGTCAGAAATTTGTAAAGGTTATAAAAGTATTGAACTTATATTAACATGTGATGGTTAAAAGGTGATTATTCAGCTTAATTTAAATCATGTATAAACACATGCAGCTTTTTTCCTAAAATTAATCAACATAAAAATACATATCTCAGAGATATGTTTAATACGTCAGAAATTTGTAAAGGATATAAAAGTATCGAGATTTTATTGATGGGCACCACTTAGCAAATACAAACGTAATCATTTATTTGTTAAGATTTTATACTGCTCCACGTTTTATAACTTCTTTAATTACAAAAATTGCCAAGTTAAGTTTGTAAAATGTTTAACACTTTTTATTTAGAAGGTGTTGCATGTTGTTTTAAAACCACCGTGTTAAGCCGACTGGGACAGAAATTTCCTGTTTATTTCAGTAAGTAAAATGTCTAATTTAAATTTATCACATATACATTATGTTTATTATTTGCAGCTGATTATTATGAAGATTCTCAAAAGCACACATTTTTAAATTCAATGACGGAAAATACAAAATTAAATTATCTGATGTATACAATAAAAACAAGGAATAGTGTTGGCATTCACGACCGGTCACCGTTTTCCGTTTTACTATATAATATAATTAATAACTGGGCATTCAATTTTAATGACTTAAATTTAATTTTTCAACAAATTAAAGACTTAGAATTAATTAACAATAATGAAAATTTTTTGATTGTTTTTCCAAAACCGGAAAATTATTCTGTAGTTCTAGATTTAATGATAAAGCGGAATAACAAAATAGATCACCTTACGATTGACTACATAGCACGTCAATGTAAGGTATTTTATGAATTCGCAAAATTCTTTGAATTCCCTACATTTTTTATAGATCACAAAGATATTAGCGGTTCATTGGATATATTATATACTAATATCGTTTATTTATATAGCTCAACGCTGTATATGTCAGTTCCTTGCCAAAAATCGTATACATCAGATGCTGCATATGATTTAACCTTAGCTTCAGATTACGTAATAAAACCATTTCATGTTATAACTTTTAATGAAATTATTGTGATACCTGTAAACTATGCAGGCTTATTGTGTGCTAGATCTTCAACTAATCTAATTGGTAATTTGAGGATTGGAGTGATAGATGCTTCATTTAACGGCCCGTTGTCAGCATTGTTTCAGGCGGATGGGAAAACTGGAATGTTTAAGAAGGGGCAAAGAGTTGCTCAACTGGTAATTTTCCCAATTGCCAATCAATTGCCCACCAAAGTTTCTTCAATCCTTCCTCAGTTGCTGCGTGGTGGAAATTCATTCGGTTCCACTGGACAGTTTTAGTAGTGTAAGTGTGTATCATAACTCTTTGGTTAACTTATTAGTAAAATAAATATATTTTATAAGTTAGGAAAATGACGGACGTTTTAAGTGTCGACTCGTTATCTGATAAGATCATTAAAAATTTGCATAGTTTAAGTAAGTTATTAAAAAATAAGAACGATTTCTGTAAATGGATCAAATATTTAAACAAAAGTAGTTTTATAATCAGGAAATATATAAGACAGAGCACCGATATGAAAAGTATTTCGAAATTAGAGTCCAATTTAGCATTGCTAAAATTTTACAAAGAAAACTTCAAAAGTAAGTCGAAAGAATGTAACAACAAGCAAGCAAATCTAATTTGGCAAGATATAGAATCATGTTTTCAAAATAGACTTAAGACGGGAACTATAATTAATTTGAAAATTTTAGACCCAATAGAATTTTTTGATAAATCATTTAGAAGTTTTTCTAAAAAAATTAAGCAAAATTTGAACAAGTCGTTGTTAAAAGTTAACGTGGTAACTTTATAAAACCTCAAACTGGTGAAACTGATATAAAACATTTTAGCACAAAAAATCGTATAATTGATCACAGTACAAACTTGAATTTTTTTATTTAGAGCATATAAAAAATAACATCCTTGCAAAACTTGAAGAATTTCAGGAAAGAGATTCTGGATGGGCCCTGTTTGAGATTTTGGAGTTAAAAGTCAATATAAATCAATATAATCCAATCAATGGTGGCATTTCAACATATATTACAATGCCAAAGTTTATTCAAAACACAAAAGGTGTTTTAAATATACAAAATGATGATTCTTACTGTTTTCTTTGGAGTGTAGTAGCTGCACTCTTTCCATGTAACGAAAAGGAAAAAAATCCTAACAGGGTATCATCATATCCACATTTCAGTACTGTTCTTAAATATGATGACATTGAGTTCCCAATCAATTTAAAAGACATTGAAAATTTTGAAAATATGAATAGTCTACGTATTAATGTATTTACAACGCAAGAAAGAAAACATACTATTGTTCCACTTCGTCTGTCAGAAAACAACTTTTTAACAGAAATTAATTTATTAATGCTCCCTATTGATTTGGATTATAGTGATATAGATGAAGATGATATTGGTGAGGGTGGTGAAACTAAATTTAATCTTAAACATTATATAAATAGAAGGGACTTTCATTTTACTCTTATTAAAGATATGTCTAGATTATTAAGTAAACAAATAAATAGATCTAAATGTAAAACTTATTTCTGTAACAGATGCTTGAATCATTTTAAAAATCAAAGTGTTTTAAACAACCACATGTTCATTTGCAAAAAAATGAACAAAACTAAAATAACATTACCACCTGAAGGTAAAAATATTGTAAAATTCACCAATTTTTCTAATAAAGAAAGAGCACCTTTTGTAATTTATGCAGATATTGAGTGCATTTTAAAACCATACAAAGATTGTAAGCCAACAAAAGCTAGAAAGAAATATCAGAAGCATGTACCGTTTAGTGTAGCGTATTATCTAAAGTGTAGCTATGATAATACGCTTTCAAAATTCAAACTGCACACAGGGAAAGATTGTATTGGGTGGTTTACAAATGAGCTAAAAGAAATTGCGTCACAAGTAAATGATATATTATCTAAAAAAGTTGAAATGATGAAATTAACGCCTGAACAAGAACATGAGTTTAAAATGTCAACACATTGTCACGTATGTTCAAAACCATTCCATGTTAATGATGTTAAAGTCAAAGATCATAATCATTTAACGGGTTTCTACCGCGGAAGTGCTCATAAAAATTGCAACTTAAATTATACAGACTCTTATGCAGTTCCTGTTATTTTTCATAATCTGTCAGGTTATGATAGTCATTTTCTCATTAAATCATTGAGTACTAATATATCGGGGCTTACAAAACTGCTTCCAATCAACAAAGAAAAATATATCTCATTTTCGAAGTATATTGATAACAAAAAAATTAATTTCAGATTCCTAGACTCATTCAGATTTATGAATAGCAAACTAGAAACATTAGCTTCTTATTTAAGCACAGATAAAAAAATTATAACGAAATCCTTTTGTGCAAACATAGAGCAGTTTAATCTGCTTGAGCGGAAGGGGGTGTTTCCTTATGATTACATTGATAGTTGGGAAAAGCTCAAAGAAAATAGATTACCACCGAAGAAAAGCTTTTTTAACAAACTAAATGATTGTGGAATTTCACAAATTGAATATAATTATGCACTTAATGTGTGGAAAACTTTTTATATTGAAAATTTACAAGACTATGCTGAACTTTATCTAAAAACTAACGTGTTGCTGTTGGCTGATGTTTTTGAAAACTTTAGAGATGCATGTTTGAAAACTTATGAATTAGATCCTGTACATTATTATACAGCGCCCGGTCTTGCGTACGATTGTTGTTTAAAAGTTTCAAATGTTGAACTAGAATTGTTAACAGATATAGATATGGCGATGTTCATTGAAAATGGGATTAAAGGTGGTATATCACAGTGCTCAAACCGTTATGGAAAAGCTAATAATAAATATATGGGTAAACATTATGATGCAAATAAACCTACATCTTTTTTAATGTATTATGACGTAAATAACCTCTATGGCATCGCAATGAGGGCCTCACTTCCCACAGGAAATTTTGAGTTTTTAGAGGAAGAAAATATTTATTCGTTTAATGTTAATGATATATCAGATAATGATGAATTTGGATATATACTAGAAGTAGACTTGGAATATCCAAAGGAATTATTTGGAATACATAGAGATCTGCCTCTTTGCCCTGAACGTAGAATACCTCCAACATCTGGTTCAAAACAATCAAAATTATTAACAACATTATTTAATAAAGCTAACTATGTAATTCATTATAAAAATTTGAAACAGGTTTTAGATTTGGGGATAAGGTTAACTAAAATTCATAAAATTCTAAGGTTTAAACAATTTTCTTGGATGAAAACTTACATAGACCTAAATACGCAACTAAGACAACAAAGCGTGAATGACTTTGAAAAGAATTTTTATAAGTTAATGAATAATGCAGTATTTGGCAAAACAATGGAAAATGTAAGAAAATATAAAGACATTAGACTAGTAACTCATTGGCATGGAAGGTATGGAGCAAAAAATTTAATAGCAAAACCAAATGTTCATAGTTGCACAGTGTTGGATGATGAAGTAGCTCTTATAGAACTTAAAAGATTAAATATTCTTTTTAATAAACCAATTTATGTTGGATTTACAATTCTAGAAATATCAAAAACAATTCTATATGATTTTCATTATAATTACATTAAAAAAAAAATATGGAAATAGAGCGAAACTTCTATATAGTGACACAGATTCGCTTATTTATCAGTTTTTTGTTGAAGATATTTATGCTGATATTAAACAAGACATACATAAATTTGATACACCTGACTACCCTAAAAATAACATTTTTGGGATACCTTTAGCAAATAAAAAGGTTATTGGATTAATGAAAGATGAAAATCAAGGTAATATATTGACAGATTTTATTGGTCTAAAATCAAAAATGTATGCATTAAAAGTTCTATTTCTTGATAGGAATGATGAAATTATAACAAAAAGGTGTAAAAAACTTTTGTTTAAAAACTATAACTTTTGAAGATTATTACGAATGTCTGTTTAACCAGTCCACTGTTACAGCATCTCAAACATTAATAAAATCATATGAACATAACGTATATTCAATTAAAAAAGTAAATTAGCTTTAAGTCCGCATGATGATAAGCGAATTGTAAATTATATTTTCACAGATACTTTACCATGGGGATATAGTAATTGTATTAATTAGAATAAGATAGTTTGATGTAAATAAAAATAAAAAATAGACAAGAATTTATATGTATTTTAATTATTAATAATTAGATATAAAGATAAAATATTATTATTATGTATTTTAATTGTTATTTACAATTACCAATAAATATTGTATAATACTATTTCTATTTTTTTCTCAAATAAAATGCATGTCGCTCTAATTCCATCCTAATCACCATTTTTAACCATTCCCAGTATTCATTTGTTATCATTTCCGACTGTTTAATTTCCTCATATTTCCTCTCCATTATACCCCAATCACAAAATTCAGCATGGGGACTTTCTTCAGTACGACGCCAACAGATGCAGAAAGGTTGTGACTGATAATTTTCAAAATGAATATGTAGAGGCTCCTTGAACAACTGTGAAAGTTCTTCTACTTGTTGTTTTGTTGGTAAATCCATTATTTAAACGTTCACTTTATGAATAGTGCAATGTGTAAAACCCTCGACCATATATAGTTATAACCATAGAAACAGTGTATGATAATAATTTGCAGACATAGATGTTTCATAATGGAGGTTACACCGATAACTTTGACATCATTTCAAGTACATCGTAATGAACATAAATAACCAAACATTAAGAAAAATGAATAATTTGCATACAAAGTTGCTCCTTTCAGAGTCAAACTGATAACTTTCAATTTTTATATTTACATAACATTCACATGCAACATAATCTAAACAAGTATTTGGCTCAGTGGCAGCACTTCGGTCTAGTAATCAAAATGTCACGGGTTCAAATCCAGACTAGGTCAACTTGGCTTTTTTTTAAATTAAACTACCTTGTCAAATATACACAGGTAACAGGTAAAATTAAAAGGTAAAACTAAAAGGTAAAATTAAAATGTAAAATAGGTAAAATAATAATTTAATACATTTTTGTCTAAATCTTCATCTCTTCAGCGATGACCTTGAAAGAAGCAAAAGGTAACACCCTAAAAACCCTCTGGTCATTGTTGACCACTTCTTCACATTAAAAGACATTGAAAGAGCTGAGCCTCACCTGCACCCCAGGTAAAACGAAACAATAACTAAAGCCTGCTTTCAGCAGCCTCTGGTCATTGTCGATCACTTCTTGCAAATTATTCGTGACCTTACGGCACGGACAAGGTGAACATTGGTAGCTGTGGATGGTAGGCGCCATCGAGTTGTCACAGAACCCCCCTGCTTATCTACTGCCGTGGCCACTGCTCGAGCCTCATTGGTTTTGGTTTTGTTTATATTTCTCTTCTTCATGTCGTTCCCACGAGAATGGGGGAAATCTGTTCACACCATCAGAACCCCCTGTGTGGTGCAAGGCGGGTTAATCTGGAGGGTTGTTCTACTCCAGTTCACGATACAATCACCCTGGCGCCATCCATCTCTAGGCACGGGCCACGTGATACCGTGGATTGGGGTAGTTTTCTCGACCTCCACGTCTAGATACGTAATGTTTAGTTCTACGCAGGGTCACCTCGTGCAGGATGCGTCTCTTCACCGCGCATGACGGTCTTGGGTAAAGCTTAATCGAAAGCTCATGTTGTTGCTTCTACTTCCTCAGCTTGCCCCCTGGAGTCCTTTGGCCCCCGACTCCTCGACCCCACATTGACTATGTTGGTGGCATCACATTTGAGTATTTTGAGCTTATACATTTTTTCCAACAATATATTTAGGCTGACGTTATCGTACGCACCTTCTAGGTCAAGAAATACTGCACCTTGATACTCCTTCCCTGCAAGACAGTTTTGAACATCCGTTATTAAGGATGCAACACATTTCTGATTGCCCATACTTTTTGAAAACCTTTTGGTCACTTGGCAAAAGATGATTATGTTCCCCATTCAAGTCTTTGTTTAATAAGCCTTTCTATTATCAAATACAGGATAGAAGAGAAATTGGCCTATAAGAACTAGGATCAGTTGTATCTTTTGACGGTTTTAAAAACAATAAAATTATAACGTTTTTAATATGTTGCAATCCTGTCCACACGGACAGGATTGCAACATATTAAACATTCTGCTACACAGCAGAATGTCGTTAAATATACTACACAAAAACTGTTTTGCTATAAGAGAAAAATGATTAAGCATAAGGTACGTTATTCCATCTATTCCTGGTGCCGAATTGTAGTCATTTCTAATATTATTATCTAATTCTAAATTTTCAATGGACTTATTTAGAAAACGGTTGGCGTAGTTCGGTACATAGGGTAAAGGCTCAGCGAAAAACGCCGGCATGAAGCTCTCGAATAAGTCGTCCGAAAGATCATTTGAAATATTTGGAGGTCCATAACAGAGCTTGCGACCTGCTTGGCTCTTCTCCATATGTGACTTTGACTTGTGGTAGCGTTCAAAGTATTACAGTATGCAGCCGAAAAACGTTTTTTCTTGCTCCTGGTGGTCTTTTTACAAAGAGCGTTTATCTTGTTATACTCAATGTAGTGTTGATGTTTTTTTTTCGATTATATAAAGCGATTTTACGAGGAAATCTAAGCTGTGAACATTCCTAACCCCACCACACGGGGGACTTTTTCCCTGATGCCTACAGCAATCTGCCGCATGAATAATCGTTTCAAGGAGGGGCTCAGCTTGATCTTCGATGTCGTTCATTGTTGGAAACTGATAAAATTCCTGGGTGATAATGTCCCTAAACACTTCCCAGTCGGCACTAGAAGTCTTCCACCTCCCTAGAGGCGGCAGAGTATCTGTGCCATCGGTATAAATTGAGTCTAGTGTTATGAGAATTGGTAAGTGATCCGACCCATAATTGTCATTAAGGAGCTACCAAGAGGACGAACCAACCAGGTCGCTAGTCATTATTGTAATATCTGGTACTGATACCAGCTCCTCCGGCTTAGTTATTCTAGTTCTTGTTCCTTCATTTCTAACAATTAAATTATGAAGTACATCTAGCGCATCCAACAGAATGTCGCCGGCTGCGTTCGTCGCGCTATACCCCCATATACTATTCTGTGCATTAAAATCTCCTCCACTAAGTGCAGAGAAAGACAGTTCCGATAGTAAATTTGCATAATCTCTACTTGTGACATTTTTGGTTGAAGGCCTGTACAAGGAGACAGAGGACATAGTTTTATCAGACGCTGCTAATTCAGCGCCACATGTTTCTAGCTTGGGATTGAAATTGTCATTAAATTTAATATTTTTGCATTTTACCTTCTTGGACATATACCGTGCAACCCCCCTATACCGCGTGGGTGAGAGTTATTAATGAGGTCATAACCTGGTACATGTACTATTTCGTCTTTTTTTAAACTATGTGTCGCTTTTTAGGGCAATATCACACTCAGTATCTGGAAAGATTTACTTACAGCAGATCTAGCATTCCATTGTGTGACTTTAAAAACATTATTTTCGTCGATCAATTCATTTCTGTCATCACTTTAAGTGATCAGTAATATTTAGCAAATCGCTAGTGGTGAGGAGCTCTATATTAGTAATTTCGTTCAAAATTAAAGAAATAGTTGTTTCAATTATCTCTATATTATGGAGCAATTTTATATCCACGTGAATTTGAGAATGAATTTTACTCGACAAGTCTGTTTCGCTATCTAAGGTGGAAAAAGTCTGATAAATAAGACCCAGATTTTGATAAAATTTTTTTTGTCCTTTTGGTACCTTTGTGTAATTATACTAGCAAATGAATTTAAATAATCAATTTGGGTATTTATATCTTCTTGATTTTGGGTCATCTAATTTTTTATTGATTTCTTTTAACTCATCTTGGTCGAGATTTCCTGTTATCATTTTAATTATTTAATTGAGCACGCCTTTAGCCTGCTCTGTTTATTAATCTGCGGTTAGTTCTATGCATTGATAGTTTTTGTAGTTCATTATTTAATCGTGACATATTAGTCATCTAACATTAATCTATATCGTTCGTTAGTTACAGACGTTTGTCCAGTATATAAAAATTTAGAATTTTTTAATAATGTTATAATTAATTTGTATATTGGTAATATTAAAATTCAAATGAAATGTATGTGAGTATTTTTGCTATGCCTAAATATTTAAAATAGCAGTTAGTTTTAATGGATGTTGCTTAAAGTTCATGGACCAGGGTGAGGGTCATCGTTGCTTGCAGTAGTAGTAGTTTTGTACTGTAACGAAAAGGTTTCTCTTACTGTTTTTATATTAAAAACTTAAGTCTTTGCTGTTGATTTATAAAACTCAACAATATTTTCCTTTTGCTTAGGATGTGATCGTAATTTATAAAGAAGATTTGTTTTTCTTACCTTTGTTACTCTAATAGCTAGTTTTGTTGTTTCTTGTAAATCTGGTGTCGTTCAGATGAACGTAGATGTCCGCATTTGTTTTAGAAATTCTTTTTTCGCTACTTAATTTTTGTTTTGGATACACTGTGTCAAAGAAGGGCATTATTTCTTTGAACTTACTGTTATTGTATTCCTCGTAAAGGGTACTTTCAGGTTTAACTGTTGGTGAGTCGTCGTAAAGGCCGTATAGTAATGTAAAAGGAGAATAACCAGTTGTCCAATGAATAGCCTGGTTGTAAATTAGGGTTGCTGTTATCATTAGGATTGCAGGCCTCTCATTTGAGTTTTGTAATTTATGAATTCGCAATTTTTCTACGAGAGTTGGTGGTGGTGAATATGAAGATCAATATTAAATAAATTCCAGTATTCTTTAAGGGTGGAATTCAAAAATTCCTTACCAGCGCCAGCTATGAGTTTTAGGAGATGATTATGATGGAAAAACAGTGTCGAAGTTTATTTAACACAGTTGTTGCAGATCGATCAGTTATATAATATGCCTGCGCATATTTGGAGAATAAATCCACGACAGTTAGGAATTTGCAATTATCGAAACTAAAGGTGTCAATGTGTACCACTTTAGCTAAAAATGTGGTTTGTATAGATTTCTTTCGTATTTGGTCTGAAGGCAAAATATTTATTTGATTTTTCATGTTGGGCCAAAAATATAATTGTTTTATATGTAGATACGTCTCGTTAATGCCATTATGGTGTCGTGTGTGATATTCGTATATAATAAAATATAATTGTTTTTCAACGTCTTATAAAAGTTCGTTAGATTTTATTATTTTAACACATATTAAATAGCGTTGAAGAAACAGCAGTGCAATATTTAAATAGTCTATCATGTTTACAATAAATTCAATAGGTTATTTTGGATTAATAAATTGTTTTAAAATCTCATTTATTTGTCTTAATTCGTAATTGAGTTGAACTTTTACATGTATCGTTTCAAAGTTGGATATTTTTAACTTGCGTGTGTCATATTTTGGTCCACAATCTAAAATTATTTGTGTATAAAAATAATTGACTGGATTTTCTGATGTAGGTATTTTGAAAACTGGATTTTCTGCTGACGAGTGCTGTGTGTGAGGCATTGCGTTTAGGTAGGTCATTAGTTGTGCCAGCAGATGCATTGTTTACGTCGTTTTTTATTTCTTCCATTATTTCTCTTTCTCTGTCTTCGCCAGGGTCTACATTATTAATGATTCATTCTGCTTTTTTGTATTTTATATCGTAAAATTCTCCCAATTTTAGTCGCCATTTCACTAGACGATAGTTCGGTTCCTTAGAAAATATCCAAACAAGGCCCTTGTGTTCAGTTTCTATCACAAATTTTTTTCCAAAGCGATAAGGTTTAAAATGTTCTGTATTTTCTACTATAGCTAATAACTCCTTTTCAATGGTAGAATATTTCTCTCGGCTGAATCGAGTGTTCTTGAGTAAAACGCAATTGGATTATTATTTTGTAACAATACTCCACCTATAGCTATATTGCTTGCGTCAATGGTTAAACTAAATTGTTTAGAAAAGTCGGGGTAGGTCGGGACAGGAGAATTTGTAATTAATTCTTTTATTTTTTTAAAAGCGTCAACGTACTCCGGGTCGTGAAGCTTGGCATCCTTTTTTAAATATTTATTAATGGGGAATACTAATTTGAAGGAAAGCGTCTATAATAGCCTGTTAATCATTTCTTTAATTGTCTTTGGTATTGAATAATTTTAAATGGCAGTTATTTTTAATGGGTTTGATTTGATCTCTCGGACAGTTATAACATGGCCCAGAAACTCAACCTCTTTACGCAAAAATTATGACTTAACTAGCTGAATTTTAGATTACACTCTTTTAATTTATCAAATATATTATTTATGTGACAAAGGTGTTCTTGAAGATATTTTGAGAAAATAACAATGTCGTCCACATATACAAAACAAAACTAGTATAAATATGACCTTAATACATTATGATTAGCCGCAAAAAGGTACTGGAGGCCCCCTTCAACCCAAATGGCATTCGGACCTATTCGTAATGGCCATTATTTACCGAGAATGATGTTTTTTGATGCTGCAAGGATCCATTTCAATTTGATGGAATCCTTGCTAGATCGAGAGTCCTGAAATAGGGGGAGCGTCCTAAATTGTCTAAAATTTCCTCAATACGAGGTAGTGGATACTTGTCATCGATCGTTTTTTCATTGAGTTCACGGTAGTTGATTACAAAGCGCCATTTATTTTTTCAAGAAGCATCTTGACGCTTCGGGACGATCCATATCGGACTTGAATAAGGTGATATTGAGGGTCTAATTATTTTGTTGTCTAAGAGTTTTTGAATTTGGTTTTGGACTCCCTTATTTAAATAAAAAGTCTGGACGCAGCAAGTGCGTCATGGTAGTGAATTTTCGTTAAAATGTTTCTAATAACAAATATGTCTTTTTTTAAAATAAATCAGGCATGAAATTTGGTTACCAGTATAACCTATATAGTAGAAACAATGTACCATATTTCATCACAACGACTTTATTGTTTGAAAATGTAGAAAATTTTTCTAAAAATAAACTCAGAGTGTTCCCGAAAAAACTGGTTCCTGGCCAACGAACGTTAGGTTAATAGCAAATTGAGCTATTGAAATTAGAAATTTAAATGAAAATTCGCTACCATAACGCACTTGCTGCGTTCAGTATAAATTGAAATCGGTTGCAGAAAAGAACAAGCACTTGTGAAGCCACGGGAAAAATCTACCGCTGTACTAAGTATGGAAATGTTTCACTAAATTAGGGCGATAACAAACAACCAGACGTACTATTCAATTGAATTAAGTCATAAAGTTTTTCACCTAGAATTTCTCATACAAAAACTCGCTAAAAAAATTATCGGAATTACACAATCTGATTAGATAAAAATTAAATTAAATAAGACTAAAAATAAATTTAAAAAAAGTGAAGTAACTAACTGAGATTAGAACGCGTGTTATAGGAGTCCATTATTAAATCCACACTGCTTCCTTCACTTCTCGGCCATTGTCGACATGATATATGTGTCTACTAACAGGTATATCCTCTAGTATATTAATTTTCAAACGCCTTGATTATTTACACAATACAATTTTTGTTTAAATTTGATTTTTTCTCATATTTTAACGAAATGAAGGAAAATGACGGCTGAAACACAGATATAGGAGCTTGTTAGTCATTTCGAGCCGTATTTTTAACTTACAAAGCGCTAATACGTAGTAATATACCACTACCAAAAGGCTTGTAATTTCTTGTCTTTTAACCTAGAGATCTCAATTTCAGTACAAAGAATACTCGTTACGACAGAAACCAGCGTACCAAATTTGGTTACCATAGCTTTATAATTTTCGGAGATATGAATTATTTTCGAAAGAAAACCCAAAATTTTCTCGAAAATCCGATTTTCCTGGCTAACGAACCTATCCAAGCCATTTACAATAAGAAGGTATTCATCATACCTACACACACACACACACACACACACACACACACACACACACATATATATATATATATATATATATATATATATATATATATATATATATATATATATATATATATATATATATATATATATATATATATATATATATATGAACATATAAAAATTGAAACTTACCCCGGATATGGGTTTTAGCGTCAGTAGGTATAAATGGTATGTTCTGGAACAGCCGCCAGGCTCTGCGCATGCGTGTGACGTCACGGTAACGAAACAAGATAGGAGGTTATATAGCGAGTGACAAGAGATCTAATCTGAGATGACGTAATCCAAGATGGCAGACCGGAAGTGCAAAATCTGATGAGTTTGTAGTCAAAGTGATAAAACAAAGATAGTGGATGGCAGGAAAGAGAAAAGTGATTTTTAATGAGATGACGTAACTCAAGATGGCGGCCAAGATGGCTGACTTTAAGTAAAAAATGTGGGAAACTTGAATTTTTAAAATATATTTAGACTAACCTATCAAAATAAGAGAGCCCACAGTTTTGATTTTTGTGAAAATAAAAAATATGCAAGCGTTTATTTTGTATGGTTAGACACCCATGTGTGGGGTATCACCGTACTCGTCTCGACGAGTGGAATTCAAACGCCACATTTGCGTATGCGCAAACTGATAATTTTGAGTTTTCAAGTAAGAGAACACATGTGGGGTATCATTCCACTCGTCTTGATAATGGGAGATGAAATATTTATTTATTTATATATTAATATATATTTATAGATTTATATATATATATATATATATATATATATATATATATATATATATATATATATATATATATATATATATATATATATATATATATATATATATATATATTTATTTATTTATTAAAAAAATGGGGGCCCCCCACGTGAGGAACTCGGAAGCATGTCGAGCAAGATGGTGGCAACTAGATGATAGCAGCAAGGGGATAGCTGCACGCGGGAACATCTGAAATCCTGTCGAGACTTGCATGTGACCTCGCTAGACTGGCCAGTGTTAGCGTTGACCTCGTTTCAATTCTTATTTCCAGTGTCAGCGTTCCTTAGGTTGATGAAAATAGTGTAAAATAAAACAACTGATTTAAATACAATCAATTTATTGGGATCAAATTACAAAATATACTTAATAACTAATTACACAAAAGCTCTTACAATACCAGTTAGAGGTTTATATTAAAATACACAATCATGAATAACTAAACATTAAGCGCTAGTTCTATTTGGAAAATTATCTTTACTCATAAACTCCACCTTGATGTCCACCGTTAAAGTCTTGTTTGACTCATTCTGGTGCCAGGAATCGATTACAAATAGAGCTCGGTCTTTATACTCATTATAATTTAAGAGAGGATTTGACATGTTTTCATAACAAATTTTTGAAAATCTGTATACATCCGGTAGGCCTCAGCATATTTAGATTTGTCGAAATCCATATTCACAGATTCATAAGGGTATCATTCTGAATTTAGGATCACTCGTAAATATACCATTCCAATGTTATCGAAAAAGTCACCTGTTTGAAATGCTATAATCACATATCTACGTATTTCTAAGTTGGTTGCACTTTTAACAGACCTTACATCTTTATTAATATATCCGAGTGATGGTAGCTCATATATGTCCCATTTGCGATATGCGAGAAAGATAGATGTGTCTTTTGCAATTTTATCCATCAGTTCCAACTTCAAATTATCGTTTGGTTACAGTAATTTTTGATCTTGCTGTATCAGTACTGTAATAGCTGTTGGCATCATTTCGAGCTCTTGTAAATCGGAAAGCATGTTTACCACAAAGAACTCCTTTAAAGTAATAGAAGAAACTGAAGAGGAACCAAATAGGTATCAGCATGTGAAACTTGTTGTTTAAGGTGATATGATCTGACGATACATTCAGCCCAGCATTGCTAAGAGGTTTGGCTTCATTCTTGCTAAATGATGGTAGTTGAGGTGTGTGGGTCTCGTACTCGTTCCACTTCCTTGGTATTTAATTCATAGGTCATTGATTCAAACAGAACTGATCCTCCAATATTTGACATATAACATTCACTAACAGCATTTTGTACTGCTAGAGGTTCCAGATTACCTTCGATTATCAGAGCTGACTCTGCCCGACATACGAAAGCAAATTGTTGATTGATGTTTATTTCGAATAGTAAGACCGAAGTTCTTCTCGATCGATGGAATCGTCAAACTCCGGGTTTTTGAATATTTCTAGTTTTGATGACATGATAACCAAGACTTTTAAGGAATTCAATATTATCAGAACGAAGTGTACGCTTTGAAGTAGTTGACTGTACTAAACTTGGCTTGGTAGATTCACTTGCTTTTATATCCTTAAAGACTGGCATTGTAAGCAATCCTTTAGGTTCCAAGCTAACGACACCTCTTCAGCTTGGAAGTTTACAGGAATTGAATCTTGATCCACGATGTCGATGCTTATATTTAAAATCTCTTCTTGTTCACTGGTATATAAATTAGATTCTTAGGGTCTATATCGATTGCATAGCCAGGATTAACCATCGGTGCAAACTTATATAACGTATGTTTTCCGTTATAGTAGGAACCAGACATAATATTAGTTTCTATGCGAATTTGTTTAACACCTAGAGTAGGTATAGATGGGGGGTTCTGGTGCCGCCACCCGCCACCGCCGAGCGCCCCCGACCGCTCCCGAACTAACCCGAGCACAGGGTGGCGGAGCCACTGACCGGACTCAACCGACCCCGACCTAACTCGAGCACAGGGTGGCGGAGCCACTGACCGGACCCGACCGCCCCCGACCTAACACGAGCAGTTCCGCCACCTGACGCCGAACCTAACCCGAATATCTCCGCCACCTGACGTCGTATTTAACCCGAAGATTTAGCGAACTGACCTGAGATGACGTAATCAAATACAAAAACCAACTAAACTGTATTATGCAAACGAGGTACCACTATTTAAAATAACATGTGTAATAAGAAGTTAATTATTAGTAATAAATATAAACCACTTATCAAACCTATCTGACCTGAGAAGTATATCAATTTAATCAATATATTGAATACGTAATAAATATAAATCACCTATTGAAGACACCTAACCTGAGGATTACATCAAGATAATTAATATAAAGCACTAGGATGAAAAAAATTAACTCGATCGAATTAAATGAAAGCGAAATAAAACGTTGTTTTTATTTCAAACGCTTAAATATTACGCCAGCTGATTAACCGTTATCACAAGTCTTTCCGGTTTAGTTGAGTGGCCAGCTAATAACAGTTTAAATTATCAGCTGGGTGCGGTCATGACAATTATGTGTTTAATAATTTTTTGAATCTTACCTAATATGTCACAGGTGTGTTTTCGTTACAGGTGTATATGTGTATAGGTTTAGTGAAGCTAGAAGTTGTGTTTATTTCTAGATATTTCAGTATATAGAGCTATGGTTTGTTGGTGACTTTGTATCAATATGTGTCTAGTTATTTTTGTGAAAAATCAGAACGAAAACGTTTTACGAAAATAATCTATGTCTGAAGGCGATGAGTACGTCTGGTGAGTTATTGTTTTACTAGCAATTTTGTAGAAATAAGCTAAACGCAGCAAGTGCGCTATGGTGGCGAATTTTCATATACTTTTAAACAGACGTAAAAACCTTTTTATACTTTATCCAATACTGACAGCTTTAATATTATTATTATGGGACGACTGTTTAACTTTTTTTTTGATATATCGCTCAAAATAGCAATTTGTTCACAGATATATAAATGAGGTTAAAACCTGGGTACAGCAAGTGCGTTATGGTAGCGAATTTTCATATAAAGCTTCTGACACTAAATATTTGCAAACTTTTACATAAATAATCTGATACAAAATATTTTAGCATAATTTGTTTTTGCTATATAGTTTTTATATCGCAAAATTACGAGTGTTATACAAATGAGCCTAAATCAAAATAAACCTAGGTACAGCAAGTGCGTTATGGTAGTGAATTTTCATAGAAATCATTTAATACAAAAAATATTTTAGTATAACGTTAACCCACCAAATTTGTTTATCATAGCTTTTCTTGATATGATGCATGTATATAAAAATAACCTCGGTTCTAGGGACATCTGAAGAAATTTTTTCAAAGGCTTGTGAGCTTGTTGAATTGAAAAATTTAGTTTTTAGGATTTGAGGCGAAATATTGGTTATAGAAAAACTGTGTTACCTAAAAATGTTTTAAGTTTAGTGTAAGCGTACAATAAATTTTTTATTTGTTGTTTGAAGTCCTACGTGTTTGGTATCATATGAATCGTCTTGATTCACATATTAAGGTAAAAGCAATAAAACTCAACGCGGCAACAAATATATCGTTTCATAACAAGGTCTACAAGAAAATGAAATAAAAAACTTCAAACCCTTATCGCGGAAGATCCGTGAGATGTACGAGAGAACCAACATATGCATGGTGTTAAGGAGGCCAAATCAAATTGGAATATACAATAAAATGGCCACTTCCGGTCTAAACTTTAAATCGTTATATCTTTTGAACGGAAAGTGATAGAAAGGAACCGAGTTCAAAAATGTATGTTTCGTAACAAGGTCTACAAGAAACTGAGATAAAAAACTTCAAACCCTTATCGCGGAAGATCGGCGAGATGTACGAGAGAACCAACATATGCACGGTGTTAAGGAGGCCAAACCAAATTGGAATATACAATAAAATGACCACTTCCGGTCTAAACTTTAAATCGTTATATCTTTTGAACAGAAAGTGATAGAAAGGAACCGACTTCAAAAATGTATGTTTCGTAACAAGGTCTACAAAAAACTGAGATAAAAACTTCAAACCCTTATCGCGGAAGATCGGCGAGATGTACGATAGAACCAATACATACACGCTGTTCAGCAAAGCAAACTCTATAAGCATATTCAATAAAAATGTTACTTCCGGTAGACACTTCCGGTATAGCTATTCTTAGAGCTACATACATGTGTGACACCTCAAAATAATCGTCTTGTTGAACAGAAGAAATATAGTTTTTAAGTAAATCAGAACAAGTTGTGTTAACACCTAAAAACAACACACTCTCTATTAGACTTAATGAAGTTACGTTCAGAGAAAATTTCAAGCTTACCATGAGGACCAGGATTCAATAGCATATTTAAATGTTGACTACATCAAGTGATGTGTGCTACAGGCAAATTTCAGTACACTCTCTTAGACTTATTGAAGTTGACGACAGAGACAGCTGTCAAGTGCACCTAACAAACCAAAGGAAATATGTCTTGAAGAACAGTCTTCAATTGTCCTGAACCAACACGTCTCTATCATTTCAGAGCAATCTTAGCCATGTGACCAGTCAAAATCTTGAAGTGTAGCTTTTATGTATATGAGATATAAAATAAGAAAACCAAAGAGTTGATTGTCTATTACAACGGTCAGCTAAAGAAGCATTTAGGTAGACGGAATACCGATACCCTAAATATTTCAAGAGTAATCTTAGTCATGCAACATTCTAAGCCGGAATACTGATACCCTAAATATTGCAACGGAAGGAGCCCACTTAGAGTCATCTCCAGGGGATCTGAATACCGATGCCCTAGAAGTGTCGGAAGCAACAACCGCTAAATACTTGTTGGACTTTGGTATGTTTGGTATTAAATTCGCTTACGCAGAAATAAAAATTGTTGAATTTTTCATAAAAAATGATTGGTTATGTAGGCACCAGAACCCCCCATTTATACCTACTACCTACTGTTTCAACAGGTAAATCAGATTCATGGAAGACACCTGGTCGAAGAACTTGTTTCGAAAATCCCTGCTTTCGCCCAATAGAATCATCAGCTTTAAAATTGATGCTTGTGTAACACTTTATTTCACATATAATGATGTTCGGATTAGGTCTCAGAATCAAATCTAGCTGCTTTTGTTCACGTGTTGCTGTAGTAGCAACAAGCTCATTTTGAAGCAAGTTTTCCAAATGTGTTATTTCATGTGCACCACTGCGTATCGTGATGGTTCTCCAAGTAGCTCCTTCTATTACATAAAATTTGTTTTTACCTTCATATATGTTAGGTATGTTGTTGTATGCGTAAAAGCCTATCAAAGAACAGCATAACTACCATCCCGATCCAATTCAATATGGTGTATCATAGTCTGTTGTCAGAAAGGAGCTGCGATATTTCAACGTGAAGGTTTGTGACATAACTGAAACACAGAGGCTACTGTTTGAGTCTTTTATTCCAGAACATACCTGACTACGATTATAAGTATTATATTTATGATACACATCATGATCATATAAACTAGAAAGGTCTCTAAGGTAACGTTGCAAATCGACTGGTGGCTTCAAGTTTCCATAATAATCAAAGTACCCGGCGTTTCGCCAGCAAATTTCACAAGATCTACATTTGTTAGAGGTCTTCCTGGTAAACATCTTATTCGTTTTTTTGCTTTTGCAGATACAACACATAACCGCTACGCTGCATCTTCAGATACAGAGCTTTACCGAGCCTCTTGCATTTTGGTTTTAATTTTAAACCACTGCCTCTCTTACCCATAGCGATAGCCTCCATTGTTTTGTTGTGACGTTCTTCTTCTTCTTCTAGCTTATGCTTGACTGCCTTAGCATCGTTGACTGCTTTAGCAATACCAGCAGCACCACCACTTAGAGCACCGAGTGCTGACAGGCCACCAAAAATCAACGATAACAGTGGAAGGACGCCTCCACTCTTAGGTAATGGAATAACTCGAGGTTTCTGTACATTCTTACGCCCACCAATTTTTCTAACGATTGCATGAGTGATATAAAACACACATTCTCTGTTGGGATAAGGTTTCTATCTTTTAAAACTTCTCCAATCAGACTTATTATGTTTTTAAAGCGAACTGTGTTCTTTGGTTTTGAGTTGATTACATCAAGACCATACCAAGCTTTCTTTTAACTTTCATGGTGTTTGTAACGCTCCAAGCAGCTAACTTTACACCAAAACTTTCGTCCTTCGACTTGACTCTCTCCCAAGCCCGGTTTTCCAGCAACTCGTCAGCTCGATGTCTATCACTTAACTTTTTTGATTGAGAGTAAGCGATGTCCTGCTCTCGACAACATGATCTAGAGGATTGATAACTTGATCACCTCTAGCCAGACGTTCTTTAAATTTAGGACCCGGACCACAAAACTGATAACGAGATATGTGTAACTCAACAGGTAGCTTACTAATAGTTATGTTTACAAGACCTTCACCCTGTGACACCAACATTAATACTGACTGTACGACTCACATGCATCTCTCTATATATTTATACTTACCGAAAAAATATAGTTTAGTTTAAGTCAAGATGCGTACCATGAAACACGCTTCTACCTTACCTATTACAAATATAGATGATGCTGTTGATACATCTTCAGAACAACAACGAAGGCATGGTGCTCTCTTTCCAAACACCGTTAGATGTATCCTATGTGCTCCTAGTGGGTGTGGGAAAACAAATGTTATGTTAAGTTTTTTTGTTTGAACAGAACGGCTTGGAATTTGATAACGTGTATGTGTATTCAAAGTCTTTATACCAACCCAAATACAAGATGTTACAAAAGGTGCTAGATGCTGCAGACGACGTTGGTTATTATCCATACAGTGAAAACGATGAAATATTAAATCCGGCAGATGCCTTGGCCAATTCTGTGTTTATATTCGATGATGTAGCTTGTGCCAAACAAGATAAATTGAGAGCATACTTTAGTATGGGAAGACATAATAATATTGATCCATTCTATCTCTGTCAAACATATAATCGAATATCCAAACATCTGATACGTGATAACGCTAACGTTTTGATTCTCTTCAAACAAGATGAAACCAATTTAAAACATGTTTACGACGATCATGTGACCATTGATATGGACTATAACAATTTAAAAATATATGCTGCCACTGCTGGAAAGACAATAAGTGTGGTGTGTTGGTGATTGTAAAAGAAAATGATGTACACAAAGGCAGATATAGAAAAGGATTCGAAAGCTATATAGTAATCTAATTGGTTACAACCAACTACAACTGCTGTCATACAGCTGTCTAACAGCTGTCATACAGCTGTCTGTCTGCTAGACAGCTGTCTGTCCTGCTGGACAGCTAGTGATGGGAAAAACTGTTATATTGCTTTAACAGGTCGCACCTGTTACTGTTATTTAGAAATAACAGTTAAATATAACAGGTTGAAAATAACAGTATGAACTATGAATTATTAAGAATTCCACGTAGACGTAGTAACAGTAGCTGAACCCGTCCGGTGGTGTAGTTGGGTAATGTTTAAAATAAAAAATATTCTTGTATTATGTTTAAAACAATTAATAACTTTTTTATTAAAAAAATGATGGAGTTTTTTTTTTGGGTATTCATCACTAATAATAATTTGGTAAAAAATTCAACAATGCAGAATTTCTTTCGAATTTTCTTAACTAATTAAGTATTAGTTAAGCATTGAGCTTGAAAACATCTATAGCCACCTTTTCCTTGAAAATGAGAGCTATATGAAATAAATGAATTATTGTAAGCAAAAAATAAAATAAATAATTTAAAAAAAAATTAAAACTAATATTTTTCTCTCTACCTATAGAGCGAAGTGTGTCTGGTTTCAACTATACCGGGTACAGGGAATATTTTTATAATTTCATTAAAATTGGTACTGTTTCTGAGATTTTTTAAGTTTCAGGGATTTTTTATTTTGCAGTAGTAATAAAAAAAAGATGTTTAAAATCGGACCTATTTCTTAGATTTCCAAAGTGAAAAGTAAAAAGGAATATTGATTTATTAGTTACATAAGGCAAAGAAGAATGAGCAAAGAAACTACCTAATATAATATAATACCTAAGGACTCACGTTAAAGCATAACTGTACGTTTGTATACATATCAGTTTTTTCTTAAAACAAAAATGCCATCAGCATATCGAGTTATCTAATGAAGATTGAGTTTACGTCAACGCCTATGTGATTATTTTTTTATATACGCGGTGACCTGATTTTATTTTTACAGTGATATATTTCATTTTTAATAATTTTCACTTGCTACATATACAGCCTTTTTATTTACATTTTTCATATTTTGTGTTTGTTTATAAATTGTAAATATATGTGTGTGTCTTGTGTGAATCAACAACCTGTCAAAATTTAACAGTTTCATTGAACAGACGACCCTACGTTCCCAAAGCTGTGAGCACACTAGTATAAAGTAGTATGTTATGAAGTAAAGTCCGCTCTATACTCTATACCCCATTCCCAGTCTCATGTCCATTCATCCTGTTATAACAGTTGCGGATGAAAACAGTATTATGTTATGAAGTAAAGTCCGCTCTATACCCCATTCCCAGTCTCATGTCCATTCATCCTGTTATAACAGTTGCGGATGAAAACAGAAGCTGCTTCATCGTAGCAGTGCAACAGAAACAGATACGACAACAGAAACAGATACGACTCACTGCGCAACAGCATCCCCTCCACTGTACCTGTTATTTGTATATATCTATAACAGGTTGTTACTGCTGCGGATCGACAAAAGTTAAAATATAACAGACTGTTAAATAACAACCCATCACTATGGACAGCTGTCTGTCCTGTCTGTTCTGTCTCTCCAACAGCGGTCGTCTTAGTTAATTAACGAATGATAGGGAGGCAGACAACCAACTTAAAGCTAGTATATTATAAACCACCAAACTGTTTGTATCTCTTCACACGATATCCAACTAAGTTTAGAGAGATTGAGGTGATGGCTAAACAAGAGAGAAAAATTAGGAAAAAGATTTTACAACTTGATGAAAACATTCGAAAAAACATTTAATGCTTAAGCTTGGCAGAGCTGAGAATGATGAAGCTCTGCAACGTTTATATAAATCAATTGTTGAACCACTCACTGAAATATCTAGCAACACATCAACACTTAAACTGCAGCCAACAGCTGCATTGATCAAACGTATGGTGCTCGCTACGCTAAAGATACTGGTAGCTGGAGTCTTGGAAACAAACACTTGGACTTTACTGATAATGACATTCGACTGGGTCATAGGAGATATCCGCAAACAGAAGGTCTGCTAAAATATTTATGAAAATATCTAGAGGGTATACTTATGACGATCTTCAACACTATAGAGATATTCTGGAATCAACCAGTGTTCATAAAATTAACTACAATCCTAATGCACAAAACAATGGTTGTACCTCGGAAAAGTATCTTACTAATAAAACCAATATATAAAATATATAGATATAAAAAGCAGCACTAACAACTATATTATGCAAAATAACAAACAAATAGAATATGTGTATTGGGATGACATAAATGAGTTGGTTGATGATAGACTTAGGCTTTTAGTGGCTTCTGAACTTGCTGGTAATAATGCTCATAACAACGACATGCAGTCAATCATTGAAGAATGGAAGGAAGCTGATGTTATCGCCTAGTAAATCTACATATATACCTGCCTATTGCTTAGTATAAAAATGTCTATCGATAAGTTCGGACGTTCCCAGTCCAATAAACGTTTTAAGTTTAAAAATATTGAAAAAAGAGATTTTCTCAAGAGTGGTGATTTTGATTTGCAAAACCACAGATTATGCAACGTCGCTAATCCAGTCGATTCAACAGAGGGTGTAAATACAAAATTTGTTGATAAATGGATAGATGACTATGAGAAGTACAAAGATGAGGTAACACAAAAAATAATTGCCATACTACTTGAAGCTGTACGCAAGCCAGAGTTGGAAGATTTGAAAAACGAATTTGAAAAGAAATTTAAAAAATTATTCAAGAACATAACTGCTAAATTTTAAAAGATATTGAGCTATCAAAGAATAATAAGTTGAAAAAGAAGCTGGGTGACATTGACAACAAACTTAAATATTTGCCTGAGAAGTGAATATTTCTTAATCCAATATCACCATGAAACGCAAAACAGTTGAACCGTCTCATGCTAAAAAACAAGTAATAAATGAGTTGTATACATCAACAAGAATCAATTTTAAACGCAAACGTATCATAATCAAAGGTTTGGATGACTTGTGGCAGATTGATTTAGCTGAGTTTACAGATTATCATCGAGAAAACTCGGGTTACAAGTACATTTTAGTGGTTATCAATTGTTTTTTAAAGTATGTGTTGACTCGCCCACTTAAATCAAAAAATTCTGAAGAGGTGACTAAATCTATGGCTGATATTTTAGCTAATATTACACCTCCTACCAACATCCAGTCTGATCTTGGTAAGGAGTTTTACAACTCCAAATTTAACGCCGTAGTGAAAAAATACATCAATCACTTACAGCACAATAGTGGAAAGAGTCATACATATCTTAAAAGAGAAAATATATAAAAACTTTAACTTGTTTGGCTCCTACAAATGGTTTAATACACTACCTGGTGTCACAGATGCCTACAACTCAACTATTCATCGAACAACTGGTGTAAAACCTAAAGATGTTAATAAGAAAAATGAAGCAGCCATTCGTGAACAAGTCTACTCAAAAATTAAAGTGTTTGATCAGAATAAATTCAAAGTGGGTGATGTTGTACGTATAAGTAAAGCAAAAGGTCAATTTGAAACGGGGTATAAACATCGTTGGTCAACAGAGTTATTCAAGATTGTTAGTGTCCATTTCACAAATCCAGTAACATACTTTCTTGAAGACATGAAGGAAAACCCATCAGTGGAGGGTTTCACGAGAAAGAACTACAAAAGACTAAACAAACAGACATCTATCTGGTTGAATGCATCTTGAGGAAGAAACTCAAGAAACTCTATGTAAAATGGTTGGGGCTTTGATAAATCTCTTAATTCTTGGATAAATTCAGACGATGTTAAAAAATATTATATTTTATGTATTAATGTACTTAGAATAAAATAAAAGTCTTTGTTAAAATTAATGTGTTTTTATTTTTCCATATGACATACATGCAGACTACTACAATTAAAAATTATGGCGTAAATTAAACTTTTCCTGCAGTACATCTACTATATGTAGATCGTTTTTATCCGCCTTAAGCTATTTTACTTCGGTCTTTATTCTGTTAAAGAGATTTACAGAATTTGGATCATACAACATGTTTAGAACCACTTCTGAATCGGGATGTTTATTTTTAAAGTTCATAACAGCTCTTCTAAAACTTTTCTTCTGAGTTCTTACAGCATGATATGGATAGGTAGCGTCTTTCTCATTTCTTGAAAGTAAACCAAAGACACATATTTTTCCTGGGGTACTTGGTATTAGGGATATATCTTCAAGATGTTCTGTGACTTTAGCATTTGTGTCTCGCATGTGCTGCACTTCATTATCTATCTCCATTAATTTCATTCAATTGCGTTGAGGTTTTTCCCTGTATTTTTTATCAAATTCGCTTATGAAAAAATTAAAAATAATTTGGTTGCACTTTTCAAACAAATGATTAGATAACCAACAGGCTAAATTTAATATCAAATCTTTGCGCACATATGTACCAGATATCGAGTTGTTTGTGTGTGTCTGTGTTCCACCAAAGTCCACCAAGTATGTAGCGGTTGTTGGTGTTACTTGAGATGTGACTCTAAATGTGACTTTAAGTTGTTGTTATAATAAGCCATCAACTCTTTAGTTTTCTTATTTTCCAATCAATGTCTCAATCTTTTCTCACCTCTTTTACACAATTTTGTTGCATTGAAACAGCCAGTATTCTTATCGATAATTAATTGAAAGTCTCCAAATAAACCATACCAAAAGTTGTATTTAATTTGCTGGTAACACACATCACTTAATGTGGCTATGTTAAACACACTACTGAACAGTTGGATGCTCAAGAACAAGCTGAAGCACGTTTTACTTCTAAGACAACTGAATGTTTAATAAGCTTGATAGTGTGTGCCCAACAATTTATATATGTTGGCACCGCTCCAACCTTATTAATATTTATTTCCAGCCACATCAGACCCTCCAACATCCATCCGCTCTCGGCTTCTGCAAACTCCAAAGCTTTAGCGTGAATTTCCTCAGTGAATTCTTGATATGTGTTTTCAAAGCTAGCTCTAACCATTTTGTTTTTAGTATTGAATGATTCCATTTCTTTTCTATTTCGGTTTTGGAGCACATATAAGCCAAACAATTCTAAATTTATTTTAATTTTATCATGTTAGCTAAATCAGCTTCAATCAGATTAAACCCTTATGTCTTACTGCTTCCATAAACTGTTTAATATCAATACCCTTTTCACATATACGATAAGTAGCCATTCTGGTTCTAAAGCTAAATATGCACTAGTAGACAGGGGGCCACCTCAGACCACCCCCTCCACTTTTCTGCGCATGCGTTGACCAATGACGTCACGACGGCGGGAGTCAACTGATAGGTTCCAAGTTCCCGCCAGTCGCCATGTGAGCATGCGTTAACAGATGGCGGGTAACGGCAACCTGAGAATTAGCCATGTGAGCATGCGTTGACAGATGGCGGGAGTCGGCTGTCGGGTCAGCGAGTGCCAGATGGCGGGAGTCAGCCGACGTCACACGTTCCAAGATGGCTGCTGCTGTTTTGAGGTCCCAAGTTGCCGCCATGTGGTTATACACACGTGTTGAGCAGGTACCGGAGGCCCGCTTGCCAAGAATGTAAGGCTAAGTCTGGCATATAAGCAAGCTGCTTTGCGCTATCCATGACAGGTTGCGAGTGACCTCGTTTCCTACCGGTGACCTACTTTCAGAGTTAAACCGCGACTTAACTTCACGGTTAAGACGTTTGAATTTTTAAAACAATTTATTTAATACTTTGAACAATCAATACTTAATTATTTAGTTACAAGAAAAATGAATAATATAATATACTAAAATAAGACGATCAACCTACATGTGATCTAATGTCTATGCACTCGGTGTGCTAATGACTAACTCGGAACAAGAATGAACGGTTCTACCTCTGTGAGTAGCCTCTTTATAGTCTTCCCTCCAGGCGTGGCACTATGTCTCTGGATAAACAAGGAATCTGCTGATGTAGATTCTCACAGTGATATTCCGTTCTACTTGCACTTTGAACCTGCAAAGTTCTTGGCTCCGTTAAGACGACGGCTGACTCAGCGGTTCTTACCGTGGGAAGGCGACATTGTAGTATAACGGGCCATTGTTTGGGCTCCATTTATCTCGTCCCCTTTTTAAAGACGAAGCTATGGTTCGTTCCGGATTTTCAATGTAAATCCGGACTCGGTGGTTCCTGTTTTTGTTCCTTTATCTTCTTTGCTGGTTCTTCGTTTCTTCAACCCCATTCGGACTGATATCGTTGTGATGGTTATTAAGACAGCTATGTACAGTAATATTGTCCATATACTCAGGTGATGGATTGGTATTGTTATAGGTCCTGGTATATTTTGTTTAATTTTTTGAAATTGGTGTTGGATTTGATTGATGTTGTGTAGCTGTACGTTTTCTAATGATATTTCGGGTACTGGTCCTGGATTTGGTTGATCTTCTGGAATGGGGGTTTCTAGTGTAGGCAGGTTGAATAGTTGTTGTGTTTCTGCTGTTGCTGGGCCGGTCTTGTAGATTTTGTTGCCTATGGTTAATTGGCACTTTGGTTGCAGGTTGATTAATTTTGTACCCTTGATGATGTTGGCCCACTCCTGTTCCTTGCAAGTTATTCTGGCGTTAGTTTCCTCGGGTGCTATAACTATATACTGACTGGTTCCATATCTCGAAACTGTGGTTCTATTAATTTTGACTAATTCTTGATTACAATTGTTAATAGGTTTTTGAAATTTTATTAGCTTTATTTCACATGGGTTTTGATCATTCATGGTTGTTGGATTGTCGTCTTTGCAAAAATATATCTGGTTCTTTAAATTTTGACATTCTTCATTACGATAGGCATATTGTTTACTGCTTAGGATAAGGTATTTGGTTCTAGGAATTATCATGGTAAAAAGGTGTGTCTTTCTAGGGACAGGTAATGTATATAATTGATACTAATCATATCCTGATTCATCTACCAGAGGTATTTCTATTTGAAATATAATTTTGAAATTGTTTTGGACTGCTTTTAATTTAAATAATTTTTCGTATAGATTTAGATGTGGTTGTTATTACTTTAGCATTAGTTGCATAATTTTGGATTTTATTGATTTCTTTTATTATAAATGTTGGTTTTAGTATGGATGTGTGAAAGATTCCTAATTTTGCAAAAGTGATGGCATTTTCTGTTGTTAGTGCTATTTCTTGGATATTGTTTAATAATTGTCCTAGCTGCATGAGTAACTCTAGGATCTTAATGCGATGATAGTGAGTTAATTGTTCACTTCGCAGGCTTTCTACTGTATTACCTAATTCATTTATCCTATTTACTATCGTGCCTTGGTTATGACTCAATCCTACTATCGTTCTATTAACTTCGACGATTGCCTCGAGCATGACCAAATTTTGGAACCTAAAAGTTCATGAATTTTATTTTGAGCTGTCGTTAAGACTTCTAATGCTTGCTGAATGCGTTCCTCATCCTGTGAATCGAGATTCCCCGTGATTGACTTAACTATAGAACCTAGTCCGTTTATTAAGCCACGTTTTCGTCTATTAATAATATTATTTGGAAAAATCCTGTAAAATGTATTATTCCTGCTTGCTGTAGTAAAATTCACTTATCATGAAATTTTGCTATGCATCATTGTAATTTGTTATTGTTAACTACTGGTGGATATTTATTAGCTCTTATGTAATTTATTGGGAGTTTATTCCTAAATGATTGATTCGTTACCTTACCTTATTCTAGCTGATTATATAATTTATTAATGCTACTGTTAGTCGCAAAGGTCTTATAATTACGTTAAAAGTGTTACGTGCGTTAATTCATTTCAGAATTAAGCTTGCTATTTAAATTGTCTGTGTCAGTCTGTGCATTGTCTCGTACGTTATGTATCAATTCCAATTTGTTGCTTACTTAGTCATATATATGTCGAGTGTCTTATATGTACTTTTTACATTGTAGGTACTTTGAGTTGATTATCTGTTATGACTTCTTGGAATAGCTTTGTTATGATTTAAAGAAATGATATTATCGAAACCTGTCCTTTACTTGTCGTAATCTATCTATGAATATACATATATATCATAATTATTTTTCTGTTTCTAATAATTTGTTCTCCAATTATAAAATATGGGTGATGTCCCATTATTAAAAGTTTTATTGATTGCTGAATTGGCTAGTTCCTAATCTGGTTTGTATACAACACTCTAATAATTCTTTTGTGGTCAACGTGTTCTGTTATAATTTTTCTCCTATGGCTGGTTTCTATTTAATTTAAATTTTACTTATATGAAAGTCTGTCGTCTATTTTCTGACTTAGAATATATTTGGTTCGTCCGTAATTTTGAACTTCTTGATTAGTTTTGTTAACTAATTCTTTTTCCTAGTTACGGTCGACAGAGTGTTGAGTGTATGTCTGAAATAATCGGTTGCCCCTACGCTGGCTAGTAATTCTTTCCTTTTTTTTGTACCTCGATTTTGTTGTTAATATAATATTTCTTTGGAAAAGTCTGGTGTTATAACACAGGTGAATGCATTAAAATGTCTTTACACTAGTTAAAGGCACCAATGTAGTTCCTGTCGTTAACGTTTATTCATAAGTTTACTTTAAGCCTTTTGTTAGTGGCTTCACGACTGCCTCGTCTGTTTACGATCAGATATACAGTATGGTCCTAATTATATGGATTTCTTATTTTTAATTTTTGTCTTGAATGGTCGATAATGTTCGATAATTGTGCTGTAAAAATCCTTTAAAGTGTCTTACGGTAGTTTTGTTACAAGTGTTTTCTTAATAGAGTTGTGAAGAAGTTTCGATACGCCTTTGTCTAACATTTTGATCTGAATATTTATAATATAAAAAAAAAATTTTTCCATTTATTATTATTGTTATTATATTTTTAGAGGGTTAACCTATTACGTATATTTCATACATCTATAAAATTTGGGTGATTCTACGTTATTACAGTTTTTATTGATAGCCGAACTTATCAGTTCGTAATCTTGTTCATTTACAAAAATGCAATAATATTTCCTTTGTGGTAACCAATATTCTTTTCTAAAATTCTCTATTTGATCTGGTTTATTTAAATTGAGGTTTGCCTATATGGAATTCCTTTTTGTCCCTTCTGACTGATTGGTTTATCAGTATTTTTAAACTATCTGATTTTAAATCTGTGTGCCATACCCAGTGGTGTATCGGTGAATTATCTTTCTAAAATGTTTTCTAATTACGTAATGAATGGTTTCATTATTGATTCTACTTTTGACAAGGTGATAACGATAAGATTTATTACATACGCCTATATGTCCTTTTTCTTTACGACAATATTAATCATCAGCTTAGTTATTCAATTTAAAATTTGTTGAGTGCGGTCCTGAATATAATTTTTATTTAATGTTTATCTACTGGTATATGTTAGGTATTTGTTACAGTAAGTGTGTTTTTTCGTCATCTTAGTCGTCTGTATATATTTGTCATGAATGTAACGGTGTCTGCTTAGTGTCGTTTTATTTGTTTGTAGTCTTTAGGTAATTGTGTCAAGTCATGTATGTTATTTACCCGTTTTTCCCGTTTTACCTCACTTAGGTAATATAAGTCGATTGCTTATTTAGTTTATTTAATTTAAATACATTGTAATTTTTTTTGTTACAATATTCACAGGTTTTAATATAATTTTCAATTTTCTGTCTCATCTGGGGAAAAGCGAATTTGTTTTGCATCTGTTCACACGTTCATTAAATGAGCGATGTCGACGTTTAGTTTCATGCGCCCACATTATTTGCTGTTTAATCTCTGATGATGATTAGTATGGGTAGTTTTGTTTTAGAATTATTAGTCATATTGGACTTTTGGATTTTTATGGGGTTTGTTTCAGTGCTATTTTTATTTATGGCAAAAATTTGTTTATTATTAATCTTAGAGTTTTCTGCTTTAGGTTTTGTTTCGCTTATTACCTGTTTTTCCGTTTTTAGCCCAGTATTCCCCGTGTTATCATGTCGGCCTAAAGGTTCATCTTTATCTGGTTTTCTTACTACTAATTTATTTCTACCTAGTGCTCTATCCGACTGCTTAATTATTCAGTACTAGATTTTAATTGATTTTTACTTTTTGTTGGGACGTCGTATATATTATATAATCTATTAAGATCAGTTTCCTCGTTACAATGTTCGTTTGTAGTGGGAACTTCATTTAAACTGCTCTGTGGACTTTTGTTTGATCTCCTTATTATATTACCACTGGTGAGCCAGGAAGTTACATAATTCATAATACTGTTATTGTTCTGTTGAACGTTCTGCTTGGATTTTGACTCGTCAACGAAATCAAGCGAATGCATGGGTCTCATGTTGCTTGCGTCGTTATTCAAGTTCAAGTTTAAATTAATTCTATGGTCATTCATTCCTTTCTTACAATTATAACTACTATCACTGCCCTCGTTAATTAAATTATTTGTTGGCATATCTATATGGTTAATATGTACTACCGGTTGTCCGTATACGTGTCTGCTATCTGAAAATTTTGCTGTCGACTATCGTATTCGTTTGCTGGCGAATTTCCATAATCTAATTCATCATTTACATAATTTAAATCGTAATTTGTTTCGTTTATATCATTATCATTAAATTCTATATTATTTACATGGGCTGCTCTCCTTGGTATCGACAGTCTCGTGTTAGAACTATCTACTTCCATTGTTTCGTGATAATTTCTGTTAGCATTATGATTTACATTGGGTCGACCCGGTTGATTATTGAAGTTGGGTCGCCTAAATTGACTTGAAAAATTTTGCCTTGGTACAAATTGTTGATTTTGTCTAGGCTGGGAATTTGTGTGATTGTTTTGATTATTATGTTCTTGAAATGGTCTAAAGTTTGTTTGGAAAGGTCTCTGAAATTGTACATTCTGAAAAGGTGGGTTATTTTGTCTCTGAAAGAAAGTACGGTTCTGTCCTTCTAATTTATTATTATTACTAAAATTCTGATTTATTGTTTTATCTCTATAATCGAAATTTTCCTCTGCGAATACGAATTTCAAAGCTTGTTCTATGCTTGAAGGTGCTTGACTACGCAGGACAAGCCCTAACGGATTGCGTAACCCTCCTAAGAACGCTTTTAATGTTTGATTCTGGTATATGTCTTTCTTAATTAATCTCACGCCTTCATTTTGCTCGTTAGCTATTAAACTCGAGATGAGCAATTGCTCTATATGACGGCATCTGTTCGCGAACGACAGTGCCTCTTCAGCATTACGCTGTTTCAAGGTTAATATCTCAGCTAATAAACTGTGATCGTCTCGTTGATCACAGAAATTCTGAACAATGGCCTCTCTCAGGTCTGCCCACGTATTAATTATCTTTGTATTTACTATAAGCCGGGCTGTTCCCGTTAATTTAGTTTGAACATAATTCAGCAAGAAGTGATTCATATACAGATTCTCGTTTGGCACGTAGAACTGGTTCATGACCAAGTCACATGCTTTTAAAAAGTTGCCTACGTTGGCTGGTTGCCCGTCGAACTCGGGAATAGCTTTTAAGAAAAATTCTTTGAATTGGTCTGTCATGTTGCTACTATTACTACTCTTATTAATATTTGAATGATTTACTGTTCTGTTATTGTCGCTAATGCTAATTGATCTAAATCTATACTCTATGTTACATAAACTTTGTGATTCTTCCTCTGAATCAGACATATAACGTTTCAATACAACACATATAAAAATTGGAAATGTAAAATGGGATAGCAGTAAACTTACCATAATACGATGGTTGCTGCTTCCATTTGGCTCTGCTTGGCCACTATTTCTGCTTTAACTTGGCTCTGCTTGGCTCGAATTGGTTATTAGGCGTCGATACGCTTAAACATCGATATGCTTTCGGTTTTCTAACCAATACTAACGACTGCGCCACTTAACTTCACGGTTAAGACGTTTGAATTTTTAAAACAATTTATTTAATACTTTGAACAATCAATACTTAATTATTTAGTTACAAGAAAAATGAATAATATAATATACTAAAATAAGACGATCAACCTACATGTGATCTAATGTCTATGCACTCGGTGTGCTAATGACTAACTCGGAACAAGAATGAACGGTTCTACCTCTGTGAGTAGCCTCTTTATAGTCTTCCCTCCAGGCGTGGCACTATGTCTCTGGATAAACAAGGAATCTGCTGATGTAGATTCTAACAGTGATATTCCGTTCTACTTGCACTTTGAACCTGCAAAGTTCTTGGCTCCGTTAAGACGACGGCTGACTCAGCGGTTCTTACCGTGGGAAGGCGACATTGTAGTATAACGGGCCATTGTTTGGGCTCCATTTATCTCGCGACAAGTGAAAGGTATCAGGATGCGAGTGACCTCGTTTCGTACCGGTGACCTACTTTCAGAGTTAAACCGCGCCAAGTGAACGTTAGCGGTTGCGAGTGACCTCGTTTCGTACCGGTGACCTACTTTCAAAGTTAAACAGCGACAAGTGAAAGGTATCGGTTGCGAGTACCCTCGTTCCTGGTTGAGCTTGTCTAGAATACACTCGACAGCTGTAACACATGCTTGACAAAACAGACGTAAGAGGTCCGTGCACAACAAGCTATAGTTACCTTTAGGGGTCCGGAACACCGGACCCCTGGATGCGAAGGAAGCAGCATCTCAATTAACACCGACAACTGCCACATACTTGGTGGACTTTGGTGGAAGACAAGCTGAAAACAACTTTGTATCTGGTACATATGTGTGCAAAAATTTGATATTAAATTTAGCCTGTTGAATATCCAATCATCTTTAACAGAATAAAGACCAAAGTGAAAGACCTTACGGCGCATAGAAACAACATACAGATAGCAGATGTACCGCAGGAGAAGTGTCTTATAAAATAAAAACACATTAATTTTAACAAAGACTTTTATTTGATACAAAGTACAAGTGTACAAACTAAGTCAAATCACTCTGCCACAAGCCATTCCAGCCTTTAAGTATGGTACGCTTACGTTTTACGGTTCTTGCCAGTTGTTGGAATTCATTTATAGAATTCTCAACATCAGATGGTTCATCGTTACGTTGGTGCTGTTGTCGTCGGCGACGCTTCATGGTGATGTTGGATTTAAAAGTATCCACTTGTCGTGCAAATCTTTCAGATTTTTGTCTATTTCACCCAACTTCTTCTTTAGCTTGTGGCTCTTTGACAGATCGATATCTTTTAAAACTTGAGCTGTTATGGTCTTGGTTAAATTTTTCAATTTCTGTTCAAATTCGTTTTTCAAATCTGTCAACTCGGGCTTGTGCACAGCCTCTATCAGTATGGCTATTAGTCTTTGTGTCACTTCATTTTTATTCATCAGATACTCAGCTTGATGTTTCTGATAGTCGTCCACCCACGTATCAACAAATGTTTTAGTGCCGCCATCTGTGGAATCAATAGGGTCGGCGACGTTACACAATCTACGGCGTTGCACATCTAAATCACCACTTACAGTTTTTGGGAAAGTCTCTCTTTCGATAATTTTAAACTTTACACGTTTATTGGGCGGGGAACGTCCGAACTTATCGATAGACATTTTTATACTAAGCAATAGATAGGCATATATGACCTTATGTAGATTTACTAGGCGGCTATAACACTAGCTTCCTTTAGTTCTTCCAAGATTGACTGAATTTCGTTGTTATGAGCATTATTACCAGCAACAACTTGGGAAGCCACTAAAAGTCTAAGTCTATCAACCAACGCGTTTATGTCATCCCAATACACATATGCTATTGCTTTGTTATTTTGTATCATATAGTTGTTAGTGCTGATGCTGCTGATGCTGCTGCTGCTGCTACCACTGCTCTCTTCGCTCTGAGCTTTAGATTCAGTCTTTTGTTTTTTGTTAAGATGTGTGATGTGGTCGTTGTCGTGGTGGCCGTCGTCGTCATAGGCGTAACCAAAACCTTGAGGCGTTGAGGATCTTCGCCCTCGTGGGTTTATAACTGGTTTTATTAGAGTCAGATACTTTTCCGAGGAACAACCCTTGGTTCGTGCGTTGGGATCGTAGTTCATTTTATGCACACTAGTTGCTTCTAGAATATCTTTATAGTGTTGAAGATCGTCATAAGTATACCCCCTAGGTGTTTTCATCAATATCAATTCTAGCAGACCTTGTGTTTGTACATATCTCCTTTGACCCAGTCGAATGTCATTATCAGTAAAGTCTAAGCGTTTGTTGCCTACACTCCAGCTACCAGTATCTTTAGCGTAGCGAGCACCATACGTTTGATAAATGGTAGCAAGTCTCGGTGGTTCAGTAAAATACTTGTCTATATAATATCGAACTCGTTCAGGATATTGCTCCAAAAATTCATGATATGCTGGGTTGGTGGTGACAGTTTGTAGGTCTGCCTCAAGCTCTTCAAATGTTGGGACATCCTCATCGGAACTTGTCTCCATCCCTGGTTCGGCTTCAAAAACTTCATGATCTTTAAGGAACTCAACTTTTGGTTTCGTTTCTGGTATATCAACTTCTTCTTTGAGTTGTTCAGCCACTGGTGGCAGCTGCTGTTGCTGCAGTGCTGATGTGTTTCTAGATATTTCACTTAGCGGTTCAACAATTGGTTTATATAAACGTTGCAGAGCATCATCATTTTCAGCTCTGTTAAGCTTAAGCATTGAATGTTTTTTTCGAATATTTTCAGCAAGTTGTAAAATCCTTTTCTTAACTTTTCGCTCTTGTTTACCCATCACCTCCATCGTGCTAAAGTTAGTTGGTGCTACCTGCTGGTCTAATCACTTGTTAGAGCGATACAAGCTGTGTGTTGGTTTGAGGTATACTGACTCCGCCATGGTGCATGTCTTCTTCTTATCTATCACGATGTCTGTCTGTCATGTTACACAGCTGTATGACAGCTGTTTAAGACAGCTGTATTAGACAGCTGTGTTAGACAGCTGTGTAAGACAGCTGTGTAAGACAGCTGTGTTAGACAGCTGTGTAAGACAGCTGTGTAAGACAGCTGTGTTAGACAGCTGTGTTAGACAGCTGTATTAGACAGCTGTGTTAGACCGCTGTGTTAGACAGCTAGACAGCTGTGTTAGACAGCTGCATGACAACTGTTAGACAGCTGTCTATCCTGTATATCATTGGTTGCAACCACTTAGATTAATATATATCTATCGAATCCTTTTCTATATCTGCCTTTGTCAACATCATTTTCTTTCACAATCACCAACACACCATACTTATTGTCTTTCCAGCATTGGCAGCATATATTTTAAAATTGTTTAAAGTCCATATCAGTGGTCACATGATCGTCGTACACGTGTTTTAAATTGGTTTCATCTTGCTTGAATAACACAACAACATTTGCGTTGTCACGTACCAGATGTTTGGGTATTCGAGTATATGTTTGACAGAGATACAATGAATCAATATTCTTGTGTCTGCCCTTACTAAAGTATGCTCTTATTTTATCTTGTTTGTCACACGCTACATCGTCAAAAATAAACACAGAGTTGTCCAAGGCATCTCCCGGATCTAAGATTTCATCGTTTTCACTATACGGATAGTAACCAACACCTTTTGATGCATCCAACACCTCCTTTAACATCTTGTATTTCGGTTGATACAACGACTTTGAATACACATACACGTTATCAAACCTTAAACCGTTTGCTTCAAACAATAAACTCAGCATGACATTTGTTTTACCACATCCACTAGGACCACATATGATACATCGAACGGTGTTTGGAAAGAGAGGACCATGCCTCAGTTGTTCTGCTGTATCTGTAACAGCATCGTCTATATTTGTAATGGGTAAGGCGGAAGTGTGTTTGATGGTACGCATCTTGACTTGAACTAAACTATATTTTTGGTGTGTGTGTGTATATAAATATAGATGCAAGTGGGACGCACAGTCAGTATAACTGTTGGTGTCACATAGTGAGGGTCGTTATTAACAAAGAAGGACGCAAGTTTTGCTGAAAAGTTGGAGCGTTACAAACACCATGAAAGTTAACAGAAAACTTGGTGTGGGTCTTGATGTAATCAGCTCGAAGCCAAAGAAGAAAGTTCCCTTTAAAAACATAATAAGTCTGATTGGGGAAGTTATAAAAGATAGAAACCTTATTCCAACAGGGAACGCTGTGTTTGATATAGCTCATGCAATCGTTAGAAACATTGGTGGACGTAATAAGGTGCAGAAACCTCGAGTTATTCCAATACATAGAAGCGGAGGCTTCCTTACGCTGGTGCCTCTGATATTTGATGGTCTGTCGGCACTAGGAGCTCTGGGTGGCGGTGCTGCTGGTATTGCTAAAGCCGTGAACGATGCCAAGTCTGCGAAACAGAAACTGGAAGAAGAAGAACGTCACAACAAAACAATGGAAGCCATCGTGATGGGCAGGAGAGGCAGTGGTTTGAAATTTAAGCCAAAATGCAAGAGACTGGGCAAAGGCTTGTATCTCAAGAAACAACGCTCCGGTTATGGGTTGTATCTGCAAAAGCCAAAAAACTAAAGTGTTTACCAGCAAGACCTCTAACAAATGTAGATCTTGTCAAGTTTGCTGGTAAAATGAAAATCCCATATTTTAGAGGTGTATACATGCGAGATGAGCTACCTCGCAATGGACCACGTAAAAATGAATCGTTTATCATGAATTTGCAAACAAACAAGGAGCCAGGCAGTCATTGGGTTGCTGTGAGAAAACGTGGCGACATCGTCGAGTACTTTGACTCTTATGGAAACTTGAAGCCTCATGTGGAGCTGCAACGTTACCTTAAAGACTATTGCATCTTATATAATCATGATGTGTATCAAACATATAATACTTTTAATTGTGGTCACTTGTGTTTACAATTTTTGCAATAAAAGACTCAAACAGTAGCCTGTGTGTATTAGTCATGGCGCACACCTTCGTGTTGAAAGATCGCAGCTCCCATCTGTGGTCAGACTACCATCCACCAATTGCTTTGGATGGTAGTTATGCTGTTGCTTTGATAGGCTTTCACACATACAACAACATACCCAACATCAATGAAGGTAAAAACAAATTTCATGTAAAAGAAGGAACTGGTTGGCGGACCATCACGATACCCACTGGTGCCTATGAGATAACACACTTGGAAGAGTTACTTCAAAATGAACTTGTTGGTGCTACAGCAACACACGAACAAAAGCAGCAGGCTCTGATTCTGACACCTAATCCGAATACCATCAAATGTAAACTAAGTGTATACAAATTGATGGTTCGATCGGGCAAATGTTTGGGTTTTCAAAACAAGTTCTTCAACCGGACGTCTTTTATGAATCTAATTTACCTGTTGAAATAGTGGATGTTAGACAGATTCGCATCGAAACTAATATTGTGTCTGGCTCCTATTATAACGGACAACCCTCACATACGCTGTATGAGTTTGCTCCGATGGTTGATCCGGGCTACGCAATCGACATAGAACCTAAAAATTTAATTTACCTGCCGGTGAACAAGCAAGATATTTCGAATATAAGCATCGACATCGTCGATCATGATTCAGTTCCTGTCAACTTTCAAGGTGAAGAGGTGTCTGTTCGCTTGAAACTTATAAAGGTTGCTTAGCATGTTGGTCTTTAAAGATATAAAAGCAAGTGCACCCACCAAAACAACTTCAGTTGAGGCAGACAGTTCAAAGGGTACACTTCGTCCCGATAATATTGAGTTCCTGAAAAGCCTGTGCTATCATGTCGTCAAAACTAGAAATATTCAAAGACCCCGTGTTTGATGATGCCATCGATCGCGAAGAACTGCGCTCTTACTATTCACCAACTAAATCGTTTGGTAACAGCGATGAAATTGAAATAACTATCAATCAGCAAGATGCGTTCGTATGTCTGGCCGAGTCAGCTCTAATAATCGAAGGCGCTCTGGAACCTTTAGCAGTACAAAACGCCAATGGTGAGTGTTGTCTGTCAAATAATGGAGGAGCTGCTCTGTTTGAATCCATGACCTATGAGTTAAATAACAAGGAGGTGGAACGAGTGCGAGACCCATACACCACAACAACCATCAAAAGTCTGCTATCCTTCAGTAAGAACAAAGCCAAATCTCTTAGCAATGCCGGACTGAATATGTCGTCGGAGCACATCACCTTAAACGATAACAAGTTTCACATGCTCATACCTATTTGGTTCCTCTTCAGTTTCTTCCATCATTCCAAAGGAGTTCTCTGTGGCAAACATACTTTCCGATTTACAAGAGCTCGAAATGATTCCAACGGCTATTACAGCACAGGTACGGCACGAGCAAAAATCACAGTAACCAATATGTTTTTAAAGGCAAAACATGTATTTCCCAATGATAAAATGAAATTGGAGCTGATGGATAAAATAGCAAAAGACACATCTATATTTCTCGCATACCGCAAATGGGACATATATGAGCTACCATCACTCAGAGATATAAACAGAGATGTGTGGGCTGTTAAAACTGCAACCAACTTGGAAAGACCTCGATATGTGATTATAGCCTTTCGAACAGATCGCAAGGACAACGTAAGCAAGAAGGCAGACTTTTTCGATAACATTGGTATGCTGGATCTCCGAGTGTTTCTAAATTCAGAATGCTACCCTTATGAATCTATGCATATGGATTTCGAGAAATCTAAGTATGCCGAAGCCTATCAGAT
Source organism: Tillus elongatus (assembly GCA_964006375.1). Classification (NCBI taxonomy): domain Eukaryota; kingdom Metazoa; phylum Arthropoda; class Insecta; order Coleoptera; family Cleridae; genus Tillus; species Tillus elongatus. Next base: position 94,236,374 of record OZ023265.1, on the reverse strand, counting down.
GTATACAGATTTTCAAAAAAGCTTCTGTTATAAAAACATGTCGGAGCCTATCTTGAATTATGACGAGTTTAAAGACCGAGCTCTATTTGTGATCGACTGTCAACACCAGAACGAGTCAATCAAGTCGTCAACGGTGGACACTAAAGTGGAGTTTATGAGCCGAGCAAATTTCCCAAATAACACACGAGCTTACTATTTAGTTATTCACGACAGTGTATTGTAATATAAACCTCTAACGGGCATCGTTAGAGCCATTATGTAATAATAGTAACTATGTCACTTATGTATCAATATGTACAGCCATAATGTAATAATATAATTTACTATGTCACTTATGTATCAATATGTGCAACCTAGGGTTGTACCCCAAATAAATTCTTTATTGTATGTAAATCACTTGTTTTACTTTTCTTACTTGCATTTTGACCAACCCTCGTATATTCCACTAGTAAAACGGACACATGTGAGAACCAACACGTGCTACACAACAAACGTGTGTGTGTGTATTTTTTAAATCTCAATTCTTAATGAGTACCTACCCTCGTATATATATATATATATATATATATATATATATATATATATATATATATATATATATATATATATATATATATATATATAATATTTAATTTTTTTGTATTAAATTGAGTTTGTTATTATTGAAAAACCCGCGCATATATGTGTGTTTAACTTCTATTCTTAATTTTATTGAACAGTCCTGGTATGTATATGCATCACATTCTCCTTATATCTTAATACGCGTGTTTACATTTACATAATATGTTGTTGAATAAATAACTGTATGAATAACCTGCCTTAGGCAATCTAGGTTTTTTGTTAAGATGTGTGATGTGGTCGTTGTCGTGGTGGCCGTCGTCGTCATAGGCGTAACCAAAACCTTGAGGCGTTGAGGATCTTCGCCCTCGTGGGTTTATAACTGGTTTTATTAGAGTCAGATACTTTTCCGAGGAACAACCCTTGGTTCGTGCGTTGGGATCGTAGTTCATTTTATGCACACTAGTTGCTTCTAGAATATCTTTATAGTGTTGAAGATCGTCATAAGTATACCCCCTAGGTGTTTTCATCAATATCAATTCTAGCAGACCTTGTGTTTGTACATATCTCCTTTGACCCAGTCGAATGTCATTATCAGTAAAGTCTAGGCGTTTGTTGCCTACACTCCAGCTACCAGTATCTTTAGCGTAGCGAGCACCATACGTTTGATAAATGGTAGCAAGTCTCGGTGGTTCAGTAAAATACTTGTCTATATAATATCGAACTCGTTCAGGATATTGCTCCAAAAATTCATGATATGCTGGGTTGGTGGTGACAGTTTGTAGGTCTGCCTCAAGCTCTTCAAATGTTGGGACATCCTCATCGGAACTTGTCTCCATCCCTGGTTCGGCTTCAAAAACTTCATGATCTTTAAGGAACTCAACTTTTGGTTTCGTTTCTGGTATATCAACTTCTTCTTTGAGTTGTTCAGCCACTGGTGGCAGCTGCTGTTGCTGCAGTGCTGATGTGTTTCTAGATATTTCACTTAGCGGTTCAACAATTGGTTTATATAAACGTTGCAGAGCATCATCATTTTCAGCTCTGTTAAGCTTAAGCATTGAATGTTTTTTTCGAATATTTTCAGCAAGTTGTAAAATCCTTTTCTTAACTTTTCGCTCTTGTTTACCCATCACCTCCATCGTGCTAAAGTTAGTTGGTGCTACCTGCTGGTCTAATCACTTGTTAGAGCGATACAAGCTGTGTGTTGGTTTGAGGTATACTGACTCCGCCATGGTGCATGTCTTCTTCTTATCTATCACGATGTCTGTCTGTCATGTTACACAGCTGTATGACAGCTGTTTAAGACAGCTGTATTAGACAGCTGTGTTAGACAGCTGTGTAAGACAGCTGTGTTAGACAGCTGTGTAAGACAGCTGTGTTAGACAGCTGTGTAAGACAGCTGTGTAAGACAGCTGTGTTAGACAGCTGTGTTAGACAGCTGTATTAGACAGCTGTGTTAGACCGCTGTGTTAGACAGCTAGACAGCTGTGTTAGACAGCTGCATGACAACTGTTAGACAGCTGTCTGTCCTGTATATCATTGGTTGCAACCACTTAGATTAATATATATCTATCGAATCCTTTTCTATATCTGCCTTTGTCAACATCATTTTCTTTCACAATCACCAACACACCATACTTATTGTCTTTCCAGCATTGGCAGCATATATTTTTAAATTGTTTAAAGTCCATATCAGTGGTCACATGATCGTCGTACACGTGTTTTAAATTGGTTTCATCTTGCTTGAATAACACAACAACATTTGCGTTGTCACGTACCAGATGTTTGGGTATTCGAGTATATGTTTGACAGAGATACAATGAATCAATATTCTTGTGTCTGCCCTTACTAAAGTATGCTCTTATTTTATCTTGTTTGTCACACGCTACATCGTCAAAAATAAACACAGAGTTGTCCAAGGCATCTCCCGGATCTAAGATTTCATCGTTTTCACTATACGGATAGTAACCAACACCTTTTGATGCATCCAACACCTCCTTTAACATCTTGTATTTCGGTTGATACAACGACTTTGAATACACATACACGTTATCAAACCTTAAACCGTTTGCTTCAAACAATAAACTCAGCATGACATTTGTTTTACCACATCCACTAGGACCACATATGATACATCGAACGGTGTTTGGAAAGAGAGGACCATGCCTCAGTTGTTCTGCTGTATCTGTAACAGCATCGTCTATATTTGTAATGGGTAAGGCGGAAGTGTGTTTGATGGTACGCATCTTGACTTGAACTAAACTATATTTTTGGTGTGTGTGTGTATATAAATATAGATGCAAGTGGGACGCACAGTCAGTATAACTGTTGGTGTCACATAGTGAGGGTCGTTATTAACAAAGAAGGACGCAAGTTTTGCTGAAAAGTTGGAGCGTTACAAACACCATGAAAGTTAACAGAAAACTTGGTGTGGGTCTTGATGTAATCAGCTCGAAGCCAAAGAAGAAAGTTCCCTTTAAAAACATAATAAGTCTGATTGGGGAAGTTATAAAAGATAGAAACCTTATTCCAACAGGGAACGCTGTGTTTGATATAGCTCATGCAATCGTTAGAAACATTGGTGGACGTAATAAGGTGCAGAAACCTCGAGTTATTCCAATACATAGAAGCGGAGGCTTCCTTACGCTGGTGCCTCTGATATTTGATGGTCTGTCGGCACTAGGAGCTCTGGGTGGCGGTGCTGCTGGTATTGCTAAAGCCGTGAACGATGCCAAGTCTGCGAAACAGAAACTGGAAGAAGAAGAACGTCACAACAAAACAATGGAAGCCATCGTGATGGGCAGGAGAGGCAGTGGTTTGAAATTTAAGCCAAAATGCAAGAGACTGGGCAAAGGCTTGTATCTCAAGAAACAACGCTCCGGTTATGGGTTGTATCTGCAAAAGCCAAAAAACTAAAGTGTTTACCAGCAAGACCTCTAACAAATGTAGATCTTGTCAAGTTTGCTGGTAAAATGAAAATCCCATATTTTAGAGGTGTATACATGCGAGATGAGCTACCTCGCAATGGACCACGTAAAAATGAATCGTTTATCATGAATTTGCAAACAAACAAGGAGCCAGGCAGTCATTGGGTTGCTGTGAGAAAACGTGGCGACATCGTCGAGTACTTTGACTCTTATGGAAACTTGAAGCCTCATGTGGAGCTGCAACGTTACCTTAAAGACTATTGCATCTTATATAATCATGATGTGTATCAAACATATAATACTTTTAATTGTGGTCACTTGTGTTTACAATTTTTGCAATAAAAGACTCAAACAGTAGCCTGTGTGTATTAGTCATGGCGCACACCTTCGTGTTGAAAGATCGCAGCTCCCATCTGTGGTCAGACTACCATCCACCAATTGCTTTGGATGGTAGTTATGCTGTTGCTTTGATAGGCTTTCACACATACAACAACATACCCAACATCAATGAAGGTAAAAACAAATTTCATGTAAAAGAAGGAACTGGTTGGCGGACCATCACGATACCCACTGGTGCCTATGAGATAACACACTTGGAAGAGTTACTTCAAAATGAACTTGTTGGTGCTACAGCAACACACGAACAAAAGCAGCAGGCTCTGATTCTGACACCTAATCCGAATACCATCAAATGTAAACTAAGTGTATACAAATTGATGGTTCGATCGGGCAAATGTTGGGGTTTTCAAAACAAGTTCTTCAACCGGACGTCTTTTATGAATCTAATTTACCTGTTGAAATAGTGGATGTTAGACAGATTCGCATCGAAACTAATATTGTGTCTGGCTCCTATTATAACGGACAACCCTCACATACGCTGTATGAGTTTGCTCCGATGGTTGATCCGGGCTACGCAATCGACATAGAACCTAAAAATTTAATTTACCTGCCGGTGAACAAGCAAGATATTTCGAATATAAGCATCGACATCGTCGATCATGATTCAGTTCCTGTCAACTTTCAAGGTGAAGAGGTGTCTGTTCGCTTGAAACTTATAAAGGTTGCTTAGCATGTTGGTCTTTAAAGATATAAAAGCAAGTGCACCCACCAAAACAACTTCAGTTGAGGCAGACAGTTCAAAGGGTACACTTCGTCCCGATAATATTGAGTTCCTGAAAAGCCTGTGCTATCATGTCGTCAAAACTAGAAATATTCAAAGACCCCGTGTTTGATGATGCCATCGATCGCGAAGAACTGCGCTCTTACTATTCACCAACTAAATCGTTTGGTAACAGCGATGAAATTGAAATAACTATCAATCAGCAAGATGCGTTCGTATGTCTGGCCGAGTCAGCTCTAATAATCGAAGGCGCTCTGGAACCTTTAGCAGTACAAAACGCCAATGGTGAGTGTTGTCTGTCAAATAATGGAGGAGCTGCTCTGTTTGAATCCATGACCTATGAGTTAAATAACAAGGAGGTCGAACGAGTGCGAGACCCATACACCACAACAACCATCAAAAGTCTGCTATCCTTCAGTAAGAACAAAGCCAAATCTCTTAGCAATGCCGGACTGAATATGTCGTCGGAGCACATCACCTTAAACGATAACAAGTTTCACATGCTCATACCTATTTGGTTCCTCTTCAGTTTCTTCCATCATTCCAAAGGAGTTCTCTGTGGCAAACATACTTTCCGATTTACAAGAGCTCGAAATGATTCCAACGGCTATTACAGCACAGGTACGGCACGAGCAAAAATCACAGTAACCAATATGTTTTTAAAGGCAAAACATGTATTTCCCAATGATAAAATGAAATTGGAGCTGATGGATAAAATAGCAAAAGACACATCTATATTTCTCGCATACCGCAAATGGGACATATATGAGCTACCATCACTCAGAGATATAAACAGAGATGTGTGGGCTGTTAAAACTGCAACCAACTTGGAAAGACCTCGATATGTGATTATAGCCTTTCGAACAGATCGCAAGGACAACGTAAGCAAGAAGGCAGACTTTTTCGATAACATTGGTATGCTGGATCTCCGAGTGTTTCTAAATTCAGAATGCTACCCTTATGAATCTATGCATATGGATTTCGAGAAATCTAAGTATGCCGAAGCCTATCAGATGTATACAGATTTTCAAAAAAGCTTCTGTTATAAAAACATGTCGGAGCCTATCTTGAATTATGACGAGTTTAAAGACCGAGCTCTATTTGTGATCGACTGTCAACACCAGAACGAGTCAATCAAGTCGTCAACGGTGGACACTAAAGTGGAGTTTATGAGCCGAGCAAATTTCCCAAATAACACACGAGCTTACTATTTAGTTATTCACGACAGTGTATTGTAATATAAACCTCTAACGGGCATCGTTAGAGCCATTATGTAATAATAGTAACTATGTCACTTATGTATCAATATGTACAGCCATAATGTAATAATATAATTTACTATGTCACTTATGTATCAATATGTGCAACCTAGGGTTGTACCCCAAATAAATTCTTTATTGTATGTAAATCACTTGTTTTACTTTTCTTACTTGCATTTTGACCAACCCTCGTATATTCCACTAGTAAAACGGACACATGTGAGAACCAACACGTGCTACACAACAAACGTGTGTGTGTGTATTTTTTAAATCTCAATTCTTAATGAGTACCTACCCTCGTATATATATATATATATATATATATATATATATATATATATATATATATATATATATATATATATATATATATAATATTTAATTTTTTTGTATTAAATTGAGTTTGTTATTATTGAAAAACCCGCGCATATATGTGTGTTTAACTTCTATTCTTAATTTTATTGAACAGTCCTGGTATGTATATGCATCACATTCTCCTTATATCTATCTTAATACGCGTGTTTACATTTACATAATATGTTGTTGAATAAATAACTGTATGAATAACCTGCCTTAGGCAATCTAGGTTTCCGCGATAGACTCTCTCTTTTATATTAAGTGCAACTGCAGCTAAGAATTATAGTGTATTTACGTTCATCGAAGCATTATTTGAAATGAAAGCTACGTTTAAATATACATATCGAAATATCGTCCTCTAGGCCTTTGTTAATTAATGTAACCAGCTTCGTAAACGAGTTTGTCATTATTTTCAACTGAAGATACATTTGTCTCGCACAAGAAAATGCATAATAACTGGCTATGTTATTTAATACTTAAATTATATAATATGTCGTTTTTGTTTGAAGCAATTCATGTAGGTATAACGCTAACATTTAACAGAAATAATTTTAAAAAGTTAACACAGTCACTTTAGTACTAATATACCCTATCTAGGTCACTGATATTTATTCATTCAAAATATAGTTGTATATATTACACGTTAAAGTATTACTTTCACTTAGATCTCCTTGGTCTAACGGTTTGCGTCTCCGCCTGCTATTCTAAAGGTAACGCGTTCAATTCTCAGCCACTTCTTCAACACCATTTTCTATAAACAAATTAGTTATCTATCTCTGTCCATTTCAAGTACCCGCTAGCTAGCCTTCTCTCTCTCTCTGTGTGTGTGTGTATGTATGAGTGTGTGTGTCTGTGCAGAGTCCAGAATACCAATAATAAATTCAACAAATATATGGACTCTGTACAGGCGCACACCTTTTCGATAAAAGTCAATTTTCCCGCCAAAAACTTAGTACCATGGCAATCCTAAAACACGCCATCAAACATACAGCACTTAACCTTAACAAATAATCATAACCACAAATTTTCACATGGCAGTCTCATAACAAACAAGCCTGTATACAAACATACACGTTGTTGCCTGGCAACCAATAACCTAAGAGCACAACAACACATACTTGATGTCAACAAAAACATAACCTATACAAGACTTAACATTCAGCATGGGGAATCGGGAGTTCTAACCCCACGTTCCGCTAGCGGGCAGCAGCAGCCGGCATAAACTTACACACAAAACATGTATACCTTTCATTCTCGTATAGCGCGAAGCAGATTGCTTCTATGTCATACTTAGCCTCAAATTAACACACCTTACATTCTCGGCAAGCGGTAGCTGCTCAACACCTGTGTATAACCACATGGCGGCACGCGGGAACTTGGGACCTGAAACGTTACCCGCAACCAGATGGCCGGTTGCTGCAGCGGACATCTTGGAACGTGTGACGTCGGCGGGCAGATGACAGCTGATTCCCGCCATCTGGCACTCGCTGATCCGACAGCCGACTCCCGCCATCTGTCAACACATGCTCACATGGCTAATTATCAGGTTGCCGTTACCCGCCATCTGTTAACGCATGCTCACATGGCGACTGGCGGGAACTTGGAACCTATCAGTTGACTCCCGCCGTCGTGGCGTCATCGGTCAACGCTTGCGCAGAAAAGTGGAGGGGGTGGTCTGAGGTGCCCCCCTGTCTACTTGCACTTGTTCAACTTGCCATGGCCCCCACATACTTTCGATTTGTGGGTTTCACTACGCAGATGTCCAGAAAATGCACCCTTTTTTACTTCTAACGGGCATGACTCGCATTTTAACTAAAGGTGCTTAACTCATGAATAAAACATATACTCAGTTTATATATTTATTTGCGACAAATATTTTTAAGCGAAATGTTGCATTTAATACAAAATTATATTAACATAAATACAGTTACACATGGGAAAACCAGTTGATATAAATATAAAAATATAATTTTATGTGAGCAGATAAGAATCAGTTAATACGAGAGTCCTCCAATGAGAGGTCTCACCACGGGTACCACCATCAAACAGGAACATAATTTTATAACACACCACTTTAGATTTGCTTTCTGACATGTTGTACATTAAAAGTTGGATGAACTTATCGTTGGGTAGATGTGTTGTTGGAATACCATACCATATCATGCAGTCGTCTATGTCGAAACAGATTCGCACTTCTTTTGCATTTGGTGGTTTGTAAATATAAAACACATTTTGAAATAGTGCCGTCAGGATGACGAAGAGGAACCATTGTATATCGCGTGTATTTCTTTAAAACGATCAGGTACTTATTTCTTTGCAAAGTGTAAGCACATTAACATAAAAACTCGAAATGGTGGTTTACAGTCCTTTAACATAATACTTATAAGCTTCACCATTTCATCGTCACATGGTAGATCTTTCTTATTAACACATTTGAGAACATCAACGACACAGTAGTACAGGAAATCACAAGTCGAATATCAAACTTAAAATTAGTTAGAAGCTTTAATCTTTCGTTGATGATTTCAACCATATCTAGTAATTATTGAACTGTATCTTCGGTTAAATAAAATGTAACAGAATCATCTGAGATTGATATGCCTTTACTGTTTAGTATTTTAACAGGTTTGGCGGTACATATTCCAATATTCTCTGGTCTAATCGTATTACCTTTGGTAAAGTACTCTTCAGCTGCTTTTTCCAGTGTTACAATAAAATACTATCATTCCCATGAGCCAGATGAGATTGTTATATTTGCATCTGATGGGTACGAGTTAGTATTTACAATTTTAATTATCGGAATCATCAAGCAGCTTTTGATATACCAATTGCGATACTTAAAGATGGATTAATGGCATACCTGGTTTCCAGCAACATTATACTTTTTTTTTAAATTTCAACAACACACCACGAGGGCTTACTGCCTAAATACTACCGTGGGTGTCGACAAGGAGGAAAGAGGCAACTTGTTAATTCTGGACTTGAAGGTTTGGAGGTTCGGGGGAGAAGGAAAAACACGTGCCGGCAACGATTTCCACAACTTTGAAGTCCTCGGGACAAAAGAGCGGACATAAAAAGATGTTCTATGTCTGGTGACCTGGACAGTAAAAGGGTGCATTCGTTCTGTTCCCCTGGTAGATCTGTTGGGGGCAGCAGGTGTAGGAACTATGGAAGAAAGCTCCTTTGAGCACTGCCCGCGCAGATATCTATACAAGAGAGAGAGGTCACCAACGGCACGTCGGTGGGCAAGGGATGGCAGACTTTGGGTGAGGGTATGATCACCGATGAGACGTATAGCTCTCTTCTGAATGGAGTCCAGGATAGCGAGTGTAGAAGCGGCAGCAGCACCCCAGATGTGGGAGCAGTATTCGAGGTTTGGTCTTATTTGTGAAGTATATAAGGTATAGAGATTAGCTGGTGAAAAGTAATTGCGAGCCCGGAAGAGGAAACCTAATTTCTTAGCAGCCGCATCTGCAATTGATGTGACATGTTGATGCCAATTCAAATTCCGATTCACAGAAATGCCAACAAGTGAAAAGGACTCATTACTTTGACTAACTTGGTTTGTGATGGGTCTAGGGCTTGTGTATCTCTTATGAGAAAGAAAGCATGACTGTGATTTGGTGGGGTTAAATTGTACAAGATTTCTACTTCCCCAGTCTAATATTTTTTGGAGATCCAGGGAGATAGAACTCTCCATGAGTCTGCGATCCTCATCTAATTGGGCTAAAGAGACAGGCTTAGAATATTTGAGTGGAGGGTGCTGTCGTCCGCGTAACTGTGAACTGAGTTGGATGTGCTAGAGAGGAGGTCATTGATGTAGAGAAGAAACAAAGTAGGGGCTTAAGCTGAACCTTGAGGAACTCCTGCATTAACTGGATACAGTTTAGAGGAATGGCCATCCACGACAACAGAAATGCTCCGGTTCGAGAGGAAATTTGCTGTCCAGGTACAGAGTTTTGGTGGTAGGCCATAGGCCGGAAGTTTATTAAGCAGCGCTGCGTGCCAGACCTGGTCGAATGCTTTGGATATGTCTAGAGCGACAATCTGGGATTCACCGTGTAGTTCCATAGACTTGTTCCAAGAATGTCTGACAAAGGAAATGAGGTCGGCAGTTGATCTGCGCTGACGGAATCCATACTGCCTGTCGTGGATTAGACTGTGTTTTTCAAGAAATGTTAGTAATTCGGTGTTTATATACATTTCCATTACTTTAGAGACGACTGAAAGGGGAGAAATAGGCCTGTAGTTGCAAGGAAACGCTTTGGATCGTTTCTTGGGGACGGGTTGTACTCGAGCAGTTTTCCAGTTACTAGGGAATATGACTCTAGTGTAAGATGTCTGAAACAGACGAGTCAGGACAGGAGCAAGTTCTGATGCGCATTTTTTGAGAACAATTGCTGGGATCTCGTCAAGGCCGGAGGCTTTCCTGGTATTAAGAGAAGAGAGCATCTTTCGTACCTTTTTAGTTTTAAAAATTATATCTGTCATTTTATGCGCGACATTGGGGACTGTTGGTGGTTTAACATTTGGAGGCGGGTTGAGAGTAGAATTTCCAGCGAACATCGAAGCAAAACGTTCAGCCTTGCCCAGGGCTGTAGAAACAATTTCATCCCCTGAGACAAGAGGTGGGAACGTGCTCTTGCAGAAATTATTCCCAATAGATTTAGCAAGAGTTAAGAAGGGTTTGCTGCCGTTTGAGCTTGAGAGGACTTTCTTTTTGAGTGGCTGAATAGATTTTCTGTGTACGTGGAATAAATAATTCCATGCCAGCTTGGATAATTTCGGTGACGTTTTGTGAAGGGGTCAGGATGAGAGAGGCAGACAGACGCCCATAGAAGTGAGGAAAAGTAATCTCGCATTTCGTCCAAGTTCGCGGAGTTGTAGTGCCAAACGATACGTGGGTGTGATGACTGTGTGACCTCGGGTTGCATTGCGCAGGAAGCAGTGATCAGGCCGTGGTCTGAGCGACCAAGGGGGGCGGTGACTGATATCTTATAGCAGGATTTGTAGTAAGAAGGAGATCCAAGGAATTTGAGCTGTGTGTTGGGATGCGAGGAAAGTAAGTAGGTTGCTGAACCATATTGGCTAAAGAATTGCTGACTGCAACTGCATCTGCTGCTCTTTCTTGTGGATCGGTTTTTGAGGATCCTAGCCATTCTTTATTATGGACTTGAAGACACCAAGAATAGTGACCTCGGAGGAAGAATATTTAGAAATCAGATGGTCAGTTTTTTAGAAAGGTAGTCAAAGAGCTGGACAAAGTTGTTGCCAGAAGGTGACCGGTAATGCAACAGATGAATTTAGTTTCAGCCCTGAGAGAGAATTTTATCCATAGTATGTCTTTTCTTCCAGCTTCTAAATTGGGGAGTCTGGTGCAGGGTAGATTGCTAACGGACATACGCGCACACGCCTCCATGCAATCTAAAGGAAGTAAGGAGCTGATACCCCGGGAAATTAAGGTGATTAGAGACTGTTTTAACACTGATTTGAGTTTCGGTGTCCACCATTTCCTCCAGGCTAATAGGTTAGGTATATATATATATATATATATATATATATATATATATATATATATATATATATATATATATATATATATATATATATATATATATATATATATATATATATAAATTCCCCCACGTGAGGGAAACTGGGAAGCATGTCAATTAAGATGATGGCAACTAGATGATAACAGCAAGGAGCTAGGTGCACGTGGGAACATCTGAGTTCCTGTCGGGGGAGGCTAGTGTTAGCGTTGACCTCGTTTCAATTCTTATTTCCTGTCAGAACTCGTAGCAGACCCATTATCAATTTTTATTTCCGGCTAGTCTTCACGCTGACCTCGTTTCAACTCTTATTTCCTGCCAGATCTGGCAGCAGACCCATTATTAATTTTTATTTCCTGTCAGAACTCGCACATAAATATGTTTTGCTCCTTTTAGTCACACACAGAAGTCTGTAGCAGTATGCAGTACAACAGTGAGTTGTGGTATAGAAGTAAAAATAGAATATATCATGAAGAGAATATCACAACACTAAGACAATTAGTGCTGAACATACAAGAACAACCTTATATGGATGAACGCGGTTCTAAAGGTGAAGATTATGAAAGTGTACATATAGTTGAATTGTGTGACGTATATTTAGCTCGTTACTGCTCTACACAGTTCTTTGCATTATCACTCGTTCGATACCAACCAGGAGCTGATTTAAGTAAGCCGTTCTTCAGGTATTTACCAGAAGAAGAAAAAAACCAATATGAATAATATCTCCATCGTAAAAATACGATGGAGACGACGACAACAATAGAGAAGGTTGCTGTAGCGGAGAAGGCTCCAGAAGCGGAGGTTGCAGCAATAGATACAGTGAAGCTTTAAGCTTGAAAATGATGAGACAAGAGTTTAATGAAACTTTCAGTTCTCAAGCTATGATGACCTCCACAAATTTTAAAAACATCTATATGGTATACTGCTATACGATTACAAGTGTCATGGTGAACAAAGTAGATCCTTCAATTTTCTAACACTAAAGCTTCACCGTACAGATGTCACCGAAATGTTATATACAATTTGTAGAGAATATTTTGATTTCCAACTAATGCTGATTGGGATACATATGAGAAAGAAGGATATGCCGGTGTAGAAATTTTGTTAAAGTCTGGCATGAACATGTTGAATTATTTGGAGTGTATTACGGAGCTACCGACGATGAAAACAAAATATTATAAGGTATTTAGTGATCGGAATAGATTTTTAAAGTGCAACAGTAAACCAAGCAGACAAATACAATCAGTGGGAGTGATGTAATGGAAACAACAAAACCTACTTAAGATTCAGTTTTACAACAGTAAGCTCAGTTCAAATCCAAGATTAAAGAGTGTAAACATGTATCATTGTAATTGAATCAACATGACGTGCGATGATAGTTCTGATTCCACAAATCGTGTAGATGTTAATGATGGACCTGAGGTTTTCAGACCTGTTAATAACGATTTTGGTGAAGATTTTTATTGGAATCGAATTGATGCAGCTCTACGACAGAATATTAATGAGATTAAACAACAAAGTATATATATATATATATATATATATATATATATATATATATATATATATATATATATATATATATATAATTAATAAATAAATAAATATTTTATCTCCCCTCATCAAGACGAGTGGAGTGATACCCCACATGTGTTCTCTTACTTAAAAACTCAAAATTATCAGTTTGCGCATGCGCAAATAGCATATTTGAATTCTACTTGTCGAGACGAGTACGGTGATATCCAAAACATGGGGTTTAATCATACAAAATAAAAAAGTTTGTTTGCGCTTGTGCTGTCAGACATACTTTTTATGTTTTATTTTCACAAAAATCAATTCGACGGGCTCTCTTATTTTGATAGGTTAGTCTAAATATCTTTTAAAAGTTCAAATTTCCCACATTTTTTACTTACAATCAGCTATCTTGGCCGCCACCTTGAGTTGCGTCATCCCATTAAAAATCACTTTTCTTTCTATATCCATCCACCATCTTTGTTGTATCACTTTGACTACAAACTGACCAGATTTTTCACTTCCGGTCGGCCATCTTGGCCGCCATCTTGGATTACGTCATCTCAGGTTAGAGCACTTGTATCTTTCTCTATCCAACCTGCTATCTTGTTTCGTTACCGTGACGTCACACGCATGCGCAGAGCCTGACGCCTATCGCGGCTGTTCGAGAACATACCATCTATACCTACTAGCGTCCTAGTTTGCGCTCATTTGAAGACATTTTTTCAAAAGTCGGGATCACCTCATTAGTGATTTTTTTAAAGAAAATTCACTAAAAGGGTACCGGTATGATTTGGTGTGAATAACTTCATCACCGTTAGTTCTTGTTTTGTTTAATTGCATCAGTGAAAGGCAGATCTGAGTCTTCCTGGTAAAAAATATCATACTTTCGACACAAATTAAGCAGGTTTTCATCTTCTTCTTTATTTAAATGATCTGTTCTTAAAACTTTTGTTGCATCAAAATATTTTGAAATGTTAGGTAGTTCGGCAGAATAATTTTGTAATGGATCAACATGTATTTGTTCTTGAAATGTATTTCTACATATTTTGGATTTGGATTTTTCTATATTATGGGCACTACAATAACCGTTTTTTTGCTTCAGCGATTACTCGTAAAATAAAACATTTGTTTCTCATGCGCAAACCAACTTTTTATGTTTTTGATTTAAAAGGCAAGTGCGGGGTATCATTTTAAACATCTCAGTAAGCAGAACTGATATTTGGTAGTTAGCGCATGCGCAAACCAGATTTTTTGGTTTTTGTTTTATAGCATGCGGTATCCTTTTAAACGCATCAGTAAGCAGAATTGAACTATGGTGGTTAGCGCATGCGAATACCAATTTTGTTTTTTGTTTTGAGGACATGATTCGGGTATCATTTTAAATACCTTGGTAAGCAGACTTCGAATATAGTGTTTATCGCATGCGAAGCTAACTTTTTTAGCTTTTGGTTTAGAAGGCATGTGTGGAGTATCATTTTACTCGTCTTGGTAAGTAGGATTCTAATATGGCATATGCGCATGCTCAAAACAACTTTCGGTTTAAGCCCCGTGTGTGTGATATCATTTTACTCGTCTTGATGAGTAGAATTCAAATATGACATATTCGCATGCGCAAGCCAACTTTTGGGTTAGAGGACATGTGTGGGGTATCATTTTACTCGTCTAGACAACATGTCTAAAAGTGGCAACAAGGTATGTGGTAGGAAATTTAAATCCTGGTAGTGATATCAACATCTGCATTCTGATCTCATTCCTGCTAGAGCTTACATACTCAATACTCAGCCTATGAGCAGCACTTTAACATAATTTAGCCTACGAACGTCTAGTAGTTACGATACACAAACAGGTATAGCGATGTTTTTTAACTTTTTTTACCTACCATAAATTAATAGTTGTTAAATATTTCATTTGCAAGATTTAACACAAATACGCAAAGCCCACGAGCAGCACTTTTAAGTTTAATTTGCAAGATTTAACATGAGTAGCACATTTAAATTTAAAACTCAAATGTTTGGTAATTAAAATGCACCTGATACACAAACATTTATTCGCGATTTATCATATAACTTGTATACGACTTCACTTAAAAATATGTATAGCAAATATGTCTGTTAATAAATGAATAAACTGTGTGCATGTTTTATTCACTAGTTAAGCAATCTTAATTAAGGCAAGATGTCTAACAAAACGAAATACTGGAATCGTGTTCGTTACAAGGGAAAAGTAGTGAATTTTCTGGGCTTTTGCGTACTGAAACCCACAAGTCGAATGTGAGCGGTGGCAAGTTGAACAAATGCATATGTTAACTCAAGCTTTTAGAAACAGAATGGCCACTTATCGTACTCGTATAGACAATGACAAAAAAGGTATTGATACTAAACAGTTTATGGAAGCAATAAAACATAAAGTGATTTATCTTATTGAAGCGGCTTTACCTCATTATGATAAAAATCAAATTGTTTAAGGAATGAGATGTGATGGGGTATGGTAAACACACTGTATATTAATTAGGAGACGACATGATTATTACAAAACTTATTTTAACAAAAAAATCGCTAATATTTACAACTATACAATATATTAAAGATCTATGTAGGTCAATAGTGACGCACATCAAAAAAGACAGGGTTTGCGGATGCTAAAACAAGTAAAAGATAAGATATGCAAAGTTCATTTTCGCCAGCGGAATTTGCAACCTAATGCGTTTGAATAATCTACATGGTAATTAAACAATGATAACTTGTAGATTGCGACTTGTGACCTTTCAGAACGTTGACACACACAATTGATCCTGCATAGGTCAACTATATCAATTTAAATTAACTGCTTTTGTTTCTAATGATATTATAAGGAACGCCCTAGTAGATAGTCCGGCACCTCAGTCCACCCATCCCAGCGTTCTGATTGGCTGTGACGTCAGAGGAGTGGGGGTAATATATTCCCCTCCCTCTTTTCGGCGTGCGTATGCGTGTGCTGCATGTGGGTGACAGATGATATTTAACCTGTCAGCTGTCACCATCTGTCATCTATCGATGGGTGACAGATGACGTCTAACCTGTCAGCGAATGTCACATGTTCCAAAATGGCCGCTAGCGCATTCCCTCTTGCCGCCAATGTGGGAATTTGTGGTTATGGCACAACACACACGTGTTGTTGGTTGAACAGATGCCAGCTACCCGCGTGATGAGAATGTTAGGCTATGTTTGTTAGGAGCTCACCACGTGATAATTTGAGGTTAAGTCTGACATATAAGCATTCTGCTTCCCGCCATCCGACTGTTTATTTGTTTATTAAGTCTCTCGATGTGTTGTATGATAGGTTATGTCGGCTGTCGCTACCCGCTAGCCGAATGTTATGACATATAAGCTTACCACTTGTATGTGGCGAATGTTAGGTTAAGTTTGTTAGGCTATGTTTGTTTTGTGTTTTGGTTGCCAAGCGACACACATACACACACAACTGATATATAAGCTCACTATGTGTTGAATGTTAGGTTATGTTTGTTATTGTTTGTTGAGGTTAAGTCTTGTACGTTAGGTTCTGATGGTGTATTATCGCGTTTGTTGTATGGTTGCTATGTTACTCAGTTTTGGCGGCAATTTTGACTTTTATTAAAAATTTGTGTCTGTGTGTGTAAAGTTCAACAGTTGAACATGGGTACATTCCAAATTGATGGAAGTCGCTGGATGCTAAGGAATGTTCTCATATTCAACTGTTGAACTTTACACACACACACACACACACACCTACACACACACACGCACAGAGAGAGAGAGAGAAATGGAGAGACAGACAGACAACTTTATTGACGTTTATAATTAATCTTTTTTAAAGAAAAGCCTACGCTACAAGCTAGGGTTGAACCATGGATCCCAACGTCTTTAGGCCAACGTTTTAACCGATAGTCCACCGATAACGATATATAAACTTTGTTTAAAGCGGTTATATATATATATATATATATATATATATATATATATATATATATATATATATATATATATATATATGTATATATATATATATATATATATATATATATATATATATATATATATAGTAATTAAATTAAAAATTTCAAATATTTTTTTTGTAAGAAAAGAACCAGTTGAAACTAACGTGTTTCTTATATATACATAATATGGTAATAAAAAAGGTCAATGTTATCAGTTTTTGTGTAGGCGTTGTCTATCATAAGTTAATACCACTGAATACATCGTAAAGGAATTTGATTAAAAGATATTAGCAATGTGTTAGTCCCATTTCAAAGTATGTTGTATAGTTTAAAATAACAAAACAGTTTATTATACAGTTATTTATTGTGTGTGTGATATGATGCTTTCCTCATTACATATGATACTCGTTTATGTTTTATATGCACGTGGGTAGATCGCAGGTTCACAGAATAGCCGCAGGCTCCACTAAACATGTGTACAACGATCACAGTAACATGCTTTGGAGACGATATTTGCCCGGTTATAACAGAGATGTCGCACACGGTCTCGTTAAATACCATATAACAGTTAACTATTTCTGTTTCATATTAAATTCAGCGTTATATTTTAAAAAGAACAGAGTTACATACGTAAATTCAGTAAACATTTACTGTTTGTATATAGATAGAACATACACTAATTTACATAAGGTGACATATTAGCTGTATTCACATGTTTAAGCTTATCGCTGTGAGCTTTGAAGCAAGTTACGAGGAGTGTTCAATAATAAGATGCACAAACTCGATTTAAAACAAAAAAATTATATTAATATATGTATATATTTATCAAGTTACTTTCAAGTGACATTAGTCAGTTATGAATAAGATAAGTTTGTAAGTCGAATTAAAATACAGACAACCATACAATTCACAGCCCTGTAGTTCATAGTATCGGGTCACTGCACTGTTCAAGTAAGCAGCTCGTACAATAATAAATTATCAGAAACGGCTTTGTTTTTGTTTACATCCAAACGAAACAATGTCTTTGCATAAACTAAATTTTTAAGACAAGATAAGCAATTAAACTATTAATAATACTCAAAAATATAGTGCTTTTAAACATTACCTAAAACAATAATTGTTTTAGTACCTTATGAAGAAATTGATGAAAATTCTGCATTAGTTGAAATGTTTGGTCAAGTCAATTCTTTTAACTGTAAATATATAGTAGCAGTTGGTGCTCTAGCAGGACTTTCAGTTAGTATGTTTGGATCGATGTTTCCAATGCCACGGATCATGTATGCAATGGCTCACGATGGATTAATCTTTAGGTGAGTGATTTACTAAGGCTAACCCCATAAAAGCAACATTAAGTAATTATTTATAATTACCAATAATTGGTATTCTTTTAGAGAATTTTCAAATGTATGGCCAGCAACTGGTACACCAGCTTTTGCTACATCTGTCAGTGGAGTTGCAGCAGCATTTGTTGCGCTACTCATTCGCCTTGAGGTTTTAGTTGAAATGATGTCCATAGGTAAAAATTTAAAGTTATCATAGCACCTATATATGTAACATTGAGTGTGATTTTTAGGGACCCTCTTGGCGTACACATTGGTGTCCACATGTGTCCTTATTCTGAGATACCAACCTAAATCCACAAATCTAATGCAGCTACTACCGATTAACTTAAGAAATCATCCGTTGGAATTTGGAGTCTCCACAGCATGCAACGGCAAGAGTAATTGTGTCAATGAAGATATGCTTAAACAATTTCTAGATGCTAATCTTCCCCCAATCTGTGAACAAATACCAATGTCCTTTTCTTCACAGACGCAACGAGTTACTATAAGAAGAATCACAAGAAGGTAAGTTATGACTTACGAAAAGTTTTGTAATAAACTGAATAAAACATTAACACCAATTTTGATAACGATGGTTTTATGCTTTCACAAAAATTAACGTTGATTCTGCTGAATTTCTTGTCTACTGTTCAGCGCTATAGAACTTATCTGATGAGTTGCTGGACTTTTTATTGATCATAGTTTATAATTTCCTTAACCGAAGAAGCCAGCAGTCATTGTTAGCTGAACGTCTAGCAAATGACTAAGTAGCTTTGGCCATGGCAAAATAACTGGAGCATTTCAAATTTAGGTAATTTTTTATTAGTTACACATTTTAACTCTAAATTTCACTAACAGCTTTTCAAACTATTAATTTATTATCAAGAACTATTTTTAATGTAAAACACACAAACCAATATAATTACATTATGTTTTCAGCACTACTTATTTACGCTTACCTATTTTTTGCAGCTATTCGCCTTCACATAGTATTCGCCTTATTAACTCTATAGACATTATCCCGACACTGAATAATTATTGGTTCGGCAGCTTGGTAATATATACCTATTGAAATGTAACTTACACTCGAAGGGACCCAGCAGTGCTGCTAATATCGATTTCGTGACGCACAAGTAAGATCGACAATAGAAGGAGAGATTATCTCTGTCGCACACGCACAGATATAAGGCTCATATTTGTTTAATTTTCTAATTCTTCTACTTGGTTTTTGGTATATCTGTAGATTAAAACGTTTGCTGGCGCTAACAAAAGTTTTAAAACAATGAAAAATAAAACAGTTAAATATTGTTATAGAGGTAATGAGTAAGAAAAAGGTAACGTTCTTTATTTATTATTACTGACTGGCTCATTAAAAAAAGTATTACCATTTATACTATGTGAAAACTGGAACCTGTGAAGAACACTAATAAGTACACTTGGAGAATACCCAAATCACCACAACACATATTTCAGAGACCTTACGATCGTTTCGTTGACAATGTCAACATATTCAGAGGAAGAAAATTCTAGAATTTCTCTGAAATATGTGTTGTGGTGATTTGAGTGTTCTCCAAGTGTACTTATTACCATTTATAGTCATTAAAACAAAATAATCAATAAATAGATCAAATATAAGCAACTTGAGCATGATATATAAATAAAATAAGGCGTGAATTCTCGCTATTGTTACCTGTATAAAGAAAGAGAGGTTTATATCATTTATTGTTAAATAACATATTTAACGTTGACAATGTAATTAATTAACAAAGCAAAATGATACTTGATGACAAACTGTAAAGTTTGAAATTATTATTTTAAATAAATTGAAAAGGAGGTGAAATATAAATTGAAATTTAATTAAAATATAAATTGAAGAAAAACAATGTTGGGGTTTTCCATTTAGGGGATCTGACATGGCTTCATTTCCAGAATAGAATGACCACTCAGAGTCGGTAAAACTTCTCAAGACGGTTTTGGGCGCAGCTGGGCGCTGCCCTGTAGAATGAAAAGTATTCTGCAGCTTTTTGTATGTACGGGGCTGGTGGGATTCGCCTTCCGCTCGAACGGGATCTTCTGTATAAAAAAGGAGATTGTCTCTTGATGGTTATAGTGTGATGTTTCGTGGTAAACGGTTTGTTTATGTGTAAAAATCGCCGTAGAGCAAGTTCTATATAATAACACCTTTATTTTACACGTCACAGGTTATTTGTTTGTGAAGAGGCAATTCATTTTGCAAGCGTGTTTTCTGACCATCTGTAGATGAAGCTGTTCACAAACACAGTCTCGCTTTATTTAGCCATATACATAGGATCATGAGTTGGTATCAGCGTTGTTGCCAAGTTATACCGCAGGTTGGTCGACTACATATTTTGTCAATTTATTTATTTATTCTTGGGCAGGCGCAACTAAGAGATGTAAGGTTGCCAGAATTTATTAGAAGAGGTCTAGTCAGGTGTATTATCTCATTGGTTGCATATTAAGCCACTTACAGACTAGATACGCGGATCACGTAAGATGTGTTGCCTATAGAAGAAGTATGTCGTGCCCAGAGATATCGAGAAGCGCGGCAACAGAGCACACACCTCGCTGTGCTCTAAGAGAGAGGGCGTGGTCAAGGCAAGTATACCCGCGTAGTTTTTACATAAGAGAGTTTAACAGGTGTGGCAGCGATAAATACCCTTCTCGAAAGTCGACTATGATTTATTGTCGAAATGTCGATATTGACAGAAAAAGCGATTATTAGAAAAAAAGAGTATTAACTGCAGAGTGGTAGAAAGAGGTCCTAAAGGTAACGGCGTGTTGGTAGCGTGGCAGTGTATGAAAGTTAGATGTCACAAGTATGGAATGGTGTATAAATTCTATCTTGCTGAGTTTCATGAATTATTCGGCATCTAAATAAAATTTGCAAGTCCTAAGTGGAGCTGTCACCGAAGTGTGAAGGTGTACAGACAAGATAGGCTATGTTTGTTGACATCAAGCATGTGTTGTCTCCGACTGTGTTCTTAGGCTAAGCGCAGCACGTGTTTTGTTTGTTTTGGTTACCAGGTCAATAATAAGATGAAGAAACTCGATTTAAAACAAAAAATGTCAAATATGATATATATATATATATATATATATATATATATATATATATATATATATATATATATATATATATATATATACGAGGGCAATGCTATTAAGAATGGAATTTGAGTACAACAATAGGTTAAAGTAACATTTGGGTAGCCGGTATACCGTCTACCCAAATATTCCAAGCGAAGGCGCCCCTTAGAGTCACCTCTAGGGGGCTGGAATACCAGACCACTAGAAGTGGCGGAAGCAATATCTCAATTAACACCAACAACTGCCACATACTTGGTGGAACTTTGGTGGAGGACAAGCTGAAAACAACTTGATATCTGGTACATAAAATAAGAAAACTAAAGAGTTGATTGCCTATTACAACAATAGGTTAAAGGAACGTTTGAGGTATCGGAATACCGATACCCCAAATGTTCCAGCCGAGTCAGCTCACTTATCGCCTACAACTGCTACATACTAAGTAAAAATGGGTGGAGCTCAGACTGAAAACGATGCGATATCTGGTACAGATGTGTGCAAAGATTTGATATTTAATTTAGCCTGTTGGATATCCAATCATATTTAAATTGTATTATAAAATAAAAACACATTAATGTTAACAAAGACTTTTATTTGATTCAAAGTACAAGTGTGTAAACTGGGTTATACAATCTGCCACAAGCCATTCCAGCCTTTAAGCATGGTACGCTTACGTTCTACGATTCTAGCCGGTTGCTGGAATTCATTTATAGAATTCTCAGCATCAGATGGTTCATCGTTACGTTGTTGTTGTCGTCGTCAGCGACGCTTCATGGGGATGTTGGATTTAAAAGTATCCACTTGTAGTGCAAATCTTTAAGATTTTTGTCTATTTCATCCAACTTCTTCAGCTTGTGGTTCTTTGACAGATCGATATCTTTTAAAGCTTGAGCTGTTGTGGTCTTGGTTAAATTGTTCAATTTTTGGTCAAATTTGTTTTTCAAATCCTCCAACTCTGGCTTGTGCACAGCCTCTAGCAGTATGGCTATTAGTCTTTGGGTGCCGACAACGAGGAAAAAGGCAACTTGTTAATTCTGGACTTGAAAGTTTGGAGGTTCGGGGGAGAAGGAAAAACATGTGCCGGCAAAGAATTCCACAACTTGGAAGTCCTCGGGACAAAATAGCGGGCATGACAAGATGTTCACCAGACGGTGACCTGGACAGTAAAAAGGTGCATTCGCTCTGTTCCCCTGGTATATCTGTTGGGGGTAGCAGGTGAAGGAACTATGGAAAAAAGCTCCTTTGAGCACTGCCCGCGCAGATATCTATAAAAGAGAGAGAGGTCACCAACGGCAGCCGCTTCTGCAATTGATGTGACATGTTGGTGCCAATTGAGATTTCGATGCACAGAAATGCAAAAAAGTGAAAAGGACTCATTACTTTGAATAACTTGTTTGTAAATTGTGATGGGTCTAGGGCTGGTGTATCTCTAATGAGAAAGAAAGCAAGATTGTGATTTGGTGGGGTTGAATTGTACAAGACTTCTACTTCCCCAGTTTAATATTTTTTTGGAGATCCACGGAGACAGAACCCTCCATGAGTCTGCGATCCTCATCTAATTCGGCTAAAGGGACAGGCTTAGAATATTGTATATTTGAGTGGAGGGTGCTGTCGTCCGCGTAACTGTGAACTGGGTTGGATGTGCTAGAGAGGAGGTCATTGATGTGGAGAAGAAACAAAGTAGGGACTACAGCTGAAACTCTAGGAACTCCTGCATTAATTGGATACAGTTTAAAGGAAAGGCCATCCACGACAACAAAAATGCTCCGGTTAGAGAGGAAATTTGCTGCCCAGGTACAGAGTTTTGGTGGTAGGCCATAGGCCGGAAGTTTATTAAGCAGCGCTGCGTGCCAGACCTGGTCAAATGCTTTGGATATGTCTAGAGCGGCAATCTGGGATACACTGTGTGGTTTCATAGACTTGTTCCAAGAATGGGTGACAAAGGAAAGGAGGTCGGCAGTTGATCTGCGCTGACGGAATCCATACTGCCTGTCGTGGATTAGACTGTGTTTTTCAAGAAATGTTAGTAATTCGGTGCTTATATACTTTTCTATCACTTTAGAGACGACTGAAAGGAGAGAAATAGGCTTGTAGTTGCTAGGAAGCACTTTGGATCCTTTCTTGGGGACGGGTTGTACTCGAGCAGTTTTCCAGTTACTAGGGAATATGCCTCTATTGTAAGATGTCTGAAACAGACGAGTCAGGACAGGAGCAATTTCTGGTGCGCATTTCTTGAGAACAATTCCTGGGATCTCGTCAAGGCCAGAGGCTTTCCTGGTATTAAGAGAAGGGAGCATCTTTCGTACCTTTTTAGTTTTGAAAATGATATCCGTCATTTCATGCGCGACATTGGGGACTGTTGGTGGTTGAACATTTGGAGGTGGGTTGATAGTAGAATGGCCGGCGAACAACTAGGCAAAAAGTTCAGCCTTGCCCAGGGCGGTAGAAACAATTTCATCCCCTGAGACAAGAGGTTGGAACGTGCTCTTGCAGAAATTATTCCCAATAGATTTAACAAGTGTCCAGAAGGGTTTGCTGCCTCTGGAGCTTAAGAGGACTTTGTTTTTGATGTGGTTATTAAACGAGTTTTTTGCCTCAGAAATAATGCGGACATAGCAGTTTCTTGCGTTGTTAAATGCTTGACGGTTTTCTTGACTGGGTTTGTGTAGAAGCGTTTTGTGAGCTTTGACCTTTTCAAGTCTGGCCTTGTCACAGGATTTAGAGAACCAGGTGAGTGGCTTTAGAGGTTTTCTGTGTACGTGGAATAAATAATTCCATGAAGGAATAAATAATTCCATGGATAATTTCGGTGACGTTTTGTAAGATATTAGTGGGGTCAGGATGAGAGAAGCAGGCAGACGCCCATGGAAATAAGGAAAAGTAATCTCACATTTCGTCCCAGTTCGTGGAGTTGTAGTGCCAAACGATACGTGGGTGTGATGACTGTGTGACCTCTGGTTGCATTGATCATTGAAACAACGGATTAGAGCTGTGTGTTGGGATGCAAGGAAAGTAAGTAGGGCGCTGAACTATATTGGCCAAGGAATTGCTGACTGCAAAGGCCTCCGCTCTCTCCCTTGTTCCTTATTATGGACATTGAAGTCACCAAGAATAGTGATCTCGGAGGAAGGATATTCAGAAATCAGATGGTCGGTTTTTTTTTAGAAAGATAGTGAAAGTGCTGGACAAAAGTGTTGTCAGAAGGTGACCGGTAAACGCAACAGATGAATTTAGTTGCAGCCCTGAGGGAGAGTTTTATCCATAGTATGTCTTTTCTTCCAGCTTCTAAATTGGGGAGTCTGGTGCAGGGTAGATTGTTACGGACGTCACGCCTCCATGCAATATAAAGAAAGTAAGGAGCTCATACGCCGGGAAATGAAGGTAATTAGTGGCTGTGTTGGCACTGATTTGAGTTTCGGTGAGGAAGAGAAGTTGAGGCCTATTAGCCTGGAGAAAATGGTGGACGTAGTTCAGGTTAGAATTCAGGCCACATCTATTCGAGAAGAATATGTTAAAACTTGATGCTGGCGCCACCTGTACACCCCTCTCCCGGAGATCCAAATGGAGGGGTATTTTACCTCCGGAATCTTTTGTACAAGGAGGAGCCATCATCATTTTTGTTTATAAGGGAAACCGACTCATACACCAGAACCGAAAACGTCCGTTGGGACTTCACCGGCCCCTTGATGTAAGGGGTGCTACCTCTTCGGGCGTGAAAAAATCCTTTACTATTACGTAAAGGAAAAGTTCACTACCACCTACCACCAAGGTTTTCCAAGGCTTCTGCTGGATCTACGATTTCAGCGTTTTCACCATACGGATAGCAACCAACACCTTTTGCTGCATATTACACCTCCTTTAACATCTTTTATTTCAGTTGACATAGAGACTTTGAATACACATACACGTTGGCAAACTTTAAGCCGTTTGCTTCAAACAATAAACTCAGCATGACATTTGTATTACCGCATCCACTAAGACCACATATGATACATCGCACGGTGTTTGGGAGAAGAGGACCATGCTGTAGTAGTTGTTGTTCTGCTGTATCCGTAACAGCATCGTCTATATTTGTAACGGGTAAAGCAGAAGCGTGTTTAATGTTACGCATCTTGACTTGAACTAAACTATATTTTTTGGTGTGTGTATATAAATATAGATGCAAGTGAGACGCACAGTCAGTATGAATTCGTGTCACAGGGTGAGGGTCGTGACAACTATTAACAAAGAAGGACGCAAGTTTTTCTGAAAAGTTGGAGCGTTACAAACACCATGAAAATTAACAGAAAACTTGGTGCGGGTCTTGATGTAATCAGCTCGAAGCCAAAGAAGAAAGTTCCCTTTGAAAACATAATAAGTTTGATTGTGGAAATTATAAAAGATAGAAACCTTATCCCAACAGAGAACGCTGTGTTTGATATAGCTCATGCATTCGTTATAAACATTGGTGGGCGTAATAATGTGCAGAAACCTCGAGTTATTCCAATATCTAAACGCGGTGGCTTCCTTCCGCCGTTGCCTCTGATTTGGTGGTTTATCTGCTCTTGGGGCTCTGGCTGGTGGTACTGCCGGTATTGCTAATGCAGTCACCGATCCTTAAGCAGCCAAAGCAAACTAGAGGAAAAAGAACGTCACAACAAAACAATGGAATGCATCGCGATGGGTAAGCGAGGCAGTGGTTTGAAATTTAAGCCCAAATGCAAGAGACTGGGCAAAGACCTGTATCTCAAGAAACATGGGTTGCATCTGCAAAAGCCAAAACACTAAGGTGTTCACCAGCAAGACCTCTGACAAATGCAGGTCTTGTCAAGTTTGCTGGTAAAATGAAAATCCCATATTTTAGAGGTGTATACATGCGAGATGAGCTACCTTGCAATGGACCACGTAAAAACGAATCGTTCATAATAAATTTGCAAACAAACAAGGAGCAAGGTAGTCATTGGGTTGCTGTGAGGAAACGTGGCGGCATCGTCGAGTACTTTAACTCGTACGGAAACTTGAAGCTTCTTGTGGAGCTGCAACGTTACCTTAAAAAGTACTCCATATTGTATAATCCTGATGTGTATCAAAAATATAATACTTTAACTTGTGGTCACTTGTGTTGAAAAATTTTGCAATAAAAGACTCACAACAGTAGCCTGTGTGTATCAGTCATGGCGCACACCTACGTGTTGAAAGATCACAGCTCCCATCTGTCGTCAGACTACCATCCACCAATTGCTTTGAATGGTAGTTATGCTGTTGATTTGATAGGCTTTCACACATACAACATACCTAACATATATGAAGGTAAAAACACATTTCATGTAAAAGCAGGAGCTGGTTGCCCGACTATCACGATACCCACTGGTGTATATGAAATAACACACTTGGAAGAGTTACTTCATAATGAACTTGTTAGTGCTACAGCAACACACGAACAAAAGGAGCAGGCACTGATTCTGAGACCTAATCCGAATACCATCAAATGTATAATAAAGTGTTATACAAATGTCAGTTTTGAATTTGATGTTTCGATTGGGCGAATGTTGGACTTTTCAAAACAAGTCCTTCATCCGGACATCTTTTATGAATCTGATTTACCTGTTGAAATAGTGGATGTTAGACAGATCCGCATATAAACTAACATTGTGTCTGGTTCCTATTATAACGGACAACCCTCTCATACATTGTATGAGTTTGCTCCGATGGTTGATCCGGACTACGCAATCGTCATAGAACCTAACAATTTAATTTACCTGCTGGTGAACAAGCAAAAGATTTTCAATATAAGCATCAACATCGTCGATCAAGATTCAGTTCCTGTTAACTTTCAGGGTGAAGAGATGTGTGTTCGCTTGAAACTTATAAAGGTAGCAACCAATATGCTAAGCATAGCATGTTGGTCTTTAAAGATATAAAAGCAAGTGTATCTACCAAAACAAATTCAGTTCAGTCAGACCCTTCAAAGGGTACACTTCGTCCCGTAATATTGAGTTCCTGAAAAGCCTGAGCTATCATGTCGTCAAAACTAGAAATATTCAAAGACCCCGCGTTTGATGATGCCATCGATCGTGAATAACTGCGCTCTTACTATTCACTAAATCGTTTGGTATCAGCGATGAAATTGAAATAGCCATCAATCAGCAAGATGCGTTCGTATGTCTGGCCTAGTCAGCTCTATTAATCGAAGGTGCTCTGGAACTTTAGCAGTACAAATTGCCAATAGAGCGTGTTATCTGTCAAATAATGAAGGAGCTGCTCTGTTTGAATCGATGACCTATAAGTTAAATAACAAGGAAGTGGAACGAGTGCGAGGCCCATACACCACAACAACCATCACAAGTTTGCTTTCCTTCAGTAAGAATGAAGCCAAATCTCTTAGCAATGCCGGACTGAATGTGTCGTCGGAGCACGTCACCTTAAACGATAACAAGTTTCACATGCTCATATCTATTTGGTTTCTTCCATCATTTCAAAGGAGTTCTCTGTGGCAAACATACTTTCCGATTTACAAGGACTCGAAACGATTCCAACGGCTATTACAGCACAGGTACGGCACGAGCAAATATTACCGTTTTTAAAGGCAAAACATGTATTTCCCAATGATAAAATGGAATTGAAACTAATGGATAAAATAGCAAAAGACACATCTATATTTCTCGCATATCGGAAATGGGACATATATGAGCTACCATCACTCACAGATATCAACAGAGATGTGTGGGCTGTTAAAACTGCAAACAACTTTGAAAGACCTAGATATGTGATTATAGCATTTCAAACAGATCGAGAAGACAACATAAGCAAGAGGGCAGACTTTTTCGAAACATTGGTATGGTGGATCTCCGAGTTTCTGAATTTAGAATGCTACGTTTATGAATCTGTGAATATGGATTTCGAGAAATCCAAATATGCTGAAGCCTTTAAGATGTATACAGATTTTCAACAAAGTTTTTGTTATAAAAACATGTGAGAGCCTATCTTGACGAGTTTAAAGACCGAGCTCTATTTGTGATCGACTGTCAACATCAGAACGAGTCAATCAAGTCGTCAACGGTGGACATTAAGGTAGAGTTTATGAGTAGAGCCAATTTTTCCAATAACGCACGATTACCATGATACCAAACATCACACCATACACAAACCAAACGTCACTTAATAAGAACGTTGGTTTGTGCCGCCCCCACCAACGCCTCCGGCTGCGGTAGATACTATTTTTGAATTCCACTCTTTGAGCCGTTTAAAATGATACCAAACAACCGCTTAATAACAAAGTTGGTTTGCACATGCGCAAACCGCCATCTTTACATACGTCATTTTCATAAAAATCAAAATGACAGGTCTTATTATTTAGATGGGTTAGATCTAGAACTTGCTTAGATCTGGACCCCGATCTAGATTCTGATCTAGACTCCGGAACTGCATTATACTCGTCACGACGAGTAACCTGATACCAAACATGTGACGTCTAACTTAAAAACTAACAAACTTGGTTTGCGCATGCGCAAACCGCCATATTTACATACGTCATTTTCATAAAATCAAAATGACAGGTCTTCTTATTTAGACTGGTTATATTAAATCTTGATTCAAAATATAGATTTTTGAATTTACGCGCTCGACGGTCGCCATCTTGGACGCAATCTTGGATGACGTCATCTCTATTTTGATTAGTTCATTACTGTGAATGGTATGTTTTCGACAATTAAAAATTAAATGATTTAGGTCGCAAATGCCCCATCACACTCAGTACGGATTATCCACCAGTTTCATTTTGTACAAGGGTGATTTGAAAGCGCCATGTCCTACTATACTAGCTAAGGCTGTGTATAGATGTCTAGGTAAATCCCATATGTCCATTACAGGTATTTCAAGAGTTCCAGTTAATATGTGTTTGTACTAAGCTCTAGTGTTCTTTCCTTTTGTTTTCCATGTCCCGTTTTGTTATCACTATATAATCTTTGGTTAATACTAGTTGATAACTTTCACCTTGTTAACCACCCTTCTATGCTAGTTAATCAGTTTTTTCGTTACCTTTGATGCCTGCATGACCTTTAATCCAGACAAATACACATTTTCTTCCATCTCTCTCCAAACTATATAGCTTTGCCTTGAGCTGACGGATGATTGGATTGGTAAATATACTTTTCTCGTTGCTGGGCCTTGTACTTAAAGCTAAGGAGGTCTGTAAAGATCAAATACTCATCGAATGGATCTGTCATGGCTATATCGTGGGCTACTGCTATTGTCTCGGCGTATAAATTGAGGTTATCTTATCAAGCTTAAATATGTTTAAGCAAAAGCAAGTATATGTACTTGCTTTTGTTGTAGGCACAATATAGTCGAACCCCCGTGCTGTCTTCTGTTTTGGAGCAATCCGTGAAGTTAAAAGCGGCCCTTGGGTATTTACTTCATATTTCTTGATAATAAGATATTATTTCTATATTCAGCAGCTGTCGTTTAGGAAAAATTGTTTTTGGTGCAGTTTCTATTACTTGGTATGGTGTATTATATATTTCACTTCTGCTAATTTTTATACCAAAATTGAAGTCGGCTACATTTTGGTAAACATCTGCTAGAGGGGGTAAGCTTTTATTTTTTCAGTATTGACTTGTGTTGTACAATACATGGCGGTGTTTATGTCATCTTGTTTAAGTAAAACTGTCTTAGCCAGGAACGATCGTCTAATATTCAGCGGGGGCTCCTTACTTAAATCAATATAGCTTCGATTGGAGTAGATTTGATTAAGCTGTGTACTATGGAGCAAGTATATTTTTAGTTGTAGCATCGCATGGATCAAAGCGTCTATACATGTGTTGTTATTGTTTTACTGTGTATATATACAGAAGTCATCAGCATATTGTACTACTTTAATATTTGCATCAAACAAGTTATAAAAGTCCGTTGTATAAATGTTAAATAAAACCGGGCTAAGTACAGATCCCTGTAGAAGCCCCATGTAAATTGTTCTTGGACTCCGATACACACCATTAGCTCTAACGTACATAATTCTATTAGATAATATATTAACTATATTAGATGCAATCGCTTTGGGCATACCTATATTGGCCATCCTTTCCATAAAAATATTTAATATGACGTTATCATAAGCGTCTCTTATATCCAAAAAACAGGGCTAAGTAATCGTTTTCTGAGTAGCTAACCTATATATCGGAAGCCAAAGGTGCAATGCAATCCAAAGTTCCTCTGTACTTTCTAAAACCAAATTTTTAACTTGAAAATACTTTTATATTTTCCAAAAACCCCTCGAGTCTTTGTTTAATAATTCTTTCTAAAGTTTTTAAAATACATGACATCAACGTAATGGGTCTATAGGAGTTGACACTTTTTGCCGTCTTTACCCGGTTTCCTAACAAATATAACAAAAGCTTCCATGATTGCATCCAGACTTTGTCCCTTCTGGATAATATCGTTAAACGTGTTACAAAAAACATTTTTACTACTGAAGGTAAGTTATAAATCATTGAGTAATTGATACCATATTTTCCTGGGGAGGTATTTTTACTACTTTTAGTATTCATATCGGATTCCTGAATACTAATATTTTTGCTAAGAACATGAGGTTCAGTGACATGTTTCGTTTTAATTTCTAAATATGTACCTGTGGAAGCTACTTTGTCACATGAACCTTTGAGGACACTTTCGGGGATCATCTTATTTATACCAGCCTGCTTATTTTTAATAGAGTTTGCTTTTCACCAAATTTCTCCCCGGTCACTATGAGCGTTACAAAAATCTATCCAAGATTTTTTGGCCTTTTTCTTAAACAAATGTTTGGATCTAGCATTAATTTTTTGATATTCGACAAAGTTATTTATTATTTTCTGTTTATACTTTTTTAGGCTATTTTTACGCTTATCGTTAATCTTGGTGCATTACTTATCCCACTAGACAGGAGACTTCTTTCCCACACGTTTTCCATTTGTTTTGTTTGCTTTTGCACAGAAATGAAGAATGGCCGTAACGAAGACATTTAAAACATTGCAAAACTCTCTCTCAGGGCTGCAACTAAATTCATCTGTTGCATTTACCGGTCACCTTCTGACAACAACTTTGTCCAGCTCTTTGACTACCTTTCTGAAAAAACCGACTATCTGATTTCTGAATATCCTTCCTCCGAGGTCACTATTCTTGGCGACTGCAATGTCCATAATAAGGAATGGCTAGGATCTTCAAAAACCGATCCACAAGGAAGAGCAGCGGAGGCCTTTGCAGTCAGCAATTCTTTGGCCAATATGGTACAGCAACCTACTTACTTTCCTCGTATCCCAACACACAGCTCAAATCCCTTGGATCTCCTTCTTACTACAAATCCTGAATGCTATAAGATATCAGTCACCGCCCCCCTTGGTCGCTCAGACCACGGCATGGTCACTGCTTCCTGTGC
Source organism: Tillus elongatus (assembly GCA_964006375.1). NCBI lineage: Eukaryota > Metazoa > Arthropoda > Insecta > Coleoptera > Cleridae > Tillus > Tillus elongatus. Next base: position 94,204,314 of record OZ023265.1, on the reverse strand, counting down.
AATGCAACCCGAGGTCACACAGTCATCACACCCACGTATCGTTTGGCACTACAACTCTGCAAACTGGGACGAAATGCGGGATTACTTTTCCTCATTTCCATGGGCGTCTGTCTGCTTCTCTCATCCTGACCCCTCTGATATCTCACAAAACGTCACCGAAATTATCCAAGCTGGCATGGAATTATTTATTCCACGTACACAGAAAACCTCTTCAGCCACTCAAAAGCCCTGGTTCTCTAAATCCTGTGACAAGGCCAGACTTGAAAAGGTCAAAGCTCACAAAACGCTTCTACACAATCCCAGTCAAGAAAATCGTCAAGCATTCAACGACGCAAGAAACCGCTATGTCCGCATTCTTTCTGAGGCAAAAAACTCGTTTAATAACCACATCAAAAACAAAGTCCTCTCAAGCTCCAACGGCGGCAAACCCTTCTGGACTCTTGCTAAGTCTATTGGGAATAATTTCTGCAAGAGCACGTTCCCACCTCTTGTCTCAGGTGATGAAATTGTTTCTACCGCCCTGGGCAAGGCTGAACTTTTTGCTTCGTTGTTCGCCGGAAATTCTACTCTCAACCCACCTCCAAATGTTCAACCACCAAGAGTCCCCAATGTCGCGCATAAAATGACTGATATCATTTTCCAAACTAAAAAGGTACGAAAGATGCTCTCTTCTCTTAATACCAGGAAAGCCTCTGGCCTTGACGAGATCCCAGCAATTGTTCTCAAAAAATGCGCACCAGAACTTGCTCCTGTCCTGACTCGTCTGTTTCAGATATCTTACAATAAAGGCATATTCCCTGGTAACTGGAAAACTGCTCGAGTACAACCCATCCCCAAGAAAGGATCCAAAGCGCTTCCTAGCAACTACATGCCTATTTCTCTCCTTTCAGTCATCTCTAAAGTGATGGAAAAGTATATAAACACCGAACTACTAAAATTCCTTGAAAAACACAGTCTAATCCACGACAGGCAGTATGGATTCCGTCAGCGCAGATCGACTGCCGACCTCCTTTCCTTTGTCACCCATTCTTGGAACAAGTCTATGGAACAACACGGTGAATCCCAGATTGTTGCTCTAGACATATCCAAAGCATTCGACCAAGTCTGGCACGCAGCGCTGCTTAATAAACTTCCGGCCTATGGCCTACCACCAAAACTTTGTACCTGGACAGCAAATTTCCTCTCCAACAGGAGCATATCTGTTGTTGTGGATGGCCATTCCTCTAAACTGTATCCAATTAATGCAGGAGTTCCTCAAGGTTCAGCTTTAGCCCCTACTTTGTTTCTTCTTCTCCACATCAATGACCTCCTCCACTTGTAGTGCAAATCTTTAAGATTTTTGTCTATTTCATCCAACTTCTTCAGCTTGTGGTTCTTTGACAGATCGATATCTTTTAAAGCTTGAGCTGTTGTGGTCTTGGTTAAATTGTTCAATTTTTGGTCAAATTTGTTTTTCAAATCCTCCAACTCTGGCTTGTGCACAGCCTCTAGCAGTATGGCTATTAGTCTTTGGGTGCCGACAACGAGGAAAAAGGCAACTTGTTAATTCTGGACTTGAAAGTTTGGAGGTTCGGGGGAGAAGGAAAAACATGTGCCGGCAAAGAATTCCACAACTTGGAAGTCCTCGGGACAAAATAGCGGGCATGACAAGATGTTCACCAGACGGTGACCTGGACAGTAAAAAGGTGCATTCGCTCTGTTCCCCTGGTATATCTGTTGGGGGTAGCAGGTGAAGGAACTATGGAAAAAAGCTCCTTTGAGCACTGCCCGCGCAGATATCTATAAAAGAGAGAGAGGTCACCAACGGCAGCCGCTTCTGCAATTGATGTGACATGTTGGTGCCAATTGAGATTTCGATGCACAGAAATGCAAAAAAGTGAAAAGGACTCATTACTTTGAATAACTTGTTTGTAAATTGTGATGGGTCTAGGGCTGGTGTATCTCTAATGAGAAAGAAAGCAAGATTGTGATTTGGTGGGGTTGAATTGTACAAGACTTCTACTTCCCCAGTTTAATATTTTTTTGGAGATCCACGGAGACAGAACCCTCCATGAGTCTGCGATCCTCATCTAATTCGGCTAAAGGGACAGGCTTAGAATATTGTATATTTGAGTGGAGGGTGCTGTCGTCCGCGTAACTGTGAACTGGGTTGGATGTGCTAGAGAGGAGGTCATTGATGTGGAGAAGAAACAAAGTAGGGACTACAGCTGAAACTCTAGGAACTCCTGCATTAATTGGATACAGTTTAAAGGAAAGGCCATCCACGACAACAAAAATGCTCCGGTTAGAGAGGAAATTTGCTGCCCAGGTACAGAGTTTTGGTGGTAGGCCATAGGCCGGAAGTTTATTAAGCAGCGCTGCGTGCCAGACCTGGTCAAATGCTTTGGATATGTCTAGAGCGGCAATCTGGGATACACTGTGTGGTTTCATAGACTTGTTCCAAGAATGGGTGACAAAGGAAAGGAGGTCGGCAGTTGATCTGCGCTGACGGAATCCATACTGCCTGTCGTGGATTAGACTGTGTTTTTCAAGAAATGTTAGTAATTCGGTGCTTATATACTTTTCTATCACTTTAGAGACGACTGAAAGGAGAGAAATAGGCTTGTAGTTGCTAGGAAGCACTTTGGATCCTTTCTTGGGGACGGGTTGTACTCGAGCAGTTTTCCAGTTACTAGGGAATATGCCTCTATTGTAAGATGTCTGAAACAGACGAGTCAGGACAGGAGCAATTTCTGGTGCGCATTTCTTGAGAACAATTCCTGGGATCTCGTCAAGGCCAGAGGCTTTCCTGGTATTAAGAGAAGGGAGCATCTTTCGTACCTTTTTAGTTTTGAAAATGATATCCGTCATTTCATGCGCGACATTGGGGACTGTTGGTGGTTGAACATTTGGAGGTGGGTTGATAGTAGAATGGCCGGCGAACAACTAGGCAAAAAGTTCAGCCTTGCCCAGGGCGGTAGAAACAATTTCATCCCCTGAGACAAGAGGTTGGAACGTGCTCTTGCAGAAATTATTCCCAATAGATTTAACAAGTGTCCAGAAGGGTTTGCTGCCTCTGGAGCTTAAGAGGACTTTGTTTTTGATGTGGTTATTAAACGAGTTTTTTGCCTCAGAAATAATGCGGACATAGCAGTTTCTTGCGTTGTTAAATGCTTGACGGTTTTCTTGACTGGGTTTGTGTAGAAGCGTTTTGTGAGCTTTGACCTTTTCAAGTCTGGCCTTGTCACAGGATTTAGAGAACCAGGTGAGTGGCTTTAGAGGTTTTCTGTGTACGTGGAATAAATAATTCCATGAAGGAATAAATAATTCCATGGATAATTTCGGTGACGTTTTGTAAGATATTAGTGGGGTCAGGATGAGAGAAGCAGGCAGACGCCCATGGAAATAAGGAAAAGTAATCTCACATTTCGTCCCAGTTCGTGGAGTTGTAGTGCCAAACGATACGTGGGTGTGATGACTGTGTGACCTCTGGTTGCATTGATCATTGAAACAACGGATTAGAGCTGTGTGTTGGGATGCAAGGAAAGTAAGTAGGGCGCTGAACTATATTGGCCAAGGAATTGCTGACTGCAAAGGCCTCCGCTCTCTCCCTTGTTCCTTATTATGGACATTGAAGTCACCAAGAATAGTGATCTCGGAGGAAGGATATTCAGAAATCAGATGGTCGGTTTTTTTTTAGAAAGATAGTGAAAGTGCTGGACAAAAGTGTTGTCAGAAGGTGACCGGTAAACGCAACAGATGAATTTAGTTGCAGCCCTGAGGGAGAGTTTTATCCATAGTATGTCTTTTCTTCCAGCTTCTAAATTGGGGAGTCTGGTGCAGGGTAGATTGTTACGGACGTCACGCCTCCATGCAATATAAAGAAAGTAAGGAGCTCATACGCCGGGAAATGAAGGTAATTAGTGGCTGTGTTGGCACTGATTTGAGTTTCGGTGAGGAAGAGAAGTTGAGGCCTATTAGCCTGGAGAAAATGGTGGACGTAGTTCAGGTTAGAATTCAGGCCACATCTATTCGAGAAGAATATGTTAAAACTTGATGCTGGCGCCACCTGTACACCCCTCTCCCGGAGATCCAAATGGAGGGGTATTTTACCTCCGGAATCTTTTGTACAAGGAGGAGCCATCATCATTTTTGTTTATAAGGGAAACCGACTCATACACCAGAACCGAAAACGTCCGTTGGGACTTCACCGGCCCCTTGATGTAAGGGGTGCTACCTCTTCGGGCGTGAAAAAATCCTTTACTATTACGTAAAGGAAAAGTTCACTACCACCTACCACCAAGGTTTTCCAAGGCTTCTGCTGGATCTACGATTTCAGCGTTTTCACCATACGGATAGCAACCAACACCTTTTGCTGCATATTACACCTCCTTTAACATCTTTTATTTCAGTTGACATAGAGACTTTGAATACACATACACGTTGGCAAACTTTAAGCCGTTTGCTTCAAACAATAAACTCAGCATGACATTTGTATTACCGCATCCACTAAGACCACATATGATACATCGCACGGTGTTTGGGAGAAGAGGACCATGCTGTAGTAGTTGTTGTTCTGCTGTATCCGTAACAGCATCGTCTATATTTGTAACGGGTAAAGCAGAAGCGTGTTTAATGTTACGCATCTTGACTTGAACTAAACTATATTTTTTGGTGTGTGTATATAAATATAGATGCAAGTGAGACGCACAGTCAGTATGAATTCGTGTCACAGGGTGAGGGTCGTGACAACTATTAACAAAGAAGGACGCAAGTTTTTCTGAAAAGTTGGAGCGTTACAAACACCATGAAAATTAACAGAAAACTTGGTGCGGGTCTTGATGTAATCAGCTCGAAGCCAAAGAAGAAAGTTCCCTTTGAAAACATAATAAGTTTGATTGTGGAAATTATAAAAGATAGAAACCTTATCCCAACAGAGAACGCTGTGTTTGATATAGCTCATGCATTCGTTATAAACATTGGTGGGCGTAATAATGTGCAGAAACCTCGAGTTATTCCAATATCTAAACGCGGTGGCTTCCTTCCGCCGTTGCCTCTGATTTGGTGGTTTATCTGCTCTTGGGGCTCTGGCTGGTGGTACTGCCGGTATTGCTAATGCAGTCACCGATCCTTAAGCAGCCAAAGCAAACTAGAGGAAAAAGAACGTCACAACAAAACAATGGAATGCATCGCGATGGGTAAGCGAGGCAGTGGTTTGAAATTTAAGCCCAAATGCAAGAGACTGGGCAAAGACCTGTATCTCAAGAAACATGGGTTGCATCTGCAAAAGCCAAAACACTAAGGTGTTCACCAGCAAGACCTCTGACAAATGCAGGTCTTGTCAAGTTTGCTGGTAAAATGAAAATCCCATATTTTAGAGGTGTATACATGCGAGATGAGCTACCTTGCAATGGACCACGTAAAAACGAATCGTTCATAATAAATTTGCAAACAAACAAGGAGCAAGGTAGTCATTGGGTTGCTGTGAGGAAACGTGGCGGCATCGTCGAGTACTTTAACTCGTACGGAAACTTGAAGCTTCTTGTGGAGCTGCAACGTTACCTTAAAAAGTACTCCATATTGTATAATCCTGATGTGTATCAAAAATATAATACTTTAACTTGTGGTCACTTGTGTTGAAAAATTTTGCAATAAAAGACTCACAACAGTAGCCTGTGTGTATCAGTCATGGCGCACACCTACGTGTTGAAAGATCACAGCTCCCATCTGTCGTCAGACTACCATCCACCAATTGCTTTGAATGGTAGTTATGCTGTTGATTTGATAGGCTTTCACACATACAACATACCTAACATATATGAAGGTAAAAACACATTTCATGTAAAAGCAGGAGCTGGTTGCCCGACTATCACGATACCCACTGGTGTATATGAAATAACACACTTGGAAGAGTTACTTCATAATGAACTTGTTAGTGCTACAGCAACACACGAACAAAAGGAGCAGGCACTGATTCTGAGACCTAATCCGAATACCATCAAATGTATAATAAAGTGTTATACAAATGTCAGTTTTGAATTTGATGTTTCGATTGGGCGAATGTTGGACTTTTCAAAACAAGTCCTTCATCCGGACATCTTTTATGAATCTGATTTACCTGTTGAAATAGTGGATGTTAGACAGATCCGCATATAAACTAACATTGTGTCTGGTTCCTATTATAACGGACAACCCTCTCATACATTGTATGAGTTTGCTCCGATGGTTGATCCGGACTACGCAATCGTCATAGAACCTAACAATTTAATTTACCTGCTGGTGAACAAGCAAAAGATTTTCAATATAAGCATCAACATCGTCGATCAAGATTCAGTTCCTGTTAACTTTCAGGGTGAAGAGATGTGTGTTCGCTTGAAACTTATAAAGGTAGCAACCAATATGCTAAGCATAGCATGTTGGTCTTTAAAGATATAAAAGCAAGTGTATCTACCAAAACAAATTCAGTTCAGTCAGACCCTTCAAAGGGTACACTTCGTCCCGTAATATTGAGTTCCTGAAAAGCCTGAGCTATCATGTCGTCAAAACTAGAAATATTCAAAGACCCCGCGTTTGATGATGCCATCGATCGTGAATAACTGCGCTCTTACTATTCACTAAATCGTTTGGTATCAGCGATGAAATTGAAATAGCCATCAATCAGCAAGATGCGTTCGTATGTCTGGCCTAGTCAGCTCTATTAATCGAAGGTGCTCTGGAACTTTAGCAGTACAAATTGCCAATAGAGCGTGTTATCTGTCAAATAATGAAGGAGCTGCTCTGTTTGAATCGATGACCTATAAGTTAAATAACAAGGAAGTGGAACGAGTGCGAGGCCCATACACCACAACAACCATCACAAGTTTGCTTTCCTTCAGTAAGAATGAAGCCAAATCTCTTAGCAATGCCGGACTGAATGTGTCGTCGGAGCACGTCACCTTAAACGATAACAAGTTTCACATGCTCATATCTATTTGGTTTCTTCCATCATTTCAAAGGAGTTCTCTGTGGCAAACATACTTTCCGATTTACAAGGACTCGAAACGATTCCAACGGCTATTACAGCACAGGTACGGCACGAGCAAATATTACCGTTTTTAAAGGCAAAACATGTATTTCCCAATGATAAAATGGAATTGAAACTAATGGATAAAATAGCAAAAGACACATCTATATTTCTCGCATATCGGAAATGGGACATATATGAGCTACCATCACTCACAGATATCAACAGAGATGTGTGGGCTGTTAAAACTGCAAACAACTTTGAAAGACCTAGATATGTGATTATAGCATTTCAAACAGATCGAGAAGACAACATAAGCAAGAGGGCAGACTTTTTCGAAACATTGGTATGGTGGATCTCCGAGTTTCTGAATTTAGAATGCTACGCTTATGAATCTGTGAATATGGATTTCGAGAAATCCAAATATGCTGAAGCCTTTAAGATGTATACAGATTTTCAACAAAGTTTTTGTTATAAAAACATGTGAGAGCCTATCTTGACGAGTTTAAAGACCGAGCTCTATTTGTGATCGACTGTCAACATCAGAACGAGTCAATCAAGTCGTCAACGGTGGACATTAAGGTAGAGTTTATGAGTAGAGCCAATTTTTCCAATAACGCACGATTACCATGATACCAAACATCACACCATACACAAACCAAACGTCACTTAATAAGAACGTTGGTTTGTGCCGCCCCCACCAACGCCTCCGGCTGCGGTAGATACTATTTTTGAATTCCACTCTTCGAGCCGTTTAAAATGATACCAAACAACCGCTTAATAACAAAGTTGGTTTGCACATGCGCAAACCGCCATCTTTACATACGTCATTTTCATAAAAATCAAAATGACAGGTCTTATTATTTAGATGGGTTAGATCTAGAACTTGCTTAGATCTGGACCCCGATCTAGATTCTGATCTAGACTCCGGAACTGCATTATACTCGTCACGACGAGTAACCTGATACCAAACATGTGACGTCTAACTTAAAAACTAACAAACTTGGTTTGCGCATGCGCAAACCGCCATATTTACATACGTCATTTTCATAAAATCAAAATGACAGGTCTTCTTATTTAGACTGGTTATATTAAATCTTGATTCAAAATATAGATTTTTGAATTTACGCGCTCGACGGTCGCCATCTTGGACGCAATCTTGGATGACGTCATCTCTATTTTGATTAGTTCATTACTGTGAATGGTATGTTTTCGACAATTAAAAATTAAATGATTTAGGTCGCAAATGCCCCATCACACTCAGTACGGATTATCCACCAGTTTCATTTTGTACAAGGGTGATTTGAAAGCGCCATGTCCTACTATACTAGCTAAGGCTGTGTATAGATGTCTAGGTAAATCCCATATGTCCATTACAGGTATTTCAAGAGTTCCAGTTAATATGTGTTTGTACTAAGCTCTAGTGTTCTTTCCTTTTGTTTTCCATGTCCCGTTTTGTTATCACTATATAATCTTTGGTTAATACTAGTTGATAACTTTCACCTTGTTAACCACCCTTCTATGCTAGTTAATCAGTTTTTTCGTTACCTTTGATGCCTGCATGACCTTTAATCCAGACAAATACACATTTTCTTCCATCTCTCTCCAAACTATATAGCTTTGCCTTGAGCTGACGGATGATTGGATTGGTAAATATACTTTTCTCGTTGCTGGGCCTTGTACTTAAAGCTAAGGAGGTCTGTAAAGATCAAATACTCATCGAATGGATCTGTCATGGCTATATCGTGGGCTACTGCTATTGTCTCGGCGTATAAATTGAGGTTATCTTATCAAGCTTAAATATGTTTAAGCAAAAGCAAGTATATGTACTTGCTTTTGTTGTAGGCACAATATAGTCGAACCCCCGTGCTGTCTTCTGTTTTGGAGCAATCCGTGAAGTTAAAAGCGGCCCTTGGGTATTTACTTCATATTTCTTGATAATAAGATATTATTTCTATATTCAGCAGCTGTCGTTTAGGAAAAATTGTTTTTGGTGCAGTTTCTATTACTTGGTATGGTGTATTATATATTTCACTTCTGCTAATTTTTATACCAAAATTGAAGTCGGCTACATTTTGGTAAACATCTGCTAGAGGGGGTAAGCTTTTATTTTTTCAGTATTGACTTGTGTTGTACAATACATGGCGGTGTTTATGTCATCTTGTTTAAGTAAAACTGTCTTAGCCAGGAACGATCGTCTAATATTCAGCGGGGGCTCCTTACTTAAATCAATATAGCTTCGATTGGAGTAGATTTGATTAAGCTGTGTACTATGGAGCAAGTATATTTTTAGTTGTAGCATCGCATGGATCAAAGCGTCTATACATGTGTTGTTATTGTTTTACTGTGTATATATACAGAAGTCATCAGCATATTGTACTACTTTAATATTTGCATCAAACAAGTTATAAAAGTCCGTTGTATAAATGTTAAATAAAACCGGGCTAAGTACAGATCCCTGTAGAAGCCCCATGTAAATTGTTCTTGGACTCCGATACACACCATTAGCTCTAACGTACATAATTCTATTAGATAATATATTAACTATATTAGATGCAATCGCTTTGGGCATACCTATATTGGCCATCCTTTCCATAAAAATATTTAATATGACGTTATCATAAGCGTCTCTTATATCCAAAAAACAGGGCTAAGTAATCGTTTTCTGAGTAGCTAACCTATATATCGGAAGCCAAAGGTGCAATGCAATCCAAAGTTCCTCTGTACTTTCTAAAACCAAATTTTTAACTTGAAAATACTTTTATATTTTCCAAAAACCCCTCGAGTCTTTGTTTAATAATTCTTTCTAAAGTTTTTAAAATACATGACATCAACGTAATGGGTCTATAGGAGTTGACACTTTTTGCCGTCTTTACCCGGTTTCCTAACAAATATAACAAAAGCTTCCATGATTGCATCCAGACTTTGTCCCTTCTGGATAATATCGTTAAACGTGTTACAAAAAACATTTTTACTACTGAAGGTAAGTTATAAATCATTGAGTAATTGATACCATATTTTCCTGGGGAGGTATTTTTACTACTTTTAGTATTCATATCGGATTCCTGAATACTAATATTTTTGCTAAGAACATGAGGTTCAGTGACATGTTTCGTTTTAATTTCTAAATATGTACCTGTGGAAGCTACTTTGTCACATGAACCTTTGAGGACACTTTCGGGGATCATCTTATTTATACCAGCCTGCTTATTTTTAATAGAGTTTGCTTTTCACCAAATTTCTCCCCGGTCACTATGAGCGTTACAAAAATCTATCCAAGATTTTTTGGCCTTTTTCTTAAACAAATGTTTGGATCTAGCATTAATTTTTTGATATTCGACAAAGTTATTTATTATTTTCTGTTTATACTTTTTTAGGCTATTTTTACGCTTATCGTTAATCTTGGTGCATTACTTATCCCACTAGACAGGAGACTTCTTTCCCACACGTTTTCCATTTGTTTTGTTTGCTTTTGCACAGAAATGAAGAATGGCCGTAACGAAGACATTTAAAACATTGCAAAACTCTCTCTCAGGGCTGCAACTAAATTCATCTGTTGCATTTACCGGTCACCTTCTGACAACAACTTTGTCCAGCTCTTTGACTACCTTTCTGAAAAAACCGACTATCTGATTTCTGAATATCCTTCCTCCGAGGTCACTATTCTTGGCGACTGCAATGTCCATAATAAGGAATGGCTAGGATCTTCAAAAACCGATCCACAAGGGAGAGCAGCGGAGGCCTTTGCAGTCAGCAATTCTTTGGCCAATATGGTACAGCAACCTACTTACTTTCCTCGTATCCCAACACACAGCTCAAATCCCTTGGATCTCCTTCTTACTACAAATCCTGAATGCTATAAGATATCAGTCACCGCCCCCCTTGGTCGCTCAGACCACGGCATGGTCACTGCTTCCTGTGCAATGCAACCCGAGGTCACACAGTCATCACACCCACGTATCGTTTGGCACTACAACTCTGCAAACTGGGACGAAATGCGGGATTACTTTTCCTCATTTCCATGGGCGTCTGTCTGCTTCTCTCATCCTGACCCCTCTGATATCTCACAAAACGTCACCGAAATTATCCAAGCTGGCATGGAATTATTTATTCCACGTACACAGAAAACCTCTTCAGCCACTCAAAAGCCCTGGTTCTCTAAATCCTGTGACAAGGCCAGACTTGAAAAGGTCAAAGCTCACAAAACGCTTCTACACAATCCCAGTCAAGAAAATCGTCAAGCATTCAACGACGCAAGAAACCGCTATGTCCGCATTCTTTCTGAGGCAAAAAACTCGTTTAATAACCACATCAAAAACAAAGTCCTCTCAAGCTCCAACGGCGGCAAACCCTTCTGGACTCTTGCTAAGTCTATTGGGAATAATTTCTGCAAGAGCACGTTCCCACCTCTTGTCTCAGGTGATGAAATTGTTTCTACCGCCCTGGGCAAGGCTGAACTTTTTGCTTCGTTGTTCGCCGGAAATTCTACTCTCAACCCACCTCCAAATGTTCAACCACCAACAGTCCCCAATGTCGCGCATAAAATGACTGATATCATTTTCCAAACTAAAAAGGTACGAAAGATGCTCTCTTCTCTTAATACCAGGAAAGCCTCTGGCCTTGACGAGATCCCAGCAATTGTTCTCAAAAAATGCGCACCAGAACTTGCTCCTGTCCTGACTCGTCTGTTTCAGATATCTTACAATAAAGGCATATTCCCTGGTAACTGGAAAACTGCTCGAGTACAACCCATCCCCAAGAAAGGATCCAAAGCGCTTCCTAGCAACTACATGCCTATTTCTCTCCTTTCAGTCATCTCTAAAGTGATGGAAAAGTATATAAACACCGAACTACTAAAATTCCTTGAAAAACACAGTCTAATCCACGACAGGCAGTATGGATTCCGTCAGCGCAGATCGACTGCCGACCTCCTTTCCTTTGTCACCAATTCTTGGAACAAGTCTATGGAACAACACGGTGAATCCCAGATTGTTGCTCTAGACATATCCAAAGCATTCGACCAAGTCTGGCACGCAGCGCTGCTTAATAAACTTCCGGCCTATGGCCTACCACCAAAACTTTGTACCTGGACAGCAAATTTCCTCTCCAACAGGAGCATATCTGTTGTTGTGGATGGCCATTCCTCTAAACTGTATCCAATTAATGCAGGAGTTCCTCAAGGTTCAGCTTTAGCCCCTACTTTGTTTCTTCTCCACATCAATGACCTCCTCTCTAGCACATCCAACCCAGTTCACAGTTACACGGACGACAGCACCCTCCACTCAAACATACAATATTCTAAGCCTGTCTCTTTAGCCCAATTAGATGAGGATCGCAGACTCATGGAGGGTTCTGTCTCCGTAGACCTCCAAAAAATATTAGACTGGGGAAGTAGAAATCTTGTACAATTCAACCCCACCAAAACTAAGTCTTGCTTTCTTTCTCACAAGAGATACAGCAGCCCTAGACCCATCACAATGAACAACCAAGTTATTCAAAGTAATGAGTCCTTTTCTCTTGTTGGCATTACTGTGGATCGAAATCTTAATTGGCACCAACATGTTACATCAATTGCAGAAGCGGCTGCTAAGAAATTGGGTTTCCTCTTCCGGGCTCGCAAATTCTTTTCACCAACTAATCTCTATACCTTATACACTTCACAAATAAGGCCAAACCTCGAATACTGCTCCCACATCTGGGGTGCAGCTGCCGCTTCTACACTGGCTATCCTGGACTCCATTCAAAAGAGAGCTATACGTCTCATCGGTGACCCTACCCTCACCCAAAGGCTTCCATCCCTTGCCCACCGACGTGCCGTTGGTGACCTCTCTCTCTTTTATAGATATCTGCACGGGCACTGCTCAGAGGAGCTTTCCTCCATAATTCCCCCACCTGCTGCCCATAGCAGATCTACCAGGGGAACAGAGCGAATGCACCCTTTTAACGTCCAGGTCACCAGACATAGAACGTCTTGTTATGCCCGCTCTTTTGTCCCGAGGACTTCCAAGTTGTGGAATTCCTTGCCGGCACATGTTTTTCCTTCTCCTCCGAACCTCCAAACCTTCAAGTCCAGAATTAACAAGCTGCCTCTTTCCTCCTTGTCAACACCCACGGTACGATAGTATTTAGGCTGTAAGCCCTCGTGGTGTGTTGTTGACATAAAAAAATTGCAACACAGATGGTATAAATTGTTCAACACTGCACCGCACTCTATCAATATAAACATATGATGGTAACTCTGAACCCCTAAAAGTGATAATTACGGTGTCCCTAGATATATTAATACGCTCACCTAAATTGTTTGTAATTGATCTAAACATTCTTTTCATATTTGGAACTGGAACGCTAGATATGATACTTTTACCTATTTCGTCTTCTTTTAGTTTTGTGTCCACATTTCTTATAATTCCCTTTTTATGTGTTAAGTGAGAAGGTATATAGGAAGTTAGTTGTTTTTGTTTAAAAATGGAATGAGAAACTAGGTTGTTTCCAGCAGTAATTATTTAAACGCGACTTCGTTCTACTCGGGAAACTTCAATAATATTTGTTTGCAATTCATTTGACAATTGGTTTATTAATTATCCTTCCAATTTGCATATGATGTAATCTACCCACATTTTCAGTTTCGTGTTCTATAAATAATTGAAGTGGCCCTGTATCTTCCGTATTAAATGTATTATCAAAGTTGATATTTCTTTTACGTATATCTTTTATTGTTTCCGAATTTATAATTGTAGAGGAAACAATCATATCATTTTGTATACTATTTGAAATTAGCTCTAAATTAATATTACTAGTACTTTCCATAGCTGGAGGCGATTTTTCGCCACCTTCCCCATAAGAGCCGCTATATATCACGATGTCGAAATGATAATAAAACTATAAATTAACGAACTTGTCAAAGCCATTTACAAAAGGAAGGTACGTGCCAAATTTTATCAAAATCGGCCTATTATTCTTTGAGATAAAATTTTTTTTCGAATGAAAACTCAAAATTTTCCCGGAAAACCTCGTCCGATTTTCCTGACTAACAAACTTGTCAAAGCTATTTACAAAAGAAAAGTACATGCCAAATTTTATTAAAATCGGCTAATTACTTTTTGAGATAATAATTTTTTTCGAATGATTCGAATTTCCTGGAAAACCTCGTCCGATTTTCCTGACTAACGAACTTATCCAAGCTATTTACAAAAGAAAAGTACATGCCAAATTTTATCAAAATCGGCCCATTATTTTTTGAGTTATCGGTATATATATATATATATATATATATATATATATATATATATATATATATATATATATATATATATATATATATATATATATATATATATATATAACATATAAAAATTGAAACTGACCCCGGATATGGGTTCTAGGGGTCCTAGATCGCGCTCATTTGAAGAAATTTTTTCAAAATTCAAAAGTCGAGATCTCCTCATTAGTGAATTTTTTCTAAGAAAATTCACTAATATAAATTATATCTCTCACCAACAGCTGTGTGTCTGATAACACTGTTCACAGGCACGTCTTCACTGTACACAGTGAAGATATAAACTGAAATATGTATGAATATTGTCATTTATATGCCATTCACACAAAAAGCCAGTAAGTTACAAAAGTATACTGGTTATCTAAACGCGTACATGTTGGCAAAATAGTGTTAGTAGTTACTATTTTATATTTAAACAATTAAATGTCAGATATTTTGAATTTCTCTTTTTTAGAAACGTCTTTTCTACTGTGTGACTAAAAATATATACAGGACTTGTTAACTACAATGGTCGGCATTCTTCTGCCAATAACAGATAGTGTTACTTAAAATGCGTATCCATTTACAGTGACTATATGTATACAAGACAGTGGCGACAATTGTACGCGTTATTTTCTATCGGTTGTAGTTATCTGGTACCATGGTACCCGGCAGCGATTAGTTATCGAAATTCATAGAATATTGCTATATTTGTCATGACGACACAAACACATTGTCACTATTTTTCAAGTGAAAACGTAGTCATTTGTTTATACGCCTTTCAGATTAACTACCTGTCAATGATCAAGGGTGTTTAAAAACATTCTGGAAACTTATTGATCCTCTGAGAGATTATCACCATGAACCATGGAATGGAAAAAGCTGCTAATATAAGGAAAAAAGTTATGAAGGAGTGGATAAGACGTCGTAATACCTATTTCTTTTACGATAATATTGTGAGCGTGTGTAGATGCATGTCTACATGAGGGCTGGTGTTTGAATGTGGTGTGTTTGTGTGGGTGTAAGTGTCCACATGTGTGTGTGTGTGTGTGTGTGTGTGTGTGTGTGTGTGTGTGTGTGTGTGTGTGTGTGTGTGTGTGTGTGTGTGTGTGTGTGTGTGTGTGTGTGTGTGTGTGTGTGTGTGTGTGTGTGTGTGTGTGTGTGTGTGTGTGTGTGTGTGTGTGTGTGTGTGTGTGTGTGTGTGTGTGTGTGTGTGTGTGTGTGTGTGTGTGTGTGTGTGTGTGTGTGTGTGTGTGTGTGTGTGTGTGTGTGTGTGTGTGTGTGTGTGTGTGTGTGTGTGTGTGTGTGTGTGTGTGTGTGTGTGTGTGTGTGTGTGTGTGTGTGTGTGTGTGTGTGTGTGTGTGTGTGTGTGTGTGTGTGTGTGTGTGTGTGTGTGTGTGTGTGTGTGTGTGTGTGTGTGTGTGTGTGTGTGTGTGTGTGTGTGTGTGTGTGTGTGTGTGTGTGTGTGTGTGTGTGTGTGTGTGTGTGTGTGTGTGTGTGTGTGTGTGTGTGTGTGTGTGTGTGTGTGTGTGTGTGTGTGTGTGTGTGTGTGTGTGTGTGTGTGTGTGTGTGTGTGTGTGTGTGTGTGTGTGTGTGTGTGTGTGTGTGTGTGTGTGTGTGTGTGTGTGTGTGTGTGTGTGTGTGTGTGTGTGTGTGTGTGTGTGTGTGTGTGTGTGTGTGTGTGTGTGTGTGTGTGTGTGTGTGTGTGTGTGTGTGTGTGTGTGTGTGTGTGTGTGTGTGTGTGTGTGTGTGTGTGTGTGTGTGTGTGTGTGTGTGTGTGTGTGTGTGTGTGTGTGTGTGTGTGTGTGTGTGTGTGTGTGTGTGTGTGTGTGTGTGTGTGTGTGTGTGTGTGTGTGTGTGTGTGTGTGTGTGTGTGTGTGTGTGTGTGTGTGTGTGTGTGTGTGTGTGTGTGTGTGTGTGTGTGTGTGTGTGTGTGTGTGTGTGTGTGTGTGTGTGTGTGTGTGTGTGTGTGTGTGTGTGTGTGTGTGTGTGTGTGTGTGTGTGTGTGTGTGTGTGTGTGTGTGTGTGTGTGTGTGTGTGTGTGTGTGTGTGTGTGTGTGTGTGTGTGTGTGTGTGTGTGTGTGTGTGTGTGTGTGTGTGTGTGTGTGTGTGTGTGTGTGTGTGTGTGTGTGTGTGTGTGTGTGTGTGTGTGTGTGTGTGTGTGTGTGTGTGTGTGTGTGTGTGTGTGTGTGTGTGTGTGTGTGTGTGTGTGTGTGTGTGTGTGTGTGTGTGTGTGTGTGTGTGTGTGTGTGTGTGTGTGTGTGTGTGTGTGTGTGTGTGTGTGTGTGTGTGTGTGTGTGTGTGTGTGTGTGTGTGTGTGTGTGTGTGTGTGTGTGTGTGTGTGTGTGTGTGTGTGTGTGTGTGTGTGTGTGTGTGTGTGTGTGTGTGTGTGTGTGTGTGTGTGTGTGTGTGTGTGTGTGTGTGTGTGTGTGTGTGTGTGTGTGTGTGTGTGTGTGTGTGTGTGTGTGTGTGTGTGTGTGTGTGTGTGTGTGTGTGTGTGTGTGTGTGTGTGTGTGTGTGTGTGTGTGTGTGTGTGTGTGTGTGTGTGTGTGTGTGTGTGTGTGTGTGTGTGTGTGTGTGTGTGTGTGTGTGTGTGTGTGTGTGTGTGTGTGTGTGTGTGTGTGTGTGTGTGTGTGTGTGTGTGTGTGTGTGTGTGTGTGTGTGTGTGTGTGTGTGTGTGTGTGTGTGTGTGTGTGTGTGTGTGTGTGTGTGTGTGTGTGTGTGTGTGTGTGTGTGTGTGTGTGTGTGTGTGTGTGTGTGTGTGTGTGTGTGTGTGTGTGTGTGTGTGTGTGTGTGTGTGTGTGTGTGTGTGTGTGTGTGTGTGTGTGTGTGTGTGTGTGTGTGTGTGTGTGTGTAGGTGTGTATATGCATATGTGTGTATACGCCTATTTCTCTTTCTTTCGTCGTATTCGCAAACAGCATACCGTGTGAACACTGTACACCTAAATTTGGAGTAGTATATTACTCCAAATTTAGGTGTACAGTTCGTTGCCGCGTTGGTGAACTGTTTTGTGATAAAGGATATGCCACAGAGGATCTCTTAAATAGCTACCTAGATCACCTTATTTTTCGCCACTGGAATTTTTTGTCGGGCCACTTTTAATACACGATTTGAAAACAATGATAAGAGTCATTTCGCCAGATGTTATTCTGCGCACCCTTAAAAATGTTTACTGGCATCTCGAACACTGCCGACTTGTGCGTGGACTCAGCACTTATTATAAGATTTTCAATTATTTCAATTAAAATATAATAAATTAAAATGATTTATGTTAATTCGATTGGGGCTCTATTTTTAAATGGAAACGACATACGTTTCCATTTAAAAATACATATTTGCTTACGTTATTGTAATCAGTGTCTGCAATTAGGTTCGTAGAGACGCAAAATGCGAATTGCTAAGTATCCGTGAAACGTATTATATTTTAACTAATTGTGATATTATTCTAAATAAACCAATAGAAACACGATATGCATTTCGCAATTCACGAGTATATGAACCTAGCTTAACAGCGAAGTATTTAAGGAAAATGAACAATTATCTTAATTTTTTTATTTACACACGTTGTGAATAACACCATATGATACTGAAAAACGTTAGGTATATGATTTGCTTTATACACACGGTATGCTGTTTGCGAATACGACGAAAGAAAGAGAAATAGGCGTATACACAAATATGAATATACACACCTACAAACACACACACACACATGTGGACACACACCCACACAAACACACCACATTCAAACACCAGCCCTCATGTAGACATGCATCTACACACGCTCACAATATTATCGTAAAAGAAATAGGTATTACGACGTCTTATCCACTCCTTCATAACTTTTTTCCTTATATTAGCAGTTAGACTTTTTCCATTCCATGGTTCATGGTGATAATCTCTTGTTTCGTTTATGGTTCGAAAGCTAAATAAGCGTAAGGAACGAGTCCAATTTCGTTACCTGTCAAACTGTACACACATACTAATACGTATGTACACATGCATGGGCACGCACGCACATATGCATATAGGCATACACACAAAAACACTCGCGTACGTACATAGTAGGTATACCATTTTCCAAAATATTGCATATTAAGAGAATTTTTATTTAGTAAATATTTATTCATATGAATTAGCCAGCCTTTTTAAAGATTTTTACCACTCATAGATAACAGAATAAATCCACAATCTAACATTTTTCCTTTATTGTTTGCTATAATTTCGGATTAGGTGGCATAATAATAATAAAGATTTTTTTTATTAGAGCACTATTTCCTTGTCTTCTCCAACTACAAATCTGATAACACTTGCTTTAAATTATATTTCACGAACGGAAATTGAAACACAATGAAAGTAGGTGACTATAAAAATAACTTTTGCACTTGTTAAAATAGGCAAATTATTTTAAACATTGTTTTAATAACAGCTTCAACGAGTCAAAAGTGCTTTAATAAATGTAACAGATTTTCAGGTCCAAGCTTACCATAAAAAACATTCAGAATATACAGAAAGCTATACTCTTCACTAGGTGCATGATTTTTTATGTATCGTATGATGATAACTGTATAGGGCAAATTAAGTATTATTATTATTATTATTATTATTATTATTATTATTATTATTATTATTATTATTATTATTATTATTATTATTATTATTATTATTATTATTATTATTATTATTATTATTATTATTATTATTATTATTATTATTATTATTGAGACTATGTGATGTACACTTTCAAAGTCGTCAAAGCTGTGTGTATATAGATGTTTATAGATGTACAAAAGTGTTTAAAAGTGTACAAAACTTGTACACTATGACGTCAAACTTAGCCTTTTATGAATCTATATTATTGTAAACGAAGGTTTTTGTTATTTATATATAAGGTGTATATATTGCAATTAAATGTATTTTATAGCAAATTATGTATTTTATATTGAATAAATGTGTTTATTATTTAATGTTTGCTTACTTTAGTCTTTAATTTGTAAATAAGTGACTGTCTTGTATTTCATTAAGTTGGGCGCCTTATGTTTTACTCAAAATGAATGTAATATTATTTTATCAAGAATGTCTCATTATTTTAGGACACTCGCTACATATACCTTTACAGCAAAACTAATATTTCTCTTAAATGTCAAATTATATTCTTGTATGGGATTCGAGTTTAAGGCTTTGTCGTGTAAACATCGTTCATCTCGGATCGTAGTTTTCGCGATATTACGACTTATTTAAGCTCATTTCTTGACAGTTTTTTAGTGCTAATAAATTTCATAGTGTCAGATAGTGGCTACAGTAAATAATCTTATATTAAAAGTGCACTCTTGAACAATTAAGTGACAGATTACAAATTAACGGTAATACAAATCAAGTAAATATTTGCATGTTTTTATCGATACACAGAGATAGTATTATCGCAAATATATTATCATACATAAACTTCGTTCTTAAAAATAATAATTGGCAACACATACACTGATGGAGTTCGACTTGTGGCCTGCATATTAAGGCTACAAAATAAGTCTACAAAACCAGGCTGCCTCTATGTATAGGAGCAGCCAAACACCCAACAATGAAGAAATAGTTAACCAACCTACTGTATCCACAAATATAATGACCACTAGATCAGAAAACCCAAACGCTTCAACACTCGGATCCTATGCTCAGGCTATTGCATCACGCCCAGTTCAAGTAATACCCAAGAAAGAACAAGCTATTATCATTTATGCAGTTGATGGCCGACAACTTATTGAGTATGTAAAAGCAATCAGTAAGATAACCAGTGCGAGAAATATTTTATTTGCTTCTAGAATGTCACACAATCGTGTTTGCATCTATTTATCCACAACCACCTTAGTAGATTTAGTGATAAACGAGCATAACACAATAAAAATAGGTGAACATGATACTAGTGTCAGACGTTTAGTTACTCCAGCTAAGCGAATTCTAATTTCGAACGCAAGCCCATATATACCGCCCGAAATTATTGCTGACGCACTTAAAGAGTGTGGGTTAAATTTAGTTAGCCAGCCATCTTTCTTGAGAGCGGGAATGGTCGGGGACGAGTTCGCGCACAACTTAAGCTTTAGAAGACAGGTTTATATAACACCGCTTCCAGCAGATCAAACCTTACCATCGACATTATGCCTTGTTTTTGAGGGCATGGAGCACAGAATTTTTATAAATTCGGACGATATGGCCTGCTTTTTATGCAAACAGACAGACCATGTTGCTGCTAATTGTAAAAACAGCGATAAAGTCAACACAAATCTGCCAACTCGTTTAGAAAACGACAGTATAGAAACTCGCGGTGCAAATGACAAAGCTATTCTTGAAAGCACATCACCTCCACTAGAAAACACAATCAGTTCTCAAGATCTTATGAGCGATGCTGATGCTCAAGAGGCACAACCTCTTGCATGTCCGGAAAATCAAATAGAGTCTGTTAACAGACCAGCACCATCTAGTAGCACTGGTTCACTTATTGATCTTTCAGCATCTGTTGACAATCAGCCAGCAACTAAAGTAGTTGATACCGACTTTTTGATACCTGTACAACCGGAAACTCAACCAAAGAAGAGAAAGAAGAAATCTAACATCGATCTTGACACTGCACTAAGCAACGTTAGAGAGATAATTTCATTAAACCAACCACAATACATTTTAAACTTTGCTCAGCTGAAAAGTTTCTTGGAAAATACCTTTGGTTCTTGTGATCCCATAGAAGAGGCCCTTAGATTTGTAAGCAGATCTAATATACCTGCGCTAATACAAATGATGTACGAAATTTACCCGAACATAACAAACAAGGCGA
The DNA here is from genome assembly GCA_964006375.1 of Tillus elongatus. NCBI lineage: Eukaryota > Metazoa > Arthropoda > Insecta > Coleoptera > Cleridae > Tillus > Tillus elongatus. Next base: position 94,183,256 of record OZ023265.1, on the reverse strand, counting down.
TCAAAAATCGAATATCTAGATTAAACACAAAGTTTCGTAAGCACCTTGAGCAAAGCGCCGAAACAGAGAGCATCTCATCTATGGAAGTAGACGACTCTGACTCAAATCATTAATTTTACAGAATTCATAGATCAAATTAATATACTTCAATGGAACTGCTCTGGGTACTTTAAACTTCTTCCATTCTTACTAACACTGATTGCCTACTCAAAACCAAATATCATTTGCCTACAAGAGACCAATCTAAAAGACGAACAGTCAGTGAATTTGAAAAACTACAATTCTTTTCTATTTAATCGAAAATCGTCTCTTAGAGCCAGTGGAGGAACTGCTATATTTACTTCAACAGAGATTATGGTTAAAAGCATAGCTTTGAACACCCACCTCGAAGCAATTGCAGTAGAGGTATTGACTCCCACGAGGTTCTCTATATGCAGTATATATTGTCCAGATAGCCAACCACTAAATGAGCGTGACATTCATGAGCTTATAAAACAACTACCTTCGCCGTTTTACCTTAGGCGATTTTAACTCTAGAAGCAGCGCGTGGGGCAACATCAAAACGGATCAAAGAGGTAGAGAAATTGAGAAAATCCTAGAATCCTCAAATCTAATACTTCTAAACACAGGCGAACCTACACATTTTTGTGCAAGATCTGGAAGTTTAACTTGCATTGACCTCAGTTTTTGCAGTCCTAGCTTGTCAATGTCCACAGAATGGAAATCCCACGATGACCTTTATGACAGTGACCACTTTCCTATTTGCATTAAAAAGTCTGTTGCTGGTTCCCAACCAACATTCCTCATCAGTAAATGGAATATTTTTTCAGCAAACTGGGAATGTTACAGAAAAGAAATAATTGAAAAGAAGGAAGAATTCAACATCGATACGAATCCAGAGGCGTGTTAAAACCATTTCAACAAAATAATCATTAGTTCAGCAACCAATCACATAGGAAAGTGTACTACTAACAGCAGACGACCTCAAGTACCTTGGTGGAACAACAATTGCAGAATTGCTGTCCAAGAAGCAAAACGAGCTCTCAATAAGTTTAGAAAACACAGAACACAACACAATTTTCTGGACTTGAAGAGACTTAAGGCATTGGCTCGGAAAATAATTAGAGAAAGCAAACAAAAATCATGGGAAGAATATGTAGGAACTCTATCTATAAACACCCCTTCCTCTGCAGTATGGAACAAAATTAATGGGATTAAAGGAAAGCAATATTTTCACCATATACCGGGTTTATATGATAGTCAAGACAACCTGGTCACTTAAAACGTCGATATGGCAAGTCTAATGGCAAAAAGTTTTTACGACATCTCTGCCAATGAAAACTACTCTTCAGATTTTCTCAAAATAAAACAGGAAACTGAATCAAACATTCGTATAGATCCTGGTGATGATAACGCAGCTCCAATCAAGTCATCCATTAGAATGAAAGAGCTTAGTGGAGTACTCGCCAACGCAAATAGCTCGGCAGCAGGTCCAGACGATATTCCTATGGTATTTTTAAAAGAATTACCTTTAATTGCGTTAAGTAAACTACTTGATATTTACAACCTGATTTGGGCGAGTCATCAATTTCCCTCCATCTGGCAAGAAGCTGATGTGCTACCGCTTCACAAAATAGGCAAACCAAAAGATAGAACCACTGGATATAGATCAATATCTCTCACATGCACTTTCTGCAAGGTTTTAGAAAAAATAATTAATAACAGATTAATTTGGACTCTCGAGAGCAAAAGTATGTTAAGCCAACATCAAAATGGATTTAGACCAAACAGGTCTACCATGGATAGCTTGATAACACTAAACTTCGAAATAACAGAAGCATTTGCATGCAAACAAGAAGTACTTGCAGTATTCTTAGATATAAACAGAGCGTTCGATACAACGTGGAGACACAAGGTTGTTCGTGAACTACACTATAATTATATAAAGGGAAACATTCTTCACTTTATACAACACTTCCTAGAAAATAGGCGATTTAAAGTCAAATTGAACGGAGCCATCTCATCCCAGTATGAGCTAGAGAATGGAGTTCCTCAAGGTTCTGTATTGAGTACCACTCTTTTCCTAATAGCCATAAACAGTGTCACTAAATACATAGCACAACCAGTTAAGATATCCCTTTTTGCCGACGACGTAGTACTTTTTTGTAGAGGAAATAATGCAGATTCAACCAGAATACTACTACAAGATTCCATACTCTCAATTTAGAAATGCTCAGAAGAGCTTGGTTTTACCTTTTCCGTGGAGAAATCAGAAGTGATGCTCTTCTCTCAAAGAAGACAGGTCAGCACCATCACTCTACAACTATACAACAGTGATCTAGCCATCAAAGATGAACATAGATTCCTTGGGATGATATTAGATACCAAAGTAACATGGAAATCTCATATTAATTATATTAAAATGGAATGTCTTAAGAAAATTAATATCCTAAAAGTACTGGCAAATCAAAATTGGGGAGCTAGTGAAACTGTGCTCCTTACAATATACCGATGCCTTATTAGATCAAGACTTGACTATGGTTCTATTTTATATTCATCAGCTAGTAAGTCAACTCTTAAGCAACTAAATGTTATCCAATATACAGCATTAAGACTAGCAACAGGAGCTTTTAGGACCAGTCCTACTTTAAGTATACTAAGGGAAACTGGAGAGATACCTTTGTGGCTAAGGAGGAAACATTTATCGCTGTCATATGCTGCGAAGATGACATCGGATACATGCAACCCTGCACATTCGTTTGTTATGAACAGGGTATTTCAAAACTATTCACGCCTTGCTAACATATATTTAGATATACACAATAATTTAAGCTCAAGAGATATCCACTACGTCCGAAAGAATGTTGTCCAAGATCCTCCATAGCTGGAAAACTACCTTATTATCAACACAACCTTGAGTATTTATAACAAACGAACAACACCTGCCCCCACTCTAAGAGCAGATTTCTATGGGGTTCTCAGCCAGTACCCATATGACGCAATATATTACACTGATGCATCTAGATGCGGCTTAACCACTGGTTGCTCCGTTTTCGGAGCGGATATAAAACTGAGTCTACGACTCTCGGATGTTTGCAGTGTGTATACAGCAGAGCTCACAGCCGTACACTTCTGTCTAGAAACTTTCCTTAAATCTTTACATACCAGATCGATTATCTGCTGCGACTCATTATCAGCTGTCAATGCCATAGGAACACTTTACAACAAACATCCTATTGTTGCAGACATACATAAAACGGCAAGGGAAATATCCCAGTGTGGAAAATCGACAGTAATAATATGGGTGCCATCTCACTCTGGTATAGGATTCAACATAGAGGCAGACAATTTAGCTAAGAAGGCTTGTGGAAAAATTAATCCAGATCATGAGTTCATTATACACACAGACCTTCAAACTCACTTAAAACACACTGTTCACGAAGAATGGCAACATTTATGGTTTAATGCTCAAACTAAACTCAGAAACATAGAAGCCACCATTCAGATAACAAAAATAACAAACCTAAACAGACGAGAACTTATCATTATCAGAAGGTTAAGGATTGGTCATACTATGCTTACACACAAACACCTACTAGAAAAAAGTGAACCTCCTTTATGCAGCCATTGTAGTACTCAACTCACAGTAAACCACATTTTGACTGAGTGCGCGGGATATAGTGAACAACGGTCGTATCTGGATCTTAAGGAAAACATTAGTGACATCCTCAGTTTGTCCGGAACCAATGATCTATCGAGACTAATTTATTTATTGAAAGCTACTAATGTTTACAACACATTGTAACTTAAGATTGCACATTTATGTTATACTAAGTTAGACGAGTGTTTGTGTTTATAACTTCTGTTTCCGATTTATTTTTATTTTTTGTCTGTGCCAATGGCTTTTATTGTCGAGGCACCTATTATTAATAAAATAAAAAAATATTGTTATAGTTTTTAGTCTATGTAATTTCCTTTATGGTATTATTTGATGTATAAATTTTGAATATATGTATATTATCCAGAGAAATTCTAAGAGAATAAATATTTACCTGGTTCTTTTTTTGATTTATTTAACACAGCTGAGGCTCTCCTTTCTCTACAGGGAATATTTTATAATTGGGTTCCTAGAGACAAAATTCTCACACTTGCAGCATCCATGGTGCTGTTGCTAAACCTATTTAATTTACTTTATGATTTATTAGTCAACTATACGTGACAGCGGTTGTAAAAGGACGATATACTATTAAAACTTTGAAAACATTTGTTCTGAATTATTGAATTTTTTATGAACTTATCTTTAAAAAAAAATCATTTACGTTAAAATGATTGGCCTAATTTGGGATCTGCTCTATTTCTTATTAATACAAACTATGACAGCTCTTATTATTATGATTAAAAAATTTTCCTACTACGACTTAAATGTGATGCTTAAAATTGACTCTATTTTTGTTTGACAAATCCAATTATTTTAAACAAGTGATATGTGTTACCATGGTAACCTCGCTTTGCTAGCTTTCGTTAAGAATTTTATCGGCTTACTTGAAACTCCCGCGTAGCGCCCTCTTTTGGTATCTTTCTTCTCTTTTTACTTGATCTCGGATTTTATTTATTTACTTTAGCAAAATTGTTCTTAAATGTCATTTCCAATTCAATTTGACAGATTAATATACTAATAATGGTTGTTTGCAATTTTGTTTGGAATTACACTGCTGTTTTATTAATATTTGATGGAGTACCTGGATTTCGAACTGCGGCGTCTGTTGAGATTTGCCACTATTGACTGTTTTCTCGCTATACGTACGGATAATCTTGTTTGAAGTGCTTCAGCAGTTATATACTGGTGAATACCACGTTTCCATTTCACTTTCACTTTTATTCTAGTGTTTTTTCTAAATATTTAAACGTGTTTTTAATCTGCACGCTACTAGCTTCTTGTTTCGATCAGGTTCTCGTTAACTGTCCCGTTCTTCATCCCCCCGGAAATTGAAATTCGTTCCGTTTGTTTTGTATGATGAATCAAATCTGCTAATTAGTGTTTCAAATTGCTTTTCCACGAATCAATGCTTCTATTTCAGATGGCTCCAATGGCATAACAAATTTTACAAAACGAGTCAAGAGAAAGCTACCTTCCTTTTGACAATATTTAAATAAATAATTGGATTTAAAGTCAGGTTAGTGAAAAAAATGTTTGTATGTTCAAATTTCTAACCTATACAATTTTCATTAAATGTCAAAGCTCACATATCCTTATTATTAACAAATTCTTTCCATAATTACTCATTTACCCGTTCCTACATTAATTCCCTTATACATATCAACAAATTTTCATCAACTTACAACTAAACAAACCACTTTAAATTCATCAGTTTCACTTTGTCGAAAACAGTTTATGTTCTTCCACTGACTTGTTTGATATCGGTTTATAACGTTTTGTCTCGAGGTTTCATTTTACTTTTAAACTCTGTATTTATTGCAGTTCATTATTCACTTTAATTGTTCGTTATAGGTGGAATACAAAATTTCTATGGCTGGGCGAGTAACTTTAAACACTGGCAAATGCATATAGTTAATTATTTGAAATTTAAGGTTCAGTTGGATAATAGTCTGTAATTTACCCCCTAACTCTGAATGTAGCTGTGACAACATGGATTTCTTACTTTCAGGTATTTATTTTTTATTTTTTTATAAGTAATTTTATATTAAAAACCTCGTTAAACCTCTGAATACAATTATATATATATATATATATATATATATATATATATATATATATATATATATATAACTTACATGAAAAAAAATTAACAAAGGTCCGATCTTCGGTGTTCTTGGTCCTCCAGGGTTCCAATGGGTAGACCGCTTTGGTAGTTATGCCCGGTGGGCACATTCTGTGGTAGAGTGGTCCCATTCGCCAGACTTCTGGCAAATAGGACGTCTGGTTGGCTTCTCTATCTCGGTGTATAAGGTTGTGGTGTCATCTCTGTCTCTCGCCAAGAGCTTGCTAAGGTCTGCTAAGGGTAAGGAGATTACTAGTTGGTTTCGGGGTGGTTCAGTCTGGGTTCCTCGAGTCCTAGTTCTTCTCTGGCTGATTGCGTATGGTACGGTTCTACTTGTGGTTTTCTGATGTGAGATAGGCATTTTGCGTGAATTTGAATAGAGGCAGTCCCTAGGGATACCTAGGATGCCGCATCGGGAACAGAATTTTCATGAGGTGCTTCTACAGGTGTGTCGGTGGCAACCGGTTTTCCGCAAGACCAGCAGTTTGTCTCTGGACGGTAATTGGGGACCTTTGGAAATTATATGCGTGAGTTGAGGAGACTTGAGATGGGGCCGGGGTCTCAGTAGCTTCCAGGGTGCCCCGCTTTGGTTCGGTTTTGTTATGAGCAAGTACGCAGTCCAGCGTTTCTGTTGGTGCCGGGAACCTGGTTATTGGTGATGTATGTCCGGTGCTGGGGAGACTCATCTCTGAGCATGCGTCGGAAAGCTCGTCCAGGACGATTATGTCTAAAGTCTCTGGAGTGGGGCTTTCTCCTATAATTTGGTTCTGTATGCGGGTATTTGCTGAAAATAGGCAGATTATTAATAAAAGATAGGAAGCCGGGGCCGACTGGGCAAACTGCCGCTGAAGGCCTTCGTAAGTCGGGCGTCCTGATGCCCTCTGAACAATAGCCATTGAGTTTCTTCTCTGGACATGGGGTTTGTCCGGGGTGGTATTTCGTCATCCGATGTCAAAATGATGGTCTCTATGTATGAAAGGTCGTCGTCGGAGATGCCGATTACTTAGGGTTGGCACGCGCGTCCTATCCAAAGCTGGAGGACTGTGATTCGATCTGAGGACGCCGGTGTGGGGGCTGTTACCCGTTGGGAATCCATGACCTCAAAATAATAGTACGAATAAATGAAGAGGTCTGGGACCACCACCCGGTCACTACCGATGCGCGCAGTGACGTCACAGTGACGTAAAAATATGTCGGTTGGAATGGGGACCACCAGGGGTCTAACCTGAGGTGACGTCATACAAGATGGCGGTCGTTGAGAGCGAAAATTCAAAAATTTTAATTTTGAATCGAGATTTGATCTAACCTGTCTAAAGTAGGAGACCTTTTATTTTAATTTTTATGAAAATAACGTATGTAAATATGGCGGTAAGCGCATGCGCAAACCATCTTTTTTATTAAGCGGTGTAGAGGCATAGTGTTTGGTATCATAGTAATCGTCTCAATGAGTAGAGAGAGTGGAGAGAGAGAGACATGAAAAGGAGGAAAGGGGGCAGCGAAATCTATTTAACAACAAACCGTGCGGCAATAAGGTCAGTTCAAATCGAAACGCTGAAGATACTCGGTGTAAACCTAAAAGTTAATTATAATTGTATCAACATGATGTATGATGACAGTAATGATTCTGGAATCACAGAACCAGAACATAAGAGAAAACGGTATGATATAGATAAAAAAGATGGTCCTGATTTTACAGAACACCGGCTTAGAAGAATACGATGCAGCGAGTATCAAGAGGATGAGAGGTTGCTGATTGAGACTTCATTCAATATCAATGGATCTTTGAAATTAATTACTGTCAAACTAAGATGTTTTACAATTGTGAAGTTTATCAATCCAATATCGTTCGAGGATCAAAACCAATATCTAGCTATAGAAGATTGGCAATATTATGATTTTGAAGGTGACTATCAACCAAATAAATCTTTAGTTCATTATCTAGACTACTGTCGATTATTTTTTACATAGAACAAAGTGGAACGAAAGGTCTATTAATCGATAATGGTTTCACAGTAATACGTTTATATCTGAACACAGAGAATGTAGAAAAGCTGATAGCCTTGGAACCACTTCTTAAAGAAAGACTAGATGTAAAAGAGACGCAATATACGTGGACCTATGATTGTTTTCTCCGTAACATTGTTCAAGTGGTGAGAGATCTATGTATTTCAGATGTTAGTTCAACACAAACCTTCCGAGTAATAAAAACGTTGCTTAACAGTACATCTCCCACATTCAAATATTACATGTCCGAGTCCTTACACTACGCCAAAATCAAGTGTTTATTGATATACCTAACCTCAACAATGTCCTCTCCTCTTAAGAGTTTCATCATCCTGGTAGCTCTGTCAAAATATGTTTTATATTTACAAACCACCAAACAACATAGAGGAATCCGAGAAAAACATGAAACATTTCAACTAATCGAAGCTGCTTTAGCTAAACATGATACAATTAAAATAAACTTGGAATTGTTTGGGGTGTATGTGCTCCAAAGTCAAAACAGAAAAGAAATAAAATCTTTTAATACTAAAAACAAAATCGTTAGAGTTACAACGAATTTTAAAAGTATATATCAGGAATTCACTAAGGAAAGTTATACAAAAGCTTTGGAGTTTGCAGAAGCCGAGAGTGGATGGATGCTAGAGCGATTTATGTGGTTGAAGATAAATTAATAAATGTAGCTTAAAGTAGGAAAGTAGGACATAAAAAACATATATAATTTACAACGTTTGTTTTATTTAGGTCACAAGTATACAAGATATGCAAATAATGTTACACAATTATTAATACTATAAATACATTTTCTATTGTTAAATCTAACTGCGTGTCCCATACATAGCGGAGTATCTGCTACAAGTTTTGGGCAACCTCATCGTTCTCCAAATTGATAACATCCACGCTGTAACAACATTTCAATAGTATATCGGTAATAAACCTTATCTTGATGCCACCTTTCACATAAACTCTATCCACCAGCTGTTAATAATATGTTTTTCGATTATCTTAGGTAATTTTTCTAAAGCAACGCTACCACAATTATAATCATTACCATTGATTTGTAACTATTTCTGGATTCAGTAAACTTTGTGGTTTCGGTGGCTTAAACATATAATGAGCAGTTTGATAACCATTATAGATTACTAATTCTTTCGTGTATACTCTCGCACACAGAAACCTTGTATATCTATGACGACGAGGTTCATCTTGACTGCTGCACATACCATTAGACATTCGAAGGAGCGTACTCGGTGATGCAATCACGTATAATTACACAATAACATTTTGTATGATCGGGAAAATTGTTAATACTTTCAATTTCCAATTTGATATCCACCGTAGACGGTTTTATAGATTCGCTGTACTTGCAGCAATCAAATACAAACATAGGATATTTTGCGAAAGCCTTGTAATCGAAGGTAGGTTGAGGTTCTCTTCCAAGATATGAACGGTGAAATTCAATCATATTTCTATATGCTTCGAGGTAATTTGCTTGGTTAAAGTTCAGATTCATACCTTCGGTGGGGATTTGTTTAGAATTTAAGTGGAGTCTCATATCTCGAATACCAACACTATCAAAATCGTTGATGTCTTTTCTAACGTTATGATATTGATCCGTTTGGAATATCACAATAACAAATCTAGGTCGTTCAGTATTTGAGGATATCTTAATGGACCACAATTATTGCGATTTAGTAGTTCATACATTTCCCATTCTCTATATGGTATAAGTATCTTTTCATCTTGGGCAATCGACAATAACAATTGTTGTTGCATAACTTCACTAGGGTGGATGTGTTTTACCTGCAGAACCATATACTCCATGTTAAACCTTAAAGCTTTATCTGCATCTACAGCACTAGTCAAAATGAAACATTTTCTAACGTTCTGAGCTATAGTTATACGTATCAGAAAATTACTGAAAAGCGCTATTCTATAGTCAAAAAAATAGTACACAAATAGCTAAAAGGTATGCAGTAGCAAAAGCGACCTTCTTTCAACATTGTATTATATGTGGTAGGACGCCATCCTGCTGGAATTAGAGCTCGTGCCTCCTCGCTGTTTGCCTCCAAAAGTGTTCGATTTGCTGCCATTACACCAGGATTACTCACATGCTCGATAATCAGATTGCACATTTTCACTGCAATAGAGAAAAACAAACAAATACTTGTACATCTTCAATCGTGTCAGTTGTCTCTGTATTACCAGCTCGAACTGTTTTGATTGAGGGTATGCGATGTCGGGCTCTTGAAATGCACGATCTAGAGGATTGATGCCCTGATCACCTTTAGCTAAACGTTCTTTAAGTTTAGTGCCTGGACCACAAAACTGATAACCAGGTATGTACAGCTCGACAGGTAGCTTGTTAATAGCTGTGTTTACAAGACCTTCACCTTGCATACCTGTTGTATATAAGTCGAGCCACAGTATAACAGAACGTTATATTGTGGTCGACTGGCTACGCACGACAGCGGTATGTCAGCGAACGGCACGGTTGACATTAAACGAGTTTCTCGCACAATTAAAATATATGTTATTATTAGTTAATATTCGTGTTAGAGTTGCTGCTAGAATAAATATTTGTTGTACAATGTAGTTAGTCGTGATTGTGCCACCACTACATACACAACAAATTGGCGACGAGTTGGTAACCCAGCGGGAACCATGTCGAATGAAGAAATGTTACAAGTATTTGGGCAACTTGCAAGCGTTCTAAAAGCTATACAAGAAAACCAACAACTACTATTTAATCAAAATCAAGAACATACACCAATTACGAGGGAAGTTTTACATCCGTACGATCAGAAAAAAGAAACCTAGCTATTCAGATGCAAAACATGAGGGAAACTACAAATTACAATAATTCTGTTAATGCAGTTCGAAAATACAATCCTAAAAATTACTACAAAATCCGTTACCGACAAACTCAGCTCCATGGTAACGCTGACTATTTGTCACAAATTCCTAGCCAAGAACGTAATTTAATAGAACTTGATGAAACCGGAATTTTTCAAATGAGCCAGATTGAAAAACTGCCAATTAATAGCAAGGACATAAGGAGGGAAATCAAAGACCAAGAGTTTCGTGAAATACTCCTTGCCCGGGATATGTCTTGCCAAGGAATTACAACATAGAAGAATTTTCTGTCCAAGATGGGTGTATTCTGAAAGGAATGCGAATAGCAATTCCAAATAAATTAAGGGGAAATATTTTAAAAGAACTACACACTGCACACACAGGTAAGGTAAAAATGAAATCTCTAGCAAGAAGTTATGTCTGGTGGCCTAATATTGATACTGATATAGAAGAATCTGCAAAGAACTGTATGAGATGCTGCAATACTAGGAACAACCCACCTCAAGTTCGTGCACACCCTTGGGAATATGCTCAGATCCCCTGGCAACGAGTTCATGTTGACTATGCTGGACCCTTTTACGGTACCTACATCTTCATATTAGTTGATTCGTACTCTAAGTGGGTGGGAGCTATTCCGACCAAGTCTATAACTGCTACAGTAACTATAAAATTTTACGCAAAATCTTTGCACGGTTTGGATTACATTAGTGTCCGATAATGGAAGCAATTTTAAATCGGCTGAATTTGAAGATATTTTACGAAACAATGGTATTTATCATAAAGTCTCTGCGCCGTACCATCCTGCCACTAACGGCCAGGCAGAAAGATATGTCCAAACTATCAAGAGAAGTCTACGAAGTCAATTAACTGATGAACCTGATTTGAAATTTAATCTTCTGAGATTCCTAATGCAATATCGGAAGACTGCCAATACTGCGACCAAAGCTGGCTCTGCTGAGCAGATGCTTAAGCGCAACATAAGAACTCGCATTGATCTAGTAAGAAAAGATCTCAATTTCAAAATGACCGAGAGTAACCTAGTAAAGAATGACTACAAAACAAGAAACTTTGAAATCGGAGAAAGGGTACAAGTAAGGAGTTATAATAACCCAGAAGTGAAATGGTTATTCGGTATCGTAATCAAGAAGAATGGGCGACTTCATTATGATGTACTTGTAAATGTAAAAGTTCAAAATGAGCATATGGATCAGTTGCTTCGACATTCTGGTAAAATACCAGAAATATACAGACCTATCAATTTGTCTGAAGACGAATACATCCAAAGTGATCGAGAATGCGACCGTCTTCCTAACACTCTTATCCTTCCGAATACAGTAGATGACAAATGCGAACGTCTTATCCTTCCGAATACAGTAGATGACACTGTAGCTGCACCAGAAGCTGAAATTGAGAATCCTGCCAATAGTTGACCAGATTCAAATCAACCTGTACCACTACGAAGATCGACTAGAACCAGACGTGCTCCAATTCGCCTTAACATATAAGTTACTGAGAAGACAGTGTTGTATATAAGTCGAGCCACAGTATAACAGAACGTTTTACTGTGGTCGACTGGCTACGCGGCGACAGCGGTAAGTCAGCGAACGGCACGGTTGACATTCAACGAGTTTCTCGCACAATTTAAATATACGTTAATATTAGTTAATATTCGTGTTATAGTTGCTGCTAGAATAAATATTGGTTGTATAATGTAATTAGTCGTAATTGTGCTACCACTACATACACAACAATACCAGCATTGATACTGCTAATGAGATGTAATAGCTCCGAGTGTTTATAGGATGTAGCAGTTGTATACAGTTAGTTAGTACGATGCGTATTGTAAAACACGCAGCAGCTACTCTGCCAATGACAAACATAGATGATGTAACCACACCAACCAAGCAGCTAAGGCATGGAATCCTATTACCAAACACAGTTAGATGTTTGATATGTGGTCCAAGTGGGTGTGGTAAAACAGGCGTCATGTTAAACTTGTTGTTTGAATCAACCGGTCTAAGTTTGAAAACGTATACGTGTATTCAAAGTCTTTATATCAACCTAAATACAGCATGTTGAAGGAGGTATGGCATGCTACAAAAGGTGTTGGCTATTATCCATGTAGCGAAAACGAAGAGATATTAGAAGCATAAGAAGCAAAGAGGAATTCAATTTTTATATTTGATGATAAGCAAGATAAAATAAAATAATATTTTTGTATGGGTAGACATAAGAATATTGACAGTTTCTACTTGTGTCAGACATATAACAAAGTTCCGAAACAATTGGTACGTGATAATGCCATCTTTGTAGTTTTATTTAAACAAGATTAAACTGTTAAACATGTGTATGATGATCATGTAACTACCGATATGACTTTTGAAATATTCAAAATGCTTTGCGGTGAATGTTGGTAAAACCAACATGATGTAGTAGTTGTTATTAAAGACGCCACCACCATCACCGCCACCAGTAACATCACAAAAGCAAGGAGTTCCACTTGGTGTGCGAGGCCAAACCAGAATCGGCTTACGAAGAAATAGATGCTACTGCGAATACAAACGAAGCAGTCTACGAACAGTTTTGGGTCAGTTTCCTTCTGCTCTTAGATATTACGCAGGTAAATGTTTTACAATCATAAAGGAGATTGATACGACCTATGGTATTTCGTATGATTAAAAAACCAACACTTGGATGCTTGGTGATAAGCAAGTTAACTTTACTGTTAAGCCCAGTCAACTTACCTTGGTTGGTAAAGAAGTTCTTGGACTTGTAATTGGCAAGATAAGATATGTTGAAATTATTATTTTTGAAAAAACCTTCTGTTCGCGTTACAGAGAATATGCGAGGTATGCTAGATTATTCAGACACTATGGATGCCACTAGTCTTCATCATAAAGAGAGCAGTAGGTATAGATGGCTCCTTCTGGAACCACCACCCGAGCTCCACCACCCGAGCTCCACCACCCCACGGCGTACCTAACACGACGTCAACCGAACAACTCCACACCCGACCGGCCCTGACCCGACCGGATACGCCACCGAGATAACCCGGGTGGTGGATATGACGTAATCGAAGAGTGCGAAAATTCGAAAACTAACCGTCATATTCAAACTACACCACCTATCTAAACCAGAACGTATAGAGCTCTAACCTGAGATGACGTAATCCAGATGGCGGTCTAGTTAGCAACCGTTGGCGCGAAAATTTTAAAATTTTAAAACACTGAAAGGTATCTAACCCGACCCGTTGAAAAAAGAAGATTTACCATTTTGATTTCACATATTATGACGTATATAAATATGGCGGTTGACGCATGCGCAAATCAACTTTTTTAGTTTTAAAGTTAAACCACACGTGTTTGATGTCATATCACTCGTCTCAGTAAGCAGAATTTAAATATAAGATATGCGCATGCGCAAACTAACTTTTTTATTTATTTGTTTAGAGTTATCATGTTTGGTATCATTTTATTCGTCTTAATGAGTAGAATTCAAAAATGGTGACACACGCATAAGCAAACAGACAGATAGTTGCATGCCGATTCTTAGAGTTGATAAGGTATACATCTAGTGGTAACCACCATATCGTTTCCAACTTTCGTAATCTTTAAGATTTCCGACAAGTGACCCTGTAATCAATCTTATTTCCTCTACTATGGTTGAAATGACCTCGTGAGTAGCTCTCGTTTCCTGTTAATAATTGTCATTTCTCGTGTGTGAGTTCATTCAACGGTTTCCTATGAGAAACGAAACAACAAAGTGGGGATATAATTATAAAAAACATCGAGTGACATGCAAGCACATCAGTCTTAGTCTACAATCTGCTCACAGTAGTTATTCTTAGTAGTTGTTCTGTTCAACATGTATGGTATCGATGTTAACGATAGACCTGAGTCCTTCGGATCTGCTAACAACAGTGTTTGTGAAGATTTTTATTGGGGTCAAGTTGATGCAGCTCTGTGGCAGAATATTATTGAGATGAAGCAAGGAAGTAGAATGCTGTTGGAAACAAGGTAACAGTAGTTAACCCATCTCTAAGTGTTGCATTTGGTATATCAAACGCTGCTGGATTGATTCCAATAATTAAGATTGTAAATACAAGTCCGTATCCGCCAAATCCAAATATAACAATTTCATCTGGCTCGTGGGAATGGGATTATTTTATTTCAACACCAGCCAAAGCTGCTGAAGAATACTTTACCAATGGTAATACGATTGAACCTGAAAATATTGGAGTATGTACCGTCAAGCCTATTAAAATTTTAGACACTAAAGGTATATCAATCTCAGATGATTCAACTACTTTTTATTTAACCGAAGATGCAGTTCAACAACTACTAGATCTAGTTCAAATCATCAACTAAAAGGTGAAGTTTCTAACTAATTATGTCGCTGATGTTCTCAAATGTGTTAATAAGAAGGAGCTACCGTGTGACGATGAAATAAATATTATGTTAAAAGATCAGGAACCATCATTCCGAGTTTGCATGTTAGAGTGCTTACATTTTGCAGAGAAGCAAATACTTAATCGTTTTAAAGAAATACACACTATATACAATGGGCCATTTTAAAGCAAGTTTCATCATCCTGGCAGCAATGTGTCAGAATGTACTTTATATCTACAAACCACCAAATGTAAAAGAAGTGCGAATCTGTTTCGACAGCGACGGCTGTATGAAATGGTCTGGACTTCCAAGACGATGAGGTGATTGAAATTTCAACATACATGTCCAAAATTAAGAGTGATATGGTACCTTATAAACTTATGTTCTTGCTTGATAATGGTGCTCGTGATGAGACATCTAATTGGAGAAATCTCATATTAACTGATTCTTATCTGTTCACTTCAAATTATATTTCTATGTTTATATCAACTGGTTTTCTTATATGTCTTGCTATATTTATGCTTATGTACTTTTGTTTTAAATACAACACTATACTTAAAGGCATTTATCGCAAACATATTTGTTAATAAAAATATATATGCTGAAGATTTGTGTTTTTATCAATTAGTTAAAATGAGATACTGTGAATCGTGCTCATTATAAGTGAAAAAGAGTACTTTTCTTGGAATTTACGGGGTGAAATTCATAAATCAAAAGTATGTGAACCATAGCAATTTGAACATGTGCAGATGTTAACTCAACCTTTTAAAAATATAATGTCTACTTATCGTATATACAAAAAAGATATTGATATTAAACAGTTTATGGAAACAATAAGACATAAAGTGTTTCATCTGATGGACGCTGTTGAAGTCATTCAATACTAAAAAAATAAAAATGTTACAGTGTCAACTTATTTTAAAAGTATATATTAAGAATTCATCGACGAAATTTACACAAAAGCTTTGGAGTTTGCAGAAGCTGAAAGCGGATGGATGTTGGAATAACTAATGTGGCTGGAAATAAATATTAATAAATACAGCTTCAAACTGTAGTGGCATCAGCATCTATAAATTGTTCACGACGCACTGTTAAGCTAATTCAAAATTTAGTTGTTGTAGAGGTAAGACGTGTTTCAGTTAACTCTAAGTCATCCAAGTGCTCAGTATGTGTTTAAAATTGCTACATTAAGTGATGTGCGTGTTACCAGCAAATTAAAGATAACTTCTGGTATGGTCTATTTGGAGACTTTCAATTAATTATCGATAAGAACACTGGTTATTTTAATGCAACAAAATTGTGTAAAAGTGGGGAGAAAATATTCAGACATTGGTTGGAAAATAAGAAAACCAAAGAGTTAATTGCATATTACAACAACAAGCTAGGAGGTCGGAATGCCGCCCCGCTAGATGTGGGGAAGCAACATCTCAAGTAACTGGCACATACTTGGTGGACTTTAGTGGAAGACAAGCTGAAAACAACTTGATATCTGGTACATATGTCTGCAAAGATTTGATATTAAAATTGGCTTGTTGGATATCCAATCATTTCTATGAAAAGTGCAACCAAATTATTTTTGATTTTTTCGTAAGAGTATTTAATCAAAATATAGGGAAACCTCAAGGAAATTAAAGTGAAATTAATGGAGATAGATAATGAAGTGCAGCGTATGCGAGAAACAAACGCTCAAATCAAAAAACATCTTGAAGATATATCTCCCAAACCAAGCAGTCTTGGAAAACTTTGTGTTTTTGTTTTACTTTCAAGAAATGAGAATGATGCTACATATCCATATCATGCTGTAAAAATAAACATCCGGATTCCGAAGTGGTGCTTAACATGTTGTATGATCAAATTCTGTATATATTTTAACAGAATAAAGACTGAAATAAAATACCTTAAGGCGAAGAGAAACGAGCTACATATAGCAGATGTACCGGAGGAGAAGTTTATCATTATTGATTTACGACATAATTTGTAATTTTTCACTTGGCTGAATTGTAGTAACCATATGAAATAATAAAATAACATTATTTTTAACAAAGACTTTTATATTATTCTAAGTACTTTATATGTTAAATATATAAGCTTTTTTAACATCATCTGAGTTTATCCAAGAATTATGAGACTTATAAACCTAATTTACCCATTCATTTTACATAGAGCTTCTTGCCTTTCCTCCTCAAGATGCGTTCAACCAGATAGGTATCTGTTTGTTTAGTCGTTTGTAGTTCTTCCTCGTAAGACCCCTTGGTTTCCCCTGCATACCTTCAAGAAAGTATGTTACTGGATTTGTAAAATGAATACTAACAATCTTGAATAACTCTGTTGACCAGTAAGGTGTATACCCCCTTTCAAATTGAGCTTTTGCTTTACTTATACGTACAACATTAGCTACTTTAAATTTATTTTTGTTAAGCACTTTGAGATTTGAGTAAATTTGTTTCAGAATAGCTTCTTCATTTTTCTTGTTAACATCTTGAGGTTTTAGACCAGTTGTTCGATGAACAGTAGCGTTGTAAGCAGCTGTGACGCCATGTAGTGTATTAATCCACTTGTAGGAGCCAATAAAGTTGAAATTTTTATATATGTTCTCTTTCAAGGTACGTATGACTCTTTCCACCATTACAGCCTTCTTCACACTATAAGTGTTGTAGGGATTGATGTACTTTTTCATTAAGGCGTTAAATTTCGAGTTATAAAACTCGCGGCCAAGATCATACTGGATGTTAGAGGGTGCTGTACTACTAGCTTTTTAGCTAATAGTACAGGTGACTAAAGCTATGGCCGATATTTTTATCGGCCATAGCTTTAGTCACCTCTTCAGCATTTTTTGATTTAAGTGGATGAGTCCAGACATACTTTGAAAAACAATTGATAGGATTTAAAAGTATCGACTTATCATATAAATATTTTAGTTTGCCGTCTATTTCTCCCAGCTTCCTATTCTTTAACACATCAATATATTTTAAAACTTGAGCAGTTATGCTCTTAGCTGAATTTTTCAATTTATTTTCAAATTCGTTTTTTAAATCTTCCAACTCTGGTTTGTTTACAGCTTCAAGTAGTATGGCACTGATTCTTTGTTTTACCTCATATTTGTTCTTCTTCTTCATCTTCTTCTTCTATCTATACATCAACAAATTTTTTATTTACACCATCTGTTGAATCGACTGGATCAGCGATGTTACACAACCTATGGCTTTGCAAACCAAAATCACAACTAGTAGTTCTTGCGAAAATCTCTCTCTCAATAATTTTAAACTTAAAACCTTTATTGGACTGAGAACGTCCGAACTTATTGATAGACATTTTTATACCAAGCAATAGGTAGGTATGTCTGGGATATATGTAGGTATACTAGGCGATAACACCAACCTCCTTCAGTTTTTCAATGATTGACTGAATTTCGTTGTTATGAGCATTATTACCAGCAACTTCAGAAGCCACTAAAAGTCTAAGTCTATCAACCAACTCATTTATGCCATTCCAATACACATATTCTATTTGTTTGCTATTTTGCATCATATGCAGTTTGGATGCTGCTTTTTCTATCACTGACATTCTGAGCTCTAGGTTCGGTGTTTTGTTCTTCGTCAAGACGTTTGTCGTAACCAAAACCTTGAGGATCTTCGCCCTCGTGGATTTATAATTGGTTTTATTAGTCAGACACTTTTCCGAGGAACAACCTTTGGTTCGTGCATTAGGATTGTAGTTAATTTTATGAACACTAGTTGATTCCAGAATATCTCTATATTGTTGAAGATTATCATAAGTATACCCCCTAGGTGTTTTTATAAATATCAATTCTAGCAGACCTTGTGTTTGCGGATATCTCCTTTGACCTAGTCAAATGTCATCATAAGTGAAGTCTAAGTGTTTGCTGCAAAGACTCCAGCTACCAGTATCTTTAGCGTAGCGAGCACCTTACTTTGATCAATGGTAGCAAGTCTCGGTGGTTCAGTAAAATACTTGTCTATATAATATCGAACTCGTTCAGGATATTGCTCAAAAAATTCTTGATATGCTGGGTTGGTTGTGATAGTTTGTAGATATGCCTCAAGCTCTTCAAATGTTGGGGTATTCTAATCGGAGCTTGTCTCTACCACTGGTTGGACTTCAAAAACCTCATGATCTTCAAGGGACTCACTTTGTGTTTGGTTTCTAGTACAGCCTCTTCTTTGATTTGTTCAGCTGGTGGCTGCAGTTTAAGCGTTGATGTCTTTTTAGATATTTCACTTAGTGGGTCAACAATTGGTTTATATAAACGTTGCAGGACTTCATTATTCTCAGCTTACCAATTAAATGTTTTTTTTCGAATGTTTTCAGCAAGTTGTAAAATCTTTTTCTTAATTTTTCTCTCTTGGTTACCCATCACCTCCATCTTGATAAAGTTATTTGTTTCGAACAACCTGTCGACCTGATGTAAGCCACTTGTTAGTTGATCGTGCTAAGAGATACAAACTGTTTCGAGGTTTAAGGTATACTAGCTTTGAACTGGATGTATGTCTACCTATATAGTGTTAGGTACCTATCACGACAACTGGTAGACACCTGTCCTGCTAGACAGCTATCCTGCTAGACAGCTGTCTAACAGCTGTTAGACAGCTGTCCTGTCAGACAGTTGTCTGTCCTGCTAGACAGCTGTCTGTTCTGTCAGGCAGGGCAGTTGTAGCCAGTTAGATTTCTATATAACTATCGAATGATTTTCTTTATCTACCTTTGTCTACATCATTCTCTTTTACAATCACCAACACACCATAATTATTGTCTTTTCAGCATTGACAACATATATTTTTAAACTGTTAAATGTCCA
The DNA here is from genome assembly GCA_964006375.1 of Tillus elongatus. Lineage (NCBI taxonomy): Eukaryota > Metazoa > Arthropoda > Insecta > Coleoptera > Cleridae > Tillus > Tillus elongatus. The sequence goes on along the minus strand of OZ023265.1, from coordinate 94,163,415 downwards.
CATATCAGTGGTCACATGGACGTTATAGATGGTTTTTAATTTCGTTCCATCTTGTTTAAAGAGAATCAAAACGTTAGCGTTATCACATATCAGATGTTTGGGTATTCGAGTTTGACAGAGGTAGAACGAATCAATAGTCTTATGTCTTCCCATACTAAAGTATGCTCTCATTTTATCTTGTTTGTCACAAGCCTCATCAATGGATATAAACACCGGGTTGTCCAAGGCTTCTGTTGGATCTATTATTTCATCGTTTTCACTATATTATGTATAATAACCAACACCTTTCGTAGCATCCAGCATCCTATGTAACATCTTGTATTTAGGTTGATACAGAGACTTGGAATGCACATACACGTTATCAAACTTTAAACCGTTCGGTTCAAACAATAAACTTAACATAACATTTGTTTTACCACACCCATTAGGACCACATATGATACACCTAACTGTGTTTGGGAAGAGAGGGCCATGCGTTAGTTGTTGTTCTGCTGTATCAACAACATCGTCTATATTTGTAATAGGTAAGACAGAAGCGTGTTTGATGATACGCATCATGACTTGAACTAAACTATATTTTTCGAGCATGTATATAAATATAGACATGTAAGCGGGTCGCACAGTCAGTATCAATGTTGGTGTCACATGGTGAAGGTCTTGTAAACACAGCTATTAACAAGCTATCTGTTGAGTTACACATACCTGGTTATCAATTTTGTGGTCCAGGTACTAAGAACGTCTTGCTAGAGGTGATCAAAGTATCAATCCTTTAGATCGTGCGTGTCGAGACCACGACATCGCTTACTCTCATCAAAAGAGTTAAGTGATAGGCATCGAGCCGACGAAGTGTTGGAGAATCGAGCTTGGGAGAAAGTCAGGTCAAAAGACGCAAGTTTTGGTGAAAAGTTTAGCCGCTTGGAGTGTTACAAACACCTTGACATTTAAAAGAAAGCTCGGTATGGGTTTAATGCAATCAACTCAAAACCGAAGAAGAAAGTTCCCTTTAAAAACATTCTTAGTCTGATTGGAGAAGTTATAAAAGACAGAAACCTTATTCCATCAGAGAATGCTGTGGTTGATATCGCTCACGCAATTGTTAAACAGGTTGGTGGGCGTAAGAATGTGCTGAAACCTCGAGTTATTCCAATACCTAAATGCGGAGGCTTTCTACCACTACTACCTCTCATATTTGGTGGTCTATCACCTCTTGTTGCTCTGGGTGGTGGTGCTGCTGGTATTGCTAAAGCAGTTAACGATACTAAAGCAGCCAAGCACAAACTAGAGGTAGAATAACGTCATAACAAAACAGTGGAGGCTATCGCTATGCGTAAGAGAGGTAGTGGTTTTAAATTAAAACCAACTTATAAGAGACTCGGCAAAGGATTCTATCTGAAGAAGCAGCGTAGCCGTTATGGGTTGTATTTGCAGGAGCCAAAAAACGAGTAAGATGTTTACCAGCAAACCATCTAACAAACGAAGATCTTATGAAATTTGCTGGTAAAATGAAAATTCTATATTTTAGAGGTGTATACATGCGATATACACTGCCATTAACCGGACCACGTAAAAATGAATCACTCATCATGAATTTGCAAACAAGCAAGGAACCTGGCAGTCATTGGGTTGCAGTTAAGAAACGTGGTGACACAGCTGTGTACTTTGACTCATGGAAACTTGAAGCCACCAGTTGAGTTGCAGCGTTACCTGAAAAACTCTATTCTAATGTACAATCATGATGTGTATCAGAAATATAATACTTATGATTGTGGTCACTTATGTTAAATTTCAAATAAAAGAGCCAAACAATAGCCTCTGTGTTTTAGTCATGTCCCAAACCTTCGCGTTGAACGATCGCAGTTCCCATCTGTCAACAGACTACGATCCTCCAATTGAATTGGATCCAGATGGTAGTTATGCTGTTGCTTTGATAGGGTTTCACAAATACAACAACATATCTAACATATATAAAGGTAAAAATAAATTTTATGTTAAAGAAGGAGCTGCTTGGAGAACCATCACGATACCTACTGGTGCATATGAAATAACACATTTGGAACACTTGCTTCAAAATGAACTTTTTGGTGCTACAGAAACACGTGAACAGAAGCAGCTAGCGTTAATTCTGAGACCTAATCCGAACACCATTAGATGTGGAATAAAGTGTTTCACAAGTATCAGTTTTGAATCGGATGATTTGATTGGGCGAATGCTGGGATTTTCAAAGAAAGTTCTTCGACCAGTGTCTTCCATGAATCTGATTTACCTGTTGAAATAGTAGATGTTAAACAGATTCGTATAGAAACTAATATTGTGTCTGGTTCCTACTATAATGTAAGACTAGATGCATTCTCGCAACAATTAGAACCGTAGACCGGTTTCGCTCTCATTAGAGCTCTTCAGTACGGCATGCTAATTGTATCAAAAATGCACCAAAAATAACACGGCTATCGTATAGCCAGTCTCAAAACACTAAGTGAGTGGTGAACGTGTCGCCACCTAGTTCGGAACCAAGTACTATGTTGTCACGCCCGCTCCAAATAACACCGAGTATTAAAAATAGAGACGGTATACAACTAACTAACAATTTAAAAAATTGTTAGCCCTGGCCCATTTCTACCCCAATATAGGGACAAAGTGTGTAAGACTAGATGCATTCTCGCAACAATTAGAACCGTAGACCGGTTTCGCTCTCATTAGAGCTCTTCAGTACGGCATACTAATTGTAGCAAAAATGCACCAAAAATAACACGGCTATCGTATAGCCAGTCTCAAAACACTAAGTGAGTGGTGAACGTGTCGCCACCTAGGTCGGAACCAAGTACTATGTTGTCACGCCCGCTCCAAATAACACCGAGTATTAAAAATAGAGACGGTATACAACTAACTAACAATTTAAAAAATTGTTAGCCCTGGCCCATTTCTACCCCAATATAGGGACAAAGTGTGTAAGACTAGATGCATTCTCGCAACAATTAGAACCGTAGACCGGTTTCGCTCTCATTAGAGCTCTTCAGTACGGCATACTAATTGTAGCAAAAATGCACCAAAAATAACACGGCTATCGTATAGCCAGTCTCAAAACACTAAGTGAGTGGTGAACGTGTCGCCACCTAGTTCGGAACCAAGTACTATGTTGTCACGCCCGCTCCAAATAACACCGAGTATTAAAAATAGAGACGGTATACAACTAACTAACAATTTAAAAAATTGTTAGCCCTGGCCCATTTCTACCCCAATATAGGGACAAAGTGTGTAAGACTAGATGCATTCTCGCAACAATTAGAACCGTAGACCGGTTTCGCTCTCATTAGAGCTCTTCAGTACGGCATACTAATTGTAGCAAAAATGCACCAAAAATAACACGGCTATCGTGTAGCCAGTCTCAAAACACTAAGTGAGTGGTGAACGTGTCGCCACCTAGTTCGGAACCAAGTACTATGTTGTCACGCCCGCTCCAAATAACACCGAGTATTAAAAATAGAGACGGTATACAACTAACTAACAATTTAAAAAATTGTTAGCCCTGGCGCATTTCTACCCCAATATAGGGACAAAGTGTGTAAGACTAGATGCATTCTCGCAACAATTAGAACCGTAGACCGGTTTCGCTCTCATTAGAGCTCTTCAGTACGGCATACTAATTGTAGCAAAAATGCACCATTTTTTTCTAATTGTTGCGAGAATGCATCTAGTCTTACACACTTTGTCCCTATATTGGGGTAGAAATGGGCCAGGGCTAACAATTTTTTAAATTGTTAGTTAGTTGTATACCGTCTCTATTTTTAATACTCGGTGTTATTTGGAGCGGGCGTGACAACATAGTACTTGGTTCCGAACTAGGTGGCGACACGTTCACCACTCACTTAGTGTTTTGAGACTGGCTATACGATAGCCGTGTTATTTTTTGTGCATTTTTGCTACAATTAGTATGCCGTACTGAAGAGCTCTAATGAGAGCGAAACCGGTCTACGGTTCTAATTGTTGCGAGAATGCATCTAGTCTTACACACTTTGTCCCTATATTGGGGTAGAAATGGGCCAGGGCTAACAATTTTTTAAATTGTTAGTTAGTTGTATACCGTCTCTATTTTTAATACTCGGTGTTATTTGGAGCGGGCGTGACAACATAGTACTTGGTTCCGAACTAGGTGGCGACACGTTCACCACTCACTTAGTGTTTTGAGACTGGCTATACGATAGCCGTGTTATTTTTGGTGCATTTTTGCTACAATTAGTATGCCGTACTGAAGAGCTCTAATGAGAGCGAAACCGGTCTACGGTTCTAATTGTTGCGAGAATGCATCTAGTCTTACACACTTTGTCCCTATATTGGGGTAGAAATGGGCCAGGGCTAACAATTTTTTAAATTGTTAGTTAGTTGTATACCGTCTCTATTTTTAATACTCGGTGTTATTTGGAGCGGGCGTGACAACATAGTACTTGGTTCCGAACTAGGTGGCGACACGTTCACCACTCACTTAGTCCTACTATAATGGAAAACCTTCACATACGTTATATGAGTTTGCACCGATGGTTGATCCCTGTTATGTAGTCGATATAGAACCTAAGAATCTAATTTATTTACCAGTAAACAAACGAGAGATTTCAAATATAACTATCGACATCGTGGACCAAGATTCAGTTCCTGTAAACTTTCAAGGTGAAGAGATATGTGTTCGCTTAGAGCTTAAAAAGATTGCCTAGAATGCTAGTCTTTAAAGATATAAAAGCAAGTGAATCTACCAAAACAAATTTAATACAGTCAGCTCCTTTGAAGCGTACACTTCGTTCCGATAATATTGAATTCCTTAAAAGTCTTGGTTATCATGTCATCAAAACTAGAAATATTCTAAGACCCCAAGTTTGAAGAGTCCATTGATCGAGAAGAACTTCGGTCTTACTATTCATCAACTAAATCGTTCGGTAACAGCGATGAGGTTGAAATAAGCATCAATCAGTAAGATGCATTCGTATGTCTAGCAGAGTCAGCTCTAATAATAGAAGGTGCTCTGGAACCTCTAGCAGTACAAAATTATTCTGGTGACTGCCACATGTCAAATAACGGAGAAGCAGCTCTGTTTGAATCAATGATCTATGAATTAAATAACAAGGAAGTGGAGCGAATACGAGACCCATACACCACAACAACCATCAAAACTCTGCTTTTATTTAGTAAGAATGTAGCGAAATCTCTTAGCAATACTGGGCTGAATGTATCATCAGATCACATCTCCTTAAACAATAACTAGTTTAACCTGCTCCTAACTCTTTGGTTCTTCTTCAGTTTCTTTCATCACTTTAAAGGAGTTCTCTGTGGTAAAAATACTTTCCGATTTACGAGAGCTCGAAATGATGCCAACAGCTTTTACAGTATTTGTGCAGCAATAAAGATAAAGACGAATAAAATGGTTCCAAACATGATACCTCTAAACAAATAAATAAAAAAGTTGGTTTGCGCATCCGCATATCCGATATTTGAATTCTACTTACTAATACGAGTGCCATGACGCCAAACATGTGTGGTTTAACTTAAAAAATAAAAAAGTTGGTTTGCGCATGCGTCAACCACCATATTTATATACGTCATGATATGTAAAATTAAAATGGTAGACCCTCTTTTTTCAACAAGTACCTTTTAATATTTAAAAATTTTTATGTGTTCGCGCCAACCGTTGCCATCTTGACTGCCATCTTGGATTGCGTCATCTCAGGTTAGAGCTCTACAGGTTCTGGTTTAGATAGTTGGTGTACTTTTTGCATGTGGCGGTTAGTTTACGAATTTTCGCATTCATCGATTACGTCATCTCCACCACCCGGGTTACCTCGGTGGCGTACCCGGTCGGGTCAGGGCGTGGTCGGGTGGTGGAGTTGTTCGCTTGACATCGTGTTAGGTACGACGTCGGGTGGTGGAGGTGGTGGTTCCAGGAGGAACCATCTATACCTACTGAGGGCGACTCTAAAGATTCTGTTTTGAGAAACAACTCTAAGAAATAGCAACAAGTAATAAAACCAATTCTAGAACACCTGATAGACAGGAGACCACGAACTTCTTCACTAAGTTTGGGCTCTGGTATATCATACATGCTAAATACTAAGGAACAGAAAGAATACGTGTTGTGGATGATATAAACGAACTGGTTGACTTTCAATGGCTTCTCAAGCCGCTGGAAATAACGCACATAACAACGAAATTCAATCGATTATTGAAGAACTGAAGGAAGTGGGTGTTATATAACGACATACAAATTTGTGTTTTCAAGCACTTTCAAAATGTCTATCGATAAGTTTGGACGTTCTTCAAAGTCTCCCAGCTTCTTAAACAAAATTGTTCAAAGAGTAATTACCGAGAACTACAAGAGGTGATTTTGGTTTGCCAAATCATAAATTGTGTAACGTTGGTGATGCTACCGATCCTATAGATGGTGTAAATAAAAAATATGTCGATGCATTGATATATGATTATAAGAAGAACAAAGACGAGTTACCACAGAGTCTAATCACCATTACCCTTGATGCTGCACATAAAACAGAGCTGGAAGATTTAAAAAAAGAATTTGAAAATAAATTGAAAATTTTAACGAAGAACAGCTCAAGTTTTAAAAGATTTTGAAAATAAATTGAAAATTTTAACGAAAAACATAACAGATCAATTTTTAAAAGACATTCATGTGTCAAAGAATAACAAGCTAAAGAAGAAGTTGGGTGACATAGATAACAAACTCTTTGTAATGTCAAGTTTAAGAAAAAAATATTAGTGATATTGATACTGAAATTAAAAACAATCCACCTAAAGGGTAAAATGTGCAGCTTAATAAAATACATCATCAATAAATCTACTTTAAATTGAAATATACTACTACTACTAGTACTACTACTACTAATAATAATAATAATAATGATGATAATAATAATAATAATAAAATATACAAGTGTACCTAACGTAAATGAGTGAAATGAGCTACCTGGAGGACGGATTGGATTTCTCTTGTATTGAGCTGCCCTATGAACTGATATCAGGTATCGTTTACGCATCAAAGAAACATTTCAACAACTAATCGCAAAAGAGTAGTCCCCGTTACTCTTTCACGATGTCTTTTTGGCCCCAAGCAAGAGTTCTATATTCGTCTGCTATAAGGTAACGTCAATAAACTGTGATAACGCTACCTTATCCACCATCGGAGTATACACCGGAGTATACACCTCATTCATACGTTAAAAAAATCTACCCTCCTGTACCAAAACACATCCATCCCCATTTATTTTTGTTCCACCCATCTCTCCACCACATTCCTGTAATAATCATGTGCGCTCGAATATCTCTTGGTCACACACGCTTGCACCCTTTGCGCCTATTTAGTTAAAACACCCTCCCCATCAACCATATATGACTTAGCTTCCGTGCCAACCATTTCGTACAAAATTTTACCCCTATATTCATGCTTCATTCGCTCTAATACACTTTCATTCACCGGTATTCCGTGAGCGTTGTCAGCCGAGTAGTTTGATGTATCGTATTTCATGTCGTCGTAAAAGTTGTCTGTCTCTACAAAAAATATTAACGGGTCGTTAGTGTACAGTAAAATCACTTTGTCGCCATATTTAGTCTTCAAGTATCCATAAAGTCATATATGATGGTTTTTGATACATCTAATATCGAAAAACCAACATATATAAATCTATCGCAAGTCACGTGAGTCCTGTTAATCTTAATGGCGGCAAAGTCGTCCGTGAAAATATAAACATTTTAAAAATTCTGTTTGTTAAATATACGCTCCCGGTTTTCGTGCTACGTTGTCCCAGTGCCTCACAAGTGTCACGTCTACCCTCTTGTCCAAATTCTCCATGTACTCCATACCGAATACCGCGTTGATAATTAATTTAAAGAAATCTTTCTCAAATTCATTTTTAGCCTGATTCCTCATTTTAGTGTTCCGATGTAAATTTTCAATCATGGAGATTGCCTAATGTTATAACCCGGTGTATCTTCTTCAGTGTCAGTCCGTTTGCCAAACATTGCTTAAAATTTCTATCGTGAATAATGTATTTTGTTTTATCATTTAAATTTGGAATAAGTTTAGGTAGATTGGTTTTACCGGTTGGGGGTATCAAAGGTTCTGGGAAAAAGAGCAATTCGTGTGTAAATCGTGTAGGTGTTTCGAGTACTCTAAATCAACCTCGAAAACATAGCTAAAATCATCATCTACCAAATTTTCAATCTTTAAATACCGAATTTCATGTTCGGTGAGTCAACGGAAGTTCACAATGGGCATTGGCTCGCCTTGAGCTTACCGTACAAGTTGGTCGCAGCTTTGTATACAATCCATGTTTTCGGCTTTGTTTCGTTATAGTTCGGTACGTGCTCGTTGTTAGATACTTCCCGTCTAACACTACATTGACTGACACGCCCTCGTATACATTTTTTGAAGAAGTGATGCATCTCGATGTCTGTTAGGAGTTCAAGTTCCACCCCAGTAGCTTTTAAGGCAGCATTCCAAGCAAAAGATGGAGCTGTAACGTACTGACAAGGATCGAGATTGTAAACCTTAAAACAAACATCCCGGAATACCTCAAACACATCGGCCAAAAGTAAAACATCTGATTTTAAATAAATATGGGACTAATCCCCCAAATTCTTACACTCAAACGTCTGCCATACTTTACATGTTCCCTCGTAGTCAGCATGCATAATGCGATCCCCTCGTAGACTATCATAGAACCCCTCTTCAGATGGAAGCTTAATCTCTTGTAATTTTTCAATAGAGTCTACAAATGAATATGGAAATACACCCTTGTACCGAATTAAATTAAACTTGTTTACATCTCCGAAATATTTCTTAACCTCCCTACACTATCACCAATTTTTTTGCTAATTTCTCTAAACTTTTCGCAATAAACCTAAATGAATCTAAAAAGCTAAGTTTAATGTATATTTTTTTCTTTTTACCATCCAGTTACTCCTGATCAACCAAAACATGTTTGCTGAACGTGATGTATCGCTCTTTATTTTGAGCAATAACATCTAATTTAGAACCACATTCTGCCAACTCTTTGATGAAGAGGTGAGCATCGTACCCGGAGAGATTATGGAAATATACCGGAATGTACTTTGGTACTTTATAATTTAGATTACATATGGAGTGATCTGGGCCGCGATAATTATTAAATTCGAGTAAATGATCGTGGTATCGGACTTTTTCCTCATTTAAGCCGAAAGGTCTTTCACAAATGTGACATAATTTGTAATTTTGAAATTCGTGCTCTTGTTCATCGGTTGAAGGAGTCATGCGCCAAACTTTACCTAAATGGTTTTGATGAATCTCTCTAACATCGTTTTCTAGTCGTTCTGCAAAAACTTCAGCGGCGTCATGACCACGATAAGTGACAAATTTAGAAAGCGAGTCATCGAAACAGCATTTTATATAGTACGCGAATGAATACGGTATGCGTTTTTTGTGTAAATGACTCGCAACAATTTTGGGATTGTTCAGTTTCCAAAGGGGACAAAAGACTTAAAATCAGCATACACAACTAAAGGAACACGCATTTTCTTTTCAAAATCGACAAATCTAAGTAAATTGTCCGGTGCCTATTTTTGTTCTTGCGTAAATCGGTGCCTAATATTTATTCTTGCGTAAATCGGTGTTGGATAAATTTACTCTAACATGATTACAATCAAATTTTTGATGTTCCACTAATTTAAATTCTATACCAAAAAAGATTAAACAACCATTACATAAAAATTCTCTGGCGTTTAGAAATTTTACTTCTCACAAGACGAGATATATCTTTTATTAAACAATAATGTGTGTTGTTTTTGATTTCATCTGTTAACAATAATAGATTGATATGTCTCGTATTGCGAGAATATGTAAAATATAGGGGTCCACATACATCGTAGTAAAATTTACCATTACCAAAATGTTTCTCTACTCCGTAAACGTTAACTGATATGCCATTCTGTTCTTCGAATTTGGAAATTTGATATAAAGATACAGGAAACTCAATACCTGAAAAATCCAACTCGTTCTCATAAGGACTATAATGATGAATGCGATGAGGAGCGCTTCCATGTTTAAAGGGTGGAGAGCTGCCAGGATCGACCACATAAAACACCGCTCGTCATTATTATGTATGTTCAGCTCAGCCTTCTTGTTGGAGATTGACTTTGGTAGCTCCATGTATGAGCTACCTGCTAGTGGAGAGTACCTTGCGAAATTAATCCCCAACCAAAGCCAGTTTTTCAACGCTCTACCTATAAAGAAATATGTATAAGTACCGGATTACTACTAAACAAATATAAACATTCATAGCTCTTCTCAGCCTGCTGGAGCTGGAAAAAAATAAAAAAGACATATTTCTGCACGTTTTGTACGACTTGGTTGCTGAAAGAAATACGTTGCATTCTATATGCATGGAAAAGATAATAAAATACGTAAAATACAGACATCTTGGAAGCTGAAAACAAAATAAAAAAGACATATTCCTACACCTACAAACGTCTTGGTTGCTGAAATAAATATGTTACAGCATTTATACATAGATAACATAATAAAATAGGTAAATAAAATACAGACGCATTGGAATCAGACAAACAAATTAAAAAAGACATCTTTCTGCACGTACAAAACGTCTTGTTTGCTGAAATAAATACGTTGAAGCCTATATACCTAGAAAACTTATAAATTATAAAAAATTATAAAATGCCTAAATATAACATACCGCTTTCAGTGTGTTGGAACTCTTGGGCTTCGGTTGTCACATCTTCCAGTCTCTCCACTACTTCGGCTGACTGTTCTGGTGTAGCGATCGGTGTTGCTCGGGTGATGAAGCTCTTGATATCTTCCAGTTGTTTGGTAGGTTGTTGGAATAATCCAAACAACTCCAGGCTGATTTTTAATCATCCGAGCTGTTCCATTTTCTCCTCTACAGTACGCAAAACTGCAAGAGTTCCTCCACGTTCGTCACTACACCTCTGGCCAGTATTCTGTATTTGGTCAATCTCGTGTTAAGGGCGTGCTTAACGAGCTGCATCCCATCCTCAGTCTCTATACAAGCTCTGTTTTTGTGCTCTAGACTGCGTAGATGGGCTCCAAATAATGCATGTGAAGCGAAAAACAAATAAGTATTTGGCTGACTATTCAAATTTTCAAATATTTGAAATATTCTTTATACCTTTTCAAACACGGTTAAATAATTTTATGAAAATTCACTAAATCCTATATAAGTTTAAGCTGGGTTAAACAGATTTTTTTTGAAAATTCGCTACCATAATATAGGAAAGATCTTACTACAAAATTCTAGATTAATGGTAAATTGAATAAAAATTTAATGAAAATTCGCTACCATAATGTTAGATTCATAAACAACAAGTATTCCTATTCCTATTCCTACTTTATCTGGCAACACGTAAAACACCTCGAAACAATCCTTTTAGTTGAAGGTCCTGCTCCTTCACTATCAGCCCTCTTTTTAACTCCGCTGCATGACGGCTCATGAGCGAAGTATGGCCCCGTAGGCTTTGTGTATTCCGCTGTAAAAAAAACAGTCTTTAAAATATTTTAAATATAAATGTAGTTTTAATTTCCATCACGTATCACTCTTACTGCTTCGTGATATTATTATGGAAAGTCGCTATTCTAGGTTACATATTTAAAAGCAATAATCATAGGTTTATATTTGAAAAATGCTACATAGTTGATATATATTTAAAATTTTAAATGTATTACCAACGACAAATAATATATATATATATATATATATATATATATATATATATATATATATATATATATATATATATATATATATATATATAAGATGTATAAATAAGGGTTAATAGTAATCTTTGTTAGAGGGTCGGGGTGTACTTGGATGCATGCGTTTGTAGTAGGTAGAAGCGCCCTTCGTGCAAATAAACTGAGGCTTACCATGCATTGCAGAAGGGCTCTTACACTACCCCCACATTGATTTTTGTGCCTATTTAGGCTATCGCGTCGAGAGAAAGACCTCTCACAGGAACCACACTTATACATGCTGATGGGTAACTTCACTGTCGACGTTAAAACCAAGTATGAAGTGGCGTAATTTCATACATATTTATATCTGTAATTGCTATTAATTGCTATCCTCACCCCACCCCCCAATCCCCACCCCGCATCTATCTCCTTTATCGTTAGATATTGCTAATGTTAAACTGCGACACATATCAATGAACTTCGTCTATACTTGATTAGGTTGATTCAGCTTGATAGACATCAGGTGACGCATTTATTACATATTTGAATGTTTTGCGTTTAATTAGATTAATATAAATAAATGCAAAATAAGTAAATAACCTTTGGAGTTTCTTAATATTGGAAATAAAAAGCATTAAACCATTTATGTGATGTTCATTTAAAAATTCCTTAAAGTTACATACTAGTTGGCTTAAAATAACATTATGTTCTATATATTATTTAGCAACTATATGATGTTGTGTGTTAAAAAGTTTGTGTGTTAAAAAAATATATTTAAATAATTCTTCTCGGATCCTGCAGATAAACTCTTGAAAATCTAGATACGATTTTGTTTCATGTTCATTAAAAATATTTAGAATAGCTTCACAAATATTTTATTTAACTTATATCAAAATTATTTGGATATATCTGGTTTTGATATATGAAACTAGTAGTTAGACAAAATATATCCCAATGCTTCACCATTATTTTCTTGTAAGTTTTTGAGCTTAATATGTGGCTGTTTAAAACCGTTTATGTTTGGGAGCACCACATTTGATAATTCTTGAAACGTTGTAAAATTGAACATCAGCATTTTATTTGAATTGGTTTTTCGTAACAATACTACTGGGTTGACACTATATTGTTGACATAGACCTATAGTAACATAAGTCCACTTTCCGTCAAATATAATGTTTTTTCATCTAATAACCTCAAATCTTCTAATGTTGCTGTTTTGTTCTGCTCTAAAGTTAACAAACACTGTGTAAATAGTTCATCTTGTGTAGAAACTGACAAAAAAATCGTCTATTATTTTTGTTGTAGAGTTACTTCTTTAACTACTTGATCACTACTTTGTTTAAGCAAGATATTTTCGAGGACTTTAATTTGTTTACCACTCTGCTGCGGCATAGGCATTATTCTTTTACACGACTCCATACTAATGTTTCAACTGTAATTGTAATTAAATGTGCTGGCCATATATACGTTTCAAAAAGCACGGTGATTTAATTAGCTCTTTAACATGTGTGCCTAAAATACATTAAATTGTATGTTATTTTGCTTATATTTGCCTTTTTTACATGGTTTCTTATGGGATATAAGAACAAATTCGATAAAACAGACGGCCTTTTTATATCATGTAGAGTTTGCTAGCAATTTCTATTCCGAGCGTGTACAGACTTGCAAAAAGCAACGTCAGCTGTTTGTTTACTCCGATATTATATTATAAATCAGGTCGAGAAACATGACACCAAACACCCGAGCATCTAAGCCGAAAACTGAGAAATTTAGGTTTGCGCATGCGCTAGGCGCCATATTTGAATTATACTCTTCGAGACGGTTACCTCTACACCGCTTTATAAGAAAGTTGGTTTGCGCAGCCCCCACCACCGCCTCCGTCGGGGGCAGATAATATTATTGAATTATACTCATCGTGATGATTTCGATGACCCCAAACACTATGCCTCTACACCGCTCAATAAAAAAAGGTGGTTTGCGCATGCGCCAACCGCCAGCTTTACATACGTCATTTAGACAGTTTAGATCATATCTCGATTGGAAATTTAAAATTTTGAATTTTCGGGCTCGACGGCCGTCATCTTAGACGCTATCTTGGATGACGTCATCCCAGGTTAGACCCCTAGTGGTCCTCTATCCAACCGCGCGCATGCGCAGTGACCGGGTGGTGGGCGGTGGTCCCAGAACTCTTCATCTATACCTACTAATAATGTCTGACTAGTGTCGGTGAGAGCCGGTCGGTTTGAGGTCCTTGATGTGGGTTCGATTCACTCGTTTACCGGTATTGCCCTTAAGGTCCATTATGACCGGGGAAAGTTATTTGACTGTGATAAACTTTGGCTAAGCAGATTCCCGACGCATATTGCCAATCCGTCCTTCGGGCGTGACTTTAAATATCTAAACTATATTCCCTCGGGCGCCATCTTTATTCTCTATAAATAGGACGAGGTTAGATACCCGTGCGGACTTCTGCTAATGCCCTCGTAGAACACCACAAGTTACTGTTTCATAACAGCCTTGTCCTGGGGTAGGTAAGTGGTGAAAAACTATAGCCAGAGGTCAAAAAATATTATTTCTCGCAGAGTCCCCGGAAGCTAAGTAGGCTTTAATTAGTTACTCTCGGATATTGGCCGTTTTACTATCTTACGCAGATGGAAGTAGAACTATAATAAACAGGTAAATAGCAATTAAGATATACCTCCGCTAGTTACAATCCGTCACAGGATTTCTCCAGTGAGTAGCTTCACCTCAGCAACTAGGAAATTTGGCCGAACCACCTTTTTTTTTGTAAGCATGGTACAAAACATGGCAAAACATGGTATACAAGAGCGACGGCTCTACTAGGCTACATCTGAAGAGAGGGAGGTGCACGCATTTAATTTATTGTGAAAAAATGTTACGGCCCCAGTAGTTGACGTTTTGCAGTATGTAATGGATTCGTAAAATATTAATAATATTTTTTTAAATGGTCAACGACCTAAGTTAAGATCTAAACTCGAAATCTTTGCACATCAAGCTACTGTTCTATCTGCTGAGCTAAGAACCTATATACCAATAACTGTTTTTATATAGTAAATATTTTTGAATGTCTTTAAACATGATGATAATGAAACTGCGTTATTGTACATTTGTACGTCTTTCCTATTTTAAAATTGCTTAAAAAATAAAATGATTATGAAAAAAGTGTAGACGCAGCAAGTGCGCTATCATTGTTAATCTTCATAAATATCTTATTAATAGCAAGTACGTTTTTTCTTAATAAATGCATCAAATTTGGTTACCAGTATAACCTATATAGTAGAAACAATATACCATCTTCATCAAAATAACTTTATTGTTTGAAAAAATATAAAGAAATAAACTTAAAATGTTCCTGAAAAAACTGGTCTGATTTTCCTGGCCAACGAATCTCTTTAAGCTATTTACCCACCTGTCAAGATATATTATTCACAAAAAACTTATCGATGAAACTTCCAAGAAAAATTTGGATGATTTGCAAACAATTTTTCTCACGAAAATCCGAAAATATTTTTTTATAATTATTATTCATTACCAAAATTTTACAAAAATCTTACAAATATTCTACGGGAACGTGAAAAAATTTCTGGGAAAAGTTACTACATATTTTTTACATAAAATTTTGCTAAAAGAGTATTAAAATGATATATCTAATCTGTAATTAAAATTGAAAATCAAATAATTTGTTTCCAGGAAAATCCATTACAACCTCATTTTCGACGAATTTGGTTAAAAAAATCAAAACTTCGTTGAATAATTTGTCACAAAAATCTGTAACAAATGTTTCTTTAAAGAAAATTCATGATTATTATTTTTAAGAAAATTCGCTATCAAAAGAATATTTTGCACAAGAAAATTCACTAATAAAAAATAAAATAAATTAAAAAATATTTAGAAGCTGATCTAAATGTAGAAGTAGATACTTTTGATAGGGCTTCACAAAGGACATTCTTTTGCCTGGAGATGCTGTAAAAATTAAAACCGGTTGCAGAGAAGGAAAAAACTCTTCTGAAGTCACATAAAAAATCTCTACATCTGTGTTAACCGTGGAACAGTTTTATGAACTAATGGCAACAACAGCTGCTATTAAAGTTGAACTAAAAGTCTTAAAAGTACCTATCTCTTCATTAAGTGCATTTTTCAACAAAAATTTGCTAAAATATTATTCAAAATCATAATCTGATCAGATAACGTTAACGTTGATTCAAAGACGAAAAAAAATTAAAATAAGTTCAGTCATCACTGAGATTTGAGCCCAATGTTCCTTGGCTGATGAGCCAGTAACATTTTTTTAGCAATTCAACAATTTCTTTATTAAAAGCATTTACAGTGGTTCTGTATACATATTAACAAAAATAAAAAATATAAAATATACATACAGTGAACTTAAATTAGCTTACCCTATTTTAGAGTTCCTGTCAGAAAGGTGACTTACTTCAAACATTTAATCTTATGCTATAGGATTATGTTTGTAGAATTTAGTTGGGGTAATTTTGTCCTTAAATATGACACGCCAGTAGGTAAAAACCTATCTTTAGATTGCATCTGCGGTAAAAGCATCATGTTGTATTTCCAACGATTAGTTACAGTTACAGTTACAGATGTCAGTCCTTTAACCCTTAGACTACTGTAACATGGAAAGTAAAGAATAATAAAAGGGAGATGACCCATAATGGTTTACAGTTATTTACTTGTAATACGAGATGTTGTGTTCTAATATTGTTTAATCCTCACCCTCAATCTCCCCGAGTCCATCCTTAGTCGGTAACAGCCACCCCCACCCATGCCCTCCACAGCAACTAGAAGTGCAGAGACGACATTGGTATCCCCGTGAGAGTTGTCATGGAGCGTCACCTGCCATCAGAATTTGTGTGTTATGAAAACTGTTATTTGTAAATATAACTGTCATAACAAATATATTAGACAGATCACCAACCAAGTGTCAATAACCAAGAGAAGGAGCTACAGGACCCTAGACTCGATCACTTCCTCATCCAGCGTCCAATAAGGTCGTGGCAAGACGGGCTGAACCGTGTGTAGCCAGACACGGCATAATAGTTGATTATGCTGTGGTGTCACCAAAGTTAACTTCGTCGTCGTTTAGCGGTCAGGGAGCATCATAGGAAGATCGCCTAACCCGCTACACGTAGTCAAGTAATCAATACCCATGGTTGCCTTCATTGGCACGTGGACAGGTCAGTGAGCCTCGTTGTGGAAGAACCAATCTTTCGACGAGCGATTGACTTAGAGATCCCTTCAACCGCGGCATCAACACATCGCAATCCACCTCCGTCAGCTGGACACACCACCTTGGCCCCCTTGGACTCACCGCCAGGTACCATTGACATCATCCATGTGTTGGTAGTAGATAGTGGGCCACCTCAGAGGACCGATCACAGGCTTCTGATTGGCTGTGACGTCAGACTTGGGTGGAGTGGTGGTAACCTGAGAAATAGCCATGTGAGCATGCGTGAGCAAATGGCGGGTAACCTGGCATCTGTCAGCTGACGTCACATGTTCCTGTCATCTGTCAGCTAACGTCACATGGATGGCGGGAGTCGGCTGTCGGCTCGGCGAGTGCCAGATGGCGGGAGTCAGCTGTCATCTGCCCGCCGACGTCACATGTTCCAAGATGTCCGCAGCCGCAACCGGCCATCTGGTCGCGGGAGTCCGGCCATCTAGTCGCGGACCTCCGCGGCCTGCCTTCTGGTTGGGGGTAACCTGTCAGTTCACATGTTCCAAGAGGGTTTTCCCCTAACCGAATGCATTTCTTAGGTTACGCCTACACACGTGTGTTTGTTAGGTTAGGACGTAGCTAGCCGAATGTTTGTTTGGAGCTCACCCACGTGTTAATTTTAGGTTGAGTCTGACATATAAGCATTCTGCTTCGCGCTATCCGAGAATGAAAATTACACATGTGTTGTTTGTTTGTAAGGTTATGCCGACTGCTGCCCGCTAGCTGAATGTGGGGTTAGGACTTCCGATTCCCCATGCTGAATGTTAAGTCTTGTATAGGTTATGTTTTTGTTGACATCAATTATATGTTGTCTCTGTATGACGTATAGGACTCGGATTCCCGCTAGCCGACAGTGTTCTTAGGTTATTGGTTGCCAGGCAACAGCCCCACAACGTGTTGTATATGTCTGTACACATGATTGTTTGCCATGTGAAAATTTGTGGTTATGTTTCTGTGATGCTAAGGTTAAGTGCTGTATGTTTGACGGTGAGTTTGTTTTAGGGTTGCTATGTTACGCAGTTTTGGCGGGATTTGAATTTTATCGAAAAGGTCTGCGCCTGTGCAGAGTACATACATTTGCTGGGGCTAGTATTATTGTTATTCTGTACTCTGCACAGACACACACACACACACTCATACACACACATAGAGAAGTCTAGCTAGTTGATACTTGAAATGGACAGAGATAGAGACAACGAATTTGTTTTATAGAAAATCTAACAAAGCAGTGGGATAGATTTGAACGTGCTACCTTTGCATAATGGACCAATAGCTAAGGCATTGAGCTATGAAATTAACACTTCAGCATATCAATACAACTATCTTTTGAATGAATATCGGTGACCTGGATAGGGTATATTAGAAATAAATTGGGTGTTTGAACTTAATACAATTATTTATGTATGTATGAGAGCTTCTGGAGCAAATAACGCACTTTCTAATAGGTAAAAAATCCAGTTTTATACATATCTAAACAAATAATGCACCAAACGTATTAAACTGCTAGAGTCAGCAGTGCATAACGGTGACCTAGATAGGATATATTATTACTAAATTAAGACTAAAATTGGCGGTTTGAACTTTATACAATTATATGCGACATAATATATGGGTTATAATTAAAGTCTGATGAATCGTAGTAAAGTCAGCCAATTATTATATATTTATTACGTGACATATACGTGTTTATCTTATACATGCATGTGAAAATATCACAAGTTCACAAATTAGCGGACTCCATGTACAACTGTAACAGTTACATGCTTCTTGAGATGAGTTTGCACGTCTACAACAGAGATGGTAGCAGAAAACAGTTAATTATTTCTGTTGGATGTTAGCTATACATT
Organism: Tillus elongatus; assembly: GCA_964006375.1. Classification (NCBI taxonomy): domain Eukaryota; kingdom Metazoa; phylum Arthropoda; class Insecta; order Coleoptera; family Cleridae; genus Tillus; species Tillus elongatus. The sequence goes on along the minus strand of OZ023265.1, from coordinate 94,144,580 downwards.
AAATTAACAAAATTTACATATCTAATTCAGGAAAACATTTACAAGAAACAGTGTACCAGGAGTGTTCAATAATAACATAAATTTAAAACAAACAAAAAATCAAATATGATGTATAAACGACGGGGTGTTCACTGCAATTAAGAATGTAATTTGAACACAAACATGTAAACGAGGGGCATTCAATAATAATATGGATTTAAAACAAAAAATATATACGAAGGGTTACCCTTTAAGAATGGGACTTTTAAAAAACACACACACATATTACAGGTACAGCCAAACTGAACTGAAATGTCTTTGTTGCTGTTTAACATATGACACAAGCAAACATGATCCATTTCGATGGTGAGGGTGTAACCTTTGAGCTTGTACGCGCTGTTGCTTGAAAGGATAGTTAGAGATATGACAACTGTTGTAAACAAACCAGTCTTGTGTTAGCTTCTAAAAAAGTAAGAAACATAGATTTTAGCTCCTGTGTGTGTGTGTGTGTGTGTGTGTCAAATACGTAAAGACTTGTTGCTATGGCATTAAATTATTAGTGAGTGGACAACAAGAAACAGCCGTTATAATATTTTGCAAAATACGGTGCGTTTCAAGTTGAATCCGCTCAATAGCAGTGACATCAATGATCCTGGACAATGGCTTAAGAACGGCATGCAGGAAATTTACGCCAGAGTGATTCGAATCTTGAACACTGACACCAAAGTGGGCTTTACATTCTCCGGCTTGAACAGAGACTATCATGTGCCGTTGAAAAGTCTGTCACTTTTGACGTTCGAAGGAGTGTGGTCGGAGTTGCACAAGATGTATCAGAGCAGTAAGGGGGCCGTCGAAGGTGACGCATTCACCATTACAGCCACAACAACAACAACAAGACACTGCTCATGCAACCACTTCACAAGGTTCTGGTTTTTTGTCGAAACAACACGTTACGGAAACAAATCAACAAGTGAGTGAAGAGCCAGTTATCACACAACCACCACCAACATATGACAAGCAAGAACTGAATGATGAGGGTCTCCGTTGTTGTTCCATCTGTTCAAAACGATATCCACCAACGGAGAGAAGCTGCTGTGACAAAGGTCAAAACTTGGGAAAATGGATGCCGTACAACGCACACTCCTGGGAAAGTTATGAAAATTTCTTAAAATGGCAATACACATACGACAGGAGAAAGGTTGCGTGTCCGCACTGTAAGAAACAAATGTTGAGAACATCCATATATAGACACAATCAAATATGCCCAAAGAGACCAGACGCTTATCTGGTACCCGTATCCGAGTAAAAAGAATGCCACCCTGTACATACAGTAACATCAGAATACATATGCATACTTTAGCAAAACACAAGAAAAAACAGAGAACTGACAACACGGCTATGACTCATTCCCTGTAGGATGACATCATAACTTCATTCGTATTTAAACTCGCATAGAAGCTGGTTTGTTGCCGTACGTAGAACAAATTGTAGCTATAATCAAATCAACATGGTGAAGAATAATAGAAAACGAAAATCTATCAACACAGAAAATACTGGTGATGCTGTTGGTAAAAAGCTTAAAGTGTTACAAGATATCTTGGTGGCGAATGCAGTTGAAAGTATTACAACAAAAGAAGAACAAAAACGTTGGATAATATCATAGGTGAGCTGTACACAATCAATCGAACAACAACAGACACAAGTGAACAAAATAGTTACGCAGATATTATGAATGCTGTATATCCTGCAAACATACAAACAACCGAATATCAGTCTACACACGACGAGCTATTCAATCAGAAGTTGGTGGAGATCAATCAGAAAAGTATGGAGAAAAAATTAAAAACACAAGACTGCGAACTCATAAGTTAGACAACGTTTTCTCTTGAAAACACTTACTGTTGGCGTGGACCCGTTTTTAAAGTTTTTACCCATGGTGAAGGTTTCTCAGAAAAACTGTAATGTACCTGTGTTTTTCGATATGTGGACATTTTAAGAATTTTTAAACGTGTTACCTACCATAATTTACAATATGGAAAACCAGTCAATGGGCACAGACAAAATTGGCGAATCATATACACTAACTAAATACTTGGTTAAAACGCAAAGGAAATCAGTGTTTTTTAAGTTTAAGCTGTGTGGTAATAAAAATGCCAGTAATGTCAACTTAACACCGGAAGCATTGAAAATAATAGAAGGCATTGGCTGTGTGGTCAGAGACCGGTTGTTAGAATTACGTTTCATCAGTTTCTTCGACATGGACATGTTTATAGCTGACATTAGATCGGAACTGGCAAAATTCAGAGGCCAGGCGGTCATACCTTGTACCTTCTTCATTGCCAAGCCAAAATACTCTGTGAACCTGTGTTTGTTTTGTGAATTTATTGCCAAATATCAACCTGTACTGAAAGATATGCTGAGTTGTAACACATTTTAATACAACAGTGATAATAAAGATATTTGTAAAAATCTCTGTGTGTGTGTTTCATTAACTGCATTTGTTGACACAACCAATCTGTTGACGTGAATACATAGAGGAGGATTTGAAATAAAAACATTACTTTTAACATGTTTCCTTTGTTCATAGCATAATACAAATTATTTTAATGTCTTTGGCGTTGACCCAGGAATTGTGGGTCTTATCAAAACCGAGCCATTTCACATAAGACTTGGTGCCTTTTTTTCTCAACACTCGTTCGATTGCATGTCAGAAGATAAAGTCTTTGGCAGTTCTTGCTCGTAAAACCCTCCGCTGATTGACTTGCCTTGCAGATCTTCTACTAAATACGTCACTGGACTACTAGGTTGCACTGTTGCGACCTTAAACAACTCTGTTGACCAGCGCGGTGTATTCTCAAATATTGTTTTTGCCTTTCTTATACGTACAACATCACCCACTTTAAATTTAGTTTGTGCATACCCTGGGATAGGATTGGAGTAGACCTGCCTACGAATAGCTGCTTCGTTTTTCCTAGTGACATCCTGAGGTTTGACACCTGTCGTGCGACGAATAGTTGCGTTGTATGCAGCTGTGACATCGGACAGAATATGTAGCCACTTGTCAGAACCAGACAAGTAAAATTTTTTATATATCTTCTCTTTCAACGTACGTATGACTCGTTCAACCATTGCTGCCTTCTTCACACTATACGTACTGTAATTATTGATGTCGTATTTGGTCAGTAAGGTCTTAAATTTGGCGTTGTAGAACTCCTTGCCAAGATCAGACTGTATGTGGGAAGGTGCTGTGCTGTTAGCTAAAATATCAGCCATGGCTTTAGTAACCTCTTCGACATTTTTAAATTTAAGCGGACGCGTCCACACATACTTGGAAAAACAATTGATCACTACCAGAATGTTACTTGTAATCGGAGTTTTCACGATGATAGTCTGTAAACTCGGCCAAATAAATATGCCACAAGTCATCCAAACCTCTAATTATGGTGCGCCTACGTTTAAAATTGATTCTAGCCGATTAATACAACTCGTTTATAATTTGTTTCTTGGCATCAGATGGTTCAGCGTTACGTTGTTGTCGTCGGCGACGCTTCATGGCGATGTTGGATTTAAAAGTATCCACTTGTGTAAATTTTTTATATTTTTGTCTATTTCACACAACTTTTTCTTTAGCTTATCTGGCAGATCGATAACTTTTAAAATTTAAGCTGTTGTGGTTTTGGTTAAATTGTTCAATTTCTGTTCAAATACGTTTTTTGGATCTTTCAACGGGCACAGCCTCTAGCACTATGGTTATTAGTTTTTGTTTCACTTCATCTTTATGCTTCAGATACTCAGCTTTATGTTTCTGATAGTCGTCCACCCACGCATCAAGAAATGTTTTAGTTTGTGTCACTCCATCTTTATTCTTCAGATACTCAACTTTATGTTCCTGATAGTGGTCCACCAACGCATCAACGATTGTTTTAGTTTGTGTCGCTTCATCTTTATTCTTCAGATACTCAACTTTATGTTTCTGAAAATCGTCCACCCACGCATCAACTAAGGTTTTAGTTTGTGTCACTTTATCTTTATTCTTCAGATACTCAGCTCTACGTTTCTGATAGTCGTCCACCCAGGCTACAACGAATGTTTTAGTTACGTCATCTGTGGAATCGATAGGGTTCGCGACGTTACACAATATATGGCTTTGCACATCAAAATCACCACTTGCAGTTCTTGGGAAAATCTCGCGTTGAACCACTCGGCTAAGTATAGAGCGGTTGTTGTTGCTGTTGTTGTTGAAGTTTGCAGCAGTACGAACAAACTTGTCGATAGACATGATGAAACTGATGGTTAGTGTGCGCTGGCTCTTTATATGATGTGAGCCTCCTTCAGTTCTTCCAAGATTGATTGTACTTCATTGTTATAAGCATAATTACCTGCATCTTGGAAAGCCATCAGAAGTCGAAGTCTGTCAACCAGTTCGTTCACATCATCCCAGTAGACAGATTCTTTCTGTTTATTAGTATGCAGCATGTATGGCATGCCACGACCTAAAGTTAACGAGGAAGATCGGGTCCTAGCACCTTCTTGTATTTCCAAAATTGGTTTTATTACCTGCTAATATTTGATAGAACTGTTTCTTATAATGTCTTCTTTAGGATCGTTCTCTTTTCTGTGCAGACTAGTAACTTCCATAATGTCTGCATAGTCACGTAAAGCTTGCAAATTTTGCGTGGCAGCGAAAACAGGTTTTCTCGAAAATATGAATTCCAACAGATGATTAGTGCCGTTATATCTTCTATTGCCAACCATAATCTGAAAGCTTTGTCTGTTGTTAGCATCTATGTTGACGATGAGAAGTTTAATAGGTTTGTTGCCGAGCATCCAAGGGTTGGTGGCTTTATCATAAGTAACACCATATATTGAATCGCATGACTGGTCCTATCAACTGGTTTTATCACCATAGTATTTAACAGATGTGGGATATGAACTCAACACTCGTTCGTAAATGGCTTCCGGTGTATTTGCTGCAGCATCTAGTTGTCTATAAGTTTTCGTCGCCCATAATTCAGGTTCAGATGCCTCTGCTTCCAACTCAAACGTTTCATCATCGCTAAGGAATGGAACTTCCTCCTTTGCTGCTGGTGCTGCTGCTGCTGGTGGTTTCACATCAACCTCAGATTTAATCGGCTGCTGCTGCTGAGCTGTTTGAGCAGAGGCAACAGCATTGGCCTCACAGGACTGCTGTGCTTTTCGATATATCACTCAACGGTTTTAACAGAGGCTTATATAAACGCTGTAACGTTTCGCCCGTCTCTCTTTTGTCCAGTTTCAAAGCTAAATATTTGTTTCGAATAATCTTTGATAAATCGGCTATTTTACGTTTGATATTTGGTAGCTGGTGAGGACGACTTTCAGATTTTTTCGCCATGCTCACAGTATGTTGAACACATGAAGACTAACACACACACAGACGTCAGTTTAAATATATCTAAAGTGATCGAAGCCTTTGCGATACCGTCCTTTTGTTAAATCACAATCTTTACCGATCACCATCACATCATGCTTGAACTGCCAACATTCACCATCGTCGTACACATGTTTCAGATATGTTTCGTCCTGTTTGAATAATACCACAACGTTTGGGTTGTCACGCACCAGTTATTATGGTACTTTGCTATATGTCTGACAAAGATAGAAGGAATCAATGTTTTTATGCCTGCCCATGCAAAAATACGATTTTATTTTATCTTGCTTGTCACATGCCACATCGTCAAAGATTGAGTTGCCTAAGGCATCTGCTGGATCTAAGATTTCATCGTTTTCACTATACGGATAGTAACCAACACCTTTTGTACCAACCAGCACCTCCTTTAACATCTTGTATTTCAGTTGATACAGAGACTTTGAATACACATACACGTTTGCAAACTTTAAACCGTTTGCCTCAAATAATAAACTCAGCATGACATTTGTTTTGCTGCATTCACTTGGACCACATATAAAACAGCGCATCGTGTCGGGTAACAGAAGACGTTGTCTGTGTTGTGTAGCTGTTTCCACACGAACAACATTGTCCAAGTTTGTAACTGGTTAGGTTGTTGTTGTGTGTTTTACGATACGGGTCGTTAACTAGACTAACACCAACCTGTTTTTTGTAAGTATAAATACTGGTGACTAATACACCAACGCTTTAGTTTTGTGGGCCGGGTACTAAACTTAAAGAACGTCTTGCCAGAGGTGATCAAGGTATCAATCCTTTAGATCGTGCCTGTCGCGACTCTCAATCAAAACTGTTGAGTGACAGACATCGAGTAGACGAGGTGTTGGAACACCGAGCCAGGGAACGAGTCAAGTCGACGGATGCAAATTTTGGTGAAAAGGTGGCCGCTTGGAGTGTAGCAAAAACAATGAAAGTTAAACGAAAACTTGATATGGGTGTGAACAAATGCATAAAAGCTAGTAATGCTGGTGCTGGTAAGAGAAAAGTTGGTGGAAACGTGCCATTTAAAAACATACTGGGTTTGATGCGAGGCGCTATTGATGTGATTGAGCAAGTACCATCTCTGAAAAATCTGCTACATGTAGCGAGAAAATTCATCAAAAATGCTGGTGATCGCCAGAAAGTTAGGGTACCTCGTGTTATTCCTATACCTAAAAGCGGAGGCTTCCTTCCACTGCTGCCTCTGATATTTGGTGGACTATCTGCTCTTGGAGCTCTGGGTGGCCGTGCCGCAGGCATTGCTAAGGCAGCCAACGATGCCAAAGCAGCCAAACATAAACTGGAAGAGGCAAAACGTCACAATCAAACAATGGAGGCCATTGCTGTGGGTAAGAGAGGCAGTGGTGTGGCTGACGGTTTGTTCATGAAGAAACAACGTAGCAGCTACGGTTTGTATTTACACAAGCCAAAAAACGCGTGATAACTTTACCAGCAAGACCTCCAATAAATGTAGATCTTTTCTGGTAAAATGAAAAGCCCATATTTTAGATGTGTATACATGCGAGATGAGCTACCTCCCAATGGAACACGTAAAACGAATCGTTCATTTGCTGTAAGGAAACGTGACGGCATCGTAGAGTACTTAGTCGACTTATCGACTTAGTCGTACGGAAACTTGGAGACTCTTGTGAAGCTGCAACGTTACCTTAAAGACTATTCCATGATGTGTATCGAACATATAACAGTTTTAATTGTGGTCACTTTTGTTTATAATTTTTGCAATAAAAGACTCAAACAACAGCCTGTGTGTATCAGTTATGTCGCTAACGTTCGAGTTGAAAGACTCTACATCCTCCCTGTAATTGGAAATATTTCCACCGATAGTATTGGACCCACGCTTTGATCATTCGTTGGCACTCTCAAATTTCCACACATACAACACCATACCAAACATAGAGGCCGGTTGTAATAAGTTGCATTTTTTTACACTCGAAGCCAAACCGAAGAAAAACGGTGTGCTACAAGAAATAATAATTCCCAATATGAAATTAGCGATCTGGAACGATGTACCCAAAACGAAATGGCTCGTATCTATCTCAAGTTGAATAAGTTGCCTGCGAGGGCTGGTGTCGCAGATGCAAGTAAACTGTTTAGTTTGAAAGCCAACAACAACACTTGAAGTGTGAGATACAGTGCAAGTACGACATTGATTTGACAAAGGACGCCTAAATAGTTCCTCTCTTGGGTCTTTCCTTACACAGATCTCTCATTAAGGATGAGGTGCACGAATCCGATTTGCCCGTGGAGATTGTTAAAGTGAAAACGATCCTTTTGGAGTGTAAGATAGTGAGCAGGTCTTACCACGATGGCAAACCGACACACACGCTATACAAGTTTGTCCGATGGTTGATCCGGGCTATGCAATCGACATAAACCCTCACAGTAAACTATTTCTGCCCGTCAACACACGCATAATTTCCCGTAACATCATCGATCAGGATGCAGTGCCTGTGAACTTTCAAGGTGAAGAGATCATCGTGATATTGCAACTGAGCAAGACACCGGCGGTATGTTAGTTATAAATAACAGTGACGACGGCGAACAACAGCAGTCAGTATCTTTGTTACCTGCATCACAGACGGTTCTATCCTTGGTGAACGTACAGTTTCTTAAATCATTGGGTTATAATGTTGAGCAAACTACATATCTTCGCAGACCCCGTCCACGACGAGTCCATCCGAGGAGAAGAAGTACATACGTACGCTGTTTGATCATTTGATTACGACACATCTGAGTTTGCCATCAACCAGCAAGATGTGTTTTACGATTGGTCTGGCAGCTCTCCTGAGACAACGGGTACAACAGACGATGTGGCAGTAACAGCGATTGCGGCAGCTAATTTGTTCTCCTCTGTGGCCGTTGAGATGTGTAGTCAGATTATCGAACATGTTAGAAATCCTGGCATCATTACAGCAGTCCGCACCTTATTACAAGCAAACAGCGATGAAGCAAGCGCTCTCATCCCTGCAGGCTGGCATCCGGGCAAAGGGAACACAATGGTGAAAAACGACAAATTTTGCTATTGCTTACCGCTCAGTTACCTGTGCAATATTTTCAAAGATTACCGAAGGGTGCTGTTTAGCCGCTTGCTGGTACGTATCACTCGCGGTCAAAGCGATAAAAATTGCTATGTTCTGAGCGGCGCACAAGGTGTCGAAAAAGTTATAAAGTTTAACATTGAACATATGGCATTGCAAATCAAACACATTCATCCCAGTGATGTGATACAACAGCAGCTGTTGACATCGATCGCCCAAGATAAAAAGATTCTTATACCGTTTAGAAAATGGAAGATGTACAAATGACCAATTGTGAGTCATTCAACCAAGGACTTGTGGTCTCCTCAAACACCGAACGACCTCGCTTTGTTATTGTCATCTTTCAAACAGAACGCCACCACAATCCGAGAAAAGATATCAATCAGTTTGATCATGTGAACGTTCGATATGTAAGATTGCACCTGAATTCAAAACAAATACCTACCGAAGGTATGAATCTGAACTTTGAACAAGGAAATTATCTGGAAGCATATAGAAACATGATTGAATTTCAACGAGCATATCTCGGCAGAGAACCGCAGCCTACGTTGGATTACAAAGCTTTCGCAAACTATCCCATGTTTGTGTTTGATTGTTCAAAGTATACGGATTCCATCAAACCGTCCACTGTCGATATCAAATTGGAGAAGGAAAGTAACCAGAACTTCCCAGATCACGCCAAATGTTTCTGCATAATTATACATGATTGCATCATCGAATACTCTCCACTCTCTAACTTTGTATTATGGTGATTGGAGAGTGTGAAGATGAAGTTCGTCTTCGTCACTCAAGGTTTCTGTCTGCCTGAGTTCAAACCCAAAGAATTGGCAATATATAATGTGTATCAAACGGTACATCATGTCTTTAAACCGCCACAACCAATGCGTTTTCTGCCTGTTGATGTAATCAAACAAGTCAAGTTTCTGCAGACCCGTCACCATTGTATCGACTATAATTATGGTACTGTTTATTTGGAAGAGCTGCCAAATATCCTGGTGAGACATATTGTCGAACAACAAGTGGACCAAATCTATGTGAAAGGCGAGAATAAACAGAGATTTCTGTCATAGATGCTCCTCACTTGTGGCCACAGTGTGGACGTGATCAATTTGGAAACAAACGTGGATTGTCCGAAGTTGGTGCCAGACATTCCTCTTTGTATGCATCACTCACCAGGATACACAGCTGTATATGTAGCATAAATAATTGCATGTTGCTATTTCGTTATATTGTAAGCTCATTGCCTTAATAAAGTTGTAAATTATATATGGTTTTTGCTTGTACCATCACAATCCTTAAAACTAGTAAATAAAACACATGTGTTCATTTTATATATTTGTATCAGCAAACACGTTTGCGATACATGTGCAGAGAAGTGCTATAATTAAAAACAAAAGTACAACAACATGAATATGGTAAGACATGTGAGAAAGCCAGTGGCTATAAACACAAAAATATACTTTGAGGTTTACAGCTGGGCGTCAGTCAACACAAGAGTGCCCCAATCATATGTCTGACCACGGCTGCCATTATCAAACAGAAACATAACTTTGTAACGCACCACATCAGATGACATGCTTTTGGATGACATGTTGTACGTTACCAACGGTACGAGGTCAGCGTTGTGTAGATATGTTGTTGTAAGAGCTGACCATAGCATGCAGTCATCGGTGTCGAAACAAATTCGTACTTCTGTTACATTGGGTACTTTATGAATATACAACACATTCTGACACAGTGCTGTTAAGATGATGAAACCTGCTTTAAAATGAACCATCGCGAATGTTATGGATGTCTGTGAATACTTGCTCTTGAGCGTAGTGCAAACACTCCAACATGTAATATTTAAATGCTGGTGTTACGGTGTCGAGTAAAGTTTTTATAGTTTGGATGGTCTGCGATACATTGATGTCCCACTTACCCAGATCGTTTAATATTACCACTGTGTTTTCCATAAAACACGTGTAAGTCCATGCAAAGTGTGATTCTTTCAGATAGTCCAGTCTTGCTTTGACCAACACCTCGAGTCCAAGCAGCTATTCCACACTCTTCGTTCAAAAATAGATGCATAGATGTGAAACCGTTATCGGTGCACAGTGCTTTTTCACTTAGTACGTTTGAATAGGTTATGCGACAGTAATTGAGATGACGCACTATAAATATGTTAGTTGGTTCGTCTTTACCTTTAAGATATTTCCTACATAACTCACGTATGTTGTCTAGGAAATCGTAAAAATCCCACTCTTTCAAAGCCAAATATTGGTTTTCTTCATCCAGCGACAATGGATTGACAAATTTCACAACATTTGTAAAGTCGTTTCATGCACTAATGCCGGTAATCAATTTCAAGGATCGTCTAACAGTAAAAGTGGTTTCCATCAACAGCATATCGTCAGCTTGATACTTGTTAAATAATACTCTTATGTTTTGGTGTTCTGTGAATTCGGGACCGTCGTTTTCATCAGCCACATAGTCCTCGCTGTCGTTGTTGTCACTCTCCGACATCTTCATGTTAATACAATTACAAAGAGATATGTTTACACAAACTCGTTGAGGTTTCGACTGACACTTGATGGGAATGTTAAGTAGGTTTTGTTGTTCTCCCACCACAGCCTTCGCTTGTATGGTTCTGCTTGGTTTACTGGTAAATTTTAAAAATCTATTGTCAGCACTACATACCGTATCATATTTCGTGCTATACGCCCTAATCGTCCAGACGTTTCTGCCAGACTTTAGCAAACTTTTCTACAGTGACACAACCTTTGTGCTTATATCTATCCCAATCGGCATTGGTTGGCAAACTAGCGAAATATTCTACAGAAATTGTATATAAGATGTACCCCGCATCTGTTCTGTGGCTTCCAAACTCGAATTCTTTATTAAATCCTCTCATCGTCTCGAGTGTTTCATCTTTAAGTTCTGCCTCAGTTGGTGGTTCAATTTGTATGTTCCTTGTTGCAGGTGTGCCCTCATCATAATAACTTTTGTATTGGTTTTTTTTGCTTTGTCGGGTAAATATTTGAAAAATGGTTTACTTGCATCGACTCCCGGCTTGCATTGAATGAGGGCCAATGCAAAAAATTGTGTAGAACAACCGTTAACTAAATATACGTCACACAACTCAACTATATGTCTACTTTCATATTCTTCGGCTTCAGACTTACGACCGTCTCGATAAGCTTCTTTTTGTATCATTAACACTAACAGTCTGACTTTTGCGTCGTCTTTCTCGCTATATATTTTCATTTTATCTGCATACCACATCTTCTCGTGTAAACTAAATCTCTGCGGTGTAATCGTAATAACGTATGTATTGATTTTTTGCTTCTCCCGGTAGATATCTGAAAAATGGTTTGCTTAACGGAGCTCCCGGATGGTATCGAATAAAGTGCTAAAGCAAAAAATTGTGTAGAGCAGAACCCACTTAAATATATGTCACACAACTCGACTATATGTCCACTTTCATAATTTTCCCCTTCCGAATCACGTTCGTCTATATACGCTTCTTTCTGTATCTGTAACACTGGCTCTTTTAATGTAAATTCAGAGTCTTCTTCGATCAATCTATTTTTATGTCCATACCACAAGAAACTGTTAAACGTCATGGTTCAACAACTAACTTGTCCGCTCATTTATACCTACGAGCTAGCATATATATATATATATATATATATATATATATATATATATATATATATATATATATATATATATATATATATATATATATATATATATATATATATATATATATATATATATATATATATATATATATATATATATATATATATATATATATATATATATATGTGTGTGTGTGTGTGTGTGTGTGTGTGTGTGTTTAGAAATACGTTGTTTCTTATGTAAAACAGTGTCAAAAGCTGTATATTTGGCTAAAATACATGAAATATTATGTAAAATATTCTCGATGTTAGAAGGGGCCTTTTCAACAAGCTCAAACAGAAACGAGTTGCGCAATGAAACGTGTTACCTTTCACTTGTCACGGTCTAACAAGTTTGAAAGTAGGTCACCGGTAAGAAATAACAACTGTAGACAAGCTCAAACATGAACGACGTCACTCGCAACCGATAACGTTCACTTGTCACGGTTTAACTTTGAAAATGGGTCACCGGTACGAAATGAGATCAAGCAGGCGCCCACTTGTCGCGGTTTAACTCTGAAAGTAGGTCACCGGTAAGAAACGAGGTCACGCAGGCGTCCACTTGTCGCGATTTAACTCTGATAGTAGGTCTCCGATAGGAAATAAAAACTGTAGCCAGGCTCAAACAAAAATCTAGGTGTCTCGCAACCTGATACGGTTTCACTCTTACAAGTAGGTCATGCAGGTAGGGAATGACAATACACACAGTCGGTAAATATTTTTTATTTTCATACATTAATATGTGTTAATCTATGTCAGCTGTTTGGTTTGTTAAACAAACCCAGATAATATTTTTGAATAAGTTACACTATATAATCATCATCGTAGTCTTCAACATTTGCTGGTCGTCGTTGTACTTTGTATAGCTTATAATCTTCTGCAATAGCAGGCTGAGTTGTTAGTAGGTATTGGGCCACTTTGGACAGACAGTGACGTCACATGTGGTTAAGTATGGGATCTGCGTTACCGACATGACAGTTGACAGTTGACAGCTGCCAGTTACCGACATGACAGTTGACAGTTGACAGCTGCCAGTTACCGACCCAACAGTATATAGATAGGGCCCCGCCCACAAGGACTCCGTCCCTTCCAAGATGGCGGACCCAAGATGGCTTCCAATGTAACCTGCATTCTAAGGTCATTGACCTGTCTTTGGCCAGACAGTGACGTCACACGACTTGGGCCAGACAGTCACATAAGTGTCTAACCTATTACTTCAAATTATTATATTTTGAAAAAAACCATTTGGTGCAGGTGAGTTTCGAACCCGGGGCATTCAGATGGGAGGCAACGATGCTACCCATTGAGCTAAGCAGACGCTTGTTAATTTATTGTTTTAGGCTGGTATATATATATACGACTTTTAATTACAAACAAACCATACATGTAACATAATTAAAGTTTTTGTTATTATTAGACAAATGGATGATTTACAAAATAATGTTTAATATTAGAGGCGGAACCAAAACGGAGGAACCAAAATGGCGGAATAAAAAAATGGCGGAATGAAAGATGGAAGCCTGTGATACCTTAAGCTGACATCCCTGACATTATAAAAATGGCGGCTTTCGTTCTTAAAGATGGTGCCTTTCGCTGATAAAGAATGGCGGCTTTCGTTCTTAAAGATGGTGCCTTTTGTTGATAAAGATGGTTGAAGACTTATTTAAAGTTACGTCACCCCAACCTTTAGAGCCGACAAATGAGAGTGAGGTTGATAAGCGAGAATAATGGTATTGGCCGAAGACTCCATGATTGAAAGTTACGCCCCCCATTAAAACAAACCATTCATAAAGCTTTTGTTATTAGACATAACCAAATATCGGAGAGACAATAGAGGTCGCTGGCAAAACAAAAGAAGCTCAGAAACAAAATGGACAACAGGTTCAACTCTTAAGCTTAGAATACCCGAAGCTCCTCTGGTGCACTGGCAAGTCTCTTTATTGTGCAACTCGTTCACTGATGCGTAAACTAATACGTTTTTAACTCCTTTTGATGCTAAACATGATATTTCATCTCTTACAGAAGCACACATTTTTCCTCTACCATGCAGCCAAGAATCACAGTACACTCGCCTAGAATAGTGCGAATGCGGCGTTCCACGAAGACCATCGCCATCTCTTTGAAGGGGTTTCTGCCCATCTGCACAAGCAATATACCTTAATACTCCAACAGCATGATCTAGACAGATTATTTTCTTGAAAGTTGTTTTAGGATGCAAACGTCGCCCTACACGTTGAAGCTTCTTTTTAAATCCCTGAACCGTAGACCCATTTGTAAAATGTATCAAAGCGTGCATATGTTCATGCGCCACACTTCCATCATCTGCTTCTAGATGACATCGACAAATTGAATACCACTTAATATTTGGTACACAAACTAACAAATTAAAATCTTCTTCATTTAACAGAAGATGAAACCACTGCGTAACACACTCTTCGTAATCTTTGGCCATCTCTTGTGGTGAAATCGCCTTAATGTCATTAACATTTAGTAAACTCAGATAATCAGCTTTTGATATGGAAGCCATCTTGTAAGAACGATGTGAACAGAATGAATGTCCAGAGAATACTAGCCGTGTACACCTAGACTATTCCATTATATGGTGCATCTTTAATGATCGCATACTGTCGTCAAACATCGGTGCTGTTCGGATCAGACAAACGACCAGTCAACCAACCAAGACAGACAGCTGTCTAGCAGGACAGACAGCTGTCTAACACAGCTGTCTAACACAGCTGTCTACCACAGCTGTCTAACACAGCTGTCTAAGACAGCTGTCTAACACAGCCGTCTAACACAGCTGTCTAACACAGCTGTCTAACACAGCTGTCTAACACAGCTGTCTATTGACAGCTGTTAGACAGCTGTCTGTCCTGCTAGACAGCTGTCTGTCTTGGTTGGTTGACTGGTCGTTTGTCTGATCCGAACAGCACCGATGTTTGACGACAGTATGCGATCATTAAAGATGCACCATATAATGGAATAGTCTAGGTGTACACGGCTAGTATTCTCTGGACATTCATTCTGTTCACATCGTTCTTACAAGATGGCTTCCATATCAAAAGCTGATTATCTGAGTTTACTAAATGTTAATGACATTAAGGCGATTTCACCACAAGAGATGGCCAAAGATTACGAAGAGTGTGTTACGCAGTGGTTTCATCTTCTGTTAAATGAAGAAGATTTTAATTTGTTAGTTTGTGTACCAAATATTAAGTGGTATTCAATTTGTCGATGTCATCTAGAAGCAGATGATGGAAGTGTGGCGCATGAACATATGCACGCTTTGATACATTTTACAAATGGGTCTACGGTTCAGGGATTTAAAAAGAAGCTTCAACGTGTAGGGCGACGTTTGCATCCTAAAACAACTTTCAAGAAAATAATCTGTCTAGATCATGCTGTTGGAGTATTAAGGTATATTGCTTGTGCAGATGGGCAGAAACCCCTTCAAAGAGATGGCGATGGTCTTCGTGGAACGCCGCATTCGCACTATTCTAGGCGAGTGTACTGTGATTCTTGGCTGCATGGTAGAGGAAAAATGTGTGCTTCTGTAAGAGATGAAATATCATGTTTAGCATCAAAAGGAGTTAAAAACGTATTAGTTTACGCATCAGTGAACGAGTTGCACAATAAAGAGACTTGCCAGTGCACCAGAGGAGCTTCGGGTATTCGTAGAAGACAGGAAGCTAATGAAAAGAGAAGAGTGTTTTACCAAACAGAAAAGGGAATTGCAATCAGAAAGGCGTACAGAGAAAAACAAGTTCAAAAGAAACAGCTGATCAAACAGTTAATGGAGCTGGGTCTAAATAAAAAAGCAGAATTGCAAAGGGAGACAATTTTGAAATTAGTTAGCTTGCTGTAGTGTACACTTGAGTAAATATATTATATTTTTATATTTTACCACTGTTTTTATTATTAATAACACCTTGTCCATACCTGACTCCCCGCAAAATAATTCAATCTATTTGCATTTAAACACCGTTATAATTATGTCCAGGGTTGACTTAAATGTCCAGAGGTAGACTTGACTGTCCATAGTAGACTACAAAATTTACATGTATTTAAATGGAGTGTCCAGGATCCTATGTACCAATCAATACCGATACCCTTAATATTTCAACCGAAGGTGTCCACTTAGAGTCACATCTAGGGGGCCGGAATTCCGGCCCCCTAGATGTGCTGGAAGCAACATCTCAACTAACACCTACAACCGCTACATACTTGGTGGACTTTGGTGGAAGGCAAGCTGAAAACAGCTTGATATCTGGTACATATGTCTGTAAAGATTTAATATTAAATTTGGCTTGTTGGATATCCAATCATTTCTATGAAAAGTGCAACCAACCAACTAACCAACCACCCAACCAACCAACCAACGTTGAGGAGCGTAGAGATAGCAAGCTATCTACAAGCGGACCCCTCTGAACCTATGTTTGATATTAAATTCGGTTTGCTACATAACCATTCATTTTTATGAAAAACTCAACAATTTTTATTTCTGCGTAAGCGAATTTAATCAGAAATATAGAACCAATCTTCAAGGAACCGAAGTAAAATGATAAGAACATTAAGAACAAATATTCCGATACCGAAGTGATCCTAAACACACCATATGATGCAAATTCTGTAAATCTCTTTAACAGAAGAAAAACAGAAGTGAAACACCATAAGACAAATAGAACCGACGTACATAACATATGTGTCTGAGGAGAAACGTATTCAGAACCTTATTGAGTTTACTAAGTTTTAAATATACGAACATAACAGTCTATGTAGCAACCAATACCGATACCCTTAATATTTCAACCAAAGGAGCCCACTTAGACTCATCTCCAGGGGCTCGGAATACCGATGCCCTAAAAACGGACGCAACATCTCAAGTAACACCTAGAACTGCTACATACTTGGTAAAAATGGGTGGAGCTCAGACTGTAAACGACTTGATAGGTGGTACATATGTTTGCAAAGATTTCATTCTAAATTTAGCCTGTTGGATATCCAATCTTTTCTATGAAAAGTGCAACCAACCAACTAACCAACCACCCAACCAACCAACCAACGTTGAGGGGCGTAGAGATAGCAAGCTATCTACAAGTGGACCCCTCTGAACCTATGATGTTAATAATGGATTAAGAGATTGAATTGGTACGTGTTTATATTGAAGGCTTGCAAGCTACGTACAAGTGTCTGAATATATGATGGTAATGATGGGTTAAGATATTTAATTGACATGTATTAAAGGCTTAGCGGTTTTCACTTGAGTCATCGTCATTCGAAAACTATTAGAACGAAAACCAGGTCCTTTACTCTGGTATATCTTACTCAGTAGGAACCAAATGTCTTCGAAAACAACATTATTTGCTTTTCTGAAAGGCAAGTGAGCAGCCCCCTTGTCGAACCCCTCCGAGCTAAAGGTAAACCCCACTCTGTCTTCGGGATCGACATCATGGACTATATGACTCACAATATCTTTAATACGATCTTTGACCCACTTCTCTGGATCGTTGACATCGTCAGGTATATCTTGTAGTCAAAAGCATACGCTTCGTCTATCAAGTTTAAACTTCTTATTGGAGGTCACTGTATCTTCAAGTATTTGGAATGCCATTGTTTCGTGCTACACAACTGACTGTGTTGGTTAAAGGACCGAAGTTTAGCCTCGTGTTTATTAAAGACTAAAGTTTAGCAGGTACTAATTGTTTTCACATTCACTGTTGGCTACCGACTGAACCTTAGCTCCTCGTCTTAATATTCGACAAACAACACAGACAACACAACTTATTGTTTTCACCTTCACTGTTGGTTAACGACTGAACCTTAGTGGACGCTTCTGAGTCAAACAAGAAGAAAACAATTTAAAACACATCTACGATGACCATGAGGCAGCCGACATGGACTTTGAACAATTTTTAAAAATAGATGCGGCCAGGTTAGTTGATCAACCATCCAGGTCAGTCTTCACCTTTACTGTTGGCTACCGACTGAACCTTAGCGGAAGCTCCTCGTCTTAATATTCGACAAACAACACAGACAACACAACTTATTGTTTTCACCTTCACTGTTGGCTACCGACTGAACCTTAGCGGACGCTCCTCGTCTTAATATTCGACAAACAACACAGACAACACAACTTATTGTTTTCACCTTCACCGTTGGTTAACGACTGAACCTTAGTGGACGCTTCACGTCTTAATATTCAACAGACAACAACGACAGCTGTCATACAGCCGTCTGACATGACAGACAGCTGTCATACAGCTGTCATACAGCTGTCTAACACAGCTGTCTAACACAGCTGTCTAACACAGCTGTCTAACACAGCTGTCTAACACAGCTGTCTAACACAGCTGTCTAACACAGCTGTCTAACACAGCTGTTTAACACAGCTGTCTAACACAGCTGTCTAATAGGGCAGACATATGTCTAACACATGTCTAGCAGATGTGTAACAGTCACTCTTTTGCGGAACATAAGCTGAATGTTTTTAAGTCAAACAAGAAGAAAACAATTTAAAACACATCTACGATGACCATGAGGCAGCCTACATGGACTTTGAACAATTTTTAAAAATAGATGCGGCCAGGTTAGTTGATTAACCATCCAGGTCAGTCACAGCTGACGCTATAAATAAAAACGATGCTGGAAGCGAGTGACGTCACAAGAAACGGTGGTGCATGTGCCCAGGTTAGACCTCTAAGCTTTCCAGGTTAATACCGGGTTAGCTCCATGACAAGGTGGTGGACCAGTCGGGTCAGCTAAGAGTCGGGGTGGTGGAATGGTCGGGTCAGCTAGGCGACCGGGTCGTCTAGCTGACCCGACCATTCCACCACCCCGACTCTTAGCTGACCCGACTGGTCCACCAAGGTTCAGAGGGGTCCGCTTGTAGATAGCTTGCTATCTCTACGCTCCTCAACGTTGGTTGGTTGGTTGGGTGGTTGGTTAGTTGGTTGGTTGCACTTTTCATAGAAATGATTGGATATCCAACAAGCCAAATTTAATATTAAATCTTTACAGACATATGTACCAGATATCAAGCTGTTTTCAGCTTGCCTTCCACCAAAGTCCACCAAGTATGTAGCGGTTGTAGGTGTTAGTTGAGATGTTGCTTCCAGCACATCTAGGGGGCCGGAATTCCGGCCCCCTAGATGTGACTCTAAGTGGACACCTTCGGTTGAAATATTAAGGGTATCGGTATTGATTGGTACATAGACTGTTTCTTTAGCTGACCGTTGTAATAGATAATCAACTCTTTTAGTTTTCTTATTTTCCAGCCAATGTCTGAATCTTTTCTCACCATTTTTACACAGCTTGGTCGCATTAAAATAACCAGTGTTCTTATCGATAATTAGGTGAAAGTCTCCAAATAAACCATACCATACCATACCATCTATACCTACTACACAAGAGAGTGTGTGTTGGTTTTAGGTGTAAGTATGTAGCGGTTGTAGGTGTTAGTTGAGATGTTGCTTCCAGCACATCTAGGGGGCCGGAATTCCGGCCCCCTAGATGTGACTCTAAGTGGACACCTTCGGTTGAAATATTAAGGGTATCGGTATTGATTGGTACATAGACTGTTTCTTTAGCTGACCGTTGTAATAGATAATCAACTCTTTTAGTTTTCTTATTTTCCAGCCAATGTCTGAATCTTTTCTCACCATTTTTACACAGCTTAGTCGCATTAAAATAACCAGTGTTCTTATCGATAATTAGGTGAAAGTCTCCAAATAAACCATACCATACCATACCATCTATACCTACTACACAAGAGAGTGTGTGTTGGTTTTAGGTGTTAACACAGCTTGTTCTGACTTACTTAAATATTATATTTCTTCTGTTCAACAAGACGATTATTTTGATGTGTCACACATGTATGTAGCTCTAAGAATAGCTATACCGAAAGTGTCTACCCGGAAGTAACATTTTTTATTGAATATGTTTATAGAGTTTGCTTTGCTGAACAGCGTGCATGTGTTGGTTCCAGCGTACATCTCACGGATCTTCCGCGATAAGGGTTTAAAGTTTTTTATCTCATTTTCTTGTAGAGCTTGTTACGAAACGATATATTTTTAAAGTCAGTTCATTTCTATCACTTTCCATTGAAAAGATATAACGATTTAAAGTTTAGACCGGAAGTGGTCATTTTATTGTATATTCCAATTTGATTTGGCCTCCTTAACACCGTGCATGTATTGGTTCTCTCGTACATCTCACGGATCTTCCGCGATAAGGGTTTAAAGTTTTTTATCTCATTTTCTTGTAGAGCTTGTTACGAAACATACATTTTTGAAGTCGGTTCCTTTCTATCACTTTTCATTGAAAAGATATAACGATTTAAAGTTTAGACCGGAAGTGGCCATTTTATTGTATATTCCAATTTGATTTGGCCTCCTTAACACCGTGCATGTGTTGGTTCCAGCGTACATCTCACGGATCTTCCGCGATAAGGGTTTAAAGTTTTTTATCTCATTTTCTTGTAGACCTTGTTACGAAACGATACATTTTTAAAGTCAGTTCATTTCTATCACTTGTCGTTGAAAAGATATAACGATTTAAAGTTTAGACCGGAAGTGGCCATTTTATTGTATATTCCACTTTGATTTGGCCTCCTTAACACCGTGCATGTGTTGGTTCTCTCGTACATCTCACGGATCTTCCGCGATAAGGGTTTAAAGTTTTTTATCTCATTTTCTTGTAGACCTTGTTACGAAACGATATATTTTTAAAGTCAGTTCATTTCTATCACTTGTCGTTGAAAAGATACAAGGATTTAAAGTTTAGACCGGAAGTGGCCATTTTATTGTATATTCCAATTTGATTTGGCCTCCTTAACACCGTGCATGTGTTGGTTCTATCGTACATCTCACGGATCTTCCGCGATAAGGGTTTAAAGTTTTTTTATCTCAGTTTCTTGTAGACCTTGTTACGAAACATACATTTTTAAAGTCAGTTCATTTCTATCACTTGTCGTTGAAAAGATACAAGGATTTAAAGTTTAGACCGGAAGTGGCCATTTTATTGTATATTCCAATTTGATTTGGCCTCCTTAACACCGTGCATGTATTGGTTCCTGCGTACGTCTCACGGATCTTCCGCGATAAGGGTTTTAAGTTTTTTATCTCATTTTAGTCGCCATTTTTTAATTCTGCTTACTTAGACGAGTAACATGACACTAAACACGTGGTAGAAAGGAATTGAACCTGTAACCAACCATTGTTTCTAAGCTTAAGAGTTGAACCTGTTGTCCATTTTGTTTCTGAGCTTCTTTTGTTTTGCCAGCGACCTCTATTGTCTCTCCGATATTTGGTTATGTCTAATAACAAAAGCTTTATGAATGGTTTGTTTTAATGGGGGGCGTAACTTTCAATCATGGAGTCTTCGGCCAATACCATTATTCTCGCTTATCAACCTCACTCTCATTTGTCGGCTCTAAAGGTTGGGGTGACGTAACTTTAAATAAGTCTTCAACCATCTTTATCAACAAAAGGCACCATCTTTAAGAACGAAAGCCGCCATTCTTTATCAGCGAAAGGCACCATCTTTAAGAACGAAAGCCGCCATTTTTATAATGTCAGGGATGTCAGCTTAAGGTATCACAGGTTAGACCGCCATCTTTCATTCCGCCATTTTTTTATTCCGCCATTTTGGTTCCTCCGTTTTGGTTCCGCCTCTAATATTAAACATTATTTTGTAAATCATCCATTTGTCTAATAATAACAAAAACTTTAATTATGTTACATGTATGGTTTGTTTGTAATTAAAAGTCGTATATATATATATACCAGCCTAAAACAATAAATTAACAAGCGTCTGCTTAGCTCAATGGGTAGCATCGTTGCCTCCCATCTGAATGCCCCGGGTTCGAAACTCACCTGCACCAAATGGTTTTTTTCAAAATATAATAATTTGAAGTAATAGGTTAGACACTTATGTGACTGTCTGGCCCAAGTCGTGTGACGTCACTGTCTGGCCAAAGACAGGTCAATGACCTTAGAATGCAGGTTACATTGGAAGCCATCTTGGGTCCGCCATCTTGGAAGGGACGGAGTCCTTGTGGGCGGGGCCCCCTATCTATATACTGTTGGGTCGGTAACTGGCAGCTGTCAACTGTCAACTGTCATGTCGGTAACTGGCAGCTGTCAACTGTCAACTGTCATGTCGGTAACGCAGATCCCATACTTAACCACATGTGACGTCACTGTCTGTCCAAAGTGGCCCAATACCTACTGTTGTTCATATAGACTGCGGGTACGGCACTGAATACCAAATATAGATAAATCTCTATGGCCTATTGTAACCATCTGATCTCATGAAATTGGTAATATTTATTTTTTCTAAACAGGTACAAATGGCCGTTTGTGTAGCGAAACGCTCCATCAATCTTGGCTGGGAATTCGGGAGCAAAGGTGTTTATATAACCCTCTCTCGTCTATAGTATATGCATCCATTCTCACCGATGATTTCAGACATGTTATCCGAATGAAATATAATGGTTTTTTATGTGTTTACCATTGCACCTATCCGGTCAAGCTGCAACGTCTTTAGATATGTGAGATTACTGAATATGCCAACGTGTTTGGCCTGTATGCTGGGAAACGCAACAAGGCTGAATGTTCCGTCGTTGGTAAACATGACCACTTCTCCACTAGGTCGCTGATATATATATATATATATATATATATATATATATATATATATATATATATATATATATATTTAACTTCTTTAAAAATTTTCAAATGTGGTAGCAAAGTTGTCACAAGTTATGCCTCTTGATAGGGACCTTTCATATTGTCCAATGGGACGACCCACACCCATTTCTTATAAAACAGATACATGTTGTGGTTAATAATAACCAGCGGTCTGATCTTGTCTATATAATTACACAGGTCCATACTTGATTTGGTTGTTTTAGGTTTTGCTGTGGCCATCTTTGGTTTCATCATCAATCTTGTGGTAGTCTTTGAAGTCAGTGGTGTAGTTTCAGCTGTCTTTGGTGTAGTCTGTTGTTCTAGTTGTTTTAGTTGTTGTAGAGCGTTCCCCATACAACTCTGGAGTTCGTTGAATATCTTCAGCAGATATGCCGGATCCAGCATACGGATACATAAGAGAGTTTGGGTCGAAGGAGTGTTTGAGTCCTAAACTGTATCCCAGGTCGTGTAGAATAACTAAATAGTATGCTGAGTCATCCGATGGATGCGCTGGAAGGTTAACGTGACATTATTGCTTATATGGATCTCAACGGGTGTGTTGTTATCATTTGGAAAATAAGAGCGCCCTAAAACATCACCACCAATTGGATATCTACACGGTTGCCCACTTATCAAGTAATGGTATTGGTTGTCATAAAAACTTATCGCTATGTTGGCATCCGCATAGCTGTTTATTCTCACAAAATTCAAATCAATATGCTGCTCCCACTGTTTGAATGCTTGTTGTGTTAGCACGATTACCGTCGGAATGATGTATGTACTATTTCAATGTTTTCTTTTTCCATTTAGGCTGTGCTGTTAATAATACACCCTGGGAAAAGTCTTCTTCACCACATCGTTTCCGCTTCATGAGGTTAATGTCTGCACTAGTCAGATTGTAATTTTCGGGTAGCTTGAAAAACGTTTGGAACGTGTTTAAGGCATCCGTGAAGGCTCGTGTATTCTGTAACATCGTTGGCCGGCCATTGTTAACGGTATCGTTGCTTAAATAACTATATTTGATGAGATAATCGATGGCCACTTGTGTGTCTGTTTCACTTACATCCTCTCCACAGGAGGTACTTAGACAAAGAACACACATACTCAAAAGTAACTTGAACATGACTGTTCGCTACGTTTACCAGTGTTACACTGAGCAGCTCTCACTCTAACCGTTCTTATATAGCTGTCTGTCTGTTTGTTTCGCCCACACACACACATACACACACACACACACCAGGACAGGCCGTACCGCTCTTGTAACCTCGCAAACTTTAGCATCGAAAGTGGCCACATGGACGTCTTATGGCCTAAATTTGTGGGTGGATGTTGTGGATTATATAGGTTTAATCGATTTATCGATGCACTCCGTGGAAGCAGAGATCATGCATTTTTGGTGTGTTCTGACATCCGAGGTTACGTTGCTAGGAAAACCAACAAAATGTGTATATGAGCTGCCACAATAAGCATAAAACCTGAATAGTAAACACACAGAGGTTACTATACATGTAGCACATGTAATTGTGTTAATTGATGTCACTTTCAAACGGTGTAATAAACACAGACGCTACTATACATGCAGCACATGTAACTGTGTCATTTGATGTCACTTTAAAAATGTGTAATAAAAAGAGGTTAGTATACTAAGAACACAAAACGTGATACACAGATAACATTGTCAGTATTTTCGCACTACACAAAATTGAGTTATTAAATTACACCGTTAAGACCTGTAGATTGTTTACAAATGTAAAATCTTAGTCAGGCCAGAGTGTAAGTCTGAAACTGTATAAAAGAAAGTACATTACTGCTTGACTCTAAGTGAAGCATATCATTTGAGTAAAAAAAAATAACAAAAACTTCACAGGAAAGTTTGTTAGACTCAGAAATCGGTTTTACGACTATTTTCGATGAGCACTAGATATAAACTAAGGACAAACAA
Source organism: Tillus elongatus (assembly GCA_964006375.1). Classification (NCBI taxonomy): domain Eukaryota; kingdom Metazoa; phylum Arthropoda; class Insecta; order Coleoptera; family Cleridae; genus Tillus; species Tillus elongatus. The sequence continues at coordinate 94,119,819 of OZ023265.1, read as the reverse complement.
GTGTATGATTAATTCATATATACTTCAACCCCTACATAAATATTTAGTACAATTAGAAACAAATAGTAGACTGTACCTACCTAAATCCTACATTTTTCTAAGTAGGGGTTAAAGTATATATATACAGGGTGAGCCACGGTGGATGGAGTATTAAAAGTATATGGAGAATGAATCAACCGATTGCTCTGAAATTTTCGTTACGGATGTAATGGCGTATGATCTCTCGACCTAAAATATTTTTGAAAATGCAGTGTTGCCACATATACGTAAAACTGGCAACATCTTCGTAATTTTAAATGGAACACCCTATATATTTTTGCATTTTTTGAATTGTCGTCTCTTTTTGAGTAACTTTTGTTGATATTTTCCTATACCTATCTCAAGTCGTTTTCGAGATAATAATTATTTTCTGAATTTATTACCAAAAATTTGACTTTCATTAAATCGTGTTTTCTCCTACCGACGAAGCGATTTAAAGATAATTTTTTAGCTACGGTTAGGCAAGGTCTAGGGGCATCTCCTCCAATAATCAAATGTTTATAATATCATACAGGGTGAGTTAGAGAACGTTTTCTATAAGTGACTCGGAGAAATGCACGAAAGTCATTTTTTTTAAATAGAACGCCCTGTATATTTTCAAATTTTTTGGATCGCCTTCTCTTTTTGAGTAACTTTTGTTAATATTTCCCTATACCTACCTCAAGGCGTTTTCGATTTATGGTCACTTTTCTCTAACCTATCCAAGATTATTGGTCTTTTTGTATATCATAATGGGTGGGCCATGAAATTTCTATTTTGTCAATTTGACATGACAACAGACATGCTGTTTATCTAAATAAATTTGACTTTAGTTATATTTACATTCAATTTGAATAGCTATAGCACAAATATGGCAGAAAATAATTATACAAACACAGTTTTAATGGATTTGTTTATTATTCATGGACAGTGCAATAAGATTATCAGCAGAACTTGTAGAAGATTTAATGATAAATATCCGAATTTGCCGCAGATGAATAACAGAAAGTTTCTACGAATTCATAGGAATTTTATAAAATCTGGTGCGTCGTTAAGAGATGCAAGAAATCTACCCAAACCTGTGACATCTGACGAGGTAAATGAAATCAATGTGCTAGCGTATTTTCATGCGAATCCCCAGTATTCCATACGTTGTGCTGAACAGGATTTAGGATTGCCATATTCATCCATTCGAAGAATACTAGTAAATCATAAAATGCATAATTATAAATTTACAAGAGTTCAATTTCTCACGCCTCAGGATTATCCACAGAGAATAGAGTTGTGTGAAATGTTAGTTGTGCGTATGCAAGAGGACCCCAATTTTTTAAAGGAAATGATATGGACTGATGAATCCAAATTTTCTAGGGAGGGGATTTGTAACACACGAAATCGTCACTATTGGGCCACAGACAACCCCCACGTTACTAGAGAGGCTGGTTTTCAAGTCAAATTTAGTTTAAATGTTTTTTGTATGTTATTGGATGACAAAATAAAATATTACATATATGACGAAAAATTGAATTCCAGAAAATATTTAGATATAATTAGAACAATTGTGGAAGACTTCCTTGATAATCTGTCAATTGAAACATATAGAACTTGTTGGTATCAACTCGACGGGGCTCCTGCACATTGTACATCCGAAATTAGTATGGAGTTGGACCGGCTTTTCGATGACCGTTGGATCAGACGTTTGGGACCGTGTAACTGGCCTACGAGGTCCCCTGACCTTACCCCGTTAGATTTTTATCTTTGGGGTATTCTTAAAGATCGAGTTTATAAAACTACAGTCCACAACAGGGCAGAATTAGAACGTCGAGTGATTCAAGAGATTGAAAACTTGGACCCCGCTGAAATAAGAGCTGCTACAACAAACGCCGTGCATCATCGTATACAAAAGTGTCTGGAAGTTAACGGTCAACATTTCGAACAATTTATATAGTTTTAAGATTTTTATACATATTTATTACTGTCATTGGTATTATTTGTTATTGCTACTTGGCCTTTTTTACTATTATCGCTGATTAGGTATTAGTTTTTCCAAATACTGATAGTGTTATTGTTCTCATAACGACGAACCAAAATTTATAAAATTCCTATGAATTCGTAGAAACTTTCTGTTATTCATCTGCGGCAAATTCGGATATTTATCATTAAATCTTCTACAAGTTCTGCTGATAATCTTATTGCACTGTTCATGAATAAAAAACAAATCCATTAAAACTGTGTTTGTATAATTATTTTATGTCATGTTTGTGCTATAGCTATTCAAATTGAATGTAAATATCACTAACGTCAAATTTATTTAGATAAACAGCATGTCTGTTGTCATGACAAAGTAACAAAATAGAAATTTCATGGCCCACCCATTATGATATACAAAAAGACCAATAATCTTGGATATGTTAGTGACCATAAATCGAAAACGCCTTGAGATAGGTATAGGGAAATATTAACAAAAGTTACTCAAAAAGAGAAGACGATCCAAAAAGTGTGAAAATATACAGGGCGTTCTATTTAAAAAAAATGACTTTCGTGCATTTCTCCGAGTCACTTATAGAAAGCGTTCTCTAACTCACCCTGTATGATATTCTAAAGATTTGATTATTGGAGGAGATGCCCCTAGACGTTGCCTAACCGTAGCTAAAAAATTATCTTTAAATCGCTTCGTCGGTAGGAGAAAACACGATTTAATGAAAGTCAAATTTTTGGTAATAAATTCAGAAAATAATTATTATCTCGAAAACGACTTGAGATAGGTATAGGAAAATATCAACAAAAGTTACTCAAAAAGAGATGACAATTCAAAAAATGCAAAAATATATAGGGTGTTTCATTTAAAATTACGAAGATGTTGCCAGTTTTACGTATATGTGGCAACACTGCATTTTCAAAAATATTTTAGGTCGAAAGATCATACTCCGTTACATCGGTAAACAAAATTTCAAAGCAATCGGTTGATTCCTTCTCTATATACTTTTAATACTCCATCCACCGTGGCTCACCCTGTATAAGTTCAGTATATACAATATACACCTGCTTATTTTTAATCTGCCTATATCTAGTGCTCATCGAAAATAGTCGTGAGACCGAAACTGAGCTAAACTAAAACGGTCTGAGCTTAACAAGCTATATGCTGTATGGAAATTAATTATGGAAGTATTTGTTCGCCACCTAGAAAATCTGTTTGAATTTATTTGTCAAATGTAGGAAAATATTTTTAATGCAAAAAATTAATAGATACATAGACTTTTCAGGCTATCCTAATTTTTAAAGAATGTGTTGATAAAAAGGTGAAGCGCCTTCAGATATCTCGGGTAATTGTAGAAAGCCACTGGCGTAAAATATCTAGCACACAAAAACGCTATCTAGATGCCAACAAAAATGTTATTTTTCCACCTCTCCAGTCCAAAAGAGTCATCTCAACCTGTCTTAGATTACCCTTTTTCCGACACATTTTAAATGTGCCTACCACCTCGTATCACAAGCTACGCGTGCAAGGAGAAAGTAGTTACATAATTAACCCACAAAATTATAACCCTTATCTTAAGTTGGTGAATTCTAAATTCCAAAATTCCAAAAATCTACTGCGCAACTCCTTTGAAGTGGGAAAGCTAAACAGCAGTCCAGTTTAGATCTAATACCGTAGACCTGTTGCCTCGGACACAGTCTGAAACCAATCTTTAAAGTGTCTTGAAATATGCAGCAATCCAATTTCGATCTAATACCGCAGACCTGTTGCCTCGTAGACAGTCTGAAATCAATCTTTAAGCTGTCGTGAAATATGTTTATGAATGCTGGGCATGTTAAACAATATACCAAGAGCTTGTAAGACTGTTATCGGAACACTTTCTGTGAGTCAAAATCACACATATTTGATATTGCCCGACATTAAAGGTAGACAGATTAATAAAACGTGTGTATGAGCTGCCGCCATACATATAAAACCTATACTTAGACGATACTGTATATTATCCACTACATTCAATTGTCTTATTTGATGCCATTGCGCGACATGATAAGTAATCAGTAAACACAGAAATTACTGTAATTGCATAACACCAAATTGGGTTGCCTGGCCGTAAGTTGTTTCAGTACAGTGTGGAATATTTTCTACACTCGAAAATAAATACATGTAGTCTCCAGTCGAACACTATTACCTGCAAAGGGCTGTCACGGAATGTAGTGACCCCCAGTAGATAATACATAATAATACAGTACATCAAACACCCAGAATCCAAAGCTCATATGTATCATAATACTGTACCCCCCTTTCGGTTATAGGTAGACACCTCTCTGTTTATAAACAACAAACCTTTCCCTTGTTATACAATTACTACTTTGCGATCACCTTCATGCATCAGGATGAGATACTGCGGTGTTTCTGCCAATACCAGCGACAAGTCCCTGCAAATCTTAGGCCTAAATCCTAAGCATGTCAATGTCATTATTGCCTATCAAAATGTAGCAACTAGGTATACCAATCACTAGAAATGCCAACAACAAATTTCTTAGTCATTTCTGGTATGTCTAGTTTAAAGATCCACGTTAACCTGCCTTGCATTCCCAAAGTCCAATAGGCGAACAATGATTTTGTACAAATTTAGTTACGCCTGCCACCACACATCAGAACCCACGGTATGAAGCCGTGTTTTTGAATTTCTTAATTAGATGTTTGCTTAAAAAGCTAGAGGACATCAGCGGAGCGATTCTGGATTGGTTGGTGTCCTATCTTTCGCGAAGCATAATGAGGCTCCGCATATGTGATGCGCTTTGGTGAGCATCCAATTAAGCTTGGTATCCCTTATGGATCGATTTTGTCACGTTTACTTTTTCTTACACACATAAATAATTTGCCTGAACACTTAAAACAATTGTAACGTAATCTTGTATGCAGACGATATGTCTGTGGTGATTTTTGAATCATATTTTGAGGGTCTCCAAATTCGAGCACTGGAAGTGGTTGAGGGTTTTGTGGCATGAAAATTTGTTAGCTCCAAATGTTGAGACTACTGTGGTTCACTTCATTAGAAGAAGAAATGCTACCGACGGCTTCGTAAATAGTTTGAGTAGCAATGTATTTAGTCTTCCGTGCTCTGTGCTTCTATTGGGATCCGTGGTAAGTGGTGACCTAACCTGGAGTCGGCAAATAGATGCGTGTAAAAAGCTAAATGCTTTTTTTTGCTTTGGGTCGATTACAGCTTTACCTTGTCCAGTCAGTGTCCTCCTATAACACACTTGCATGGGGATGTACTTCCAGAGTTACAAAGCGTTTTTAGAATTGAAAAAAAGAATTATTCGAATTATTTGATATTAGACCAAGGGAGACATGTCGACCATACCTTACAGATTACCACATCTTGACAGCTCCTTGTATATACATCCATAAAACTGTAATTTTTGTGGAGTTTCATTCAGAATTCTTGACCTGTCCTGACCTGAGTTTATATTTTGTTTTTTTGTGTCATTACTTTTAGTGCATTTTTGTGGAAAAAATTCACTAATGAGGAAATCTCGGCTTTTGAATTTTGAAAAAATGTCTTCAAAGGACCGCGACTTAGGCCACTTAGAACACATATCCGAGGTCAGTTTCCTTTTTATATGTATTATATATATATATATATATATATATATATATATATATATATATATATATAATATATATATATATATATATATATATATATATATATATATATATATATATATATATATATATATGCAACCAAATTTGGTACGCCGGTTTCTATAATAAAAAGTATACTAGGTACCGAAATTTATATCTCTAGGTTAAAAGAAAAGAAAGTTATAAGCCTTTAAAGAAACAATTTTTGGGTGTCACTGATGACCCAGATAAACGCACAAAAACAAATTTTGTGTAGATAACAAAATCTATTGTATGTTACTATGTTACAAAGATTAAGTTTTTTGCGGCAAAAAAACAAACAAAAAAGGCAGTAAAATTACTTTGTCTATTTTTTTCGGCTTAAAACGTCACAATCACGGTTTTAAACGTGAAAATTGGCATCTTTTAGGAAAAGACCTGAAACGAATACGGATTATGTAGAGAAAATGTCGCAAGAAATGTGTTTTTCAAGTCTTTTAGTTTGAGCTTCAATCGTCATTGTTTTTTATTTTACTGAAACATTTGCAGGAAGCTAATTTTAAATAGACCCTTTCTCTGATATTTGGCAGTAGTTTTAGTTATATAGTTTAATAGTCTATAATGTATGCGGATTTTCGCAGAAAAAGTTGAGGATACCGCGGCTTTTTAATTTTGAAAAGATTTCTTCAAATGAGCGCGAACTAGGACACCTAGAACCCATATCCAGGGCCAGTTTCGGTTTTTATATGTTTATATGTATATGTATATATATATATATATATATATATATATATATATATATATATATATATATATATATATATATATATATATATACAGGGTCGCTGATAAGTCTGGAAACGGTCGATTATCCGGGAAAATATACAAGGTGTCGAAAAAAGTTTTATACAAAAGTTTTTGGGTTCTTCAATGTCTACTAGGCGGTGATAATTTCATTTATACAGGGTTGGTCATACAGGCGTGGCACACCAATATTAATTTTTTTTTAATGGAACACCCTATATATTATTCGATATTTCAATCCTTCTCTTAATTTTGAGCAACATTTATCAGAAGCATGATGTACATAAACTCAATCGTTTCCGGGTAAAAAAATAAATAAAAATAAACGCTACTGTTTTTAAAATCTATTGGATGAAGAACAAAAATAAATGAAAAGTGGAATATCTCTTGAAAACAATCTGTGAGTGTGAAAAGAACCGGTTGCGATGTTTTTAACATTGTTTGGAATCCTATTTTATAAGATGTTCAAAGTGTTCTCCATTGACCTCCTGACAATAATGAATTCGCTTAACAAAACATTGCACTGCATTTACAAGAGCGTTTTGAGGAATGTTATTAATTTCATGCACAATCCTTGCTTGCAACTCTTCAATATTCTGCGGTCTATTTTGGTAAATTAAATTTTTTACATGACCCCACAAAAAAAAGTCAAGCGGCGTCATGTCGGGAGACCTAGCTGGCCATTCAATAGTTCCCCTGCGCCCTATCCATCTGCCAGGAAAGGTTTGATTCAGATATTCCCGTACCTCAATTCCAAAATGAGGGGGTGCCCCATCCTGCTGAAACCATATTTCTTCCGCTGGTAGATTTGGGTCGTTATTGTTCGGAAATAATCGACTTACGTCTGGAACAATTGATTCTTGCAAAAGTGTCAAATATCGAGCAGAGTTCAAATTACCGTGTATAAAATAAGGTCCTATGATATGTCCACCAATAATAGCACACCAAACATTTACTTTTTGCGGTCTTTGGGTGTGAATTTGTTCCATCCAATGTGGGTTTTCGTCTGACCAGTACCTACAGTTGTGTCGGTTGACTTGTCCATTCAAACAAAATGTAGATTCGTCGGAAAACAAAATGTGGTTGGCAAAGTTAAAATTTTGGCGTAACTTCTCCATAATAAGTTCACAGAACTCGATTCTGCGATCAAAATCGTCTTCACTCAGTTCTTGCAATAAATGAATTTTATAATGACGGAACTTTTCCCGCTTCGTAATCTTTTGAATTGAATATCGACTCATATTGTGATTTAAAGCCAATTGCTGTGCCGAAGTTTTCGGATTTTCCACCACATCCAATATTACATTCAAAGAATTTTCTTCATTTGTAACGGTTACTGGCCTTCCAGTTCTAGGTTTATCCTTGATAGCGCCAGTTTCGTGAAAACGATGCAAAGTTTTCGAAACTGTGGATTTGGAGATCGATTCCCGCTCAGGATGCAACTCATTGAACATAATCACCACTTGAGCAAAACTTCGTGTTCTATCACCGTACCCTATCATCATTAAAATTTCGATACGTTCGGTTTCACTTAAACTTGCCATTTTGCACAAAAACTGTTGACACTAAATTACTAATGTTTCAAAACTGTTGACACTGAATGAATGTTTGACATTCGTTGTCCTGGAAACATTTTAAAACAAAAGAATAATACTGCGTTTCTTATGGGCATCTTATCTTATCTTGGGATTCCAAACAATGTTAAAAACATCGCAACCGGTTCTTTTCACACTCACAGATTGTTTTCAAGAGATATTCTACTTTTCATTTATTTTTGTTCTTCATCCAATAGATTTTAAAAACAGTAGCGTTTATTTTTATTTATTTTTTTACCCGGAAACGATTGAGTTTATGTACATCATGCTTCTGATAAATGTTGCTCAAAATTAAGAGAAGGATTGAAATATCGAATAATATATAGGGTGTTCCATTAAAAAAATAATAATATTGGTGTGCCACGCCTGTATGACCAACCCTGTATAAATAAAATTATCACCGCCTAGTAGACATTGAAGAACCCAAAAACTTTTGTATAAAACTTTTTTCGACACCTTGTATATTTTCCCGGATAATCGACCGTTTCCAGACTTATCAGCGACCCTGTATATATATATATATATATATATATATATATATATATATATATATATATATATATATATATATATATATATTCAATGTATCACACCGATAACTAAAAAAATAATGGGCCGATTATGACAAAATTTGGCGGGTACCTTACCTTTGTAGGTCGCTTGGATAAGTTCGTTAGCCAGGAATATCAGATAAGGTTTTTCGGGAAAATTTTGGGTTTTCTTTCGAACAAAAATTTTATCTCCGAAAATAAAAAAATCTATAGTAACGAAATTTGGTAAGTAGGTTAACGTTATAAAAAATAAACTACATGCCAAAATTTAGATGTCTACGTGGAAAGAAAAAAGGTTATAAGCATTTAATGTAAAAATGTTTGTTGCTAGCATTTCTATGAAAATTCACTACCATGACGCACTTGCTGCGTCCAGACTTTTTTAATCGAACACACCTTATTGCATTTTCAAAAAAATCAGGACGCAGCAGTGAGTTATGCTGGCGAATTTTCATTAAATGATTCAAATTTCAATATCTCAATTTGCTATTAACCTAAGGTTCGTGGCTAGAAACCATTTTTTTGGCAACATTTTAAGCTTATTTACCGAAAGTTTGTTGTACATTTACAAACAGTTAAGTTATTTTGGTGAAAAATGCTACATTGTTTCTATTATATTGGTTATTCTGGTAATAACCAAATTTGACGCCTGCATACATTAAAGAAGACATATTGCTTTAAAAACATTTTTATGAACATTCACTACCATAACACACTTACTGCGTCCAGACTTCTATTTATAGGTTTATAAAATTGTATCTTATTTGTGTATTTTGAGGTTTAATTGCAGTCCTTTTGTATGCAACTTCTAACGAAGACATATGCTGAATGCCGACAGTGTAATAAAAATTTATTTATATATGCGTCTGTAAAAAACAAACTAGTCTAGTTATGTCCACCTTTAATTACGCGTTGCAAAATTTCATTATATAGCGCCATTTAAGAGATATGGTTCTGTAATTTTTCTTTTAGTAGCATACGCTGGATTAATGAGATAAATATTAGATAACCGTACTTATGTGTTTTAGAATGCACAATAAAATAAGCTCTAAAATACTGAGACTAAGTAATTCCTGTAAATATCTACGACAATTTATAAGTGATTTAAGATTTAGATGAGCTCAATAATTCTGTCTGTAGATGCAGTAATGGTAAAACTAATTACATAAAAACTGAAAATTACTGTTAAACAGCAAATGATAGATAAACATAGACAAGCCCCTATGTTTATATCACTTGCCTTGAATAAATGCATCATTTTTTCTTCTAAAAATCAGAAGCAATAAGTGGCTTCTTAAAGGCGTTTGTAATTCATTTATTACTTATTTAAGCTTTTTTTTTATCACTTTGCTGGGTTAAGATGTATAAAACAGTTGAAACGAACGATAAATAAAAAACATATGAAGAAAAAAATTTAATTCTTTAATAAAAACTCAACTAAACGTTTGACAATAAGTAAACCTAAAATACCGATACTAGTATAAGTAGGTAGACGTGTTTATGTTTTAGATTTTAGCCTTCTGGTTTTGGTAATAACATTTTTTATAAAAAACTTAAGATCTGTCCATTTTCTTCCTGAAAAAATATTATTTTTGGTAAGACATTCTTCGCATTCCTTCTTCCCAGGAAGCATTTCACGCTGAATATTTCTTTTAAAAAACTGAAGGGCCACAGATTTTTCTTTTGTAGTCCAAACTCTTCTTTTAGTTAGATCTACCTTTGGTTTACCTAAAATACATAAGCATAACATTCTCATTAATAAACATTTTATCTTGGTCCTGATGAACAGTTCATCAAGTATGGAGAGGTATAATATATGTGCCAAGAAGCAGAAGCAGGACCCATAAAGAGAACATCAATTTTTGAAATGCAGACATTGCAAAAAATGACCAGGGCAAGGTCCATAGATTAAAAAAAAACACTACAAGTGTCCTAGAACAAGTGACAGAAGATATTTGTTACTAAATTCAGAGGAAGAAGGCAAAACTTACTCGAAATAGGTGCGACAACAGGGAGACATTCCCTTTAGATTGTAATGGTAAATAGGTTTAACTATGTATATATTACATCAGTAAAGCGGTATCTAAAATATTGAGTGAAAAGAGAGACGAGAGAAGTTGAAGGAGGGGTGGGGTGGGGTGGGGTGGGGGGGGTTCCATATAACTCTGACTGCAAATATGTTTATATTTATATTTTAACGAAAGATGTATACCTTTTTTGCTAACCCTTTTTTCTTTGATATTAATGTCTTCCAATTCACACATATATTTATTCAAATCACATGTAGAGTCAGCATTTACCTCCTCCAGGTCTCCAGTTGCATCTTCTTTTGTAATCTCCAATGCAGGTAAGTCTGTAATATGATTTATAAATAAAGTTAAGAAACAACTGTTTGAAAAACCTTTTATTACCTTCAATGTTGATTTCCTCAAGTGCAATCAAAGGCCTGCTTATTTTGGTCATTTCAACAGCGCTCTCGTGTATACGATAAAAGTCGCGGTGAACACGTATGTCGTGCCCTAAATGACGAGCAAGCCAGTCGCTTTCATGTTCCTTCAGATTAAATATTTGACTAACTGTGGCTACATACTTTCTTAGTTTTGTACTTGTTATATTTTCACCATTTTCCAACTCTGCTTCTGTACATGCCTTTTTTAAGCAATCGTGGCCACGTAAATGGGAATTGAGTTGTGATATCTGAGATCTCGCAAAAACATATTTATTTTCTGGTAATATTCCACCTTGATCTCTTGTAGCTATTAGTAAATCAATACATTGTTTCATTTCATTGGTTAAAATTACATGAACTATTCTACCTCTCTTACCTACTACTTCAACAACAGTTAACTTGGCTGCCAGGTCTAGTTCAAGAGGTGTGAGAGAGCTTTTAAATTCCTCTATACCCTGCTCTGACCAGGATGGTCTGTTGTGATAATCTGTTAAATGCATTTTCGATGCTTCACCTGAACGCCTTTTATTAAAGAGAATTATTTTACATAGTGTTAACGAAGCAAGTTTCTTCCAGATATGTGGTGTGCATTTACCTGTAACAAGATTTTTTGTTAGCTTCATCTCTTCCTCTAAATATTTATTCAACTTCATAAGGTCACTAGTGAGAGGAAGGAGTTGAGTAGTGTTCATTTTTCTCCTGTTAAGAGTGGTTAGTGCTCTAGATGATATTTTTGCAGAGCATTCAAGGTCAATTAACTCTAAAAGAGATTTCAATTCTGTGTGCCTGCCTAAATTACCTTGCCTTAGTGCCGAACCTTTTTCAATGGCTATACACTTCCTCAATAAATGTCCAATTTTCAAGGCCAATGATGGTACTTCGAAACTCTGACTATATGTATCTTCATCACACTTGTGGCACAATTTTTTTGTCGCAATTATAATACCATCAAAATGTTTTGGAACGAGCCAGTTGGATAAGGACTGGTCAATATTATTCACTTCTTGTAATTTTAGTTTCAATCTTGCTACTTGTCGCATCGATTGGCGTATCAATTCTCTTTGAGCTACTCCGTACTTTTCATACAAAAATGTACCTAGTTTAAGGATCAAAGTGTCTTCTTTAACAATCTGAGACACATTGTCATATCTCAGTGAATTTATTATATTACAGCGGAATTCGTCATTCACTTGTTTGCCTAGGATTTCAAACAGTATAGCACTGCTTTCACTAAGCGCATTATTTTCATTTTTATCAGGAGTCTCAGACCTTATTTTGCGGCAAAACCTAACATGGTGCCACATATATTTTTTACTTATAAGGCCCAGGCAACTTGGACATGGTCCAAAATCTGTATAGGATTGCAGAGTTATTTCTGTTGTGCACCTTACCAAAAGGAGTTCGCCTGTTTTTGTTGCTAGCACGTTACAATTATGATAGAAGTCACCAACACGTAATAAATTTTCCAGAAGCTGTCGACGTATTTTACTTTTTTTGGGATGAAGCAGTATTCGACTAATTTCAATTTCATCGCGATGCACATTTTCAAAATGTCTAGCCATATTGTTTGTGAGAATCTTGTTACAAATGTAACAGCAGTGGCGTTTATCTCTAATTCTCTTCCCGTTATTTTTTCTAGCAATAGACCATGTTAATTGTGTGTCTTCTTTAAAACTTCTTATTTCTCTTTGCCTCCCCGTATCTTGATCAATCTGGATGCGATGGTCGCTTGCATGTCTTAAAGCTATTTTACGAACACCATTGTGACTGTCATGATTGTCTTTCTTACTATTTTTATTGATTTCGTTTGCGCGGCTTGCATTTATTTCAGGAACCTTAGTTCCACTGTTGTTTGTGTTTTTATTTTGAACTATTTTCTTACTTTCTTTATTATAGTCATCGACATCGCTTAATTTTATCACTTTGCAATTAGTTTTACTTGCGTTAGAACAAAATACGTTGACTTGATTTTCTGACGTAATACAGTTTTCAAATTGTGCACCATCTTCCTCGCTCAATTGACTGTTTCTATCTGAAAGTTCAGGCCTATAACTAACATCACTACTAGTGCTTGAAAAAGGATCAGCTTCAGATGTGCTACTGGCTGGAGGAGGGGTATAAAGTCGCTTTTTGACATTAGACTTTCTGAAATTGTAAGAATGTAAACGCCTTTTTTCTGAAGAAGAAGATATAGTAGTATCTTGCACGCAAACATTTTTCTGGACATCTTGTTCCGATTCAAATAATTTTGTGTTAAGCTGTAGGGAATTTTTATCTGAAACAAAAAACCCAGATACTTTGTCTTAAATGGATGATGGAACATATTGTTTGTTAACAAACGGTAGTATTTATAAAGTTTGACTTTCTGTATACCTCTTGCCATCAAAATAAAACGAAACATCGAAAAGCCTAGAAAAAAACCCACCTCGAATAGATCTAGATATTTTAAACATGCTTTGTGGCTTCTTAAAATATATAGGTGTATGAAGCTATTTCGTTAACCCATTTACTCAATAGAAATAAATTTTCGCAAGAATATATATATATATATATATATATATATATATATATATATATATATATATATATATATATATATATATATATATATATATATATATGTAACATATGTATCACACCGATAACTCAAAAAATGATCCGATTTTAATGATATCTGGCAGGTACCTTTCTTTTGTTAAGTGGCTTTAATAAGTTTGTTAGCAAAGAAAATGAGACCAGGTTTTCCGCGAACATTTTGGGTTTTCTTTCCTAATTTTCTTTTATATCCGAATATAATAAAGCTATGGTAACCAAATTTGGTACGTAGGCCAGCGTTATAAAAGTAAACATACCTAAATTTGGATCTCTATGTTGCAAGAAAAAAAAGTTATAAGTATTTAAATTAAAAAATATTTGGTGCCAGATCAGTTCTATGAAAATTCACTACCATAACGCACTTGCTGTGTCCAGACTTTTTTAAATGTTAAACCTATCTATAGTTTCCATCTTGGCTAAAAACACTTAATATATATATATATATATATATATATATATATATATATATATATATATATATATATATATATATATATATATATATATATATATATATATATATATACAGGGTCGCTGATAAGTCTGGAAACGGTCGATTATCCGGGAAAATATACAAGGTGTCGAAAAAAGTTTTATAAAAAAGTTTTTGGGTTCTTCAATGTCTACTAGGCGGTGATAATTTCATTTATACAGGGTTGGTCATACAGGCGTGGCACACCAATATTAATTTTTTTTTAATGGAACACCCTATATATTATTCGATATTTCAATCCTTCTCTTAATTTTGAGCAACATTTATCAGAAGCATGATGTACATAAACTCAATCGTTTCCGGGTAAAAAAATAAATAAAAATAAACGCTACTGTTTTTAAAATCTATTGGATGAAGAACAAAAATAAATGAAAAGTGGAATATCTCTTGAAAACAATCTGTGAGTGTGAAAAGAACCGGTTGCGATGTTTTTAACATTGTTTGGAATCCTATTTTATAAGATGTTCAAAGTGTTCTCCATTGACCTCCTGACAATAATGAATTCGCTTAACAAAACATTGCACTGCATTTACAAGAGCGTTTTGAGGAATGTTATTAATTTCATGCACAATCCTTGCTTGCAACTCTTCAATATTCTGCGGTCTATTTTGGTAAATTAAATTTTTTACATGACCCCACAAAAAAAAGTCAAGCGGCGTCATGTCGGGAGACCTAGCTGGCCATTCAATAGTTCCCCTGCGCCCTATCCATCTGCCAGGAAAGGTTTGATTCAGATATTCCCGTACCTCAATTCCAAAATGAGGGGGTGCCCCATCCTGCTGAAACCATATTTCTTCCGCTGGTAGATTTGGGTCGTTATTGTTCGGAAATAATCGACTTACGTCTGGAACAATTGATTCTTGCAAAAGTGTCAAATATCGAGCAGAGTTCAAATTACCGTGTATAAAATAAGGTCCTATGATATGTCCACCAATAATAGCACACCAAACATTTACTTTTTGCGGTCTTTGGGTGTGAATTTGTTCCATCCAATGTGGGTTTTCGTCTGACCAGTACCTACAGTTGTGTCGGTTGACTTGTCCATTCAAACAAAATGTAGATTCGTCGGAAAACAAAATGTGGTTGGCAAAGTTAAAATTTTGGCGTAACTTCTCCATAATAAGTTCACAGAACTCGATTCTGCGATCAAAATCGTCTTCACTCAGTTCTTGCAATAAATGAATTTTATATGGACGGAACTTTTCCCGCTTCGTAATCTTTTGAATTGAATATCGACTCATATTGTGATTTAAAGCCAATTGCTGTGCCGAAGTTTTCGGATTTTCCACCACATCCAATATTACATTCAAAGAATTTTCTTCATTTGTAACGGTTACTGGCCTTCCAGTTCTAGGTTTATCCTTGATAGCGCCAGTTTCGTGAAAACGATGCAAAGTTTTCGAAACTGTGGATTTGGAGATCGATTCCCGCTCAGGATGCAACTCATTGAACATAATCACCACTTGAGCAAAACTTCGTGTTCTATCACCGTACCCTATCATCATTAAAATTTCGATACGTTCGGTTTCACTTAAACTTGCCATTTTGCACAAAAACTGTTGACACTAAATTACTAATGTTTCAAAACTGTTGACACTGAATGAATGTTTGACATTCGTTGTCCTGGAAACATTTTAAAACAAAAGAATAATACTGCGTTTCTTATGGGCATCTTATCTTATCTTGGGATTCCAAACAATGTTAAAAACATCGCAACCGGTTCTTTTCACACTCACAGATTGTTTTCAAGAGATATTCTACTTTTCATTTATTTTTGTTCTTCATCCAATAGATTTTAAAAACAGTAGCGTTTATTTTTATTTATTTTTTTACCCGGAAACGATTGAGTTTATGTACATCATGCTTCTGATAAATGTTGCTCAAAATTAAGAGAAGGATTGAAACATCGAATAATATATAGGGTGTTCCATTAAAAAAAAATTAATATTGGTGTGCCACGCCTGTATGACCAACCCTGTATAAATAAAATTATCACCGCCTAGTAGACATTGAAGAACCCAAAAACTTTTGTATAAAACTTTTTTCGACACCTTGTATATTTTCCCGGATAATCGACCGTTTCCAGACTTATCAGCGACCCTGTATATATATATATATATATATATATATATATATATATATATATATATATATATATATATATATATATATATATATATATATATATATATATATATATATATATAATCAAATATACTTAGTTCTCGGGTTGAACCGCGTCCAGAATTTATTAAAACTCGACGTTTCGGCTCCTGATTTCAAGCCATTTTCGATAGGTTAAGGAAGTATGGAAGGAAATGAATTCTAAGGTCTAAATCTGCGTGCTCCTTAGAGTGGTGGATAAGTTCAGGTTAATTTACTGCAGCTCGATAACAGGGTCTCAATCTCCAGAAATGTCGGTGGAGGTCGTCTCTAAGGTATCAGTGTGTTCAGCCCTAGAGCTGAGAGTGATCTAGATATAGATATAGGTATCTGCTACTTTTTTCTTCTGATCAAGGTAACAAAACATAATTTTTTAGTTGTTATATAGATACATATGTACCATTCAGCTTTTTAAAGCTGACGATGTCATCAGTTGCAGTGAAAAGTGAATAGTTGCAGAGAAGTAGGAGTTTTTTAAAGAAATTTGTAATATATCATACATATAATTATACAAAACATTTAAATTATACCAACTAAGGCCAAGGCTAGGTAATGTTCAGCTCTTGATAAAATGTAATTAACTTTGGGCGGACTTTATTATTTAAACAAATTATTAATTTACTAACTCATTTGTAATCAAATACTTTTCTTTTCATTGGTAACTTTTTTTTAATGCCTTATCTAAACTTAGCGGTAACAGCCTCGGTGGTTAAGTGATAAGGACGTGTGCCTCTGAACCGAGGGGCACCGGGTTTGATTATCAGGGTTTCCCTTTCACTTTTTCAGTACATACTGTACAATTAACATCAGACGAGGTTGTGCATTGTATTTAAGCAAGTTGAATGTCTGCACGTTCCGCCCTTTGGAGGGGGGTAAAGCCGTCATTCCCGTGCTCATGCGATATTGGGCATGTTAAAGATCCTCAACCTCCGTACAGAAAGGCTGGGGTTCGGCAAAATGTCCAGGATAGTGAGGTGAAACTGAACCCTGGCGTCGGTGATTGGCCATAGTCGCGGCAATAGGCCGACCTTAAAGAAAGGAAAACAACTTGAGGTAATACATATTTTGTATTCTCATTTTGTACAAACCACTCTCAATAATGAAATGTTACTTAAGTTTTATAGAATTAAGAACACATGTGACCTATTAAGCATATCTCTAGAAAATAGATATTATCATGTTTTAAATGAGTTTGTTACTAGTAAGGCAACAAAAAATCAAATTGAATAATGATTATTTTACATACTTCCTGCGAATACCTAAAATAAACACGAGTATATTTTTGCTAAATAAGACACCTTTAAAAGTATACACTTATAAGTTTTGTTATGGAGAAAACCCATAAATATACATGTACATATTTACAGCTTCTGTACTAAAAAAAATCCAAATTCTAAAAGTGGCAGACATTTTTCTGTTAACCGCTTAGATGATCTCGTTTTAGCCAACTCAATCAAACCGCTTTTCTAAAACATATTTTTTTTTAAACTTTGTGTCTCTGAAGCCTAGTAGGTAATTTTTATAAGTACAAATGCTGTTTTTATAGGGTATCGAAATTGAAGATTCTAACTTAAGAAATCGAGCTATGAGAATTGTCAAGATTTTAATGCAAATTAATTTCCACAGCGCACTTGTATCAAGGTTTATATCAACACTTATTTGCTACCTACTAACATTTTTTTAGTATAAATTTTAATTAAAATTGGCATCCATACGCGCTTGCTGCGTCCAGACTTTCTCAAACTGATATAAAACTGCAGCTTTCTATGTGATGCTGGCAAAAAAAGTCTACTTCAAATTAATTTTTTCAAACATTATAGGTAAAAGTTCGGGACGCAGCAAGTGCGTTATGGTAGTCAATTTTTATTAAATGTTTCAAACTTGAATAACTCATTTTTCTATAAACTTAGAAAGTTTAATTTTGATATGTTGTAAGGTCTTTCCTAACGCAAGATATCCACCAAATTGCATTAAAATAGCTTTGTAATATTCGAAGAAAAAAATTTTTTTCTAAAGAAAATTCAAAATTTGAATAACTCAAGTTTCTATAAAACACCTCCAATTAATGCAGGAGTTCCTCAAGGTTTAGCTTTAGCTCCTACTTTGTTTCTTCTCCACATCAATGACCTCCTCTCTAGCACATCCAACCCAGTTCACAGTTACCCGGACGACAGCACCCTCCACTCAAATATACAATATTCTAAGCCTGTCTCTTTAGCCCAATTACATGAGGATCGCACACTCATGGAGGGTTCTGTCTCCGTGGATCTCCAAAAAATATTAGACTGGGGAAGTAGAAATCTTGTACAATTCAACCCCACCAAATCTCAGTCTTGCTTTCTTTCTCATAAGATATACACCAGCCCTAGACCCATCACAATGAACAACCAAGTTATTCAAAGTAATGAGTCCTTTTCTCTTGTTGGCATTTCTGTGGATCGAAATCTTAATTGGCACCAACATGTCACATCAATTGCAGAAGCGGCTGCTAAGAAATTAGGTTTCCTCTTCCGGGCTCGCAAATACTTTTCACCAGCTAACCTCTATACCTTATATACTTCACAAATAAGGCCAAACCTCGAATACTGCTCCCACATCTGGGGTGCAGCTGCCGCTTCTACACTCGCTATCCTGGACTCCATTCAAAAGAGAGCTATACGTCTCATCGGTGACCCTACCCTCACCCAAAGGCTGCCATCCCTTGCCCACCGACGTGCCGTTGGTGACCTCTCTCTATTTTATAGATATCTGCACGGGCACTGCTCAGATGAGCTTTCCTCCATAGTTCCCCCACCTGCTGCCCCCAACAGATCCACCAGGAGATCAGAGCGAATGCACCCTTTTACTGTCCAGGTCACCAGACATAGAACATCTCGTTATGCCCGCTCTTTTGTCCCGAGGACTTCCAAGTTGTGGAATTCCTTGCCAGGACATGTTTTTCCTTCTCCTCCGCACCTCCAAACCTTCAAGTCCAGAATTAACAAGTTGCCTCGTTCCTCCTTATCAACACCCACGGTACGATAGTATTTAGGCTGTAAGCCCTCGTGGTGTGTTGTTAAAATTTAAAAAGCATAAGCAAAGTTTCAGTTTTAAGTTATGTCGCTTTTGAGACCTCTATCTTAAATAGGTTGGACTAATTTTTTAGGATGACTATAATCTTAGCTATTTATGTACTTATATAATTTTAATTAAACAGATTGTCATCATATAAAGTAGTACCTACACATAAAATTTAAGGTCTTCATTAGAGCACTTTGAACACCAAAATCACCTAGTAAGATATAATCTTATGACAATCAAACTTTTAACGCCTTTTCACGGGTTTCTACATTAACTTACTTATTTCAGTCTAATTGAGAATAAATATAAAATAAATCTTATAAAGCTAGAAGTAATCGGTATGGACATACGTACGTTTAAAAAACAAATCTCGTTCGTATGGTTCTGTTCCTTTAGTCGATTCATATTTCGGCCAACTTAGAAATTCTAATCTTTCAAGGTTCTGCTTCCGCACCAATCCTAGTATTTTTGCCGATCTACTCGACATTTTATGTTAACCTAGAAAACAGCCAAAGCATAAAACAAAAATTAAATTATTAGCAGCAAGTGTCACTATTGCATTACCCCTTTTTTTAAATATCATATTGAGCAATAATAAAGTGGATTACTCCTGCATAAGTAAGTAAATATTTGAGGTAATTGATCTCCAACGAGTAAATGTGAGAAATTTGAATTGTTGTTCGTTTTAGAAAATTTTCATAGAAAACATTCAACAAACATCGAATCAAAATTATGTAACAGTCTTTCTAAAGGGAATATGTGTACAAAGTTTCATCAAACCAGAGAGAACGGTCAATAATATATTATAACTTGTATAAGAGTTCGTTGACCAGGTAAATTTAATCGGTTTTTCCAAAAAATATTCACGTAAAATATTGTACCCCTGAAAACTATAGCTATTTTAGTAAAACTGGTAGTTGTGTTGCTCTTAACTTTACTATGTACCAAAATTGAATGTTCTAGGTTAAGAGAATTTAGTTATAGGTAGGTACTTATTTGAAATGTTTATGAAAATTCGCTACCATAACCAACTTTCTGCGACGTTTCAACTTTCAGCCAAAGTAATTAACAATATTGCTGTTACTATATTATTTCTATTTGTTGATTTATTTCATAAGGTTGAAGATAAATAAACTCATTAAACCTTAAGCATAAATTAATTTATCCAGGATATAAACAAGATAATTGTGAAAAGTTTAAAGTAGGTAATCTCTTATTATCCTTAAATTTAGCGATCTAGTATGTATTTATAATTACCTGTTAAAACAATTGCCTTCCTTGAGCACTATACAATTGATCACTTATTAGCTATGCTATTAGTTCCTGCTGAATATTAAATATCACTACTAAACTGTACCTGTAATGTACATCAACGTTGAACAACTTCTAAATCCTAATAAGACTTCTTATTGTGCCCTACCTCGACTTCAGCTCTGCCCTAACCTGTTTCGGTTATTGTGGCTGTGTGGCTGACGTCACCGGTCTCATGTCGCCGTGAACAGAGTACTCAAGGATTTTTAACTCTCATTCCTCATATATTATTATACAGCATATATGTTACTACTAGCCCACTAGGGCCCTAAAATACGATCGATAATTTCTATTTATAGAACATATATGTTTATGTCTCGGGCTGCTGGATTATATGAATTAAATAGCAAATTGTAATAAAATACAATACCTACCTACCTACCCTATAAACTATGTGTGTGTTTCGTTTCTTTAACGTCGGCCTAATTCCGCAACTATGGCCAATTACCGACGCCAGGAAGCAGTTTCACCTCACTATCCTGGAAATTTTGCCGAACCCCTGTCTTTATGTAAGGAGGGTAGCGATCTTTAACGTGCTCAACATCACATGGACACGGGACCGACGGCTTTACGCCCCCTCCGAAGGGCGGAACGTGCAGACATTCAACTTGCTCAAATAAAATGCCAGAACCTCGGTTGATGTTAATTTTACAGTTTGTATTGAAAAAGTGAAAGGAGAACCCTGGGATCGAACCCAGTACCCTTGGGTTCAGAGGCACACGTTCTTACCCCTGAACCACCGAGGCTCTACCCTACAAACTACATTCTAAAGAATATCACGTGGTGTTTTTAGTGAATTTTTATTAAAATTTGAAGCATTTAATAAAAATTCTCTCCCATAACGCACTTGCTGCGTCCTGAACTTTTTGTCCCTTTAATACAACAGTGGTAATGGGTAGTTTATAAATACTAACAACCGCACATCAGCACATTCTAGGCCTCCTTGAGTATCCTACATGTTAATAATTTTATTGAATGTTTCACATATAAATCTATTCATATTTGAGTAAATTTTCGTAAAAATTAACCTCCGGTGAAGACGGCGGCTTGAATTTTGAAAAAAAATTTCAAATGTGCGCCAACTAGGATTACTAGAACCCATAGCGGGGATCAGTTTCAGGCTGCATATGTTTGTTTATATTTGTATGTATAATATATATATATATATATATATATATATATATATATATATATATATATATATATATATATCACAAGGAGAACTAAAAAAATAATGAAATGATTTCTATTTAGTTTAGCATGCGTTTTCCTTTAGTGAAAGGCTTGGATAAGTTCGTTTACTAGAAGAATTTCATCAGATTTTAGGGGAAAATGTTGAATTTCATTTTGCAAAATTTGTGGTTTCTCCAGAAATAACAAAGATATTGTAACCAAATTTGGTACGCAAGTTGCTCCTATGTATACCGTATGGTGTATGAAAATAAAGATCTACCCTAGGTTAAAAGAAGAGAAAGTTATAAAATTTGAGAAATATTTTAGTTGAAAGAAATTTAAAAAATTCCTCTCTTTGGTCAATAGAGTAATAAACGCACAAACCATATATGACCAGTAGTTCGGTTGCAGCAAGTAGGTTATATAGCTCATTTTAAAAAACTTTTTTAATGGTAATTAGAAATTAACAATGTTATATAAAACTACAAATTAACAGACTTAATAACCTGTTAAATGGAAATATAAATGACTACCTCGGTGGCGCAGACAAATACGTGTCGACGTTCCATATAATTAGAGTTAAGCAACGTCAGGCACAAATAGTCTGGATGGGTGGCAGGCTTGTGATCTCGTCCACTTCTGATGTTTACAAACACTTTTTACTGAAGTTTAGGCAATTTTCTTGAAAAAGTTTTTGTGTATTTAAGTAAAAATACTTTTTGTTAGTTTCCGTCAAAAAAATTTGGCCTATTTTGATAAACAAATACTTTTTAATGAGTTTTCGTGTCAGCCTTGTCCTAGACCACAAGTTTTTTTAACGAATTTCAATAAACTCTTATAGTAAATTGTTTTAGCATATTGTCATAATTTATTATTTTTTGAAAATTTTCAGCTAATTTTTGTAGAAATTATTTTCGAATTTTCATGGAAATGTTTCGTGTTCAGTAATGCTACATAAATGGTTTGTGTCATTAAAAAACTTTTACTTTTGTTTTCTCCTCTCTTAGTCCCCTAGGGGAAAAATGCCTATTACTGAAAAATTTCTATAAAGCTAGAAACTTAAAATTTGGTATTTACTAGATCAACATGTGTTCAGACTTTTACCTAACTTTGTTATTTGCGAACATACAAAACTTATCCTGCAGGAAATGTAAAATATTCCCACAAAAATTGGTTCCGTCGGCCTGACTAACAGACTTTACCTGGCATATTTAGAAAAGGAAGGTAGCTATCAAATTTATAATTTTCCCTTTGTTAATCGTATATATGAGTTGGTTAGCCCACCCAATCGAACATGTTTTGGCAAAAAATTTGTATTTCTAAAACTTATTCTTTTAGTTTTCATGATTTTGAAATTTTTTATGAAAACTCGCTACCATGCCTCATGGTAACGTCCAGATTTTTATTGTTTTTACAAAAAAAAACACATTAAATAATTTTAAAGTAGGTAGTGATTTTTTCTATAAAATGTGTATTCGCTAAAAATAGGTATATCTTGCAGCAACTTAATCCTTAAAAAGTCAAAAGTTTACATTACTAGAGAACAAAAAAACTCTGTTATTATGGCATCAGCCTACAAATTATGATTCAAATTTATGGTAGTGGAATTTAGTTCTATCAAGCAAAAATTTATTCAAGAGTTTATAGTCGAACATATTTGCGACATTTTAATTAAACCCATGTTCTGTTATGAACTATATATATATATATATATATATATATATATATATATATATATATATATATATATATATATATATATATATATATATATATATATATATATATATATATATATAGAGTTATTTTTCCGTAGGGAACTCCAAAACCTCATGGGGAAAAACAAGTCTGATTCTCCTGCCCAAGGATCCTATTCAAGCCCTTTAAAAGGCGCGTGCCAAGTTTTATTGAAATCCTTAATTGTAGTGATATACACACATGCAAGCGTGCATATATTTATTTATACATTTATTTATTTATCCAAATATAAAAACTGTAACTGATTCTTAGGGGTTTAAACCGTGATCTCGTCTAAATTAATTTTTTCTGCGAAAATTCCCTAAAGGTATTCTTGCACGTTATCCTTATAAATTTTATGAGATATAAGGGACCATGAGCATTAGCTTTAGCATATTACAATATTCTTTATATGTATATATATATATATATATATATATATATATATATATATATATATATATATATATATATATATATATATATATATATATATATATATATATACAGTGTGTCCCCGGATCGACGCATAAATAGGTGAAAAAGACTGAAATTTTTTGAGTTGAGACTTGATTTTTTAAGCCCTGCTTGAATAGAAAATAATTTGTGTCATACTTTTTTTCCAAAAATCAAGTATGCCTTGGAAATTTACAAAAAAAACTAATTTTTTATACTTGTAAAGTGCCGTTTGTCTAGTAGATACGAGAAAATGTTATTAAGAAAAGATGTTCGGAAATAAAAACTGAGTAGGAATACAACATTTTGAAATCATAAGCCTACTTTTTTTTACACTTAACAATTTAACAACTGTGAAAACACTATTTTATTCGTTTTTCTTCCATAGCATACTATTTGTTTTTAGAATTTCGAAATATCAAAGTGTGCTTAGGATTTTAACATTTTGTATTCCTACACAGTTTTTCTTTCCGATCGTCTTTTCTTAATAACATTTTTTCGTATCTTCTAGAGAAAAGGCACTTTACAAGTTTAAAAAATTAGTTTTTTGTAAATGTCCAAGGCATACTCGATTTTTGGAAATTAAAATTATGACACAAAGTATTTTCTATTCAAGTAAGATGTACTTCCAAAAAATGAAGTTTCCTGCGTTGATCCCGGAACACACTTTTTTATATAATTATATATATATATATATATATATATATATATATATATATATATATATATATATATATATATATAGATATATATATATATATATATAAACATATATATATATACATATATATATATATATATATATATATATATATATATATATATATATATATATATATATATATATATATATATATATATATATATATGTATATATATATATATATATATATATATATATATATATATATATATATATATATATATATATATATATGTCACAATATGAGGTGTCAGCAATTAACATTTTTTTATTTGAAGTTATGTTATTTAGAAATAAATATTTAATTTAAATTTATTATTATTGCTTAATTTGTTTCTTTTTATTTGTGTATTCACACTTAGCCAATTTTTTATATCTACGTAACTAACGTTATTATTATATCATAAAAAAAGTTATACTTACCTCAAATAATGTAAAATTATTTCCTGGTTCTGTAATAAATGTGTATGTACTCAAACAAACTAGAGAAATGATGGTTTAATAATTAACAATAGCATAAATTCTGATATTGTATTGTAACGTATATGAAGGTAGCAAAGAACCACTGTGGCGCTGCGATAAGATTGTATTTCGTGTGTATTGACAACTGGAAAATAGTTTAAAGATGAATAATCTCACGGAGAACCCAAGGTTACTTTTCAAACAAAGACAATGTGTAAATACTAAACGCATAGCTATTATTATGACATCCTTTCAAGCATACAAATACGCTGTAGATGGCGCCACTTTACTGAGTTTGTAAAGATGTTACTTTAACCAATGTGTAAACTACATGCACACAACCGTATTATAACATCAGTTACACACTGTAATGAGAACAGCGTAATTTGGACATAAAAGAAAATTCTCTTCGTATTAGGAAGTTGCAAGACGCATATAAAGAATAATCCGCCTTGAAGCATAAGCAAATAACCATCCTGAAGCAGCGAAAATGGAGAAAATAAAGTGACATCAGGTGTAAGAGGTCACTTTCGGAGCAGCCGTTAGAATCCACAATCATTCTCACACAAGATGTTACAACACATATGGTACAAAGACACACACACACACACACACACACACACACACACGTTAGATAGGAACGTCCTAACCTACCATTCACATGAGCATACCATATGTCAAACAGAACCACAAATTTCCATATGGTAAGCTCATAACAAACAAGCACGTGTACAGACATTCTACATATACAACACGTTGTGAGACTGTTCAAGCAAGAAGCAACCAATAACCTAAGAACACAGTCGGCTAGCGGGCAGCAGCCGGTATAACCTTACAAACAAACAACACATTTTGTCTCGGATAGCGCGAAGCAGCTTGCTTATATGTCTTAACATCAAATTAACACGTGGTGAGCTCCTAACAACCATTTGCTTTGCGAACAGCTGACATAACCTAACAAACAACATATGCGTGGCTTAACCTTACATTCTCTGATAGCGGGCAGCCGTTACCTGTTCAACACGTGTGTATAACGACATGGCGGCAAGCGGGACAAGCTACCCGCGACAAGATGGCCGGCCGCGGGGGTCCGCGACCAGATGTCCGGACACCCCCTACCAGATGGCCGGTTGCGGCTGCGGACATCTTGGAACATGTGACGTCGGCGGGTAGATGACAGCTGATTCCCGCCATCTGGCCCTCGCTGAGCCGACAGCCGACTCCCGCCATCCATGTGACGTTAGCTGACTGATGACAAGAACATGTGACGACAGCTGACAGATGCCAGGTTACCCGTTGTTAACGCGTGCTCACATGGCTAATTCTCAGGTTACCCCACTCCAACCTAACTCTGACGTCACAGCCAATCAGAAGCCTGGGATCGGTCCTCTGAGGTGACCCACTATCTACTGTTGGTTACGTCAAACTACCTGTCCAACCGTAAGTCACCGCTTATTGTATTGTATTATTAGGTCACAACACCCGCATTCACTCTTGTATTTAAATTGCTAACTTTGTAGTATCAAATCGTTATTGTTTTACCACGTGTATTTATTACAAATCTGTACCTACAAAGAACACTTCCCCTCATCCTTCTAAAGTAGATAAACGGGTAATTAAAACAATTACATTATGCTAGCCTTTTCTGAACCGTACATTTGGCCCTATCGAGCTACATTAATTTGAATCAGCGCTATGTTCATTGATTCACTTGTTGTTTTTATAAGTGAGGAATTGTTTTTGTTTGTGAAGATTTCGCGATATTATGCAGTGCTTATCTCATTAAGTATTTCCTGTTGTGTGTGCCATTTCGTAGTAGTACTTGTATTTACGACAATACACGTTAACTGTTTTCTTGTTTCATCTCTTGCCGGATGCATGTGGCTACATTCTATTTAAGTAAATCGTTAACTTTCCTTTGGGTAATCGAAAATTAGTTAGTGCTTGTATAAACGTAAAATAGATTCAGAATTATCTCGATTAGGTTTTGTCGTTTGTACTGGTTTCTGTCTTGATTATACGCTTGTTGCAAACCCGGTGACCGTGCTTTGTTTTGCTTTGTTATTTAAATACTTGATTCATACTCCATCGGATTAACTGAATGTGTTCGGTAGTTGAGATAGTTTAAATAAACGTTCTACAGGGTTGAGTTAGAAAATTAGCTTTTGTAGAGCTACTTATTTGTACATATTTTCAGTTTGTTTTCGGTTTTTGGCTCTTACAAGGGCGTATACATTCCAAAAGACTATTCTCCAGTTGAATGATCTCCTAAAGCTCGCTAACCAAGCGTGTCTAGATCATGGGATGGTATTGGAATTTCTAACGGATCACCCCAAGGCAATGGCAATTTACACAGTTTGAGGACGTACAAAAGCACACATTATTAGATGAATCAGCCGAAGAGAAGATGAACACGTTGTTTGAGGCAAGTGTTACAGTTGACGGTATTGTTAACAAAATTGAACAATAAAGCGCCAACTTTCTGCTAATGCTGATAACCCAGGCACCCCCCCCCCTGGCATTTAAAGGCATTCCGTCCAGCCCCATATACGAAGTATAAAGTTCAGTTTCACAGGAAGGTCGGGAATTTCCAAAAAATTTAATGTTAGGCTCTCCTATTTATGCAGGTGATTTAGACACGGGGGGAACTGGTTTGATTTGTTTAAAACCCTAATCCATGACAATGACTCTCGCTAACATAGAGAAGTTAATACCTGCTTAGGTTGGATCCTCATTGGTGCAATTTCCGGTTCACCACCCGCTACAGTATATTCTTTTTTCACGTCGTTGGAGTTCCCAGTCGAAGAAACTTTAAGGACATTTTGGGAAGTGGAAGAGGTTCCACCTGAGCTGTACTTATCCGAGAGTGAGAGATTGGCTGAAAATCTTTTCACAGCTACGCATGTTCGTGACGGTCGTAATGGTCGCTTTAGTGTTCGCCTTTCTTTCGTTACGTGTCGTAAATAAACCCAAATCTTTGGTTGCCAACGTGGATCAACGCACAGATGTCACATCTGTCCAAACGGCTAAATTCGAGTCATGGCCTTTCTGCCAAGGCCTACATTTCGCATTTCGTTGTCCAAAATCTGTTGACATGCTGTAGCGACAGAAAAGCACCAGCACGAGGCAGTCGTCTTTGATATAATTGTTTGCGCGGCTTAGATGTGGTCACGCAGTGCAAGTTCGTGTCAACTTGTTGAACAATTGGCAGGAAACACCATACCCTTCTTCATCCCGATCAACGTGACCCCACAAGTGCCACAACCTTGTTTTCAAGGTCTCCTGGTTCAAAAACAGTTCTCCTAGCGACTGCGCTTGTGGAGATCAAAGATAGTGCTGGCTTCTACTATCTGTGTAGAGCCCTGTTGGATACTGGTTCTCAAGCCTCAATCATAACGCAACTCTGTGTCCGTCAACTTGGTATGCCTTGTACATGCACCCGTGCCACCGTGTTAGGTATGGGAAACTCTGACACTAATTCCACATGCGGAATAGTGCAGTGTCGCATCCGCTCTCGCATCTCGTCTGTTAGTGAATTTAAAGTCGACACTATAGTGCTTCCTAAAATATGTGGTAACCTTCCAACCACTCCATCCTCCTCTAAAGAGTGGCCACATCTTCAGAGCCTTCAACATGCTGATCCCCACTGGCACAAGCCGATTTCCGTTGACAAGTTATTGGGGGCTGACATCTATCCACAGCTAATCAATGGTGGGCAACTCCTTCCGCCTTCAGGTGTCGGAGCTGCTCTTGCTATAAATACCTGCTTAGGTTGGATCCTCATTGGTGCAATTTCCGGTTCACCACCCGCTACAGTAAGTTCTTTTTCACGCCGTTGGAGTTCCCAGTCGAAGAAACTCTAAGGCGATTTTGGGAAGTGGAAGAGGTTCCACCCGAGCTGTACTTATCCGAGAGTGCGAGATTGCTGAGGATCATCGAAATTTTCAACTCATTAGATAGAGATTTTCGCCAGATAAACCTATCCAAACGTATCGATTGAACACAGTGACCTATGGTGTCTCGTCGCCCCCTTTTTTGGCCATCCGGACTCTTCATCAATTAGCTGATGAGGAAGTCAGTACTCACCCCTTGGTAGCTCAGGCACTTCCTTCAAATCTCTATGTGGATGACGTCGTGTGCGCTGCGAGCTTTACTGCTAATGAGTTGAAAACACAACTAGTAGATCTTCTAAACAATGGATGCTTCGAATTAAGGAAGTGGTCCTCCAACAAACCGCAACTGTTGGAAGGTATTCATATTGCCTATTATCGAACGCATCCTCTAAGTTTCGAAGAGAATGTTAACGCAGAAGTTAAGGTCCTTGGTTTGCAGTGGAACGCTTCGGTAGACACCTTTTAATTCGCAAATACGTCATCTTGTTCTAAGCGCTCTATATTGGCAGAGGTCGCCCGCATCTACGACCCTCTTGGTTTTCAGTGTCCTGTAACACTGGTTGCAAAGAGACTTATCCAACAACTCTGGATATTGGGCATCGACTGCAACCACCCGTCGAACTTCGCCATCAATGGCTTCAGTATCAGACCGAGCTTAGCTGTCTGTCTCTAATCGACATACCGCGTTTCGTTTTTCATTATTCTCTTCAGGTTTCTGAATTACACGCCTTTTGTGATGCATCCGAAACCGGATACGCTGCGGTTATATACGTTCGAATCACTGACGAACGAAGAGGCGTCTCTGTGAAACTTCTTAGCGCCAAGTCCAAGGTGGCACCCGTTAAGACCATTTCAATCCCTAGATTAGAACTGTGCGCCGCCTTTCTACTGTCAAGCCTAATGTCCTTTGTTCTCCGCACTTATAAATGTATGTCTTTCGATAGAATCGTGGCTTGGAGTGACTCCACTGTCGCACTCAGCTGGATCCGATCGTCACCCCACAGGTTAAAAACGTTCGTTGCCAACAGAGTGAGTCACATCGTAGAACGGGTTCCTCCTAAATGCTGGCGACATATCCGGCCGGAGGATAACCCCGCCGATCCTGCTTCTCGTGGTATCCTCCCAAGGTCGCTGCTCTCATGCTCGACATGGTGGGCGGGGCCCTCATCCTTCGACTTCTGACCCAATAACGAGTCCCGCAATGCTACAATATCCCAACTCGAAGTCGAGATAAAGAAGAGCGCCCTTCTCGTTCACTGCGAGTCGAGTTTCACAGATGCAATGCTAGCCCGTTACTCCCCACTTCGTACAATGCAAGCATTTATCGCGTGGTGCTTCCGCTTTGTTCGTAACTGCAAACAAACTGACAAGTCACAGGGAAATTTGTCAGCGCAGAAACCTTAGCAATCCCTTCTATTTATCGTCAAAACCGTCGTGTTTGGTGCATACATTAAATCTTTGCAAGGTAATGGAACCTGCACCAAACCATTTCTAAAATTGTAACCCTTCTTGGACCAAAAGGCATTCTCCGCGTGAGTGACAGATTGTCACATGCAGATTTACCCTATGATGCAAAGCATGGCGTAGACTTCGCCGGTCCATTTCAGGTATTGCCACGACGAACTCGTGGAGGTCGCACGTTCAAGTGTTACTTATGTCTTTTTGTTTGTTTTGCCACGAAAGCGCTACATTTTGAACTAGTTTCAGACATGTGCACCGACGCTTTTTTAGCTGCGTTACGTCGTTTTGTAGCCCACCGGGGTAGATGTTCCTCTATTTACTGCGATTACAGTACGAATTTTGCCGGTGCAAACCGAGAGCTAATCAGATATGCTCAGATCGCAACTTAATCGGAAGCATTACCTGTCATTTCGACCCCCCCTCTTCACCATACTTTGGCGGATTATGGGAAAGCGGTTTCAAATCGGTCAAAACACATATCTTTCGGGTGATAAGTAATCAAGTCCTGGCGTTTGAGGAACTAAGCACTCTCGTTATTCAGATAGAATCATTGTTGAACTCACGAACGCTTTGTGCGCTGTCCGCAGATCCTAGTGACGTAAATGCGCTAACTCCTGGCCACCTTCTAACCCTGGAACCCCTAACTGCACCTCCAGATCCGGACCTGTCCCATTTGTCTGTCACGCTTATCCAGGTGGAAATTAATTCAGCAGATGCAACAAGGTTTTTGATCGCGTTGGAAAAATCAGTATCTGCATAAGCTGAAACTAAGCAAAAAATGGCGCTCTTCAAAAGGCGCCTCCGCCATTGTTAATGGGTCTTTAGTATTGGTAAACGAAGACAGCGCACCTACCCTTAGGTCGCGACTTGCCCGTATCGTCAACGAGATGCTAAATGCCACTCGCGGCTTCTCTTTGTGCGCATGCGTGCTCAACTGACATTGGCGCGTTTCAAAAATAAATCTCCGACAGGGTCTCAGATTCAAAGATGCAAAAATATTACCTCCGATTCTAAGATCTAAAATTAATCTGTAATGAAGTAAGATGCATAAAAAGTGAATGATTATTAGAACTAGACTACAAAATGTTTTCCAAGATAAATATTAGTAAAATTTATGTAGTTGTAAGTAGTACTTGGCCAGAAAATCGATTTGAGGGTCCAGAATTAGAATGATAATGCGTTTTCTGCTTATATATTTTAATAAATTGTACCAATCGCATTAGTTTTATGGACGACCTCAAATATTTACGTATGTAAATTCAATGAAATAAATAAATAATAATTATTATTAAAAAACGGTCGTGTTCAGTCTTATTAACTATTTTACGTAAATAGAATTTTAAAATAAATACACTTATCCATCAATTATGTGGGGTAAATTAAATTATTAATTTCTAAGAAAATCGGGTTTGGCGTCCTGACTACATGCCTGCAAAAATGCGTTTAGTTTGTTCATATTTTTTTATATAACAGGACTAATTAAAACCAAAATATAAATCATAAACATTATTTATTTATTTTGCTTATAAATAATATATTTACTACTACAAATAGTTATGGTCATATTTGGAATTACTTGAAATATATTGTTCGGCTTTTCCTGTTATTAACATATTATTTATAGTTGTTACTTGTTTTTTATTTGGTTTCTTAATCTTACTTTGACGTTTCCTTTTCTTCTGAGTGGAAAAGAAACGCAACTCGGGAACAATATTCTTTCTTATTGGCAGATTCATTTTTATTATTACAACTTTTAAATGAGGTCTTGCTAGATATTGGTAAGTCGAGCAAATTGTGTAAAACTACAATTTTGTAACTTTATAAATGTTTCATTTATTTTATTTATTAAACTTGTTGATGTTTGATTTTTATTTTCTGTTCCACTACTTAGTGACATAACAAATGTTTACTGTCTTCTGATAAATCTTCAGGGACATTAATAATTTTTTCAATTTTTGAATTAGTTTCACACATTTTGACGTAGTGTATATGTTTACACATTTTTTTATTATAAGTAAAATCTTTACAAGTATACATGTGAATCCATATTTGACATTCAGAGCAAACATATTGAATTGGGGAGTTTATTCACCAAGTATTTGTCTAAGTCACCTTCCACTTCCCAAGTTATATCATCTATAATCCGCACTGTCACTGTACTCTGCTTTGCAATCTGTATAATATATATCAGTTTCCTCAGAAGTTTTCTTCGTTCTAGCTACAATATAAGTGCATTTATTTCACCTCGTGGTTAATTTTCCAACTTTCAAATTCTGAAATAATCAAAACAGCAAAATTATTTTGGATATTTTATATAAAATGTTTGATTTATTCGAGCGGTTATTCATCGTTAATTTTCGCGTACAAAAAACTGCCTCATACCACCCCAAATAGATAATTTAGGTGTACCTATATCAGTAGCGCTTCGTGCTTTAATGCATTGAGTGCGCAAGAAAAAAAATGAAGGGTTCGCCTCTTTTTTCCCCGAAATTTTATTATAAAAAACCTACTGTTACGCCTTTAGCTCATGCAAACACATAATAACAACAGACGTTAGAAAGTGGGTTAAGGAAAAGAAAATCTCTGGGTGGCGTCACAAAAGATGCCGGCTGCTCAGCATTTGGGTAGGGTTCTTAACCTTATTAACCCAGAGATCTTAGCGCCACACTGTCGAAAGAAGTGAATGAAAAGATGACTGGCGACAGTCAAGTAAAATAAAGTGAGAAGACCTTATCTAACTAACCTTGACAGTGAAAGGTTAGCAAGATATCTAACGAAATTACAACTTAACACACATAAAATTTGAAACTTCACGTTTATGTATTATACAAAAGAGAGACAAAGATTACAATAAGTATGTTTTAAAAGACAGAAAGTAAGACAGGTATATAACAAGCAGAATTAGCAAGAATCAATGCGTAGAATATAAATATAGGTATTCAAAACAGCGTGTAACTTTTACAAAAGATTGTATAGCAATCCGTAAACCTTTTACGAAATGCGACAGATAAAAAAAAGGTTAATAAATTTTCAACAATTTATACAGTACAGTTATTTTAATTCAAATAAAATTGGTGAACACGATTGTACTACAAATGATAATGGCTTATCTAAGATGAATACAACCAATCAAAATATCTCGAGATTTACGAGGCCTGTAAATTTCTACACTTCACCGCAGCCGCCGCTTCAGTTGTAACATGTGAGGAAAATGCTCCGAACGTTGGGAATTCCGCAACTTGCGCAAGTATAGGATCAACGTGTAGTTAGTGTATATATACTTGTATGCACCAAATATGCGGTGTTACGTCAATAGCGAGAAACTATTGCGATGTGACGTTGCGTCGAGTGCACTGACAAACTATAAGGATGTTTACATTAAAACTAAAGGATAGTAACCCAATGCAACCATGCACGCACACTTTAACCAGCGAGCTAAAAACAACAACAACAAAAATGTTAAACAAAAGATTCAGGTTGTTACTCTATAAAAGATAAAAAACACACACCTGCATTGGAAATAAGAGTACTAAATCATCGACAACATTTTGTATAATAAATATTAAAAGAAAATCAATAGTTACTTGCAAAAGAAATCCACTAGGAACTAATTTGTTTCAAATTAATTTAAAGAAAGCTACTAAAAGGTTTACTAGCTTTAAACAACTTAACTTAACTATGTCCACGAAGTTATGTATTACTATAGGTATAAGAAATTCAACAGGCAATGTCCCTGAACACTTCTGGCCCTTTAAAAATATTGCCAAATTAGTTTTAAGCAAATTATCTTACATGAAAATTCTCTACGAGTTACAATCTATAATTTACATCTTACAAAAACACCAACGATAACGTGAATATTTTAACAATTTTTAACTGATATGTACACTGTAAAAAAGGATAACAACAACAATAATATGCAAATTAAGTTTCTGCACACTGCTGTTACTTTGAAAGTCAGTAGAGGCAATCACTTATGATAAATAAACTACATACAGCTCCCAATTAGCCCGGAATATAAATTCAGTCAGCAAAAGGTAAAATGGAACACACTTACAGTTTTCTATTGACGGGAGAATGACTTCCAGTGCGTAGATTATACATTTACTCTCCGGAATCTAGTTTTGATACTAGGCGCCCTTTATAAATTGCACCAAACCTCCTTGTTTAATTCGGCATTTTTAAAACACAAGTGACAATGCATTTTTCTAATTAATTTCCGCTAGCGGTTTTACCACAACGGCTCACACAATAAAGTCCTCACTAAAAATTCCATACGAAGAAAACCAATGTAAATTCCTCGGCGATTTCATACCTAATAAATTTTTCACTGGCGTCTCTTATCTTGTTTTTCTTTTTCAGATTATCAGCGTCCTACCGTTAAGATATTTTGTATTTTGGGTTGCCTAGGGAGGACCGCTACGAAACTAACCAGTGGTTGCACCGATATATTTAATATAAAATAATGAATAATTTCAAAAAAATCAGAGAAAGTTGTTGCGCAAATTGCAGGCCGTAACACTACTTACTAAACTTAATAATTATTAACTACTTACCAAGTTTTCCTCTAGTTAGTTATAGGTTATAGTAGTTAAAAAGTCATTTCCTTTGATAATTACTAACACAAATCACAATTCTGTCAACACTCAGCATTCACTTTAGCTTATAAGTTATAACATAACAGACCTATACTTACTCCTTAAACGAAAAATCAATACGTCTATTTTTGATAGCCAAAAACTGTTCTAAAACTCTTTCATTAAAGTTCGGTATTTCAAATACAAAGTCCCTGTTTATTGCCAACATTGCTAGCGCATTAAATCGATCATTGGACGTGCTATTCACGAGGATCTAATCTATCGTAGTTATATTCCTTCTACTAACACTATATTTT
This sequence comes from Tillus elongatus, assembly GCA_964006375.1. NCBI lineage: Eukaryota > Metazoa > Arthropoda > Insecta > Coleoptera > Cleridae > Tillus > Tillus elongatus. The sequence goes on along the minus strand of OZ023265.1, from coordinate 94,084,393 downwards.
AAACTATATTTAATTATCGTTGTTTCAATTACGTAATATTTTGCTGAATACAAATCAATAATATAATTGCCTTAAAAAAGATAATACGGTCCTGGCGATAAAATGAGCCATTACGCCTGTGATTCGAGAACAGCATAACTGTATACCGGTCCCACTCTGGTCCGTTAAGCTGGAGCGATGTGGGCAAGGTCAAATATTCTATTCTCACATCATCAAAGGGCCGCCCTACAATATTCAGTGCTGTGTCTTATTATGCTGTGCTGCATGTGTGAAATTTTAAATCGACAACGGGATTGCTTATTCGGTCGTTTTTGACGAAGATAGTCGATCATTCCGCATTAAAGTTTCCCATTTAGTTAGAGCGCCGAAGAATACGCACCGACGCAGGACTCAGTGTATATGGATGTATATAACGTCGGCAACCATTAACACACTATACTTCTGATTCTGTATTAATGGCTGCAGACTCTGCGATCCTCGATATACTAATTTCGTTTGTATTTGTGGAATGCAGGTGGTAAAAAAATAAAAATTTATTAAAATATAGCACAGCTAAAATATTATTTTCCCCGGCAGGCGGCAGTGCGCGCGCACGGGCGCACTTATTGAGGAGCCGCCCCTGACCTATATGTTAAAAAACTGTATAGCTAATTTATTTCAATCAGATTGAAAACTATAGAAAGAAAATGAACATTAGTAGGAAAAAAGGGAAACATGAAACTTACCAATTTTGCTTGAAAAAAGCAATTCTTCCATTTTATCAAATACCATGTTGTGAACTTCTTGGAGATATTCAATGAAACTTTCATTTTTCTGATAAGAATTGGTACAATTAGTTTCTAAACACGTATAATTCCAAACTGATGCATCATATGAAACCGGATTAGGTTTTACACCATGTACTTGTTGAGAATGTCTATTTAAATTAGATTGTTTAGAACAAACTGTGCTGCAAATAAAGCACATGACATCCATGTTTCAACAGTAAATTACAAACTGCCATTTGAGGTTATAGTTACGTTACGCAATTGATTTTAGACAGATCTACTAGTAGGGGAACATGTACCTTGAACACATCTCTTTATTTTGAATTTCGCGGATGTTTGTGGATGGCTGTGAGGGACAGAATCTTGAATTAGGCAACCTGCAATGTCGTCATATGTGTTTCAGTTGTTCACCGATAATCGTGTGAGTGTGCAGTGCAGTTCGGATTTTTGACTAGAAAAAGTCAAAAAAGTTTTTACGCTCTGCGTTTCATACACATATATCTTTTGTCTTTAATGTAATGAAAGGTATCTTTTTTTTTTGGCGATGGCATACTCATTTGGCTAATAACTAGTTGTGTCAGACATGATCTATTCTTAACCTAAAATTTTCTGTAGTTTGATTATGATACACCGGCACGGTGTTGTACCTTGAACATACCACATACGATGTACCTTGGACATGTTCAAGGTACATCATACGTCTTAGGTACATCGACTGTGATATGTACAACACCATAACGGTGTTACATCATCAAATTACGGTTAAGTACAAATTATGATTCATGTTCTCTGCTTTATTGCAGTTAATGTTGCCTGGCTTCTTGTACCTCTTTTGAAAATATGCGACGCAGTCGAACAGGTGTAAAAAGGGCTGGGCCAGATCCTGAAAGACTCACAGATGCAATTAAATTAATTTATGAAAATAAAATGACATTATACAGTGCTGAAAAACATACAGGATTGAACAGAAGCACAATACGTCGACATCTTCAACATTATAAAAACGATGATGAAAACTACACCTGGCGTAACAATAATGCTACACAGCAAGTTTTCAACAAAACAGAAGAAGTTATGCTCGTGGACTATATAAAACAAGCAGCAATATTGCAGTATGGAGTCACATTGAGGAATGTTCGTGAATTAGCTTACAAATTTGCGGTAGAAAATCGGAAAAAATATCCTTCCAGCCGGGATAATGACAGAATGGCAGGTGAATTTTGGCTGCGCCTTTTCAGAAAGAAATATAAAGATGAGATAACCCTTCGGAAACCAGAAGCTACCAGCTTAGCAAGATCAACTGCTTTCAGCCGTACCAATGTTGCACTGACATTCCAAAATTATAAAGTGGCTTTGCAAAAATGTCCCCCTTTGCCGGCAGTGAACATGGAATTGTGATGAAACTGGGCTGTCCACAGTTCATGTTCCTCCGAAAATACTTGCTACCAAAGGATCCAAGCAAGTTGGTACAATGACGAGTGCAGAAAGAGGCACAAATATCACTATGATAGCTGCAGTCAATGCTGGAGGTGGTTTTATTCCACCAATGCTTATTTTCCCAAGAGTGAATTTGAAGGAATTCATGATAACTGGAGCTCCACCAGGGAAAATTGGTGGTGCAAATCAGTCTGGGTGGTCCAATGAAGCATTATTCATTGAATTTTTCAAACACTTTTTGAAATATGTAAAGCCGTCAAACAAATCTCCTTGCATTTTATTGATGGATAACCATGGAAGCCATATTTCAGTTCCCGTTATTCAATTAGCAAAGGATAACGGAGTGATTTTAGTAACATTTAATCCACATACGAGTCATAAAATGCAGCCTTTAGATAGAACCGTATTTGGACCATTTAAAACATATTTCAACACTGCAATGAATGAATTCATGATCACTCCAGGAAATACTGGAAAACCGGCAACAATCTATGATCTTGCTCCACTGGTGGGAAAAGCATTTCCACTAGCTTTTACACCAACAAATATTGTTCAGAGATTTCAGGTAACTGGATTCGTTCCTCTGAATGAGAATTATTTCAAGGATTTTGAATTCTCTCCAGCAGATGCCACCGATCATCCAGACCCAACAGCAATAGTTCAAGATAATCCCCAAGATATTAGCTTTCCATCAACTTCAGTTTCATCTTTGACTCAACTTAATTTCAGTGAACCAGTTGCCTCAACTTCTACCTTGATTTCTCCGGTTATGATTAGGCTACATCCAAAAGCCGCACCACGAAAAGTCACTCATCGAGGTCGTGAAAAAGGACGTTCTCGCATATTGACGGACACCCCCGAAAAACTTAGAATAGAATTATTAAAACAAGCTAAAATAAATAAAACAAGAGTTCGGTCTCAGAGTTTCAGAAAACAACAACCATTTCAAAGAAAGTTGCCGCAGTTAAGCTCAAGGTATTAGTATCTTCCGATTCTTCTATGTCAGATCAGTTTTCAGTGCATGATTCTGAAGATTCTGTTGGACCCTTGGACTTTTCGGAATCAGAAGAAGCTGTTTGTAACAGGAGTGCTACTGAAACATCTGGGCAGGATGGAGGATACCAAGTGGGAAAATTTCATTATTTTAATATATGAAGCCAAATATTTTCCAGGTAGGATAGTGGAAACAAGCGACGAAGGAGCCATTGTAACGGCAATGGAGCCAACCATGAATAATTGGAAATGGCCGGAAAAAGTGGACTCATTGTTATATCCATGGGTGGACATTATTCAGAAAATTAATCCCCCAGTGAAGAAATGTTCCAAAAGAGACATCTACGAGGTTGGAGAAATAACTTAAATTTGTGAAAAATAGTTTTGTTCTCGAACAGATTTCTAACATTCATGTTCATTTTTCAAATATTTTTCAGAATAATGTTTTCGAATATGAAGTTAATTTTGCATTATAAATTGTTTTTTACATATAAGGAGGTCTAAATAAAATTTTATACCGAAAACTATCTAATTTATTAGATACATGTTCAAGGTACAATGGTCTTAGGTCCGAGGTACATCACTCCTGTTGTACCTTGGACACAAATACACTTTTTCAAATTAAGCTTTTTTCTCATTGAATTTGGATCGTTCTAACCTCGCAAAAAAACTATTATGTATAAAATATCGCCCCCTATCCATCACGCCAAAAGAAGCCTCTGACTAGAGTTTATTCTTCATGAAAAAAATGTTTAATCAGGAATGAGTTCAAGGTACAACATGTTCCCCTACAGGCAATAGAGGAGTCCGTTACTCTTGTCCATAATGCATTAAACTACAGGATTCCTTTTTTTATAGATAGGTTCAGAATGACGTACCGAATGTAAAAACATAAAATCATTACAAATTAGGAGGGCGGAAGTGCCACCATTTTGAGAAAAACCGTTTTAGCCTATATCTCCGTAACCGTGCAGTTTAGGCCAAAAATCGTAATAAGCTTTATTGTAGATAATTATATTTCTCATCTTTTTTGTTAATTTTTTTCTGTATCACTTACCCTTTACAACTTATACGACTATTAGCATTCATTTATTGACTTTTTTACCTATATCTTGGTTAATAATTGTTTAAGAAATACAATGCTTATAACTTAACTTTTCAACCGACAAATTTCCTACAAATTTTATTGAAAACTTTTTTTCTCAAATAATTATTTTCAAAGTTATAAATGTTGCACTTTTCAATCGACAAATTTTTCTGGTAATATTTTAGTAAAATGAAGGTTGAAGCTAAGACTTCAGGCTTTGTAAAGCATTCTTCTTGAGACATTTTCTTTCTAAAGCTTATATTAGTTTCAGGTTCTGCGCCTAAATGTTGCCAATTTTGACGTTTTAAATCGCGACTTTGACGTTTTGAAGAAAACCCAATTTTTTTTTCAAATGCCTATAACTTTTTTATCTTTTAACCTACAAAACTAAATTTTAGTATAAACCGGCCTACCAAATATGGTTGCCGTTCGAAAGAAAACACAAAATTTTCCGGGAAAACCTGGGCAGATTTTCCTGGCTAACGAACTTATCCAAGCCACTTGCAAAAGGAAGGTATTCACCAAATTTAATCAAAATCGGCCCATTATTTTTTGAGTTATTGGTGTGATAACAATTTTTTTAAAGAAAATTCACTAATATTAATTTGAGAAAAAAAGTTTTAAATAAAAGTTCTAGAAAATTTGTCGATTGAAAAGTTAAGTTATAAGCATTTTATTTTTTAAACAATTATTAACAAAGATATAGGTAAAAAAGTCAATAAATGAATGCTAATAGTCGTATAAGTTGTAAACGGTGAGTGATACAAAAAAAAATATTCGACAAAAAGATGAGAAATGCAATTATCTACAATAAAGGTCATTACCATTTTTGGCCTAAAGTGCACAGTTACGGAGATTAGGCCGAAACGGTTTTTCTCAAAATGGCGGCACTTCCGCCCTCCTAATTTGTAAGGATTTTGTGTTTTTACATTCAGTACGTCACTCTGAACCTATGTATAAAAAAATAACTCCTGTAGTTTAATTCAGAAACAAATTTTCTATTGCCTGTTATACCGCACGCGCACAAAGAGGAGCCGTGAGTGGCCTTTATCATCTCGTGTATCGTCACACTTCATCCAGGTCATGATGGGGTCGTTCAGGTAGCAACAGTCAAAACGTCATCCAGGTCCTTCAAGCGTCCCCTAATCAAATTATGTCCATTACACCAACAGTAGCAACTTCTGGTTTTACTCCATTAGAGTAGTTATTTGAGCAAGTTTAGTTTAAGTTACCACCTGTAGTATATATATATAGGGATATGTACGTATACGGATATGTGTATATATACGAATATGTGTATGTGTGTGTATGGGTGTGTGTGTATCTACACACCTGCAATGACTTTAGCACTGATTTCGATATTAATGTAAAGATCATGTCCTTTCGGTCTTGTCATGCACGACCGATTTAAACTTTTTTCTTTTTTTTAAATCACGCTGGGTCGTGATTTGGTGGGCGGTATATTGTGTTCTAATATTGTTTAATCCTCACCCTCAATCTCCCCGAGTCCACCCTGTCAATCCTTGGTCGACAACTCCCCCCTGATGCCCTTCACAGCAACTAGAGGTGCAAAGACGACATTGGTATCCCCGTGAGAGTTGTCATGGAGCGTCACCTGCCATCAGACTTGTTGTGTTATCTGTCATGTGTAAATTGAACTGTCATATCAAATATATTAGACAGATCACCAATCAAGTGTCAACAACCGTGCTTAAACTCAGATGCTAACGCCTGGTAAACTCTATGTTTCGAAAATTTATATAAGTTCAAACCTGCAAGATTACAGAGAGTATTTTTTATTATTATTTAATATTATTGGCTGCGGCATCTCAGGCCATTGGCACATTCATTTCCCATCATTCAATATTTTTACAAATTTTCGAGACAAAGTCAACTTGGCTCGCCCAGGAATCGAACCTGGGACCTATCGCTTAGCAGGCTGGCATCTAGCAACCTGCGCCACGAGGGTGTCATACAGAAAGTAAAAAAATTCACTATACCAATAAGCGCAAATACTTTGTTACGGTGATGTCACATATTTAGATAACACATGAAGAGTTTTAAAATCAACATAGGTACCTAGACGAAATAAAACGTCACTAAACAAAAACTTAACAAAAAAAATAGGTTCTGTTCATCATGAGCACCATTTTATATAAAATATATTCTAACAAGTCTTTCGATTAATGTAATTTTAATCACAAAATTCCATTCTTTGCAATATAAAAATTAGAGCACGCTACTAAATATGTTTTAATTTAAATACAACTTAAGCGAATAATAAATAAACTTAACTCTATACAAAATAATTGAATAATTCTGTAGACAGGCGGGCAGTGTTAAATAAATTTTATGATAACTAACGCGTTGCATATCAGCCCTTTTTGTAAGCCTATGATCCTTTTTAGCTGTTGGCAAAAGATCACAAACACTGTTTAGTCACCCACCAACACTAATAAAGTCGTAAAGAATAATTTGCACTTGTATAATAAAATTCCCAAACAACACACTACTCTATACGTAGAGGATATATATATATATATATATATATATATATATATATATATATATATATATATATATATATATATATATATGTACAGGTGTCCCACGACGAAATCCCGCGATCCATTTCTCGGAAAATAGCCTTTGGAAAATTTAATTTTGAAAATTGGGCAGCTTATGGAAGTCGATGGGGGCAACTCGGCTAAAGTATTCTTAAGATCGTGGCACTTCCGGTTATGTATATTGTTGATGTTATGATCCATATAGTGTTACATTTTTAAATTCTACGTGAAATTTTTGATACATTCTATGTATAATGTCCTATATATTTCAACAACACACCAGGAGGGCTTACAGACTAAACACTATCGTACCGTGGGTGTCGACAAGGAGGAAAGAGGCAACTTGTTAATTCTGGACTTGAAGGTTTGGAGGTTCGGAGGAGAAGGAAAAACATGTGCAGGCAAGGAATTCCACAACTTGGAAGTCCTCGGGACAAAAGAGCGGGCATAACAAGATGTTCTATGTCTAGTGACCTGGACAGTAAAATGGTGCATTCGCTCTGTTCCCCTGGTAGATCTGTTGGGGACAGCAGGTGGAGCAACTATGGAAGAAAGCTCCTCTGAGCAGTGCCCGCGCAGATATCTATAAAAGAGAGTGAGGTCACCAACGGCACGTCAGTGGGCAAGGGATGGCTGCCTTTGGGTGAGGGTAGGGTCACTGATGAGACGTATAGCTCTCTTCTTAATGGAATCCAGGATAGCGAGTGTAGAAACGGCAGCGGCAGCGGCACCCCAGATGTGGGAGCAGTATTCGAGGTTTGGCCTTATTTGTGAAGTATATGAGGTATAGAGATTAGCTGGTGAAAAGTATTTGCGAGACCGGAAAAGGAAACCTAATTTCTTAGCAGCCGCTTCTGCAATTGATGTGACATGTTGGTGCCGATTGAGATTTCGATCCACAGAAATTCCAACAAGTGAAAAGGACTCATTACTTTGAATAACTTGGTTGTTCATTGTGATGAGTCTAGGGCTAGTGTATCTCTTATGAGATAGAAGGCAAGACAGATCTGGTGAAGCTGAATTCTACAAGATTTCTACTTCCCCAGTCTAATATTTTTTTGGAGATCCACAGAGAGACATAACCCTCCATGAGTCTGCGATCCTCATCTAATTGGGCTAAAGAGACAGGCTTAGAATATTGTATATTTGATTGGAGGGTGCTGTCGTCCGCGAAGTATGAACTGGGTTGGATATGCTAGATAGGAGGTCATTGATGTGGAAAAGAAATAAAGTAGGGGCTAAAGCTGAACCTTGAGGGACTCCCGCACAAATTGGATACAGTTAAGAGGAACGGCCATCCATGACAACAGAAATGCTCCGGTTGGAGAGGAAATTTGCTGTCCAGGTACTGAGTTTTGGTGGTAGGCCATAGTCCGGAAATTAATTAAGCAGCGCTGCGTGCCCGACCTAGTGAATGCTTTGGATATGACTAGAGCGTCAATCTGGGATTCACCGTGTAGTTCCATAGACTTGTTCCAAGAATGGGTTACAAAGGAAAGGAGGTCGGCAGTTGATCTGCGCTGACGGAATCCATACTCCCTGTCGTGGCTTACACTGTGTTTTTCAAGAAATTTTAATAATTCGGTGTTTATATACTTTTCCATTACTTTAGAGACGACTGAAAGGAGACAAATAGGCCTGTAGTGGCTAGGAAGCGCCTTAGATCCTTTCTTGGGGACGGGTTGTAGCAGTTTTCCAGTTACTAGGGAATATGCATCTATTGTAAGATGTCTGTAGCAGACGAGTCAGTAGAGGAGCAAGTTCTGGTGAGCATTTTTTGAGAACAATTGCTGGGATCTCGTAAAGGCCATAGTCTTTCCTGGTATTAAGAGAAGAGAGCATCTATCGTACCTTTTTAGTTTTAAAGATGATATCCCCTGAAACAAGAGGTGGGAACGTGCTCTTGCAGAAATTATACTCAATAGATTAAGCAAGGGTCCAAAAGGGTTTGCTGCCGTTGGAGCTTTAGATAACTTTGTTTTTGATGTGGTTATTAAACGAGATTTTTGCTTTAGAAAGAATGCGGACATAGCGGTTTCTTGTGTCGTTAAATGCCTGACGGTGACGCTTCAAGTCTGGCTTTGTCACAGTATTTAGAGGACCAGGACTTTTGAGTGGCTTAAGCGGTTTTCTGTGTACGTGGAATAAATAATTCCATGTCAGCTTGGATAATTTCGGTGACGTTTTGTGAGATATCAGAGGGATCAGGATGAGAGAAGCAGGCAGACGCCCATGGAAATGAGGAAAAGTAATCCCGCATTTCCTCCCAGTTCGCGGAGTTGTAGTGCCAAACGATACATGGGTGTGATGACTGTGTGACCTCGGGTTGCATTGCGCAGGAAGCAGTGACCATGCCGTGGTCTGAACGACCAAGTGGGGCGGTGACTGGTGTCTAAAGGAAGTAAGACTCTAAAGGAAGTAAGGAGCTTATACCTCGGGAAATTAAGGTGATTAGTGGCTGTTTTGGCACTGATTTGAGTTTTGGTGAAGAGGATGAGTTGGGGCCTATTAGCCTGGCGGAAATGGTGTACGGAGTTCAGGTTAGAATTTAGGCCACATATATTAGAGAAGAATATGTTAAATCTTGATGCGGGCGCCCCTGCACACCTCTCTCCCGGAGATCTGAATGGAGGGGTATTTTATCTCCGGAGACTTTTGTACAAGGAAGAGCCATCATTTTTGTTCATAAGGTAAACCGACTCATACACCAGAACCAGAAACGTCCGTTGGAACTTCACCAGCCCCTTGATGTAAGGGTTGGTACCTCCTCGGGCGTGAAAAAATCCTTTACTATCACGTAAAGGAAAATTCCACTACCACCTGTCAACTACAGATATAACAAAATTTAGTCTTTACCTTAATAGAAAATTAAGTTTTGGACATTATTCTCAAAAGGAACGCAAGATTTTTTTGCTAATAGAGACATATCCATGGTAACACTTTCGAAAGAATTCTTCAAATGTGCGCGTACCAGGACCTTCAAAATAGATCTTCAAAGTCTGTGTAAGTTTAAAGTATTCACTTTACTAATATGCCGTATAATGATAATGTACAATTCATATGAAAATTCGCTACTATAACGCACTTGCTGCGTCCCGAAATTTTTTATTTTTGTTTTGTCAGTCTCTTTTAAAATTAAAGTTAATATTTAAAGTTAATAACTAAAACAAGTTTGCCTCTCATCTGCAGTTTCACCAACGTGATGTCGACCGCTGATAGATAATGTTTACCACCTTATATGCAATGTTATACAATTTTTATATTATGGAAATTCGTTTTTACGTTATGAGAATTTGTTGTTGTCAACTTATTGACATTATTGGTTCATCGCATTCCAAAGTAACATTGTTTTTGTGTGTAAAATGCATGTTTTTTGGGTTTTCTTAGGTTTTCTCATACGCGTTTACTGAGATCACGTCAGGTCAGGATCACGCCAGAGTCGGGTTTGGTCAGGTCAGGTTGGGTCAGGTCATGTCATGTCAGGTCAGGTCAGGTCAGGTCAGGTCAGGTCAGGTCAGGTCAGGTCAGGTCAGGTCAGGTCAGGTCAGGTCAGGTCAGGTCAGGTCAGGTCAGGTCAGGTCAGGTCAGGTCAGGTCAGGTCAGGTCAGGTCAGGTCAGGTCAGGTCAGGTCAGGTCAGGTCAGGTCAGGTCAGGTCAGGTCAGGTCAGGTCAGGTTAGGTCAGGTCAGGTCAGGTCAGGCCGGCCTGTTAGAGTGTCTTGCGCATAAACGACAACAAAACTATTGTCCCTTCAACTTGCAAACAAGCTGTGGGACGTGGAGCAAAAAGCCGTGTTGGAGGGGGGCGAACAATATTAAGAAGAAGTCCAACAAAGGTAGGTGTTTTTGCTGATTTGATTTCTATATTTCCTTCCCCGCCCAGCACGCCCTATTCACGCCAGTTCCCGTCACTTTTGTAGGGGTTGATTTTAGAGCATTTGTCTTGTTGCTTGTGCGTACAGGATTGGTTTTAAGCGTGCTTCTGTTTTAAAAAAATAACTTTTGCGATCATCTGCATAAAAACATTAATTTTTTCTCAATGTTTTTTTAACTGAACCTAATTACATATTTATAGTGGCGTATCAAGAAGTAGACGCTATTTCCGAAAATGCGAAAAAATCATATCTTGCCATTTAAAAAGAAAGATTTAGTTGCCATAGCAACGAAGTTGTTTACGCTAAGATAAATTAAATGTCGCGAGTTTGTAGTAAAAAATATGTCAAAAAGCTTGTGTTAAGATATTTTTTTGAATAGGGAATATTTCAAAAAATACAAGTCCATCCCATACTAACCCTATAAGTATATATATATATATATATATATATATATATATATATATATATATATATATATATATATATATATATATATATATATATATATATATTGCTATAGATAGCAAATAATAGGAAAGATTACGAAATTTTACCGGGAAATTTATACATCCTGGTACATATAAAATAAACGTATACACCCTAATGTAGCAACGAAAGAGTTTAGCATGAGATGTCAACGCCCGACATGAATGTCAGTGACCCATGTAGCAACCCTCGATGTTAAGTTTCATTCGAGTAATAAAATAAAAATTACATTCTAGAAATATCCGTAAAGACACCAAGAACAATGCTTCAGTTTTTGTAGGGAGAATGAGATAGTAGCTAATAAATGCAATTCTGTTGATTTTATTGTATGTAAAAAATAGGCTACCTAAAGGCTCGATGTATTAAAAGAGCAGAGGTCATTTGTAAAAACCAAACTTTATGTAGTATTAAGGTAATGTGCGCGTAAGAAAAAAACGTAAAAAGACACTGAAGGTTTGACGGAAAGCTCAAACACAGGTGGTGTGATGAACAATAGCGTTTTTTCACCTGTAAGAAAGGTAATAAAAGCAAGAGTCCGAGAGGGTCCGGCGTCTTTCCATCCAGTGAATTCATCAGCACCATTTCACGAGATCATGTGATCATCGTCATCATTATGTAAGTTGACATGAGAGATTCCAGAGTGCTACGAATATGGAATATATCAACATGTTAATAAATTAAATCCGTTAATAATCAATAAATGGGCAGTAAAATATGGCATGGACAAATTGGAAAAATAATAATAATTAATAATGGACAGCAATAATCGAAAAACAATATATAATCCAATGGAAAATGTTTCAGTAAGTGTTTTCTTTTCCTAAATTGATCAGTGCGGTTTGAATTTCACCATTTTTAACAGCACCAATTAAAGATGGAGTGCCAATAAATTTCATTAAGCAAAAATGTGTTTGAAATGAACAGAAAGAGACTGTGATCTCTGTAGAATTGTCGATGTATATTGCTTAGGTTATATCAATGTTTAACCGGTAATTGTGTAATTATTTATAATGTTACCTGAATGTTTTAATAGGATTTTTCAATTTATGTTTATGTAATGAATGCTTTAAATGTTTCTGTTTGTATTTAATGTGTGTCACATAGACACCGTAATGTAATTAACCAGAAGCATTGTTTTTCGTTAATAATTAATCAGTAAAATTGTTGTATAGCCATCTGTGCAAAGTGAAATTAATTTTTGATCAAGTAAAAAAAACCAATAAATGAATTTAAATAGCACATATTAATGAATTTTAATTAGTAGAAGCTAGCTGTAATTATAATGAACCCAACCTGATGATTAAGACATGTTCTCAGCTCTAAAATAAATATTTGCAGGTATACTTAAAATAAATACCATAGCAATATGGCGCCCAAGTCGTGGGACTTCTAGAAAAATTTGACTTAAAAAGAACATGATTAAAAAATTTTTTGTGTGTGTAAAAATAAAGTTATTTTCATAGAAAATTTCAAATAAAATAAACGTTGCAGGTCACCAATTAGCAAATATGGCGCCGCAACTAAAGGGCTTTAAAAAAATACATAATCATATAATTATCAAAAATTTTAATTTTTTTTGTCTAAGTGAATTTATTTTCATAGAAAAAAAATTTAGTTTCAAACCATCATAACTGAAAATCAAGTTGGTTCGCTAAATACCATAGCAATTTGTCTCCCAACAGTGGTGCATTAAAATTTTTTTTTGTGCCAAAAATAAATTTAATTTCATAGAAAAATTTTAATAAAATAAACATTTGTTCGCAATATAGCACATGATTGGCACAAATACAGGGTTTCTGTTAAATTTTAATAAAATTTTAATTACGTTAAAATAAAGCAAATTTTCATAAAAACGTAATAGTATTTTAACACGAGGGATTTAGAAGTAAATCAATTTTAAATAAATTAGCACGCCTCATTTAAATACAGTAAATCAGTTCAACCAATTTAATGAAAATTAGCAAAAAGTCTAATGCCGTATGATATTTTAATATGAAACAGTAAATTGCACATATAACCAATTGTTTTGTGAAAAATAAATATAGGTGGTGTATTTGAAAGGGTTAATTAATGAAAGCTTTCTTCGCATTTCTTCCCCGTTATATTTAAATAATACAGTAAGGATAATGCAGGACTGTAAGTTAAATATTCTGTATAATATAACATTGCAGCAAAATTATTAATTAAAGGATCAAAGCTTAGAAAGGGGGACAATTAAATTTTAAAATCACAAGGAAATTAAATAAATCAAGCTTGAACATGTCCGGGGAAAAACAGTTAGAAAGTGATAAACCAATTGGGCCAGAATCTGAAGAACCTATAATCAGCGTACCTGAAGATCCGGAGAAAATGGCAAAGCCAGAACCACAAAAACCTAAACAGTTCACGGAATGGAGGGGACGTAAAGCGAGTTCGGAAGAAGGGACCATATCACAGGAAGAAGAAGAAACCGAATATCAGGGCGATGAAACCTTTATAATAGGAAAAGAAAAGGTGCAGAATAGCGCCGTCAAAGAAAGTCCTCTGGAGCAAACAGTAAAAGGACAGGAGGATGAATCAAAAATGGATAAGTTATTCGCCGTCTTGTTCAAGAAAATGGAAGAAAACAAAAAAGAAAACAACAACAAATTGGAAGAAAACAAAAATGAAATTAAACAAGATATTGTCAAGTTGGAAAAACAACAAAAAGAATATATTAAACATAGGGATGAAAATTTTAGGAGATTGTATGAAAATATACAACAAAACAAAACAGAAATTTTAACGGGAATAAATAAAATTTATCAGATGGACACAGGATTAAAATCGTGCCATGACAAAATACATGAAGAGAAGGAAATGAGGAGGTGCGACTTTAAAAAAGTCGAAACGTTTGTGGTGTCGGTAGACAGAAATGTGGTCCGAGTCAATCAGGAGACGTCTGAACAATTAATTAAAATAAAAAAGGAAATTAAAAATGAAACGAAACAACATATTTCTAAGGCTATTATCATGCCGAACTATAATATGGATCATATGCAATTAGGTAAGGATCCGAAAATGAAATTTGTATTGAATTGTAATATTGGGAAATTGCACACCAAAGTTTTTGTGCAAAATATTACAGGTAAATTGCATTTCATCCATAGTGTTAGTGATATAAAAATTATTATAAGTGCCAGACTAACGGGTAATCCATTGTTAGGGTTTTACACGAAAGAAAATGAAATGTCAGAATTTGTGATTTTTGAACAAAAATTTTTGCAATTTTATTGGGGTGAAAATAGTCAAGGCCTTTTCCAAGAAACAATCTCAGAAAAATATAGAGAAATAGAAGCACTGCCAGAAGAAAATATACTAGAAATAAGCCCGGAACAATTCGTAGATACTGCCAAAGAAAAATTAATAACGGCAACACATTATTTTTACTGTATCAAAATTGAAAGTGACCAGAAACAAGAAACTATGCTTCAATGTAATAAAAATTATGTAGAAAATAATAGCAATAGCCGCAATTATAAATTTAGAAACCTTTTCGTTAAAAACAATAATGTTCACGATAAATACAAATACAATCATAGTCAGAAATTTTACAAAAACAAAGATTCTGGAAAGTATAATAAATTTAAAACTTATAAGCCGAAGTTTAAGGACCAGAACAGACATATTTGGCATGCAAAGAAGCTAAGTAATGTAAATAATAAGACACGTCATTGCAACTATAGCAATTTTAATTTCAAAAGCAAAAAACAAAAATATAAAATAAATAAAAATTAATGTGCATGAATTTTGATCGAATCCAATATGACCTAAGTAATGAAAAGGATAATCGCATGCCGAATAGACGAATTTTAATGTACAAAATAAATAGTAAAATTACCAGACAAAGAAATTTCTCCTAAAATAAATAAAATTGATTACTTAGAACTATATGACAAAAAGTTGGTCAATTTAAAATAAGATTACAGTATTATTACCCTGAGTATAGAAAATAAAACAAGTAGGCATTCTAATAACCCAAAGAAATACGAATCAGAAAAGCGAAATTTCATAAGAAAATTTAAATGATAATAAATAAGGAGCAATGCTCGAATTAGATGCAGTTATTGGATAAGTCAATTAATATAATCATAATTCAAAGGTAGAAAGGGGGAAATAAGTTAAAATAAAATAGAAAATTATTATTATTATTATTGAGTAATAGGAAACATGGAATAAGTAGACGAGAAAAATATGTAAAAGGTCGAAAAGACAGAAACCGGTTAAGTACCGAGAAATAATTATAATTAGCAAAAAGATAGAATATATAAGGGTCGGATTGATAGGAAAGAATTTGTATAGATGGTGTAGCGATAACATTGAAATATGAAAAATGTGAAGTAAAATGATTAACGATACAAAGATATCGGTCATTTAAAATGAAGTATAGTATATGGGCGATCCCAAGGAGGTCGGTCCCGAATTATTGAAGTATATATGTGAATGGGATATTGAAAAGAATATTGAAAGTATATAGAATGAATAATGAAAGTATAATATGATGCAAGTAATAATGAAATATGTATAGGGGGTATGTGAAAAGTCAGAAGTAGGGAGACCATATACGTTATGTAGAAAACATAAATTATTAGAAGTTGATAAATAAGATAAGTATTACATAGTCCTATTCCATGGTAGTATAAAGATATGATAATTTAGCATGATGAAATAAGATTGAAAGGAAAGATACCCCATAAAAATATGACAAATAAAAATACCAATAACTGTCATTTATTGAAATAAATTCTGAGGGAAGTTTGAATAAGTCGAAATAACCAGGGGATGGCATACATTTAGATCATATAGGACAATCAATTGATTTGCCAAAAGAAAGAAATATATAAAAACAATTGGTGTGCCATAAAAGGCGGTTTTGAATCAAATAAAATGTTTTAATTATTGAAGTGTCATACAAGTCGATTATGAATTAAATTTAAGAGTTTTAATATTAGAATGTCATGAAAGGCGATTTTAAATAAAATAAAGTGTTGTAATTATTGAAATGTCATAAAAGTCGATTTAAAATGAAATAAAATTTTGGCATGTCAAAAAAGGCGATTTTGAACAAAATATTTTAGTCAATAAATAAAGATGGTCTGACTAGCAAACAGTATCCAGACTCACTTTTAGAAAGGGGGAATTGTTATAGATAGCAAATAATAGGAAAGATTATGAAATTTTAATGGGAAAACGGGAAATTTATACATCTTAGGACATATAAAATAAACGTATACACCCTAATGTAGCAACGAAAGAGTTTAGCATGAGATGTCAACGCCCGACATGAATGTCAGTGACCCATGTAGCAACCCTCGATGTTAAGTTTCATTCGAGTAATAAAATAAAAATTACATTCTAGAAATATCCGTAAAGAAACCAAGAACAATGCTTCAGTTTTTGTAAGGAGAATGAGATAGTAGCTAATAAATGCAATTCTGTTGATTTTATTGTATGTAAAAAATAGGTATGACCAAGCTACCTAAAGGCTCGATGTATTAAAAGAGCAGAGGTCATTTGTGAAAACAAAACTTTATGTAGTATTAAGGTAATGTGCGCGTAAGAAAAAAACGTAAAAAGACACTAAAGGTTTGACGGAAAGCTCAAACACAGGTGGTGTGATGAACAATAGCGTTTTTTCACCTGTAAGAAAGGTAATAAAAGCAAGAGTCCGAGAGGGTCCGGCGTCTTTCCATCCAGTGAATTCATCAGCACCATTTCACGAGATCATGTGATCATCGTCATCATTATGTAAGTTGACATGAGAGATTCCAGAGTGCTACGAATATGGAATATATCAACATGTTAATAAATTAAATCAATAAATGGGCAGTAAAACATGGCATGGACAAATTGGAAAAATAATAATAATTAATAATGGACAGCAATAATCGAAAAACAATATATAATCCAATGGAAAATGTTTCAGTAAGTGTTTTCTTTTCCTAAATTGATCAGTGCGGTTTGAATTTCACCATTTTTAACAGCACCAATTAAAGATGGAGTGCCAATAAATTTCATTAAGCAAAAATTTGTTTGAAATGAACAGAAAGAGACTGTGATCTCTGTAGAATTGTCGATGTATATTGCTTATGTTATATCAATGTTTAACCGGTAATTGTGTAATTATTTATAATGTTACCTGAATGTTTTAATAGGATTTTTCAATTTATGTTTATGTAATGAATGCTTTAAATGTTTCTGTTTGTATTTAATGTGTGTCACATAGACACGTTAAATGTTTTAATAGGATTTTTCAATTTATGTTTATGTAATGAATGCTTTAAATGTTTCTGTTTGTATTTAATGTGTGTCACATAGACACCATAATGTAATTAACCAGAAGCATTGTTTTTCGTTAATAATTAATCAGTAAAATTGTTGTATAGCCATCTGTGCAAAGCGAAATTACTTTTTAATCAAGTAAAAAAAACCAATAAATAAATTTAAATAGCACATATTAATGATTTTTAATTAGTAGAAGCTAGCTGTAATTATAATGAACCCAACCTGATGATTAAGATATATGTTCTCAGCTCTAAAATAAATATTTGCAGGTATACTTGAAATAAATACCATAGCAATATATTGCTATAGATAGCAAATAATAGAAAAAATTACGAAATTTTAATGGGAAAACGGGAAATTTATACATCCTAGTATATATAAAATAAATGTATACACCCTAATGTAGCAACGAAAGAGTGTAGCATGAGATGTCAACGCCCGACATGAATGTCAGTGACCCATGTAGCAACCCTTGATGTTGAGTTTCATTCGAGTAATAAAATAAAAAAATTATATTCTAGAAATATCCGTAAAGAAACCAAGAACAATGCTTCAGTTTTTGTAGGGAGAATGAGATTGTAGCTAATAAATGCAATTCTGTTGATTTATTGTGTGTAAAAATAGGTATGACCAAGCTACCTAAAGGCTCGATGTATTAAAAGAGCAGAGGTCATTTGTGAAAACAAACTTTATGTAGTATTAAGGTATATGTGCGCGCAAGAAAAAAACGTAAAAGTAGATAGTCGGGCACCTGGGTCCATCCCCTCCACTTTTTACTGCGCATGCGCGTGACGTCATGCGCATGCGCTGACCTGCGCAGACCTGTGACAGTTGACAGCTGACCTGTCAGATTTGACAGGTGTCAAATGTCACTGACCTGACAGCTGTCAGCTGTCAGCTGTCAGCTAACCTGACAGCTGTCAACGTCAGCTGTCACCTGACCTGACATGTGTCAACGTCAAATGTCACCTGACCTGTCAGATGACGTCACAAGCATTCCAAGATGGCTGACCTGTCATAGACAGTCGCAAGCCGGGTTCTCTCTATGGAACTAACCTGAGATGACGTCACAAGCGTTCCAAGATGTCTGACCTGTGTGTTCATAGATATCTACAAGTCAGGTTAGCTCTCCATGTGTGTGTTTGTCTGATTGTTTATTAAGGTTATGTATTTGTTTATTAAGGTTATGTTCGCTCACGTGTCATCTGTTTGTTTATTAAGGTTATGTTTGTATTTGTTTATTAAGGTTATGTCATGTGTGTTGATTACCATGCATCTGTTTGTTTATTAAGGTTATGTATTTTGTTTATTAAGGTTATGTTCGTAAACACAGCTGTTTGGTTTGTTTATTGTGTTGTTGTTGTTGTTAAGGTGTATTGAAGTTTGTTAGGGTATTTCGTTTTTGGCGGGAAATTTGAATTTGTTTGAAAATTTCTGTCTGTTGTGTCCAGAGATATGACTCATCGAGCTAGAGAATATTCTATTTGTAAAGTTGTAGAGTGTAGAGAATATTCTCTAGCTCGATGGGAGACATCTGTTGGACACAGTCATTCGGTTTAGTCACACACACATACATATATGAGGAAGATATATTGAGCGGGTAATTTGAAATTTTGAATTTAATTTGAAATATGATTTTTGAAAGAAAAGCGTTCGCCTGAAATTAGATTGAATTAGATTCGAACCCCAACCATACAGCTTACTAAGATATGCAAACGTCCCTAAACCGATTATGCTATTCAGACATACGATGAAAGTTTGTTATCAGTGGGTATATATAAAACAAAAACCTGTTACATAAAACGAGTTTATGAGGGTGCTGAGTTTGTGTGTGTGGGCAAAGGTGGTATCTCTATTACATTCCAATTTGAATAATAGGAACTGTAATGTTAAAAACAATTGTTTATATTTTATAGTAAAAAGAAATTTAAAAGACGTTCCAATTTACCTATCTAATATCATTTTAATAACAAAAACGTTTGAAGTAAACTATATCAATAAGAAAAACGTATTTACATCTAGATATGTTAATGAGTTTATTTTAATAGCCTAATAAAACTCGGGGACTTGGTTTTATTGCC
This sequence comes from Tillus elongatus, assembly GCA_964006375.1. Classification (NCBI taxonomy): domain Eukaryota; kingdom Metazoa; phylum Arthropoda; class Insecta; order Coleoptera; family Cleridae; genus Tillus; species Tillus elongatus. The sequence continues at coordinate 94,064,799 of OZ023265.1, read as the reverse complement.
GGCGTGTTTGTTTATGTTAGTGTGTTTGTATTTTGAATGAATGAATCTAAATTTATATAGGGAGTGATCAAAAACACACAAGTAACAAAACTCAATTTAAAACAACTAAATTAAACTTTGATATACGAGGATTGTTTGATAAGTATTGTTTGTATGTAAACATAAATAATATAATAGTATACTTACATACAGCAAGAGACGTCATACTTGTTTCACGGCTTAGTACACACTAACGTATGTTGAGGTCTTGAATGGGGCCCCGTTATAGAAATAACACAGTTGTTTAATGACATCCACTTGAACCAAACAAAACATATAGACGCTGTTGTTGATTGTTAACACACACACACACACACGTCATGACAGCTCGAAGTCTTTACTTAGACTGACAGAGCTGTGTAATAAAAGACAGACAATTGATTGCCCAACAAGTATCTTAGATAATCTTGTTTGAGCTTGTACAGCTGTTTAACACACACGTCATGACAGCTCGAAGTCTTTGCTTAGACTGACAGACAGAAAGGGGTTAATAAAAATGCAACAAAATAAAAATAAAACAACTGATTTACATACAATAAAAATTTATTAGGATTAATTAAGTTGTACATATTGATACATAAATGACATACTATTATTACATAATGGCTCTAACGATACCCGTTAGAGGTTTATATTCCATTACACTGTCATGAATAACCAGACAATAAACACGAGTATTTTTTGGGAAGTTGGCGTGACTCATAAACTCCACCTTAATGTCCACCGTTGAAGACTTGATTGACTCGTTCTGGTGCTGACAGTCAATCACAAATAGAGCTCTGTCTTTAAACTCGTCATAATTCAAGATAGGCTCCGACATGTTTTTATAACAGAAGCTTTTTTGAAAATCTGTATACATGTTATAGGCTTCTGCATATTTCGATTTCTCAAAATCCATATTCATAGATTCATAAGGGTAGCATTCTGAATTTAGAAACACTCGAAGGTCCATCATACCAATGTTATCGAAATAGTCTGACCTCTTCTTCACGTTATCCTTACGATCTGTTTGAAATGCTATAATCACATATCGAGGTCTTTCCAAGTTGGTTGCAGTTTTAACAGCCCACACATCTCTGTTGATATCTCTGAGTGCTGGTAACTCGTATATGTCCCATTTGCGGTAGGCGAGAAATATAGAGGTGTCTTTGGCTATTTTATCCATCAGTTCCAATTTCATTTTATCATTGGGAAATACATGTTTTACCTTTAAAAACATATTGGTTACGGTAATTTTTGCTCGTGCCGTACCTGTGCTGTAATAGCCATTGGAATCGTTTCGACTTCTTGTAAAGCGGAAAGTATGTTTGCCACAGAGAACTCCTTTGAAATGATGAAAGAAACTGAAGAGGAACCAGACAGGTATGAGCATGTGAAACTTGTTATCATTTAAGGTGATGTGCTCCGACGACACATTCAGACCGGCGTTGCTAAGAGATTGGGCTTCATTCTTACTGAACGATAGCAGACTTTTGATGATGGTTGTGGTGTATGGGTCTCGCACTCGTTCCACTTCCTTGTTATTTAACTCATAGGTCATTGATTCAAACAGAGCTGCTCCTCCATTATTTGACAGATAACAAGCACCAGTGGCATTTTTGATTGCTACAGGTTCCAGAGCACCTTCGATTATTAGAGCTGACTCGGCCAGACAAACGAACGCATCTTGTTGGTTGATGGCTATTTCAATTTCATCGCTGTTACCAAACGATTTAGTTGGTGAATAGTAAGAGCGCAGCTCTTCTCGATCGATGCCATCATCAAACACAGGTTCTTTGAATATTTCTAGTTTTGACGACATGATAACCCAGGCTTTGCAGGAACTCAATATTATCGGGACGAAGCGTACCCTTTGACGTGTCTGACTCAACTGAATTTGATGTGGTAGATGCACTTGCTTTTATATCCTTGAAGACCAACATACTAAGCAACTTTTATAAGTTTCAAGCGAACAGACACCTCTTCACCTTGAAAGTTGACAGGAACTGAATCTTGGTCGACGATGTCGATGCTTATATTGGAAATCTCTTGCTTGTTCACCGGTAAGTAAATTAAATTTTTAGGTTCTATGTCGATTGCGTAGCCAGGATCAACCATCGGAGCAAACTCATACAGCGTATGTGAGGGTTGTCCGTTATAATAGGAACCAGACACGATATTGGTTTCGATGCGAATCTGTCTAACATCCACTATATCAACAGGTAAATCAGATTCATAAAAGGTGTCCGGCTGAAGAACTTGTTTTGAAAAGCCCAACATTCGCCCAATCGAACCATCAAATTCAAAACTGACATTTGTATAACACTTTAGTCTGCATTTGATGGTGTTCGGATTAGGTCTCAGAATCAGAGCCTGTTGCTTTTGTTCGTGTGTTGCTGTAGCACCAACAAGTTCATTTTGAAGTAACTCTTCCAAGTGTGTTATTTCATAAGCACCGGTGGGTATCGTGATGGTTCGCCAACCGGTTCCTTCTTTTACATGAAATTTGTTTTTACCTTCATAGATGTTGGGTATGTTGTTGTAGGTGTGAAAGCCTATCAAGGCAACAGCATAATTACCATCCAAAACAATTGGTGGATGGTAGTCTGACGACAGATGGGAGCTGCGGTCTTTCAACACAAAGGTGTGCGCCATGACTGATACACACAGGCTACTGTTTCAGTCTTTTATTGCATTGGTTTTTGCAGATACAACCCATAACCGTAGCGCTGTTTCTTGAGATACATGCCTTTGCCCAGTCTCTTGCATTTTGGCTTAAATTTCAAGCCACTCCCTCTCCTACCCATCGCGATGGCTTCCATTGTTTTGTTGTGTCGTTCTTCCTCCTCTAGTTTCTGTTTCGCAGACTTGGCATCGTTCACGGCTTTGGCAATACCTGCAGCACCGCCACCCAGAGCTCCTAGTGCTGACAGCCCACCAAATATAAGAGGCAACAACGGAAGGAAGCCTCCACTTTTAGGTATTGGAATAACTCGAGGTTTCTGCACATTCTTACGTCCACCAATGTTTCTAACGATTGTATGAGCTATATCAAACACGGCGTTCGCTGTTGGAATAAGGTTTCTATCTTTTATAACTTCCTCAATCAGACTTAGTATGTTTTTAAAGGGGACCTTCTTCTTTGGCTTCGAGTTGATTACATAAAACCCCTCATCAAGTTTTCTGTTAACTTTCATGGTGTTTGTAACGCCCCGCAACGTTTCAGCAAAACCTGTATCTGTCTTTGTTAATAACAACCCTCACTCTGTGACACCAACATGCATACTGACTGGGTGTCTCACTTGCATTCATATATATATACACACCCAAAAAATATAGTTTAGTTTAAGTTAAGATGCGTACCAGCAAACACGCTTCTGCCTTACCCATTACAAATATAGACGATGTTGTTACGGACACAGCTCAACAACAACTGAGGCATGGTCCTCTCTTTCCAAACACCGTTCGCTGTATCATATGTGGTCCGAGTGGGTGTGGTAAAACTAATGTCATGCTGAGTTTATTGTTTGAAGCAAACGGTTTAAAATTTGATAACGTGTATGTGTATTCAAAGTCTCTGTATCAACCGAAATACAAGATGTTAAAGGAGGTGATGAATGCAACAAAAGGTGTTGGTTACTATCCTTATAGAGAAAACGATGAAATATTAGATCCGGCAGATGCCAAGGACAACTCTGTGTTTATATTTGATGATGTAGCTTGTGACAAACAAGATAAAATAAGAGCATACTTCAGTATGGGCAGACATAAGAATATTGATTCATTCTATCTCTGTCAAACATATACACGAATACCCAAGCATCTGGTACGTGACAACACCAATGTTATTGTGTTATTCAAGCAAGATGAAACCAATTTAAAACATGTGTACGACGATCATGTAACCACCGATATGGACTTTAAACAATTTAAAACTATCTGCCACCAATGCTGGAAAGATAATAAGTATGGTGTGTTGGTGATTGTGAAGGAAAACGATGTACACAAAGGTCGATATAGAAAAGGATTCGATAGATATATATTATTCTAACAATGGTAGACAGGACAGACAGCTGTCTAACACAGCTGTCATACAGGTGTCTAACACAGGTGTCTAACACAGCTGTCTAACACAGCTGTCTAACACAGCTGTCTAACACAGCTGTCTAACACAGCTGTCTAACACAGCTGTCTAACACAGCTGTCTAACACAGCTGTCTAACACAGCTGTCTAAGACAGCTGTCTAAGACAGCTGTCTAAGACAGCTGTCTAAGACAGCTGTCTAACACAGCTGTCTAAGACAGCTGTCTAACACAGCTGTCTAACACAGCTGTCTAACACAGCTGTCTAACACAGCTGTCTAACACAGCTGTCTAACACAGCTGTCTAAGACAGCTGTCTAAGACAGCTGTCTAAGACAGCTGTCTAACACAGCTGTCTAACACAGCTGTCTAAGACAGCTGTCTAACACAGCTGTCTAACACAGCTGTCTAACACAGCTGTCTAACACAGCTGTCTAACACAGCTGTCTAACACAGCTGTCTAACACAGCTGTCTAAGACAGCTGTCTAAGACAGCTGTCTAAGACAGCTGTCTAAGACAGCTGTCTAACACAGCTGTCTAACACAGCTGTCTAAGACAGCTGTCTAAGACAGCTGTCTAACACAGCTGTCTAAGACAGCTGTCTAACACAGCTGTCTAACACAGCTGTCTAACACAGCTGTCTAAGACAGCTGTCTAAGACAGCTGTCTAACACAGCTGTCTAAGACAGCTGTCTAACACAGCTGTCTAAGACAGCTGTCTAACACAGCTGTCTAACACAGCTGTCTAACACAGCTGTCTAACACAGCTGTCTAAGACAGCTGTCTAAGACAGCTGTCTAACACAGCTGTCTAAGACAGCTGTCTAACAAGACAGCCGGACATCGTGATAAATAAGAAGGCATGTACCGTGACAGAGTCAGTATATGTTAAACCACCACACAACCTGTATCGCTCAAACAAATGATTAGACCGACTGGTAACACCAAAAACAGTTGTAGCACAATGGAAGTGTTGGGTAAGGAAGAGCGAAAAGTTAAGAAAAGGATTTTACAACTTGCTGACAATATTCGAAAAAAACATTTAATGCTTAAACTTAACAGAGCTGAGAATGATGATGCTCTGCAACGTTTATATAAACCACTTGTTGAGCCCCTAAGTGAAATATCTAAAAACACAGCAGCACTGCAGCAGCAACAGCCATCGCAACCACCAAAGGTTGAACAAATCAAAGACGAAGTCGATATACCAGAAACGAAACCCCAAGTACAGTTCCTTAAAGACCATGAAGTTTTTGAAGCTGAACCAAGGGAAGAGGCTGAGGCGACAAGTTCCGATGAGGACATCCCAACATTTGAAGAGCTTGAGGCAGACCTACAAACTGTCACAACCAACCCTGCATATCAAGAATTTTTGGAGCAATATCCTGACCGAGTTCGATATTATGTAGACAAGTATTTTACTGAACCACCGAGGCTTGCTACTATTGATCAAACGTATGGTGCTCGCTACGCTAAAGATACTGGTAACTGGAGTCTTGGCAACAAACACTTGGACTTTACTGATGCTGAGATTCAACTGGGCCAAAGGAGATACCCGCAAACACAAGGTTTGCTAGAATTGATATTTATGAAAACACCTAGAGGGTATACCTATGATGATCTTCAACACTATAGAGATATTCTAGAAGCAACTAGTGTTCATAAAATGAACTATGATCCTAACGCACGAACCAAGGGTTGTTCCTCTGAAAAGTATCTGACTCTAATAAAACCAGTGATAAATCCACGAGGTCGTAGATCCTCAACACCTCAAGGTTTTGGTTACACCTACGAGGAAGACGATGACGACAGCACCGACAGACATCTTAACAAAAAACAAAAGACTGAACTTAAAACTCAGAGTGATAAGAGCAGCGATAGCAACGGCATGAGCCCAAACAACATCAGCACCAACAACTATATGATACAAAATAACAAACAAATAGCCTATGTGTATTGGAATGACATAAACGAGTTGGTTGACAGACTTAGACTTTTAGTGGCTTCCCAAGTTGCAGGTAATACTGCTCATAACAACGAAATTCAGTCAATCTTGGAAGAACTAAAAGAAGCTAGTGTTATCACCTAGTAAGCCCACAGCCATGAAGAGACACCGACGACAACAACAACAACAGCACCAACGCAACACTGAACCATCTAATGTTAATAATTCTATAAATGTATTCCAACAAAGAGTTTACATACTTGTACTTAGAATCAAATAAAAGTCTTTGTTAAAATTAATGTGTTTTTATTTTGTAATACAATTAAAAAGTATGTCTTAAAGCAATAATATCCTGAACAAACTTATCTTGTGGTACATCTGCTAAAATACATGGATGATGTCATACTTCTAATGACTGTATTCTAGACAAGCTCAAACACGAATAATGTAGGGGTTATTGAACAGATATAACACAAGGTCATCAACTGACAGGTTGTTTACCTTTAAGAGGGCCTCTCTCTTGTGTATATTAAACAGATACACAGACAAGCTCAAACAGGATCAAGGTTAACAACTGTAAAACGTTGTTTATCCTTTGTAAGACCTCTCTCTCTTACATCAGTTTGTTTCCTCAATACAAGAGACAGAGACACTTGTTCAGTATGTGTTAAGTCGTGAAACAAGGATGACGTCTCTTGCTGTATGTAAGTACACTCTTATTATTATGTCTGTTTGCATTCAAATAACAAATACAAACATAACCTTACTAAACAATCAGATGATTGGTAATCAACATGTATACGAACACCTAACCTCATATGTAAACAACAACTGGCTTTTGTTTTATATATACAACAGCGAACAAACTTTTAACGTGTGCGTCTGTGGAGCTATTGGTTTAGGGACAGTGTATATATGTAAAGCAAACAACGGCTGATTCGAGGTTCGTGGGTTCAAATCTAAGTTCAGGCGAATGCTTTTCTTTCAAATACACATGCATCTGTCAGTTTAAGCAAAGACTTTGAACTGTCATGACGTGTTTGTTAAACAGCATGTATAAGCTTCAACAATGGCAATCAGTTGTCTGTCTGTCTGTATCCTCAACACAGAAGACACCTGTTCAGTAGTGTGTGTATTAAGCTGTGAAAGAAGGCTGACGTCTCTTGTTGTATGTAAGTACACTCTTGTATTATCTCTGTTTGCATTCAAATAACAAATACAAACATAACCTTAACAAACAATCATATGACTGGTAATCAACACACATGACATAACCTTAATAAACAAATACAAACATAACCTTAATAAACAAACAGATGACACGTGAGCGAACATAACCTTAATAAACAAATACATAACCTTAATAAACAATCAGACAAACACACATGGAGAGCTAACCTGACTTGTAGATATCTATGGACACACAGGTCAGACATCTTGGAACGCTTGTGACGTCATCTCAGGTTAGTTCCATAGAGAGAACCCGGGTTGCAACTGTCTATGACAGGTCAGCCATCTTGGAATGCTTGTGACGTCATCTCAGGTTAGTTCCATAGAGAGAACCCGGCTTGCGACTGTCTATGACAGGTCAGCCATCTTGGAATGCTTGTGACGTCATCTGACAGGTCAGGTGACATTTGACGTTGACACATGTCAGGTCAGGTGACAGCTGACGTTGACAGCTGTCAGGTTAGCTGACAGCTGACAGCTGACAGCTGTCAGGTCAGTGACATTTGACACCTGTCAAATCTGACAAGTCAGCTGTCAACTGTCACAGGTCTGCGCAGGTCAGCGCATGCGCATGACGTCACGCGCATGCGCAGTAAAAAGTGGAGGGGATGGACCCAGGTGCCCGACTATCTACTCGTAAAAAGACACTAAAGGTTTGATTGAAAGCTCAAACACAGGTGGTTTGATGAACAATATGGTTTTTTCACCTGTAAGAAAGTTAATAAAAGCAACAGTCCGGGAGTGTCCGGGGTCTTTTCATCAAGTAAACTCATCAGCATCATGTCACCAGATCATGTGATCATCGTCATCATTATGTAAGTTGACATAAGAGATTCCAGAATGCATCGAAGGGAGATTATAAAAAAAACCTCCAGAGTACTACGAATATGGAATATATCAACATGTTAATAAATTAAATCCATTAATAATCAATAAATGGGCAGTAAAATATGGCATGGACAAATTAGAAAAATAATAATAATTAATAATGGACAGTAATAATGGAAAAACAATATAGAATCCAATGGAAAATGTTTCAGTAAGTGTTTTCTTTTCCTAAATTGATCAGTGCGGTTTGAATTTCACCATTTTAACAGCACCAATTAAAGATTGAGTGCCAATAAATTTCAATAAGCAAAAATTTGCTTGAAATGAACAGAAAGAGACTGTGATCTCTGTAGAATTGTCGATGTATATTGCTTATGTTATATCAATGTTTAACCGGTAATTTTGTAATTATTTATAATGTTACCTGAATGTTTTAATAGGATTTTCCAATTTATGTTTATGTAATGAATGCTTTAAATGTTTCTGTTTGTATTTAATGTGTGTCACCTAGACACCGTAAAGTTTGTGTAATGAATTAAATGGAATGTATAACAGATTGCAATTAACCAGAAGTATTGTTTTTCGTTAATAATTAATCAGTAAAATTGTTGTATAGCCATCTGTGCAAAGCGAAATTAATTTTTGATCAAGTAAAAATCAATAAATGAATTTAAATAGCACATGTTAATGAATTTTAATTAGTAGAAGCTAGCTGTAATTATAATGAACCCAACCTGATGATTAAGATATATGTTCTCAGCTCTAAAATAAATATTTGCAGGTATACTAAAATAAATACCATAGAAAATTTGGCTCCCAACAGCGGTGCATTAAAAAAAATTTTTGTGCCAAAAATAAATTTAATTTCATAGAAAAAATTTAATAAAATAAACATTTGTTCGCAATATAGCACATGATTGGCACAACTACAGGCTTTCTGTTAAATTTTAATAAAATTTTTATTACGTTAAAATAAAGCAAATTTTCATAAAAACGTAATAGTATTTTAACACAAGGGATTTAGAAGTAAATCAATTTTAAATAAATTAGCACGCCTCATTTAAATACAGTAAAGTTAAAATAAATCAGTTCAACCAATTTAATGAAAATTAGCAAAAATTCTAATACCGTATGATATTTTAATATGAAACAGTAAATTGCACATATAACCAATTGTTTTGTGAAAAATAAATATAGGTGGTGTATTTGAAAGGGTTAATTAATGAAAACTTTCTTCGCATTTCTTCCCCGTCATATTTAAATAATACAGTAAGGATAATGCAGGACTGTAAGTTAAATATTCTGTATAATATAACATTGCAGCAAAATTATTAATTAAGGGGTCAAAGCTTAGAAAGGGGGACAATTTAATTTTAAATTCACAAGTAAATTAAATAAATCAAGCTTGAACATGTCCGGGGAAAAACAGTTAGAAAGTGATAAACCAATTGGGCCAGAATCTGAAGAACCTATAATCAGCGTACCTGAAGATCCGGAGAAAATGGCAAAGCCAGAACCACAAAAACCTAAACAGTTCACGGAATGGAGGGGACGTAAAGCGAGTTCGGAAGAAGGGACCATATCACAGGAAGAAGAAGAAACCGAATATCAGGGCGATGAAACCTTTATAATAGGAAAAGAAAAGGGGCAGAATAGCGCCGTCAAAGAAAGTCCTCTGGAGCAAACAGTAAAAGGACAGGAGGAAGAATCAAAAATGGATAAGTTATTCGCCGTCTTGTTCAAGAAAATGGAAGAAGACAAAAAGGAAAACCAACAAAATAGTTCCGAATTGAGAAAAGACATAAATAATAAATTGGAAGAAAACAACAAATTGGAAGAACACAAAAATGAAATTAAACAAGATATTGTCAAGTTGGAAAAACAACAAAAAGAATATATTAAACATACGGATGAAAATTTTAGGAGATTGTATGAAAATATACAACAAACAAAAAGGAGATTTTAACAGAAGTAAACAAAAAATAAAGAGCTATGGAAACCAGTTTCCTCATAAAAATACACCAGCTGGACGATGAAGTAAAAACCACACAAGAACATGCCAAGTAAGCCACAAGACGATCAAGACGGAGCTGGACGCGGTAGTTCAGGCATGCCATGACAAAGTACGGGAAGAAACCGCAATGAGGAGGTACGACATTAAAAAGGTCGAAACGTTCGTAAAGTCGGTGGACCCAAATGTGGTCAGGGTAGAACAGGAAACCGCTGAACAATTAATAAAAATAAAGGAGGAAATCCAAAATGAAACTAAACAGCATATTTCCAAAGCAATCGTCATGCCAAGCTATAGTATGGACCACATGCAAATGGGGAATGACCCGAGTATGAGATTCACTGGGAACGTTGGCAAATTACATCCCAAAGTGTTCGTGCAAATGATCAAGGACAAACTGCATTTGATCCATAGTGTGAGCGATATGAAAAATATAATATGGGCCCGACTAACGGGAAACCCGCTGTTGTGGTTTTCCACCAAAGAAAGCGAAATATCTGAATTCGCGATTTTTGAACGAAAATTTTTACAATTTTACTGCGGTGAACATAGTCAAGGTTTCTTCAGAGAGAGGTTGTATTTCGGTAAATTTGGTAGTAATCAGGGCGACGATTATAGTCACTACTGCCTAAATTTATACAACATAGCACAATACCTAGATCAGAAAATGAGAGGGGAAGAAATCATCATGTGTATAGCTAGGCATTTTGAGGCGCAAATTGCCGAAAATATCGCCAGACAAAAGCATATAAAATTAAATTTTACCAGCATCCGACATCCAGCAGCAAATCCATCGGAAAGATACATTGCCGAAGTCATTAAGTTTCTAAGACTATTATGTAAAGATGATCATCGAAATTGGGTAGATCAATTAACAAAAATAGAGGATTACCTAAACAATAATCCCAATACGAATACCGAGCAATGCCCAATATTCATCCTGAAGGGAACTAGACCACCTCGAAAATGGATAACTGAAGAAAAACATGCATTTGATCAAATTAAAGAAGATCTGAGAAGAAAAATCCGAAGAAAAGCAGAAAAATATAAAAGAGAACAACATAGAATTAGAAAAAGGGTGAGATTTAAAAGGGGAGATTTAGTAGTCCTGAAATCATTTAAAAAGGTATAAGGGGGAAAGGACATATGTCCCAAACTTTTATTTAGAAATGAAGGCCCATATATTGTGAATAATGAGTTGCCACAAAACAGTTACGAATTAAAAGAAATAGGTAATGATAAGATAAGGGGCATTTTTAATATAGAACACGTGTATAAATACCACTAGCTAAATTATTACCCTGAGTATAGAAAGAAAAACAAGTAGGCATTTAAATAATGACCCAAAGAAATACGAATCAGAAAAGCGAAATTTCATAAGAAAATTTAAGTGATAATAAATAAGGAGCAATACTCGAATTAGATGCAGTTATTGGATAAGTCAATTAATATAATCATAATTCAAAGGTAGAAAGGGGGAAATAAGTTTAAATAAAATAGAAAATTATTATTATTGAGTAATAGGAAACATGGAATAAGTAGACGAGAAAAATTTCATTCCTGAACGTCACAAGGTCTGGGATAGACATAATTAAGGTACTAAATGAGAAGCTTCATCCAGACAGCAAAATTTATTGATGGGGTGCCCTACGCGTTTCGGCTATACAATAGCCATCATCAGGGGCAAATCTAAAAATTGTAATAAAAGGTCTGTCAGAAAACATTGTCTTCTGGTAGGCAATTGTGCTGGTTTAAGCACAATGATCTCAAGTTAAACTCTACATACATCATCAAGACTAAAATCTACAGTCACATAGCAAAAACATGTCTAAAATAGGTTAAAAAAGCAATGTTACATGCCGAACATAAAGTAAAAACTACAAGTCAACCAAAAAGGTTACCTAATTCACACTAAAGTCAAAAACATGCAGTCAAAAACGGGCTAAAGGCCATCATTATCAAAACAGAGTATAAGTTAAACGAGTTAAAAAAGCTAGTTATTAAGTGCAAAAGCTAAAAAATCAAAAATTGAATCTGCAAAGCGAAAAAGGCAGTGGAGTGAACTGACAGAGCAAAAACATAACAGGAGGCCACACAGTCAAGCAGAAACCCCATGAGAACTCATAAGGAGATTGAAAAATTCTATAAAGAAGTGATAGGAGAAAACCAAAATGGCTTCAATACTTACTTTCTAATTCTTGAAAAATTAGATTCAAACTATACACAGGTTGCCAAGGCTGGAGTCTTCATCTATTGCATCAGCGGTCCAACAACAACATACCCAAATGTGCCGGAAAATCGACTCATGGTGTCATTAAAACAATACAAACGACAACTCAAACACAAGACGAGAGTGAACGTCGGCCATTAATGAAAACTGCAATAAAGCAGATGGCGCTGTTTGACGGCGAAACGGTGAACCAAACGCAATGACAGAACAGCGGAAATGTCAGAGACAAAACGCGGAGAGGAGGGGGAGCGACAGAACAGCAAACTTTGTATACGTCATGCTTCAGCCATAGAGGAACCATAGACTACTGGTAATATTAGTTGACTAAATGATTATACAATGAAGGAAAATTCGAAATGTCTGTATTGGACAGGTTCAAAACTTCGTTGCTGGAACATTTGACATGCTTGAAAATTTCCATCTCTTCTAAGATGAATTGTTCTACTCCAAAACTTGAGGGATGTAGAATCCTGGCATCATTGTTCTTATTGAAGCAGTGGCCACTCTCTCTTAAATGACTACCAAAGACTGACGTGTCATTGTTCACCTGATTTCTGCTCCTGAGGTGCTCTGACACCCTGGTGCTTAATGATCTTCCTGTTCTCCCGATGTAAACGGCATTGCAATCGGGGGCACCACATGTTAAACGATAAACACCTGACTTCTTAAGGTCTGGGATATTGTCCTTGTTGTGGATGAACATATTACTAACTGTGTTCATAGATTTGAACGAAAACTTCACGTTGTCTCTCTTGAGGGCTTTAACTATAGTGTTTGAAACTGGGCCACAAAACGTGAAGGGGAAATATGAGACTCCCTCTGGCTGAGTGAGCGGTAAACTAGTGCTGAGTTCTACCAAGAGCTGACGGCTCTTTTTCCTGACCATCCTATCGACGATATAGATTGGATACTCGTTGTTAACTGCGAGCTGCTTGATAAGGTTCAATTCTTTGACGAAATTCGTCCCCGACAGTGGGACTCTGAACAATCTGTCGACTAGGAATCTGATTGAGGCCACCTTGTGAGAGATGTGGTGGCATGACTTAAACGGGATAAGGTGGTCCGTTTGGGTGGGCTTTCTGTATATGTCGAAAACAATGGAACTGCTGCTTCTGCTCAGCTTCAAATCAAGGAAACTTATGGAAGAGTTGACTTCTAATTCCATGGTGAAATTGATGTTGACGTGTAGATTGTTAAGCCAACCCAGGAACTGATGAAGCTGCTCTGTGGTACCCGACCACACCACAAATATGTCATCGACATAACGTGACCAGAAAGAAATATGACCTAAAAAAGGGTTGTAGTCTCTGAAGACCAGATCCCTCTCAAAGAAGCTCATGAAAATCTCCGCACAAAGAGGTGACAGCGGGTTACCCATGGGGAGACCGTCCTTCTGGACAAAGATCTTGTCGTCAAACGAGAAGAAGTTCTGGGCCAGGCAAACCTTAACCAAGGCATGGAGGGCCCTTTAGGACTCGCTGCTGAATGAAGAGGAAGTGAGCAAACTTTTCAGGAGCAGTAGTGTCTGATTTACGGGAACACTGGTAAAGAGATTGGAGACATCGAAAGAAACCAACAAAGACTCGTCTCTCAGCGTTATGTTGCTTAGTTTATTAACAAGCTCTGTAGAATTTTTGACGGAGTAAGGTGAGTGGTAATCCAAACCAGACATCAACAAAGAAGACAGCAATCTCGATAATTTGTAGGAAATGCAACCCACGAACGAAACGACAGGACGAATGGGGCAGCCTTCCTTGTGGATCTCTGGGAGGCCATATAGGCGTGGAATAAAATGGTTCATAGGCAACAACTGTTTATAACTCTCTCAAATCAATGGAGCATATTTATCGAAACTTTCCTAAACTTGGACGTGAAGGAAGGAAGTGGATTATAGTTAATGGAAGAAATTCTGTTTTCCCTCAGGAAGGTGAGGACTTTAGAAATGTAATCCGTCTTATCTAGAACCACGACGCAATGGCCCTTATCAGCCTTTGAAAGGAAAAGATCGTTGCTATTAATAGTCTCTCTCAGAGAGGAAACTACCTTGTTAAAAGGGTTGAATAATGTGTTGGAAGCCTTAAACATCTAAATAATCTCAGAAACCCTTCCTCGCAAGTACTCAGCATTCTCTACCCTGAATCTTTTAAGAAATACCTCTGTGTCTTTAACCGACTCAAATATCCAAGACTTAAGCTTAGGGGGGACGGCGAACTTTAAACCCTGGCTAAGTAGAGCCAATTGGGGGTCATCGAACCATTAAAGGAAGAAACATTTTTGAGTCTATCATGGAAAACGTGATCACTAAATTTAAAGTTATTTGAACGTGAAGAAACATCCTTAAGACGTTGCAAATGTGAGATTTTACGTCATTTGTGACGTTCAGGAATGAAATCTTCTCGGCGAGGCTGGCCGAAGTCACTAAAGATTTAGTGACTGTAAGATTACAGAAAGTTGCCAAGGTGTTCAATCTTATTGTCACTCAGGGTTTGGTTCCTGTCAACATGTTTAAGAAAAGATCTATGCCCGAAATTTGTCAAGAACATGTACAGCAGATCAGTGCCAGGTGTTTTCGAAAACATCGTCCAAAGATTCAGTAGATCAGTGATCAGGAGAGAGCTGAGGTCGGCTTACGCTTGAAAGGAGGAGACTGACATGAGGATGAAGATAGCACACGACATACTAGCAGGTAGGCTGTGCACTATTGAGTATGATGCTCTCATGAGAACTAATCATGAATTCTTATCTTTTCTTTATGATGATAAAAAACAAATTTTAGCTCGTAAAATCTCACATTTGCAACGTCTTAAGGATGTTTCTTCACGTTCAAATAACTTTAAATTTAGTGATCACGTTTTCCATGATAGACTCAAAAATGTTTCTTCCTTTAATGGTTTCGATGACCCCCAATTGGCTCTACTTAGCCAGGGAATAAAGTTCGCCGTCCCTCCTAAGCTTAAGTCTTGGATATTTGAGTCGGTTAAAGACAGAGGTATTTCTTAGAAGATTTAGGGTAGAGAATGCTGAGTACTTGCGAGGAAGGGTTTCTGAGATTATTTCGAGGTTTAAGGCTTCCAACCCATTATTCAACCCTTTTAACAAGGTAGTTTCCTCTCTGAGAGACTATTAATAGCAACGATCTTTTCCTTTCAAAGGCTGATAAGGGCCATTGCGTCGTGGTTCTAGATAAGACGGATTACATTTCTAAAGTCCTCACCTTCCTGAGGGAAAACAGAATTTCTTCCATTAACTATAATCCACTTCCTTCCTTCACGTCCAAGTTTAGGAAAGTTTTCAATGAATATGCTCCATTGATTTCAGAGAGTTATAAACAGTGGTTGCCTATGAACCATTTTATTCCACGCCTATATGGCCTCCCAAAGATCCACAAGGAAGGTTGCCCCATTCGTCCTGTCGTTTCCTTCGTGGGTTGCATTTCCTACAAATTATCGAGATTGCTGTCTTCTTTGTTGATGTCTGGTTTGGATTACCACTCACCTTACTCCGTCAAAAATTCTACAGAGCTTGTTAATAAACTAAGCAACATAACGCTGAGAGACGAGTCTTTGTTGGTTTCTTTCGATGTCTCCAATCTCTTTACCAGTGTTCCCGTAAATCAGACACTACTGCTCCTGAAAAGTTTGCTCACTTCCTCTTCATTCAGCAGCGAGTCCCAAAGGGCCCTCCATGCCTTGGTTAAGGTTTGCCTGGCCTAGAACTTCTTCTCGTTTGACGACAAGATCTTTGTCCAGAAGGACGGTCTCCCCATTGGTAACCCGCTGTCACCTCTTTGTGCGGAGATTTTCATGAGCTTCTTTGAGAGGGACCTGGTCTTCAGAGACTACAACCCTTTTTTAAGTCATATTTCTTTCTGGTCACGTTATGTCGATGACATACTTGTGGTGTGGTCGGGTACCACAGAGCAGCTTCATCAGTTCCTGGGTTGGCTCAACAATCTACACGTCAACATCAATTTCACCATGGAATTAGAAGTCAACTCTTCCATAAGTTTCCTTGATTTGAAGCTGAGCAGAAGCAGCAGTTCCATTGTTCTCGACATATACAGAAAGCCCACTCAAACGGACCACCTTATCCCGTTTAAGTCATGCCACCACATATCTCACAAGTTGGCCTCAATCAGATTCCTAGTCGACAGATTGTTCAGAGTCCCACTGTCGGGGACGAATTTCGTCAAAGAATTGAACCTTATCAAGCAGCTCGCAATTAACAACGAGTATCCAATCTATATCGTCGATAGGATGGTCAGGAAAAAGAGCCGTCAGCTCTTGGTAGAACTCAGCACTAGTTTACCGCTCACCCAGCCAGAGGGAGTCTCATATTTCCCCTTCACGTTTTGTGGCCCAGTTTCAAACACTATAGTTAAAGCCCTCAAGAGAGACAACGTGAAGTTTTCGTTCAAATCTATGAACACAGTTAGTAATATGTTCATCCACAACAAGGACAATATCCCAGACCTTAAGAAGTCAGGTGTTTATCGTTTAACATGTGGTGCCCCCGATTGCAATGCCGTTTACATCGGGAGAACAGGAAGATCATTAAGCACCAGGGTGTCAGAGCACCTCAGGAGCAGAAATCAGGTGAACAATGACACGTCAGTCTTTGGTAGTCATTTAAGAGAGAGTGGCCACTGCTTCAATAAGAACAATGATGCCAGGATTCTACATCCCTCAAGTTTTGGAGTAGAACAATTCATCTTAGAAGAGAAGAAATTTTCAAGCATGTCAAATGTTCCAGCAACGAAGTTTTGAACCTGTCCAATACAGACATTTCGAATTTTCCTTCATTGTATAATCATTTAGTCAACTAATATTACCAGTAGTCTATGGTTCCTCTATGGCTGAAGCATGATGTATATAAAGTTGGCTGTTCTGTGGCTCCCCCTCCTCTCCGCGTTTTGTCTCTGACATTTCCGCTGTTCTGTCCTTGCGTTTGATTCACCGTTTCGCCGTCTAACCAGCGCCATCTGCTTTATTGCAGTTTTCATTAATGGCCGACGTTCACTCTCGTCTTGTGTTTGAGTTGTCGTTTGTATTGTTTTAATGACACCATGAGTCGATTTTCCGGCACATTTGGGTATGTTGTTGTTGGACGGCTGATGCAATAGATGAAGACTCCAGCCTTGGCAACCTGTGTATAGTTTGAATCTAATTTTTTAAGAATTAGAAAGTAAGTATTGAAGCCATTTTGGTTTTCTCCTATCACTTCTTTATAGAATTTTTCAATCTCCTTATGAGTTCTCATGGGGTTTCTGCTTGACTGTGTGGCCTCCTGTTATGTTTTTGCTCTGTCAGTTCACTCCACTGCCTTTTTCGCGTTGCAGATTCAATTTTTGATTTTTTAGCTTTTGCACTTAATAACTAGCTTTTTTAACTCGTTTAACTTATACTCTGTTTTGATAATGATGGCCTTTAGCCCGTTTTTGACTGCATGTTTTTGACTTTAGTGTGAATTAGGTAACTTTTTTGGTTGACTTGTAGTTTTTACTTTATGTTCGGCATGTAACATTGCTTTTTTAACCTATTTTAGACATGTTTTTGCTATGTGACTGTAGATTTTAGTCTTGATGATGTATGTAGAGTTTAACTTGAGATCATTGTGCTTAAACCAGCACAATTGCCTACCAGAAGACAATGTTTTCTGACAGACCTTTTATTACAATTTTTAGATTTGCCCCTGATGATGGCTATTGTATAGCCGAAACGCGTAGGGCAGCCCATCAATAAATTTTGCTGTCTGGATGAAATTTTAATGGGAAAACGGGAAATTTATACATCCTAGTATATATAAAATAAATGTATACACCCTAATGTAGCAACGAAAGAGTGTAGCATGAGATGTCAACGCCCGACATGAATGTCAGTGACCCATGTAGCAACAAGTTTCATTCGAGTAATAAAAAAAAAAAAATTATATTCTAGAAATATCCGTAAAGAAACCAAGAACAATCATTCAGTTTTTGTAGGGAGAATGAGATTGTAGCTAATAAATGCAATGCTGTTGATTTATTGTGTGTAAAAATAGGTATGACCAATCTACCTAAAGGCTCGATGTATTAAAAGAGCAGAGGCCATTTGTAAAAACAAAACTTTATGTAGTATTATGGTATATGTGCGCGCAAGAAAAAAACGTAAAAAGACACTAAAGGTTTGACGGAAAGCTCAAACACAGGTGGTTTGATGAACAATAGGGTTTTTTCACCTGTAAGAAAGTTAATAAAAGCAACAGTCCGGGAGTGTCCGGGGTCTTTTCATCAAGTAAATTCATCAGCATCATGTCACCAGATCATGTGATCATCGTCATCATTATGTAAGTTGACATAAGAGATTCCAGAATAATCAATAAATGGGCAGTAAAATATGGCATGGACAAATTAGAAAAATAATAATAATTAATAATGGACAGTAATAATGGAAAAACAATATAGAATCCAATGGAAAATGTTTCAGTAAGTGTTTTCTTTTCCTAAATTGATCAGTGCGGTTTGAATTTCACCATTTTGACAGCACCAATTAAAGATTGAGTGCCAATAAATTTCAATAAGCAAAAATTTGCTTAAAATGAACAGAAAGAGACTGTGATCTCTGTAGAATTGTCGATGTACATTGCTTATGTTATATCAATGTTTAACCGGTAATTGTGTAATTATTTATAATGTTACCTGAATGTTTTAATAGGATTTTTCAATTTATGTTTATGTAATGAATGCTTTAAATGTTTCTGTTTGTATTTAATGTGTGTCACCTAGACACCGTAAAATTTGTGTAATGAATTTAATGGAATGTATAACAGATTGTAATTAACCAGAAGTATTGTTTTTCGTTAATAATTTATCAGTAAAATTGTTGTATAGCCATCTGTGCAAAGCGAAATTAATTTTTGATCAAGTAAAAATCAATAAATGAATTTAAATAGCACATATTGATGAATTTTAATTAGTAGAAGCTAGCTGTAATTATAATGAACCCAACCTGATGATTAAGATATATGTTCTCAGCTCTAAAATAAATATTTGCAGGTATACTAAAATAAAGACCATAGGAATATATATATATATATATATATATATATATATATATATATATATATATATATATATATATACGTGCACAGCTATCTTTGTCACCTCCACCCACTGAAAAGGCACCCGGGCCTCCATGATATATCATTAGGTTTTTTATGTATATTTTGCAGATTAAGCTTGTAACAATAAGTACTTTTAAAGGCAACATAAGAGGGGTAAGGATTAATTAGATTTGTTTTATACTTTTTTTTGACACATTTTTAAGTGTAACACGCCTCCATATATAAATCGTTGAAAAAAACTCCTTTTGTGTTTGCTCCGGTACACGTATCATTCGTATACGGCACCAACAATGTTGACAAATCTAGATATTAGGTTTTTGCTTACTACTAAGAGATCCTGCCCTTGGCCTTAGTTTTTCTATTTCAGATCCTATTATTTGTCAGGAACCGGTAAAAATCCCGTCTTAAAATAGACTGCAAAATATTGGAGTCTATTTATATTTATTTACTCTTTACTTGTATCGCTTCATAACGTTACAAACAAAAAGACGAATGCCTGGAACTAATAAAAATACCACTCTATATTTCAGAATAAAAACTGGGTTCGCCTAAAAACTTTCGTTTACAATACTTACCGAAAAAATAATTATGTGAGAAGAATAATTAGGTTTTGTTTAATATTTTGTTCTCCTTAAAAACGGTTAGTTTTATTTTAAAACTTATACTTAAATAAACACTTTTTATTTACTTATTATGCTTTAATGTTTATTCATATACTATTTGTCTACTGTGGTGTTATTATTATTATGTTTTGTATAAATGTATTTATTATTTAAACTAATTATTTCATCACTGTCAGTTGTTTGAGTTTTACGTTTGATTTTGTACGCTAATATTATATTTGATATTCACATTCAATCCGTACTTCAATTTCATCATAGAATACTAGATGAGTAATAAAATTGACAGTTTTCTAATAAACAAAACCTGAAACGTTATATATAACTCGAGTTAAAAAAATCAACTTTCCTCAAATCAACCCTCATTCATCCCCTACGTCCTGGAGCGATTTTACTCAAAACAATCGCAACCATTCGTTTTTCAGGTTCTAACTGTATACCAAATTTGAAGACGATTTGTCAATTCATTCGAAAGTTATCGTGCCGACAGACAAAAAAATCTTCGTTTCCAAATCATATTTTCTATGTCTTTCGACACTTTTTGCGCCGTTGCAGCGACAAAAAACAAATTTCTGTCACCGTTAACATACCTTCACACTTATTGACAATGTGGAAATAAAAATAATGTGTTGTGCCTAAAAAAATCGCCAAGACGATTTTTGTCTTTTTTTGTTGTTAGAAAATTGTTAATTGCCTAACTAGTACATTAACCTTTACATAGATAAGGAAATTGTTTTGTATATAAATATTCTCTTTTTGATTAATATTTCTAGTTGTCTTATCTAAAAGGGTTATTAGTGAATAATCGGTACACATGTCATATTTTAATTTTACAATGTAGTAAATACAGCAGTCACAAAAGTTATGACAGTAAAAATGCTATTAAAACCAATGCCATTAAAGTCTCAACATGCAATCGACTTTTGATTGAACCCAATAATTACTAGTTTTTCGACGTGAACAAAGGGTGCTCGGCAGTTATTTCCAAAACATTTTATCTTTCGAACGCGGCAGTATATATGTATATATGCTCATTGCTCATATTATTATTAGGTAATGCAATCTTTATCATTGGGGTCTAAATGCGGTCCCTTGTTCATTGCTACTATGACTATTTGTTTTCCGTAGCTCTTTTGATTTCACTATAGTTTCTACACTTTACCAATTGGTCTAAGGTTTCCAACTTTCAGATCCATACATCAAAACAATGAAACTTTTAACTTTATAAACATTTTCTTTAGGTTAAAGTTAAATAACTATTGCATAGTTGCTTTGCCACCGCCATTTTCTGAGTAGTCACATTTACCATCATCGGTTACAACACCCTCAAGGTACGTAAACATTTCTACTTGTTTGTCGCCATTTTCTGAGTAGTCACATTTACCATCATCGGTTACAACACCCTCAAGGTACGTAAACATTTCTACTTGTTTGTCGTTTAGTTTTAAATGCATTCTTGCACTTCTGTCCATTTTTATCTGTACTGATTTGATTTTTATCATAGCCGTTTTAGTTTAATTCTTTTTAGCGCACGATCCAGAACATTGAACATTATTTGCATTTCTTTTTGCATTTCTTCTATCAGCGCTGAGTCATTTTGCATGACTGTAGTAAATTTATTTTGATTTTCGCTATATTTTTCTTCAGTCTACTCATAATGTCTTTTGCGAATAAATTGAATATGGCGATAATTGACGCCCTTAATAAACACCGCTTCTTATTTTAGCTTCAAATTCATGGTACTTTGATTACTGTATACATTGAGAATATTCCGGCTATCTTTGTAATCCAATGTAGGCTCTCTTCATTATATGAAATAATATTTTCCAATCCACATTATTGAAGGGTTTTTACAAGTCTACGGAAGCAATGAACACATATCAGTTTCTCTATGATTTAGGCATCGTGCTCCAGCTCGTCGGTTTGGTGTAAATCCGAACTATTTTAGGGCAGCTCTTAATTTTACTTCTTATTCCACTTTTCACAATGATTAGCAGAATCGTTGCCAGGTGACTGTATACGTATGGAGTATGTTCTATAGTAATCCATTGCATTTACTATTTTAATAAAAAGGAACTGCAACTCCTTCGAGATGTTTTTGTTAGTTCAATTTTTTGTAATTAAATTAAATAAAGTCATATAAATTGTTTTGTGTTTGACACAGCGATCTTAAATGTCAACCACAATTTTTAAAAACGTTTCTTTCTACGGTTATCAATTCACAAAACCTCAAACCAAAAAGGGTTAGAATATTGGCTTCAAAAGTGTAAAATGCGTATCTATAGTAACTATTTGCTAAGTCTCTAAAATACTTTGTATTATTTCTTTTTCCAATTATTGAAATTATTTGAAAAATTAATGTATCTTCATTTAAGATTATTCAAATGCCATATACATAGAACACGTTTGGAACTAAGAATGCTGAATGTACGCATCACAAACACATTTGCTTAATTCATTCATTTCAAATTGGTAGCCATTAATGTTTTTTTTTTCGAATAGCATTGTTCTAAATGTAAAAATGTACCTATTTAGCATTCAGGATCGCTGAATAGAACTCTGGTCTTGTTACTGAATAATGTGTGTGTTTTGTTTCTTTAACGTCGGCCTATTTCCGCGACTATGGCCAATCACCGACGCCAGGGTGCAGTTTCACCTCACTATCCTGGAAATTTTGCCGAACCCCTGCCTTTCTGTAAGGAGAGAATGGATCTTTAAGCCCAACATCGCATGGACACGGGACCGACGGCTTTACGCCTCCTCCGAAGGGCGGAACGTGCAGACATTCAACTTGCTCAAATACAATGCCAGAACCTCGGTTGATGTTAATGTTACAGTTTGTACTGAAAAAGTGTAAGGAGTATCCTGGGATCGAACCCAGTACCCTTCGGTTCAGAGGCACACGTTCTTACCTCTGGACCACCGAGGTTCTGTTACTGAATAATAAACGTGTGGTAAATTTTCACACACTTAATCTTTATAGTTTTTTAGAATAAAATGAGACAAATAAAACATTTATACTACATAATGTGCGAAAGCTGGAAGTATTTTAAAATTTCAAACTTGTCATTTTTGGCAAGTATGGAATTTCATTGTGAAAAACTTTACTTTTATTGAGATTAGGGTTAAGGAACTTTTTTTATTGCCCTAGAAATATAAATACTTTCGTACGCATCGAGCTCCGCTGGCCGTCTAACATTTTTGATAAGTTTCACATTTTCTTTATCAATGTGGTGGTTATTATCGCAAGTATGTTGTGGCAGGCATGACTTCTCCACACTATCAAATCTAAGCTGTGCCAGATGTCCACGAAATCTAGCCTGAATGGTTCTCTTAGTCTGTCCAATGTATCTAAGATTACAATCTTTACAACACACATTAATCAATCCGGATATGCGTTATATATCGGATTGCGTAGTGGAAAAATTAATTAATAGACACAGAAACAAGAAAATGTTAGCGGAATGCACGACATTCAGAAAAGATAAAATAGAAGAAAAAAATGTTTGCCTACCTTTTGAAATATTTCTAGGCCAATAATGGTGCAGATAAACATTCCGAACTTGTCAGGTAAAGTGATAAAGGAAGTTCAAAAACCTCTTCCGACATTTAAAATACAATTGCTGAAGAATTTGCCTGCGATTTAGTCTCCCTCTCGGTATCGTTCTTTACCTAAGATTCAGTATAAAAGGTGATATTAGTAGTAAAGTAGTTAGAATTAACTTTGTTAGTGAAACGATCGCCAGGTCATTAAAAGATGTGTTGTGGTGATTTGTATTCTGGAAGTGTACTTATCAGTGCTCAGGTTCCAATCTTCACTTAGTGAACAGTTTCTTGGCCGTTAAATACACCCACCCACTCCCATTTGTAATATATTGTAATTGGATATACTACCAGTTAGTGCATCGTTAGTGCTCTTTAGTGCACAAAAAAATTTTGTTAGTGCTTTAATACAAACGGAGATATAGCAAAAAAACCGTGGGGGAGGCTAACTTGACGCATGATTTTTTGCAAATTGACTGTGAGTAGTATCATTCAATAGCAAATCGTTAGTGCTTCGCAGTAACACAACATTTTTTGTTAGTGCTTAAACACTTTAGAAAAAACAACAATTTTTCCGTGGTGAAGACTATCTTTTTTAGTTCATGAATTACACATTTTTTGTATGACTCGTTGGTTAGTGCATCGTTAGTGCTTTCGAGAAAAATACAAATTTTCGTTAGTGCTCTAATACAAAAGGAGATATACCAGAAAAACTGTGGGGGGGGGGGACTTGACGCATGATTTTTTGCAAATAAGGTGTGAATGATATCAATCGATAGAAAATCGTTAGTCCTTCTGAGAAACACAAAAATTTTTGTTAGTGCTTAAATATTTTAGAAAAAACAGTCGATGTCCCTTGGATTTGCAAACTTTTTTTTCGTTGATAAAATTTACATTTTCTCTATGACTCGCTGGTTAGTGCATCGTTAGTGCTTTCAAGAAAAACAAACATTTTCGTTGGTGCTCTAATACGAAAGAAGATATACCAGTGGGTGGCAACTTGACGCATGATTTTTTTCCAAATAAGGTGTGAATGATATGAATCGATAGAAAATCGTTAGTGCTTCACAGAAACACAATTTTTTTTTGTTAGTGGTCAAATACTTTACAAAAAACAAATGTGGTTCCGTGGCCTAAAAACTACCTGTTTTGGTTCATAAAATACACCATTTTTGTATGACTCGTTGGTTAGTGCATCGTAGGTGCTTTCGAGAACACCAAAAATTTTCAGTAGTGTTCTAATACAAAGGGAGATATACCAGAAAAACCGTGGGGGGGGGGTGTCAACTTGACCCTTTTTTTGCAAATTTAGTGTAAGTGGTATCATTTCATTTTAAATCGTTAATACTTCGCAGAAATACAACATTTTTTGTTAGTGCTCGAATACTTTAGAAAAAACAAACGTATTTCCATCGGTGTAAAAACTATCTAAACTAAGGTTTATTATAATAAACATTATAATTTCCTAGCCCGTTAAAAATGGCTTTAAAACCGGACCCAAAACGTCGAGTTTTAACTGATTCTAGATTTATCATAAATCAGAATAAAAACCTTAAAAGATCGGTTTATTCTAAAGAACTTACAATAAAATAACACACATAATTATTTATCACCGTGGGGTGCTCCAAAGAGTTAAATTAATGATATTTTGGCGAATTTTTATTTTAGAAAATTCGGTAATAGAGAGGTATCGGTGGTGAGACTTAGAAACATATACTTTGATCCAAGTACAATTGTTAACATTGAGCTTGTACCATTTTCTTAAGAATGAAAGTTCTCCATCATCACTTAGGTAGCTTATCCTTTGTCGAATATCTGTCCCGCTCATTTCCGAAACTGGTTAACTTGAAGGTTTCACATTTTATTACTTCTTTCAAAATACACCTTCGTGACTAAATAATTATACAGTGACCTGCATACCCTTCCTATAGATAAAAGCGAACTTTCCAATAAGTAAAGAAATTATTATATATTTTTAGGAACTCGCAGTTTTATCTAGAAATAGGAAACCATGGATCCCAAAAAAGTATAATTACTTTTTGTAAAAAAAAACATTAATTGTTTTAAACAAGAATGCTTTTGCTGATAGAAGGCTCGTGGTCAAAGCTCGTTTTAAAATTGAAAACAAATTTTTAAAGAAAACCATATGCCAAGTATAAGAGACCAATGTTCTCTACACAAGCGAAGTAAAAAAATTTCAAACTTAGGATATGAACATAATAACCGTTAAAACATTCTTAACCACAGTTTTATTTATATGTATATATTAGGGAAAATAACTTGATTGTTTCAAACAGCTCCCTGTATTAAGTATTTAAACTAGTTTGTAGGTAAACAATACAAACTCACTACCTCGAATTTACACTGTGTCAAGAAAATGACTGTCGCACATGATGATCAATAAAATTTTGGGACGCAGCAAGTGCGTTATGGTAGTGAATTTTCATTAAATCTTCAAATTTAAATAACACAATTTTCTAGAAACCTACAAAGCTGAATTTTGGTACGTAGTAAGGTATTTACCAGTGCAACATACCTACCGAATTCACAATAGGCCGGAAAAGATGTGCGAATGGTCTGACGACCGCAGCCATGAAACAACACACACACACACAAATTCAAGATAACTTTGTTATTTCTTGAGACGCAAAGTCTCACCATCAATACCTCTCCACTACCGAATTTTTTAAAAATAAAAGTACGCTAAAATATCATTAATTATACCTTTTGAAGCATCCCATGGTGATAAATAATTATGTATGTTATTTTATTATAAGTGCTTTAGAATAAACCGGTCTTTTCAGGTTTCTATTCTGATTTCTGATAAAGCCAGAATCAGCTCGACGTTTTGGGTCCTGTTTTAAAGCCATTTTCAACAGGCTTAGAAATTATAATGTTTATTATAATAGACCTTAGTTTAGATAGTTTTTATCCCGGCGGAAATATGTTTGTTTTTTATAAAGTATTTGAACACTAGCAAAAAATGTTGTGTTTCTGCGAAGCACTAACGATGTGCTATCGATTGATATCATTCACACCTTATGTGGAAAAAAAATCATGCGACAAGACCCCCCCACACAGTTTTTCTGGCATAGGTCCTTTTGTATTAAAGGACTAACAAAAATTTTTGTTTTTCTCGAAAGCACTAACGATATACTAAGCAACGATGTGTATTTTATAAACTAAAAAAGTTTTCACCCCCACGGAAAAATTTTTGTTTGAACATGTTTGTTTTCCCTAAAGTATTCAAGCACTAACAAAAAATGTTGTGTTTCTACGAAGCACTTACGATTTTCTATTGAATGATACCACTCACACTTAATTTGCAAAAAAAATCATGCGTCAAGTTGCCCCCCACGGCTTGTATATCTTCTTTTGTATTAGAGTACTAACGAATTTTTTTGTTTTTCTCGAAAGCACTAACGATGCACTAACCAGCGAATCATAGAGGAAATGTGTATTTTATCAACGAAAAAAAAAGTTTTCAGGTTCACGGGACATCGACTGTTTTTTTCTAAAGTATTTGAACACTAACAAATTTTTTTGTGTTTCTCAGAAGCACTACTGATTTGCTATCGATTGATATCATCCACACCTTATTTGCAAAAATCATGCGTCAAGTTGGCCCGCCCCCACAGTGTTTCTGGCATATCTCCTTTTGTATTAGAGCACTAACGAAATTTTTTATTTTTCTCGAAAGCAATACGGATGTACTAACCAACGAGTCAAACAAAAAATGTGTATTTCATGAACTAAAAAAGATAGTCTTCACCCCGACGGAAAAATGTATGTTTTTTCTAAAGTATTTAAGCACTAACAAAAAATGTTGTGTTTCTGCGAAGCACTAACGATTTGGAATTGAATGATACCACTCACAGTCAATTTGCACAAAATCTCCGTTTGTATTAAAGCACTAATGAATTTTTTTGTGCACTAAAGAGCACTAACGATGCACTAACTGGTAGTATACCCAATTACAAGAAATTGTAAATAGGGGGGGGGGGGGTTGTCAACTTGACGCACGTTAAATACACGAATATCAAGGATATTTTAAGTTGGCGCCAAGTTAATAAGAAATCTGCTAACAATGTGTACTAGTAAATTAGTAATGAAACAGTTTATTTCCTCTAACCATCAAGTTCACCAACTGAGTTAATTTTATATTACACCTTTCAAATCTTTTTATGTGAACTCGTATATATTTCAGTACAAGTTTTGGTATTATATGGCTGTCGGCTGTACACAATTTTGATACTCATATATTCAAAAGTCTTAAATTTATATTGGATGTTTTTACGGTTTTTTTAGACTCCCCAACTTTTTAAATTATTAGCTCATATTTTCGAATTTTATGTCAGTAAGTTAGCTCTTATTTTGACTAATAGGTCAAGTCTTAATTCCATTATCATAATGTTAAATTACAATAGGTACTACACTTTATGAATATCCACATATAATAAAATCGTAAATTTTTACATCGAATAAAGTTATTTCGATAAAAATTTGCAGATAAATAAATCTACGATTCCGAAGTCATCTTTTCTATAATTTTTATTTACTAGTTTTTTCCAATGCGTAGTGCGCAAAAAAATACTTTACATTTTTTTCTATTTTACGGGAATGCAGTGGAAACTGTATGTAACAGTAAACAAATCGTGAAGGAACAAAGCCTTAAGCAAAAGCTGGTCTCTAATATAGAGTAGTAAAGTAAACATTAAAAAGATAGTAGATATATAAGTGTATTGGTTTTAACAAAAC
This sequence comes from Tillus elongatus, assembly GCA_964006375.1. Lineage (NCBI taxonomy): Eukaryota > Metazoa > Arthropoda > Insecta > Coleoptera > Cleridae > Tillus > Tillus elongatus. Next base: position 94,036,432 of record OZ023265.1, on the reverse strand, counting down.
CCATCGTACCAACAGACCTCCGTTTTTTGTGACTAAAGGACCTGTTTCCAGCTAACTCTTTCACACCCACACCCACACAACAGGCCTCCGTGCGCTGTTGTAATATTTCTGAGGCGTATTGGTATGTAAAATACTCGGAGGAAAAGCCTACTGGGCCATCGTACGAAGTGTATATGTGTATTAAACGGTGACGCCACCTATTAGAGGTACCGTGAACTGGTTTGTGTAACTGTATATGTAGGGTAAACGATACAGTTATTGGCCACTATAAAATATACTTACAGTGATTGGCCATTCGACTTTCTTTTAAAATAACAAGCATTGTCGTCGTTTTAAGCGAAATGTGATTGTTTCAGTTCAAAGTGACAACACCGTTTGTTGCTTTGATCACAGTACTTTGATATGTTGGCAGCGGTGAATGTCGTTGGCGGTCTTTTCCTTGTGCCTGTTTGAAGTTATTCCATATTCAGCACGTTGCTTGTGCATTTGCTTGGCGTCACTGTGTATCAGGTAAGTGATTATTTTATTCGTATGCTTGGAACAAATGATTATAACAGTATAGGGACTATAATTTGAAGTTAGGGTGTTCGAAAAAACTGTTTATATGTCTCTAACCTAAAATTACTTATGAAATTTAAGCAGGCCAATCACTATACACGACATTTACAATAAATTCAGTTATTGGCCACTCCTGCCAATGACTGTAATATATATTAACGGGTAGTTTTACAATAAAACTTCAACTAAATAAATTGTTTCATTAATCTCAAATGCTTTTCGAGGGAATACAGACTTTAAACCTTCTTTAAACAGTCGTTGGCCAGGTGCCAATCTCTGACATCTTTACTGGCCAATCACTATATTACTTGTATATTTGTAGGTTTACAAAAGATGCCAAAAGTCAGAGTGGGTGACAAATATACAAAAAAATATTGTGATCAGGATATTGAAAAAGCTCTTGAACTAATCAAGAAAGGAACCTCAATCAGAGAAGCAGCAAGATATTTTAAGGTTCCAAGAGCAACCCTGCAATTCAGGAGAAGTACCAAATTTATCAAGTCAAATTTAGGTCCGAATCCTATTCTCACACCCAATGAAGAAGAACTTCTGGTTAAATGGGTATTCGAGAACCACAAGAAAGGATTTCCTCGTCGCAAAGAGGACTTGCAAGAATCAGTAAGGTTATTCTTAGAGAAAAATCCACGTCCCAATCCATTTATAAGAAATCATCCAGGAGATGGTTGGTACAAAGCCTTTCTTCGTCGTCATCCAGAGGTAACAATACGTATATCTGAGGCAGTTACTGCCGCAAGTGCAACCATTTCAGTATCAGACCTTAAAAAGTGGTTTGGTAACATTTATGATTATCTAAAATCAAAAGATCTGGAAGGCATATTAAAAGACCCAGAACGAATACTTAACGGAGATGAGACATGTTTTAACTTGTGTCCGAAAAATACAAAAGTTCTTGCTCCAAGAGGAAGCAGAAATGTTTATGAGGTTGAACACGCGCCGTCCAAAACAGCAATTACAGTAATGTTTACTTTCACTGCATCTGGTAAAGTTACACCACCAATGGTGATTTACCCTTATAAACGGTTGCCTGCTAATATCGCTAAAACAGTTCCTGATGAATGGGGAGTTGGCTTGAGTGATTCTGGGTGGATGCGTGCTGAGATATTTTTTGAATATATTTCAAACGTACTGCACCCCTATTTAAAAAAACATAATGTGAAATTTCCCATCATTCTCTTTGTAGACGGGCACAGCACACACTTAACCTATCAACTAAGTGAACTTTGTAGTCAACTGGAAATTATACTGATTTGCCTTTATCCCAATGCCACACGAATTCTTCAGCCTGCTGATGTGGCAGCCTTCAAACCGATAAAAAATGGTTGGAAGAAGGCAGTAGTTGAGTGGAGACGCGACCATACCAATGAAACATTAAGCAAAGAGCACTTTGCAACAGTTCTTGAAAATGTTATCAAAAACGTTGCAAAGTCAACTATCATCCAAAATGGGTTTAAAGCTTGTGGCTTGTACCCATGGAATCCAAATGCGATAGACGTCACAAAATGTTTGGGAGCTGCTAAAGTCAATACATACGAACAAACTGGTTTGAAAAAAAATTACGTCCTGTCGTATCCAGCATTTAAAGAAATTGTTGGTGAAAATTATATTAATGAATTTCAAAAAGGACAGCATTGCATCAACAACCATTCAGAAGAATTCGGTATGCTGTACAGTATGTGGAAGAGATTCAAACCAAAAGAAGACATTTCTGAAGTATCGGTAGAAGAAATAAATCCCACACATATCAATCCTAATGAATTGTCACAGGAAACTCATGCATCACCAATAGCCAGAGAAAGCACAGACGGACTTGATATTAGTGCTAGGCTAAAATCAACCAGCGCAGCAAACCTCGATACCTATTTGGAAAACAATGACTCAACCCTTACCTTGAGAAATATCAATATAGAAGAAATACCAATTGTTTTCGAAGATTATAACGGTGACATTTTTCAACTAACACAACCATGTCAATCTGGAAAACTTGTGAGTGATCATAATGCTTCCGGAATATGCCCTACAACGGACTCCTGTTTATATAAGATAGACCATTTAACCATGGCCTCTGTAGATACTGAAAATACTTCAGCAGATGTAAGTCTTGATACATTCTTACAGTGGCCTCAAACTCCTGCGAGAAAGGGTAAGAGGCAAAGCGAAAGACTTCCGTTTGTCTTAACATCAACTCAATGGAAGAAAATCATGAGTGATAAGGAACAAACTAAAAAAGAGAAAGAAACTGAGAAAGAAGAGAGGAAAGTTAAAAGGCTTGAGAATAAATTGAGGAAAACAGCAGAGAACTTCAAGAAATTAGAAAACAAAAATGTTAAAAAGCAATATTTGAAGAGTAAAAACAAATGTAGATCAGAAGCGTCAAATCCACATGACGATGTGAATGAAAATATAAGAAATAGGGAAAACATAGGACGTGAGTTTGATGATGAAGAGAACACATCGGGCAGCCAACAATACCAACTTTTAAGAATACAACAAGCCACCAAAAATCTTTTTGGTAGCAGTGACACCAAGAATGAATACAGTTCTCAAGATGGTACAAGTTCAATGATACATATTTTATCCAATGTTAGGTTAGAGAATGCACAAGAGACTTGTGGTTTGAGCTTAGAAGATAATGTGAGAAAAATTAACGGCTTATGTTTTACTTGCACCAACAATATGAATGAATCAAATATTGGTATAAAATGTAAATCCTGCACCAGAGCTTTTCATCTGAATTGTATAAGGAAAATGAATTTACATAAATCAAACTCTACTATATTTCATTGTAAATCGTGCTTAAAAATTTCCATTAATTGAAAAATAAATTGTTGCATGATGTTTGTTTATTATTCCCATAGAAAATTAATTGTTTACAGCTGACATCGAAGGGTATGACAATCACTGTAAGAGATGTTAGGCCAATCACTATATGCCTATGGCCAATCACTACTTTTATGAGTTGGTCAACAATTTAGAATTTTTTATTCTTTTTTGAACAGTTTAAGTCAAAAAAAAGTATGTTATCATCAAAAATAATATATCTTATATTATACTGTGCGACTACAGTTTTCCTAGTTGATTAATATACAAGAAGGAGCGCTGTAACCTTAATATTCGTACAAATGGCCAATAACTGTATCGTTTACCCTATATCATGTCAAACGGCCTCCGACCAAAAATTTAGAATTCACTGTTTAATGATTAATAGATCATGGTTTAATCGTTATACACATGGATACGTATTGGCCTCCGATTTTTCGTAGCCGCCTCGGATTTTGGAGGCGAATTCTTTGAACGCGTATATATTTTGGAGGCGTATAAGACATAATGCATATATATATATATATATATATATATATATATATATATATATATATATATATATATATATATATATATATATATATACATAATTTAATGTATGTAAAAAATATATAAACTAATGTTTCCATCCCAAACATAAGTTCAGTTTCGTTTGAAAAAAGAGCCAATGTTTTCTATGAAATTTCCCTAATAAATAACTTTAAGAATATCTCAATATTCTCTGAAATATAACATACTACATAAAACCCACCGCTATCTGCTTTAGTGCCCAAGTAAAAATAATGTACCGTTATTCCCCATCAATAACCATTGCAGATGAAGCAGTAAAAAATAACAACAGAGACGCTATTTATAAAACCAGGGACAACTCAACTACCTGTAAGAGGTAAAAAAATGTTATGTTTATCGGGACTTACACAAAGTTTACCAAATAGTTAGTTGTCGGGTCTTACACACAATTACGTCTGTTTCAAAAATTGACCACAAAGGTCGCTTTTATCAGTCACTTTTATAGGGCCCGACAATTTTAATAATATGAACTCAAAAATACACACATGCATATAATATGTATATCAGGACATCGTCAGAAAATTTGTTATTTATACTATTTAAGAGGTGGAGAATCAGAAAAACCACCTCTCTAAATTGTCGGGACGCGTGTATGGCCCGACAAGTTGGGAAGACCCGACAAGTCACGTCCATGCATGTGGTTTGTCCTCATAATTATACGGACACACACACACACACACACACACACGTTGGACAGCTGGTGGGTTTGAGTGATTTTTTTAGTGGTTTAAAGTGAAACAAACTATCTGAAAGTTCGGAAAATACGTTGTTAACGATAGGTTAATTCAGTAATAGTATTTTCGTAGTGCAAGTGACTTTATATACTCGATATTTGCGTAAATAGTTAATTCGGTGGTAGGCAGTAAATAAATAATATCATATAGGAAGGTGATAAGGAGTAATAATAACTGCGCCCCGCCTTACTCTGTGTGGCTGGGGCGCTGTTAGCTGGACGCTGAACGAGTGAATATCGCGTGTCATTAACTCTTTGCCAGAGTGTGTTTGTGCATATCTGGTCAACACAGCTGCCTAAAAGACTGCGCAGAGGACCGAACGATTGATATGCTTCTTTCTAGATGGACTTAGCGAGCAAAAATGGCATGGCTTCCGACACCGGGGGCGGTGCAGTTCAGGAACCCGTTACAACAATGACCTCTACAGAATTAATCGAACCTACCGTTAGTGAGCAAACTATATTAACTGATTCATCTCCTACCCAACAACCCTCGTTTTCTCAAGTTTTGAGACGTCCAATAATACCAGTTTTTCCGAAAAAAGACAAATCCTAACTTATATCACAGGTATCCCCATTAAAGATTGTATAATTAGTCTGGGTAATATAGTTGGCCCCATTTGCTTCGAAGATATCCAACGGTAGGGTATGTATATACCTGGCGTCTAAAGATCATGGTCGAATTTCAATTGGTGATATAAATATCTCTGCGAGACGTCTAATAACTCCCGCCAACAGAATTATTTTGTCCAACGTATCACCTAATATACCCCACGAAATTATAGAGAGTACACTTAAAAATGCAAATCTCAAAGTTGTTTCACCGGTTTCATTTATTGGCGTTGGATAAGGAATGCCAGAATATTCCTACATTTATAGTTTTAGACGACAGGCTTACGTGGTGCTTGACAAGAATCAAGAACTTCCTTCGTCACTAGTCCTACATCATGAGAGAGATGGTTATCGTTTTTTCATTTCCTCAGATGAAGTTAAATGTTTTTGGTGTAAATCAACAGGACACATATCTGTTAAATGTCCAACTAAGATTCAAAACAGCAATGACCAAAATATAGAATCAAATAGCACAAGCACCCAAGAACCAGTAGAAGTAGGGCAAGCAGATGCAAGTAAAAACCCACCATTATCTGAGGAAAGTAACAGAAAAAGTATTCAATCTACGGCTGATAAAGACCAACAAATGATAGTCAGTAAGGAGCAAACTGTCAATACCGACGACCAAAATCAAACGTCTCGACGTTCATCTGCTAAGGATGTTACTCCATCAACGGGTTTAAAACGTTTGGCATCAGCTGAAGCTCAGTCAGGTGAATTGAACCCACCCCAGGAAATATCTACACAAAATACACTAGAAAGTTTTGAAGACCAGCTAAGTCAATCATCTGCATTTTCAGATGACAGAACGGGACAATCAAGGAAACGATCAAAGAAAACCAAGCATGACCCAGAAGCAGCATTTCAACCGTTAAAAGTATTATATAAAGAAAAGCAATTCGTTTTGAATTTTGAAGAGCTAAAGTCATTTCTACAAAGAGTAAAGGGCAAAGACGCCCCCACAGAAATAGCAAGACAATACACAAACGATGTCCCCAAGCTTACTGAAATGCTACAAGAGATTTATCCTTCTATAGACGTAACATCATTTTCGGTAATTTCGCTAACCAAAGGAAGAAGATCTCTCTGTGTATCTGAAGTTTCTGATACCTCCTGTGTATATATATATATATATATATATATATATATATATATATATATATATATATATATATATATATATATATATATCTATTTCATATAATTTTCAAAAAGGTTTATTATATTTATTTATTTATTTATTTGTTTTATCTATATAAAATCTCTTTTGTTGCTTATTTTTCTTTATTTCTTTTTTTTTACAATTACAATGGCTTAAAAAAAATTAACTTTAAATTCAAAAAGGGTTAGAAGTTAAATTAAATGGTTTGCATTTCAGTCCTTCTTGGAGTCAGTGCGACCAGACATTGTCTGCTTGCAAGAGACTCTTAGAAACCCATGTCCCCTTCTAACCTCTAACTATACATATTTTTTAACCCTGTTCAGGAAGATTACTCTGGTACTCTGATAGGTGTAAGAAATAATTTATCAGTGCAGATAATTGGCCATGATGTACATGGGCTACTTGCAGCGGCTTGTCGTCGAGTTTGGCGGTGGCAGCGTCTTCCACTTACTTTGTATATATTTGCCTCACCATATAGAGACAGCTCTAAACGTTCTCACTCGATTAGAAAATGTAATCCAACAAGTTTCTTTGAGTCAAGAACACGTTTTGAATTTGGGGGACTTTAATTGCACATTAAACCCAGATATAGATAGGCTTCATTCCGGAGAGAAATATTACAGTCTCAAGAAACTTACAAGTTATTTCGCGGTTTTCATTTAAAGATGTCTGGATGTTAATGCAGCCATTACATATTCAAGGTTTCACTTTTTATACTGAAACGTCCGCCTCTAGAATTGACAGAATATACTGTTCTGATGCTTTGCAAGACTACTGTGTTAGCGCGAAACTATTACCTTCATTTTCAGATCATTTAGCTTAATCTATCCACTTGCGACTATATTCGAAAACAATACTATATCCTGTATGGAAATTCAATAATTTGTTGTTGAGAGATGGAAATTACCTGGAGACTGTCAGAACATATATCAACACTAAAAGACTTCTGCCTACAGTAGACTTTATTAAATGATGGAAAAATTTCAAGCAAGATATTTGTCAGCTTACGATTCAATATGAAAAACAAAAGAGACAGAACCATACATATCGATTAAAACTATTGCAAAACTATTTAAAAAATTCCCTCAGAGCTTCTAGTTCTGTTGATAACCTTGACATTCTGAGAATTAATAAAGAAGTTAGGGACATATATATGCAGAATTCCGTAAGGAAGATAAATGCGATTGGTATGTCGGAAATATTACAAGCTGATCGGCCTACTGCAAAAAGACTGCCAGCAGTTTTGGACAAGAAAATTTTTCTTTCCAAAATAACTGTAAATAATGTAACTTATGATGATCCACAAGCAATGTGTCGTTTGGTAAAATCCCATTTTGAAGCAATTTATAATGGACAACTGAACGAAGTAAATGTAAATAATGAATTATTTCAAGACCTACCAACCCTAGATAACTCCACGAGAGATTTAATAGGCAACACACTGTCTGAGGAGGAATTAACGATTGCGTTAAACCAACTTAATAAAAACAAGGCAGCTGGAATCGATGGCCTAACTTCAGAGTTTTATATCGCCTTTTGGGATGATATTAAGTATAATTTTAAGATGATGGTGGAGCAGTCAAATCGTAGAGCACTTTTACCATTCACTTTAAGAACAGCACTAGTTACGTTACTGTCTAAAAAAGGCAATCCAACTGACTTAAATAACTGGCGACCCGTTTCAGTTATGACAACGGACTACAAAATCATTGCAAAAAGTCTTGCCAATCGATTATCACAAGTAATTAATATTTTGATTCGTACTGATCAAAGTTATTCGGTTCCAGGAAGATCTATATTTTAAGCCTCCACTTATACAGGGATCTAATTAGCCACATTAATAGAGCAAGCGATAAAGCGTTTATCGTTGCCCTTGATTAGAAAAACGCTTTTGACAGGATCGGATACGCTTATCTGTTTCACCTTTTGGAGGTTTACAATATAAGTCCAGAAATAACAGGGTACATAAAGTTGTTGTATATCAACGTTCAAAGTCTATTTCGAGTCTCGCAATACCTAACTTTGCCTATAACTGTTACGGGAGAAATAAGACAGGGATGTCCTCTCTCAGGAATATTTTTTATATTAAGTATTGAACACTTTGCACTTACCAGATTCCGATCTATGTATATTACAAAATTTGCTGATTAAAATTTTCTGGGTGACAGGAAAACATCTATGTCTTCCAATTAGCCATGGCGGTTTGGGATTGGTGCATATTCAGTCAAAGGTGAGAGTGTTCAGAGTGTTTTTTGCCGTGAAATTTCTATCCCACGAGGAGAATGCCAAATGGTAGTACATCATGACTAAACAATCACTTCAAAAGTTTCGTCAGGTCGACCTAAGTTGGCAAGTTCTGTTTATGACCCCTCAACCATTCTGCTTGGAGTTAACACAATTTCTGAGAGAAGTAAACAAAGCATTTTCTCTTAGCAGACCTTTTCGTCAAAATTTTCCTGCAACTTCCACAGGTCTACAGGATATCCCTCTCACGAAAACAAGTCTGTTGCCATTTGAGTTTCCCCAACCTTCGCATCTGTGGTTCTCTTGTGGTGTTTATACGCTTCGGAATATCATTCAAAATGTGAATTTTAAAATTCTTGAACAGCTTTCAGTTCAAAACTATGATAGGACTCTAAAAAGCAACTTGAGAATTAACTTTATGGAAATCAAAAGATTTGTGGACGCTGGTTTTGACGACGTGATTAATTTAGAAGGCCCCGAGTCTTGGCCACCGGAGGTAGCTTTCACAGATTTAGACGATGTGGCAATTCGAGTGAATAATAGAACAAAAAGATAAGTGCTGACTTATTTGCTGCTAACGTCATATGAAACAAAACAGCCTTTGAATGGAGCTTGGACGGACGATATAGTGAATTGGAATGCATTTTATGCTTCACCAACTTTAACTCATGAAGCTATAATCTCGTTTAGGTTTGCAAAGAATCGTTTAGCAGACATGGTGTTTCTACAGCGATGGGGAAAATCGACAGCAGCAAACTATCCGCACTGTAATGTTCAAGGTACAGCATGGCATATTATAGTTTCCTGTGTAAAAACACAACCATTATGGGATTTTGTAAGCTCAATAACGGAAAATTTGCTCAGTTCAAGACTACGAATTGTCGAAATATATGCAGGTTTTTCAGTGCCACTTAACCGGAAAACAAAATTATGCAACTATTTATGCAACTTAGCAAAAGCCAGTGTATATGACACTTTCACGTCCAGTAAAATGAACAACAGAGACTATCTGGAAGTATTTCTTAGCAGACTAAAAACAAGAATAATCAAACAGTATGCTTGGTACCTGGGCAACAACGATCGGACCACTTTTGAAGAAAACTGGTGTTGTAATAATGTGCTCGTGTCCCTTGATGACAGTGGCTCAATCAACTTTACATTTTAACATATATGCTTATGACATGATTATTTATTTACTTGTGTGTTTATTGATTTATTGATTGATTTATTGATTTATTTAATTTAATTTAATTATCTATTTAATTATTTGTTATTATTATGTGTATATATATTTTACCTACTGGTTAAGTTAAGTACTCTTGATGTTTGAATTGTATTTTGTAACTCAGTTTTATAGATGCACTGTTTAAGATTTATGTAGTCAACTGTGATAATAAATAATAATAATAATAATACACACACAACAATAGTGCGAACATTTGTATAAAGTGTGTACATAAAAATGTATAATTCTTATATATAATAAATTAAATGTAGATGTATGTGTATATATATCTATATATATATATATATATATATATATATATATATATATATATATATATATATATATATATATATATATATATATATATATATATAGACAGACTGTGATTCTAGTTAGTAAGAAAAGTAATTGTACTTACATGAAAACCTCTGCAGGATATTGTAAATTATTGAAAAATGTATAGTTTTAAATAAATAATAATAATAATAATAGTAATATAAAAAATAATATTATTATTATTATTATTATTATTATTATTATTAATAACACACACACGCGTATTTCTATCATTGTGATATCGCATACATAAGGCACTGTTGTGGCCACATTGAAGATATTACATCTACAAATGTAAATTTAAACTTAATGTTGGCAGCTCTTGTCAGAATTCTGAGACACTCCGTAGAAATAGAAAAATTGCTCTGACATCGCGTGATGTCACAGACAAAAACTGTGTATTTGATGTCATAAATAAGTGTGTGAACTTGGGATGTCACAACAACTGTGTAAAAATAGTTAAATACTAATGTACTCAGCCACGTGAGTCAAAAGCAGAATGCTGAAGGGCGGAGTGCGGTGTGCCCATCGTAAATTTTGAAGTGCGCGCCAGAAACAAGAAACAAGGCTTCCAGTTATAAGAAGCTATAAGGTGCAAATTCCGGTTATATTGGATCGTAAAGATGTACCTATTTATAGAACAAGGAAAACATACAAGGAAAATACACCAGTAAAAAAATTACCTTCACATAAACGGTGTATAAGGCAAGGGATAGTGTTATATTGTGGCCATTTATTTACAAACTAAAAACGTCTGGACGCAGCAAGTGCGTTATGGTAATGAATTTTCATAGAAATGATCTGGCACCAAATATTTTGTTAAAACTTTTTTTTCTTGTAACATAGAAATCTACGTACTGGTGTATAGTTTACTTTTTATATCATAAACGTACGAATTACAAACTTTTAAAATTGCTTTTTAATCTAAATCAATTTTACGTTATAATTTTTGTAGAATTTTTTATTTCACTAAATTTTCGTAGAAAACTTTCACTAATGAAAATACCGCGAAAATTTATATCTCCGGAAATAAGAAAGTAGGGGCAACGAAATCTGGTAAGTGTGTTTGTATTATACAGAGTGAACCATGTACGAAAATATAGGTCTATAACAGGTGGTTGTTGTTACACGGGGTTGTGGATAGCTTTCACCGAAAACACAAGTACATATGGGTAACAAATATAATTACAAACTTTAACAAAACAAAGAAATAACAAGTAGTGTAAAAATGTCTGTAGCGTTCGCTTGGCGCTTCTTAACTGTCGCCCCCTTAACAGTCGACTCCCCTGTATTCCCGCACCCTGCCGGTTCGATGGGGATGAAACACATGGCCACGCCAAGGCATCGTGTTACACTCTCCCCCCTCTAAACTTCTGGAGGAGACGAGAGGAGTTTAGAAGCTGGAGATTTCTTGGGCCGTCCTCTTCTCTTCCGAGTGGTAGAAATAGATGATACATTCTTCTTGAGTCGACCTCTTCTTCTTTTAGGAGCTACTGAATTAGGAACACCTCCCATTGATCCTTGGAACAGCGTCAAGTCTCGAACATGAAATTTTCCAATTACTAGATTATCCTGGTAGCACCTCAGCTCGTAGGTAGTTGGAGTAACCACCTTTTCAATAATGTAGGGGCCATCTCTCTTAGGTGCAAACTTAGAAGTATATCCCCTTGCAGCGACGCTAAGAGGGTGAGTCTTTAGTAAAACCATGTCGCCCACGTTTAATTTAATATCTCGCCTATTCGCATCAACTCCATCCTTCTGGTAGTCCTTCTTGCGTAGCATAACTTCATGAGCCTCACATAGTGTCTTTGTGAGCTTTTTTAGATATGGTGTAATGCGTGGGACAAAATTTTCTGCTTCGACTACCTTTCTCAAGTCATAAATGGTATCATGAGGAGCTCGCATCTCTCGACCAAATGTTAAGAAGGCCGGAGTATGCTGTGTTGACTCGCAAGTAGTCGTGTTCACGGCAAATCTGATGCTGCTCAGATGCACATCCCACTCGTTGTGCTTGCCTTGGACTAGTATGGAAAGTTGAGTTTTCAGATCCCTGTTCTTCCTTTCCACCGGATTACTTTCCGGATGGTAGAGCGGAGTGAAGGGCATCTTGTCCAATTCTTCCCTAAGCAACTTCTTCTTGTGTTCGCTCATAGGGTACAGCGGAACCCATACTGGTTGATGGTCACCGGTATCAATACGATGAACAGCAAACTCAGTCGGTGCTCCCCCCTTCCGGAAGATATCTCGACTTCGCGTCAAGAGTTCATTTAATGCGTCTCTCTGCTGCGAAGTCAATCTTGCTCCCTCTTCCGGGCGCAGGTACACACTGCTAAATTGCTCGATGTTTGCCTGCTCGGGCGTGTAAAACTGAAATTGCTTACCTGGCGTTTCGGCGAAAAACCATTTGTCGTTTGGAACGTCTAAAACGATGTTGGCCTTTCTCATGAAATCTACGCCTAGCAGACTCCTGTTCTCCCGTAACTTGGGAAAAATCGTGAACGTCATCGGAAATTCTTTCCCATTAATAGTAAGCAAAACTTCCGCTTTTAGAACGTCCTCTTCCCGCCTGCGACCATCAGCGTAAGCTATCGCTATTCTCTGCTGCGAAAATGACTGCCCCGCCTCCTTGAGAAGTCGATATAGTTGGTAGCTAGCAATGCTTGTCGTTGCTCCCGAGTCAACGATTCCAACTCCCTTAAATGTGTTGACCTTGAAGTACAGGGTTGGCCGAGTGTCCAGTTGATTTTCCAGCGATTCGCAGAACTCAACGGAATTTGACTCTAGTGCTTCCGAAGTCTGACTTCTGCATGTTGGGCATTTTGCTCTGATAACACCCACAGCGCCGCAGCCATAACATACCACCCTAGGTCTTTCTTTTTCCTGTTGTTGGGCCGGGCTGGTCTTAACACCTGAGGACTTTTCCCGCTTCTTAAGCCTGCGACATTCAGAGCGCTCGTGTCCTGTGTACTTGCAAAAAGTGCAGCGCTTTTTGTTGCCAGAAGCCCCGCTTTCCACTTTTTGCGTTGTAGACTGAGGTTCTGCTAATGAAGACTCGATGCTTCTACTCTTCTTGGTCAGCTCTTGAAAGGTCTGGAATTCAGCGCGTGGCATGCGTTTGCGCACCTTCCTATGCAGAAGGCCATAAACCATGTCCAACTGAACCTCTTCTTGAAGGGTGTATGGTAGCTGTGCGATCAGCGATCGAATATGGCATATAAATAACTCTGTCGATTCGCATTCGGCTTGCTCTCGTGAAAATATCTCACGAAAAATTACCGGAGGGGGTAGTTTCTTGGAATATACTTCTGTGATTGTAGTCACGGCTTCCTCCCAGTTGGAAATGGTTCTTTTGACGCCTTGCCACCACGTAGCCGCATTGCCTTCCAATAACATGGAAAACCCGCGAAGTGCATTTTCATCGGTCACACTCAGACAGTCTTTGTAGGTTAGCACTGAGTCCAAGAATGCATCGACATTGGCTGTGTCCGAGCCGTCAAAACGCGCGGTACAGTTCGCGAAACTTCCGGTAGCTGACATGGGCGGTGTACTGTTAGAATCGGGTGTCTCCGTTCTACTTGGCAGATTGCTACCGATTCCCGAAATCTTCGCCAACAGCGCTTCGAACTGTTCGGTAGTCATTGTAACCGTCGTCGGTTGTGACATTTTGGCAAAGTCCGTCCCTACACCACTTCGCGTCAACACCATTCACCAGACTTTTTTTTTTTGAGAATCTACTAACTTAGGTTCGCACAAAGTTCGATCACAGAAATGTCTATACTTTTCTGAAAGCGTATTAGTACCCACGATAATGTTCAGAAATGCACATATACCTACACTATGTGGCTTATAATCGAAGCAATGTAAATGTCAATTAATAAAGTTCAGACGTAATTACAGTCCGCACGAATTGTTCAGAAATGCACATACACCTGCACTATGTGGCTTACAAACGCGAATTTGCAGTATATACTGAACATATAAGTGTATGACTAATAAGTAACTTAGCTCAACTTGATTGCATGCATATCTCTACTGCATGGCTGATAGGTGACGCAAACACCACCAACGTTTACGTAGTTAGCATAAACACAAGCGTCCAAAATATATATACCTATTCACACATAGTTTTCAAAATAAAGATAAAGCGGTTCAAAAAGTGCATACATATAACAACATATGGCTTAAAATATATCCTGAAAACACTGACAGTTCACAGACAGTAAAAAAATAGTTAAGTTGTAACAGTTCCAAATGTATACATATACACACAAATGTATGGCTTAAAATGTTCAAAAAACTATTTGTTCTCAATGTCCAACTAATTACAATTAAAACACCCGCGGCTAAAGTTCAAAAATGCATATCCATTCTAAAAAATATGGCTTATGTTTGATCCTTTTTTGCTTTTATTCTAATTATTCCACAATACTTTATCCAGGTCTCTTTAGATATTGATGAACATTCAAACAATAACGTGTCTTACCTGAGTTTCCTTTTGTGTAATGATTTATTTTACACAAACCTTTCCAACTCAACACCTTGATCGCTAAACGATTTGGCAACTGTGTGGCTCTAGTGTGGAGATGAGCGTGGGTACGCTTCAAATTGCGGGAATTCTGCTGCACAAACATACACTTGCACCATTAAAATTAACAATCGTGTAAGACTGAAACTTCACAAAAAGCCAGTACGTTACACTTACACTCACTATTGTCTCATTAATGCACTGAATCAGGAAAACGCGCGTAAAAACAAAGCACGATAAACCAATTTATCCAGTGATCTATAAGACGGCCGTCTTATTATTTCCGTTTACTTCCGAAAGTCCAAGATGCACTTGCTTTTCGTATGAAAGGCCTGTAGTTGGGCGCCAGATTGTATAACAGGTGGTTGTTGTTACACGGGGTTGTGGATAGCTTTCACCGAAAACACAAGTACATATGGGTAACAAATATAATTACAAACTTTAACAAAACAAAGAAATAACAAGTAGTGTAAAAATGTCTGTAGCGTTCGCTTGGC
The DNA here is from genome assembly GCA_964006375.1 of Tillus elongatus. Classification (NCBI taxonomy): domain Eukaryota; kingdom Metazoa; phylum Arthropoda; class Insecta; order Coleoptera; family Cleridae; genus Tillus; species Tillus elongatus. The sequence continues at coordinate 94,021,126 of OZ023265.1, read as the reverse complement.
GCTTCTTAACTGTCGCCCCCTTAACAGTCGACTCCCCTGTATTCCCGCACCCTGCCGGTTCGATGGGGATGAAACACATGGCCACGCCAAGGCATCGTGTTACAGGTCTGTAAATTTAAAAACAAAAAAGTTATGGGCATTTAAACAAAAAAGAATTGGCGTTTTTCTTAAAACGTCAAAGTCGCGATTTGAAACGTCAAAATCGGCAACATTTAGGCAAAAAACCTGAAACACATACGAATTATATAAAGAAAATGTCGGAAGAAGAGTGTTCTGTAAACCCTTAAGTTTTAGTTTCAACCGTCATTGTCCTTCATTTTACTAAAATGTTTCCACAAATTTTATATCAAATAGACCCTTTCTATGATGTAGTTTAATAAAGTTTATGCTTCAACGGTCTCTAATTTTTAGCTAATTTTCATAGAAAAATTTCTTTAAACAGGAATTATAAAAAGATTTCTTCAAGTGAGCGCAAACTTTTTAATCGAACACGCCTTATATTATTGTATTTTTTGCATTTTGTATCGAAATATGATGCATGTTTGTAAGAAAAAAAGTCGAGACGCAGTAAGTGCGTTTTGGTAGCAAATTTTCATTAAATGCTTCAAACTTCAATAACTTTGTTGGCTAGGAAGGCAATTTCTCGGAAACATTTTAAATTTATTTTCGGAAAATGTTTGTACACAAATATGGTAGTAGTTTCTACTATATAAGTTATACCGGTAACCAGATTGATGCCTGCTTGCATTAGAGGGAATATTTGCTATTACAAGCATTTTTATGAAAATTCACTTCCATAACGCACTTGCTACGTCCAGTTATGGTTTAGTTGTCTATAATTTTTAGCAAATTTTCGTAGAGGATATTCGCTAATGAGGAGACCGCGACTTTTGAATTATAAAAAGATTTTTTCAAATGAGCTGAACTAGGTCCCCTAGGACCCATATCCGGGGTTAATTTTAGTTTTTATCTGTTTACACGGTAAAGCTCAATATTATGTTATTATATAAGATACGAGAAACACTTGTAAATGTTAATTAACGTTATCTTATAAAAATTATTTCGACAATTACAGTGGCCCATAAGTTGTTGACGATACAATTTTCTTTTTCTTTTTTTTAATCGAACACCCCTCTTGTTGCATTTTTGCATTTTCTGTCGAATTGTAATGCATGCTTTTTTCGTATTATTTGAATTGTTTTGCAACTTTCACATTGTTGGCACATATCAAAAATCGTGATACGGCGTTTTTACCAATAGGAATCGGAGTCCCATGCAAATGACGCTTTCGGAAAGGTTTTCACTTATATTATTTCATAAAAAAATCGATATAAAATCGTATAGAGGCGCTCTCAAATAATGACTGAATAAAAAAAACTGTCCTAACTCGATTGTTTTAGACGTGAAGGGCATAATAAGAAAGGTTCAATTGTTTAAAAAGATCTTTTCGGATTTTTGTGTAAAATTGTTTGTAAATTTTCCTTCAAAAAACTTTTTTGGGAGTTGTGTCAAAAAGCTCATTTGATGAAATATGGTACATAATTTATATCTTATGGGGTACACTGGTAACCAAATATGATGCCTGCTTTCATTAAGAAAATACATATTTATTGTTACAGACATTTTTATGCAAATTCACCACCATAACACACTTGCTGCGTCCAAAGTTTTTTGGCGTACAGTACAGTCAGTGACAAATTTTTTAAACAGTCTAGATACTGTAGGTTGGACCACAACTGTGTTTGTAAACTTTATATGAAAGAGTGTGATAACTTCTGGAATAGATCATTCACCAATTCCATTAACACTGAATTACGTAGATCCGTTTTGGTATAGTAAGCATAACTTTTTTTTATTTTTCACAGATATGTTCGGATCAGTTTTAGAGCACTGCTACGACAATAATTGCGATTAACTATTTTTGACGACTGTCAAAACATTATCTTATTAGTCTTTTTTCCGTGGCATACTATTTGTTTTCAGAATTTCAAAATATCAAGGTAGGCTTATTATTTTAAAATTGTGTACTCCTACTAAGTTTTTCTTAATCATATTTTCTTAATAAAAATTTTTTTTTATCACCTAGCGAAAAGGCTCTACAAATGTACAAAATCAGTTTTTTGTAAATTTCCAAGACATACTTGATTTTTGAAAATGAAAATGATGCCACAAATTATTTTCTATTCAATCAGTGCTTAATCAAAGAAAATGAAGTGTCAACTTAAAAAATACAGTCTTTTTCATCTATCCATGCGTCGATCGGGAGACACGCGATAAAAATTACTTTGACCTGACCTGTCCACGTGCCAATGGTGGCAACCATGAGTATTGATGACATGACTACGTGTCGTGGGTCAAGCGATTTTCCTATGATCGCTTGACCGCTGAACGACGACGAAGTTAACTTTGGTGAGACCACAGCATAATCAACTATTATGCCGTTTCTGGCTACCACACACGGTTCAGCCGGTCTTGCCACAACCTTATTGGACGCTGGATGATGAGGAAGTGATCGAGTTTAGGGTTATCCTGTAGCTCCTTCTCTCATCTGCTGACTATCGATATATTTCAGCAATTGGAGACTGATGAACGCATAGTTGACTCCGAGCACTATTGTGTAACTTTTGTCTGTCATTCCGTTTTGACAAATTGACAACAGTTAAGTTCCAACAAAAGCTCAGCAGGACTGGTAAACGCATACGTTTACACACCTATTCAACTGTTGGCGTCTAGTGAACTCGGGCAATGTATTCCCTGTACGTTTAGCTGATTTACTAGCGTGAATTTTAAACACTAACAACTAACACGTATTTCTACTCTATATACACCCTGTATATATATATATATATATATATATATATATATATATATATATATATATATATATATATATATATATGCCCTATCAGATAGAAAACTGGCAATGACTTGAGAATGGGTTTTTCGTTTCTTTATACGAGTTTAAATAAATAAGAGGCGAAAATCGAAAATTGATTTTTTTCAGTTTTTTGGCAATTTTTTTAACCACAGGTGCAAGAATTAGGCTTTCTCTGCGAGATATTAAAGGCCGCGAAATTTTGCAACTTTGCAGCATCTAAACCTATCGTCCATCTTTCGTAATTCGCGACATCCGCCTGGTGAGGCTCGAATTTGAATGACCCTGTATATTTATTTGAATTTTTAAATTTCCATTTGCGGTTTAAGAAAACTATTTACTAAAAAAATGTTAAATTTTTTCTTTCCCAAATTATAAAATTTACTAAAAAGCAAAAAAGTTTATACTAGTTTACCAGTTTCAACTACACAATATAATATAAGCATCCTTGCTTGGTAGGTGAAAATTTATATTTTTCCGTACATATTGTAAATTAACATTAACCGAGGTTGTGGCATTGTGTTTGAAATTTAATGCCTGCACAATTCTCCCTTCCGAAGCGACGTAGAGCTGTTGGTCCGATGTACCATCTGATGTCGGGCACGTTAGAAAGAATCTGGCACCAAACATTTTTTTTTATAAAGTGCCCAAAGTTGTGGTAACGTAGAGATCTGAATTTTGGCATATGGTTTACTTTTGGTGAATTTTCTTTAAAAAATTAACTAAGGCGGAGATCGCGACTTTAGAATTTTTAAATAATTTCTTTAATTGAGCGGGAACTAGGCGCCTAGAATACATATCTTGGGTCAGTTTCGATTTATATATATATATATATATATATATATATATATATATATATATATATATATATATATATATATATATATATATATATATATATATATATATATATATATATATATATATATATATATATATATATATACTGTTCCTAAACGTCAAAATGTTTGGGGTTGACATCTTTGGGTGATGAATAAAAGGCTTTTTCTTTCCAAACAAATACTTTATTCCTTGTCCCGACGCGTTTCGACCTTACCTAACAGGTCATCTTCAGGGGAATCTTTTCCGGTAGGCTACTTCTGCGAGGGTACTACGCAGGAATATATATAAGATAAAATGAGTTAACAACAGCTAACCCCAACACTAAGTCAAAAAAAGGTTAATAGTTAACATGTCAAGCTACAAAAGCTATAAGAACACAAGTATATGGTCACTAAGTACTACATGCAATAAAATTGAAAAACAACTACAGGTTAAAAATTAAATTACAATAAAAGGATAATCTGTCTCTAGATCTTCAAAAATTACAATATGTCTAATATTAAAAAGCTTAAAAATTCTCCCAATTTTTTTTTTTTTAAGTTTAAGCTGAAGACAACAACGGGAGGAAGAGCAGACAGCACAAACATCAGCAAGCCATGAAACCGAGAAGAAACTTTCAGAGAAAACAAAACCTATCAAGTGAATGGGAATTGAAACAGAAGCGAGTTTTTACCGTTGTTTTAAACATGAAAAATGAAAAAAGCGCCAAGATAGCGAACTTACTTACTTGTCTTGCTAAACAGGACTAAAAAACTATACAGTTGAATGCCCAAGGAACATGCTTCATCTGTTGTTATAGGATTGATCCATTTGGTATCATAAGTGCTAGCAACTTGGAAAATAACAACTCTGTTGGAAATTAAGAAAGAATTTTTGTTTTAAATTTAAAAGGTGAGATATAACGTGCATAACACGTGATGGAGAACAAAAGCCAGCAGAACATCTCAGCGCAAGGTCGATAATTAAACTGAAAAGGGAAAATTACAAGTGACATTTGACATAAAACATGCCAATTTTGAGGTTTCAAATAGCGACTTTGACGTTTTAAGCAGAAAAACCAGAAACAAAGTAATTTTTCTAGTATTTCTAGACCCTTTTGCGCCAAAAAACGAAATCTTCGTCATATACAATAGATTTTGTTATCCGCACAAAATATTTTGGTTTTGTGCGTTTTTCTGATCACCAGTGATACCCAATTTTTTTCTTTAAACAGCCATAACTTTTTTTCTCTTAACCTAGAGATCTAAATCTTGATACATAGTTTAATTTTTATAAGACAAAGCAGAAGTGACGTATCGACCACGGAAAACGAAGACGCTGAAAACGAAGGACAGGTCCGGAGTGGGCCAAAATGACCTGACGTAAGGTCGGCTTCCTGATCGAGAATGAAAACGGCAATCAACAAACTGACAGACGTGAGAAATCGACTCGAAAATATACAGACACTAAAAACAACAAAATGGCAGGTCTGGAAGCCAAGGAGCAGATCCCTTGACTAAGTTGTCTCACGGTCCACTTGGATGGTGTGTGGGCTGGTGATCTGCTAGTTGACTATATAGAGATGAATAACTTGTGAAGTCTGTATTGGAAACATTAAGTACGTTTTTGTTAGAACAATTGATATGTTTTTAAATTTCCATCTCTTCAATGACACACTGTTCAATACCAAAATTGGAAGGATGCAGAATTGTTGCGTCATTTTCCCTGCTGAAAGGGTGACCTGACTCCTTCAAATGGCAACCAAAAATCGAAGTGTTGTTGTTGGGTTGGTTTCTGCTTCTTAGATGTTCAGTAATTCTAAGACCCAATGCTCTCCCTGTCCTGCCAACATAGACCGTGTTGCAATCGGGTTCACCACACTTCAAACAATATACACCTGACTTCTTGAGAGCTGGAATACTGTCTTTATTATGGATAAACAAGCTTTTGACAGTGTTTGTGGACTTGAACGAGAACCTGACATTTTCTCTCTTAAGTGCTCTTGTAACTGTGTTGGTAATGGAACCACAAAAAGTAAATGAACAATATGAAAGTCTCTCTGACTGTTCTGGGGGCAGACTCGAACTCATTGACCTCAACAATTGACGGTTTTTTCTTTCGACTAGTTTATTTAAGAGAAAGAGGCGATCGATTTGCGGCTGAAGATAGTGCATGATGCGCTTACAGGTAGGCTATGCATGCTAGAGTATGATGCTTTCATGAGAGATAATTTTGAATATTTGTCAATTTTTCAATCCCAAAAGAAACAAATTCTATTTAACAAAATTTCACATTTGCAACGTCTCAAAGACAGGAATCCCCATCATGTAATCTTAAGTTCAGTGACCATGTTTTCCACGACAGTCAAGAACTTGTCTTCATTCAATGATTTCGATGAACCCCAATCCAATCTGTTGAGACAGGGTATAAAGTTCGCAATCCCACCAAGGCTATCATCACAGATTTTTAACACAGTCAAGGATACTGAAGTGTTTCTCAGAAGGTTTAGAGTTGAGAATGCAGAGTTTCTGCGAGGACTGGTCTCGAATTCAATTTCAAAACTAAAAGCTGCTTTTTCCCCATTTGACCCATTCAAGAAAGTGGTCTCGTCGTTGAAGGAAGCGATTCATAACAACAGTCTCTTTTTGTCAAAAGCAGATAAGGACCATTGTCTAGTCATTTTGAATAGGACAGATTATCTGTCAAAGGTTTCAAATTTCCTAAGAGAAAATGGTATATATCTGAGCAGTTATGACCCCATGCCCTCGTTTGTTTCTAAGTTTAAAAAGGTTTTCGATAAATTCGCTGCGCTAATCTCGGATAGTTATAAACAGTTATACCCGATGAATCATTTCATCCCTAGATTGTATGGCCTCCCTAAGATCCACAAGGAAGGTTGCCCTATCCGTCCAGTGGTTTCGTTCGTGGGTTGCTTGTCTTATAGACTTTCAGGGTTCTTATCGTCCATGTTGATGTCTACCATAGAGTTTCAGTCACCATTTTCCATTCAGAACTCCTCAGAAGTTGTTGATCGCTTGAGTAGAGTCCCAATAGATGAAAATAGGGTACTGGTCTCGTTCGACGTATCCAATCTCTTCAGCAGTGTTCCACTCAATCAGACTCTTGTATTGTTGAAAGGGCTACTTAATAATTCACCCCTAGATAGGAACGTTCAAAATGCTCTTTATTCATTGGTAAAAGCTTGCTTGTCACAGAATTTCTTTAAATTCGATAACAAAATCTATATACAAAAAAATGGTCTCCCCATGGGAAATCCCCTTTCACCACATTGTGCGGAAATCTTTATGAGTTTCTTCGAGAAGGAAATAGTCTTCAAGGACCCTAATCCATATTCCAATTTCATTACTTCTTGGACTCGTTACGTAGACGACATTCTAGTGGTTTGGTCTGGCACCGGGGAGCAGCTCCGTCTGTTCCTGGATTGGTTGAACAGCTTACATGTCAACATCAATTTCACAATGGAACTAGAGGTTGAATCGTCAATCAACTTCCTGGACCTCAAGCTAAAAAGAAGAGGTAACTCAATAGAATTTGATATCTACAGAAAACCCACTCAGACCGACCACCTTATACCGTTCAGGTCTTGTCATCATATGTCACACAAGATGGCGTCTATCAGATTCTTGGTTGATAGATTGTTTAAAATCCCACTGTCTAGGGAAAATTTCGAAAAGGAGCTAAATCTGATCAAACAGTTAGCTATCAATAACGAATAGCCACTAAAATTAATAAATAAACTAGTCGAAAGAAAAAACCGTCAATTGTTGAGGTCAATGAGTTCGAGTCTGCCCCCAGAACAGTCAGAGAGACTTTCATATTGTTCATTTACTTTTTGTGGTTCCATTACCAACACAGTTACAAGAGCACTTAAGAGAGAAAATGTCAGCTTCTCGTTCAAGTCCACAAACACTGTCAAAAGCTTGTTTATCCATAATAAAGACAGTATTCCAGCTCTCAAGAAGTCAGGTGTATATTGTTTGAAGTGTGGTGAACCCGATTGCAACACGGTCTATGTTGGCAGGACAGGGAGAGCATTGGGTCTTAGAATTACTGAACATCTAAGAAGCAGAAACCAACCCAACAACAACACTTCGATCTTTGGTTGCCATTTGAAGGAGTCAGGTCACCCTTTCAGCAGGGAAAATGACGCAACAATTCTGCATCCTTCCAATTTTGGTATTGAACAGTGTGTCATTGAAGAGATGGAAATTTAAAAACATATCAATTGTTCTAACAAAAACGTACTTAATGTTTCCAATACAGACGTCACAAGTTTTTCATCTCTATATAGTCAACTAGCAGATCACCAGCCCACACACCATCCAAGTGGACCGTGAGACAACTTAGTCAAGGGATCTGCTCCTTGGCTTCCAGACCGGCCATTTTGTTATTTTTAGTGTCTGTATATTTTCGAGTCGATTTCTCACGTCTGTCAGTTTGTTGATTGCCGTTTTCATTCTCGATCAGGAAGCCGACCTTACGTCAGGTCATTTTGGCCCACTCCGGACCTGTCCTTCATTTTCAGCGTCTTCGTTTTCCGTGGTCGATACGTCACTTCTGCCAAATGTCAAATGTCACTTGTCATTTTCCCTTTTCAGTTTAATTATCGACCTTGCGCTGAGATGTTCTGCCGGCTTTTGTTCTCCATCACGTGTTATGCACGTTATATCTCACCTTTTAAATTTAAAACAAAAATTCTTTCTTAATTTCCAACAGAGTTGTTATTTTCCAAGTTGCTAGCACTTATGATACCAAATGGATCAATCCTATAACAACAGATGAAGCATGTTCCTTGGGCATTCAACTGTATAGTTTTTTAGTCCTGTTTAACAAAACAAGTAAGTAAGTTCGCCATCTTGGCGCTTTTTTCATTTTTCATGTTTAAAACAACGGTAAAAACTCGCTTCTGTTTCAATTCCCATTCACTTGATAGGTTTTGTTTTCTCTGAAAGTTTCTTCTCGGCTGCATGGCTTGCTGATGTTTGTGCTGTCTGCTCTTACTCCTGTTGTTGTCTTCAGCTTAAACTTAAAAAAAAATTTGGGAGAATTTTTAAGCTTTTTAATATTAGACATATTGTAATTTTTGAAGATCTAGAGACAGATTATCCTTTTATTGTAATTTAATTTTTAACGTGTAGTTGTTTTTCAATTTTATTGCATGTAGTACTTAGTGACCATATACTTGTGTTCTTATAGCTTTTGTAGCTTGACATGTTAACTATTAACCTTTTTTTGACTTAGTGTTGGGGTTAGCTGTTGTTAACTCATTTTATCTTATATATATTCCTGCGTTGTACCCTCGCAGAAGTAGCCTACCGGAAAACTCAGTTTTTCTGACAAGCCTTTTATAAATTATAGATTCCCCTGAAGATGACCTGTTAGGTAAGGTCGAAACGCGTCGGGACAAGGAATAAAGTATTTGTTTGGAAAGAAAAAGCCTTTTATTCATCACCCAAAGATATATATATATATATATATATATATATATATATATATATATATATATATATATATATATATATATATATATATATATATATATAATATAATGAGACGATTTTGATCAAATGTTGTAAGCACTAAATTTAGTGAATACCTTCCTTTTGAAAGTGGCATGGATAAGTTCGTTAGCCAGGAAATGCGTCACAGGTTTTTCCGGAAAATTTTGTGTTTTCTTTCGGGAATAACAAAGTAAGGGCAACCAAATCTGGTACGTATCTCAGTATTATAAACAGTGAACCACGTACCAAAATTTTGATCTGTAAGTTAAAAGACAAAAAAGTTATAGGCATTTGAAGAAAAAAATTGGGGTTTTCCTCACAACGTCGCGATTTCAAACGTTAAAATTGGCAAAATTTAGGCAAATAACATGAACGAAATACGGATTACGTAAAGAAAATGTTGCAAGAAGAGTGTTCTACAAACCCTTAAGTTTCAGCTTCAACCATCATTGACCTTTATTTTACTAAAATATTTCCAGAAAATTCATTGCACATAGACCCTTCTCTGATGCTTTGGTAGTAGCTTTAGTTACATTTATGGTTTAACGGTTTATAATTTTTAGCTAATTTTCCTAGAAAAAATTCGTTAATGAGGAGACCGCGACATTTGAATTTGAAAAAGATTTCTTTAAATGAGTACAAACTAGGCCCCCTAGAATCCATATCCGGGTTTACTTTCAGTTTTTATCTGATTACATATATACAAGGTGACACATTTCTACGGCAAAGCTCAATATAATTGTTATTATGCAAGATACCAGAAAAATTGTATACGTTAATTATAAGGTGTCTTGAGCTCCATTTTATAAAATTATTTTGAAAATCACAGCGTGGCCCATAATTCGTTGGTGATAACTGCAACATTTTTTTTTACATTCCTTATACTGTTGCATTTTTAATCGAAATATGAGGCATGTTTGTAAAAAAAAATTCTAGACGCAGTAAGTGCGTTTTGGTAACGAATTTTCATTAAATGCTTGCAAACCAGTTTTCTCAGAAACATTTTAAGTTTTTTTTCCGAAACTTTTTATACATTTTCAAACAATACGTTATTATGATAAAATATGGTACATTGTTTTTACTATATAGGTTATAACTAAATTGATGCCTGCTTGCATTAAAAACATTCCATAACGCACTCGCTGCATCCAGACTTTTTATAACCTACAGCCACGTACCCAATTTGGTGGCCTATTATTTTTTGAGTTATCGGTGTGACACGCACACACAAATATATATATATATATATATATATATATATATATATATATATATATATATATATATATATAAACATATCAAAATTTAAACTGACCAGGGACATGGTGTCTAGAGATCCTAGTTAGTTAGCGATTTTTTTTAAATTCAAAGGTCTAGGAAAATTCACTAAATAGTATATGTAATAATATATTTCAGAATAACTGTACAAGGTCAATGTGATCAATTATATAACACCTCCACACAGTATTTAATAAACACACCCTTCCCATTATATTTGTCGGTCCTTACACGCACAGAAACCAGACAGTTTTTTTTAAACTGTTTTTTTATTGCCATCGGTAATTCACAAACACAGTTATGTTTGTATAAAAAACAGTATAGTTTATGGGGTCTTATACACACTTCAAGCATGTTCCATATTTAAGGGGTCTTCACACAACGTGTGCATTAAACATAATTGCGAGACCTCACGTTATTTGTAAATATTTTCTAAACAAGCGTGTGTATAGTATTTTGGCGCGAATTATCAACATCTGGAGATAAATCTACAACCACGACTCATCTCAAACATCAAGATCCCACAAGTTGGTGTGTTTTCGTGTGTCCCTGCAAACATACGAGCACATGTAATGGCGTGTGTGTGTGTGTCACACCGATAACTAAAAAAATAACGGTCAGATTTAGTTCAAAGTTGGTGACTACCTACCCTTTGAGTGGGCTTGGATAAGTTCGTTAACTAGGAAAATCGGCCTAGTTTTTCCCGGAAAATTTTGCGTTTTCTTTCGGAAAAATTTTATATCCACGGAAATACAGCTGGGGCTACCAAATTTGGTAAGCTGGTTCATTTCATTAAACGTAAACTATTTACCAAAATTAAGATCTGTTAGTTAAAAGATAAAAAAGGTATAGGCGTTTAAAAAAATTGGGTTTTCCTCTTAAAACGTTAAATTCGCAATTTGAAACGTAAAAATTGTCAACCTTTAGTGAAAGAACCTGAAACAAATACCGTCATCTAGAGAAAATGTAGCAAAAGGAGTGTTTTACAAACCTTAAAGTTTCAGCTTCAACCGTCATTGTACTTCATTTAAAAAAATGCATTTCAAATAGACCCTTTCGCTGATACTTTCTGAATTTTTTTTTGAAAACCCTTTATATTATTTCATTTTTGCATTTTTCATCGAATTTATAAGAAAAAAATTGATAGCGTTTATCGTTTTTAAGTTATTTCAATTGTTTTGCATCTTTTCACACACATATCTATAATTGTGATACGACGTTTTTACCAATTGATAGTAGTGTAAGTGAAAGTCACGCATTTTAAGAGGTTTTCGTTTATATTATTCGTCGAAAAATTGAGATGACGTATGCAGAACGCTCTCAAATAGTGACTACATTTGAAAAAATTTAAACTGTCGTAACACATTTTTTTTTTAAATTGAGCAACTTCTTATACCTACAGACTCTAGTTTTGGAAATATTTTTAGCATTTTCTTTTGATGAATTTTCTTAACAAAATTCACTAATGAGGAGATCTCGACTTTTGAATTTTGAAAACATGTCTTCAAATGAGCGCTAATTAGGCCCCCTATCCGGGGTCAGTTTCGATTTATATATATATATATATATATATATATATATATATATATATATATATATATATATATATATATATATATATATATATATATATCACACCGATAACTCAAAAAATAACGGGCCGTTTTGACTAAATTTAGTGAATACCTTCCTTTTGCAAGTGGCTTGGATAAGTTCGTTAGCCAGGAAAATCGGCCGAGGTTTTCCCGGAAAATGTTGTGTTTTCTTTCGAAAAAAATATATCTCAGGAAATAACTAAGTAAGTGCAACCAAATTTGGTACACGGGTTCATATCGCTATAGGTAAATTACCTACCAGTTCTGTAGGTCAAAAGACGAGAAAGTTACAGGCATATAAAGAAAAATAAATTGGGGTTTTCCTCAAAACGTCAAAGTAGCGATTTAAAACGTCAAAATTGACAACATTTGGGCAAAGAACTTGAATCTAATACGGGCTATCGAAAGAAAATGTCTTAAGAAGGATGTTTTACAAACCCTGAAGTCTTAGTTTCAACCCTCATTGTCCTTCATTTTATAAAGTGTTTCCAGAAAATTTATTTCAAGTAGACCCTTTTTCTAATGCTCGGCTGTAGTTTTATAGTTTATTGTTTAATGGTATATAATTTTTGTCGAATTTTCGTAAAAAATCAATAAAGCTCAATATATCCATTATTATACAAGATATGAAAAAAAAATTGTATAAATTAATTATAGGGTGGCTTGAGCTACATATTAAAACATTTCTACAATCATAGGATGGCCCATAAGTCGTTGGTGATACAATTTTTCTTTTTTTCTTAGTCGAACACGTTTTATGTTATTGCATTTTTGCATTTTACATCGAAATATTATGCATGTTTGTAAGAAAAGAAATTCGGGACGCAGCAAGTGCGTTACAGTAGTGAATTTTGTTTAAAGCTTTATATTTGAAAAGCGCAATTTGCTATTAACCTATAAGGTAGACCAAGAAACGGTTTTTTTGCGGGGAGTGTGTGTGTGTGTGTTTTGTTTCTTTAACGTGTGCCTATTTCCGCGACTATGGCCAATCAGCGACGCCAGGGAGCACTTTCACCGCACTATCCTGAAAATTTTCCCGAACCCCTCTGTAAGGAGGGTGGGGATCTTTAACGTGCCCAACATCACATAGACCGACCAAATTTAATGCCTGTTGTCTTAAAAAAACACACATATTTGCCATTAAAAACATTTTAATGAAAATTCACTACAATAACGCACTGGCTGCGTCCAGACTTTTTTAAATCTTAATTAGATTAGATTAATGTGAATTTAGGTATTTTTAAGCGAATTTTTTGTAAAAAAAACATTTTGTTATCCCAGAAATTTTGTTGTGTCTCCGTAGAAATCATTGTTCGTAAGATTTTTGTGACATTTTGGTACTTAATTAATAATAAATGTTTAATAAATTAGTGTAAAAAGGGGTTTTCGGATTTTCGTGAAAAAACTTGTTTGCATTGTGGATAATTATTTCATGGTAGGTGGGTAAATAGTTTGAAGAGGTTCGTTGGCGAGGCAAATCGGACTAATTTTTCGGGAACATTTTAAGTTTATTTTCGGAAAATTTTTGTACTTTTTCAAACAATAAAGTTATTTTGATGAAATATGGTACATTGTTTCTACTATATAGGTTATACTGGTAACCAAATTTGATGCCTGCTTTTATTAAAAAAAGACAATTTTCATATTAAAAACATTTTTATGAAAATACACGACTGTCTGCGTCCAGACTTTTTTATAGTTAAATAGTAGTAATATGTTTAAATATTTTATTGTGATTTGTAATTGCCTGTTGTATTACAGTTCTCCAGACAGCGACGATACATATGAAGATGACGACTGCAGGGATGGATTAAAAGATGATCAAATGTTATTTGATGGCTCAACAGACACTAAATTTTACGGTTAGTACTTTGAAACAACTGAAATCTTTTACATATTTAAATAAATGTCTACTTGCTGAAATAGTTATGCAAATAAAGATTATTTTTCGAATAAAAATCATTTGCTGCATTATCTCGTCGACATATATAAAAGACGCGTGTGGTAAACATTATAAGTTATTTGTTTCGTATACTGTATGCCGATTAGTGGCGTGTGGTCCATGGAAGCAAGGGAAGCATTGCTTCCCTTAAAATAACGACTACATACCTAAACCGCATTATTTAAAATCCCTTTTGTATTTTAAATATTAAATTTCAAATTCTGAAACTAATTTAATTATTAAAATTTTTATTTCGCAAGCTCACACACATAATTATTTATTATGCATCATACTGTATTTGTATATACGCTCCTAGCAAGGACGTCGTCCCAGTGAATGCCACCGCATGCGGACAGCATGAACCTGATCTGATACTACGAGTGGATGCATGCAATGACTTCAGTTAAATATACGTAGTTAGCAGGAAACTTTATAAAACAAACCTCGGCTCGGCGCGATGTACGCGTGTTTTTAGAACGTGTTATACTACGAAGACCGGGTACACGTTCAAAGCGAATGTGCCTGATTATTTCGTAGATATAAGCAGTCGAGTAAGTTACATTGTCATTTTATGATTATTAATATGGCTGCAAGTAGATCAGCTTTTAACAGCGGTGACGGTGGGGGTGGGGATTTACACACTTTACAAACAAGTGGTAATAATAACTGTGATTGTATTGTATGTTTTTTGATAACTAACGGATTTTCAGCTTTACTGTTTGCTGAAAAACTTGCTATTATTAATATAGGTAGGCCGAAACCTACTGTAAAGAACTTAAATACAAGAATTAAAACATGTACTTATTCGATATTTCAACGCGGAAAAAACTCATAAACAATATGAATGGTTAACGGGTTGTGAAAACAGGAATAAACTGTTTTGTTGGTCTTGTAGTCTATTTGTGACTGAAAAGGGGGTGTGGAATAAAAGTGGGTTTTCCGACTTGAATAATCTACATAAACTAGTACAAGGACATGTTATGTCTAAAGCGCATTTACAGACCATTTAAAGATTAAGTGTCTTTGGAAAAACGCGAATTGAATACGCCGTTGACAAGCAGATAGAAATTCATCGCCAACACAATGAACTGGTTGATAAAAACAGAAACATATTAAAAAGACTTATTGATGCTGTGTGTTTTCTTGGTCGCAGCATGAATTGGCTTTCAGGAGTCATGACTGAACAACTTCATCTGCAAATAGAGGACACTTTCAAGACCTAGTTTCTTTAATAGCCAAATACGACATTTGTTTAAAAAATCATTTGGAACAGTTTAACGTTTTCGCGGAACATAAAATCGCATTCAGAATGACTTAATTTCGGCTGCTCCCACTATTATTTTGAACAGAATTAAATCTGAAATTAAACAGATTCCTTTCATTGCTATTGTTCTAGATGAAACAGTCGATGTAACTAATTTAAGTCAACTATCTGTAGTAATACTCTACGTAAAAATAGATGGGAGTGTACAAAAAAGATTTTTAGGCTTTAAAAATGTGACAGAAGATTGTACCGCAAACGCTCTAAAATTGTGCTTAATATTATGAAAGATATTGAGGAGGCTGATAATAAATTAATTGCCCAAAGCTATGATGGGGCTGCTGTTATGGCCGGACGTTTAGGAGGTCTTCAAGCTAAAGTGCTGGAAACGTTCTCCATTGCTCTATTTGTACACTGTTGTGCTCATTAAATTTTTTCCCAATCTATAAATCATATTAGAGATTCTAAGTGTTAAATGGCTGCTTTTTTTCCAAATCTACGAAGCGCACACAAGCCTTAGACCCAATTGTTAAAAAACGTTTACCCAAAGTAGCTGCAACACGATGGAACTACAACGGCAGGGTTGTGTTAACTATATTTGAACACCGTGAATCGTTAATTGAACTTTTTGAAAACAATGGAAAATAGCAAAAATTGGGACGCAGAAACAATAAATAGTTCTAGATGATTTTTGGATGGTTTGAAAGGAGACTTTAATTTTTTACTTAATATATTTTCGGAAATATTTCCGTTTTCAGATAATGTAGTTAACATATTGCAATGCAAAATAAATGACATTGGTTTTTGCCTGAAAAAAATTAGTGAATTTAAATCCATTATAATTCAAAAAAGCAATGAATTTGATAAGTTCTGGGAAAAATAATTGAATTAGGAGAAGTTGAGCCACGAAGAAAGCGTCTGCGCACTGATAATGTGGCAGACCTTCAAACATCTTACCGCCGCCTTTTCTACGAAATTATAGATCAAATTCAGCAGCAAATTAACTGCAGATTTGATCATCTCAGTGACCTGAAATTTCTTGAATTGTGTAATTTTGGAGGATTTAAAGGGATACCTTTCCCAGAAGATTCATTTCATCACTATGGACATTATTTTGACAAAGCCTTATTACGATCAGAACTTACAGTCATTTATGAACCCGATGTTATTGACACTAACGCGAGTTAACTTTTAACTTTCTTAAAACAATCAAAATTGGAAAATGCATATTCTGAAGTGTTCAAATTATGTGAATTAGTATTAACAAGTCCTGCTACTAGTGCGTCTGTAGAACGAAATTTTTCCACATTGAAACGTATCAAGAGTTTTGTTAGAAATTCAACAGGACAGGAAAGACTTTCCCAAATTTTAATTTTGTCAGTTGAAAATAAACTCGTCCAGGAAATGTCCCAGAATCCACAGTTACATGATGATATTAACAAATTTTCCAAAAACGACAGAAGAATTGAGTTACACCTTAAATAGGTAAGTTTCTGGGAATTGCTTCCCTTGTTTTAAATGTCACCGCACGCCCCTGATGCCGATTATTGTGTATAACAAAATAGTACAAATAAAAATAAAATACACTCACGCTTGGTTCGTTATAAATATGAAAGGCTTTGCTTAAATATGGGTTATTTTTAAATGACTGCATGAACTGATTACTAAAAGTGGAAACTTATGGTTAATAAAGGTAATAGCTGACGCACTAAAAAAAGAAGTAATTTAAGCAGCAAGGGACTACCTCACAATTTTGAGTTTACTAAATCTGCTTTTAGACTGTCAAACTTTATGACTAAGTAGCAACTTAATTACTAAACAGACTTCCTCTTACTAATCATTAGATAGACTTCCTGTTGACCATCTGCTACAATTGCTGCTAATATTTTTCAAATTTCAACTGACTCTTCTACAAATTTTCTCCGGAATTTCATATTAAAAAGTCTTTCTTCTCTCGCAAGCGTTGAATAAAGTCCTTTTTGTTTATTCTATTTTCTAGACAACCGTTACTACCCAAATTTTTGTCGTATGCGCCCCCTTTATTCTCTATTAATTTTCATACTTCCTGTGCTCTTGTTTTCATTAACCACATTGCTGGGGATACATCATAATATCATATGATTTCTTATTTACTTAATATATTGTCAAACAAAACATCACCTAATTATATAATCGATGTTGTCATCTATGTATATACGCACCTATAGTTGCCCAGTCGTATCTATAGTTCTTCCTTATTTCAGGGTTTTGTTCTGGCACTTCACATTTACATCTAGGTATAGTAAAACTATACATATTTTTGCTTATACAATTGTTCATAGTATTACTTTTTATTAGCCACTTAATCAGCACATTTGTGAAGTTGTTTTTAGGTTCTGTTATCAAAATTATCGTTTATGTATTTAGCTTATATTATGATTTGAAAACGAAACTTGTTTCTTTATTTTTATTACTTTGCCTGAGTGCACGACATCAATACTTATAGTTTTTCTTTACTTAATGGCTTTACTATCAATTATATCATTTACTCTTTATTTTAGCAGCATTGTATTTGTCCATAAATAGGTTTTATTTTGTATCTGCAGTATTTCTGGTTTGTATAACAGTGTATTGTGTCTGACTTTGAGTGCAAGATGTATAAACTAGGCTTGCTTGCCTTCTATATTATATCAATATATATATATATATATATATATATATATATATATATATATATATATATATATATATATATATATATATATATTGTGCTGGGAAATTGCACTGTATAAACTATTCGTAAATTAGTTTGCAAATAAAGGGGTAAAAATAACTTTCAGTACAAAACAAAAAAGAAGACGTTTACGGTAATTTAAAATGAGGGCGTTAAACCTCAATTATTTTCTTAAATTATATAAATGCTCAGATATAGGCATATTGGGGGGTTTTAGCAATATTATTAATAAATCTGGACCACAGGTCAGCAAGGGGTGCAATACTTACAGTTTAAACGTAATGTATTTGCATCTTGCAAATTATGTCCTTTCTCATAACATTTGACACTTTGTGTGTGTGTGGTATTGTTGTTGCATTTGACACTTTCTTCACCATAAAACACAATAAAACATTAATAAACAAACATGTTATCTACTATTGATAGTCAGTGCTAGTTAAGTGAGCAATGATAAATAGAAAAAGCCATGGTTCATTAAAACGATCAATAATCACAATTTTAAGATTAATAGCCTTGATAATTTGGAATACTATCTCAGTAAAATGTTAATTAAGCCACATATCTAGATGTATATGTTTAGCTTAAACATGTCTGTGAAATCAAAGAAGTATGCTAAAAAAGATATGTTACCTACCTATAATTTAGATTAAAATGTAATGAAAACACTCTATATGTACTATATAAGAATGTGTGTTTAAAAATCAACGGACTAAAATTGTTAAGACAAACGTGTTTAGAAGAGACTTTAAATCCATATGACAGCATTGAAAGTGTTTTCATTTTAAATTAGGGTTATTAGTATTATGTAGAATTACTGAGGTTAGGCAAAATGTCATTTAATTTATGTTTATGGAAGCGGAGGGTGAATTATCAGAATAAAAGATGTAGGAACGAAGCACATATGTTATGACATAGATAACGGTATATTGATAACGATATTAAAGCACAAAACTTAATAAACATAATAATATTAACAATATGATATATAAAAATGGGATAATAGAGTATTATCATCTTTGACTATTAATTAATAACAGTGGTGTGTTGTATATCAATGAACAATATTTATAGTAATTCTATCTAAGTTCTAACCTTTATAAATGCTGGCTTCAGCAGATTGCGATACCTTGTACGTTCGCTATTTTGCGTTTGTTTATTTGTTGACAAAACAAATGCAGTAGTATCAATGCCAATGTTATTCAACAATATTGACCTACTTAGTTTAGATTGATTTCTTAATATTAATTTACTTGTGATTTTATTGATCTTACTAACTATGTTTCGTATGCTTTTTCTACTGCCCTTCTGCCATTGCCATAGTTCTCTGAACATCCTGCCGCGTCAAAAAAAGGGCGGTTTCTGCGTCCGTGGTGTCTTGTAACCTGCTTAACTCAGCCATTTCTATAGGTGGGACTTCGAGGTAGGTCTTCTCGACATCCGGGTTTCTATTCTTCGACTGGGCTGCTCTTTTCTTAACTTTCTTCTGAACCATACGTAGGGCGTAGATGGCTGCTAAAATTGCTATAGCTACTGTTGCTGCGGTAGCCAGGCTGGTTATAATGGAATGATGTGTGACCGTGCGCCATCGAATTTCTTGGAGATGGTCCTCCTCTTGTTCTTCCTCCTGAGCGATGTCCGTTAGATCATCAGATGGGCGGACAACTGCTTCCTGGGAAATTATTCATGGACTAATCGGGGACTCGGAAAACGTCAAATTGGTTGGGACTGATTTCACGAACCCGCCTAGGATTGGTATTCCCTTGATTTGTTGGGGAGTTAGCACCATTGTTTTGGTCTTGATGATGCAGTCTTGGGATATGGACAGGATGCCATACTGTTTCATAGTAACTTCTTCTCTTTGGCCGTTACAGATGATTGTGACTCTTGATTCTCGTGGGTTGATGAACATCCATGTGTTTTTAGTGTACAGCTGTTTCCAGATTGTCGCCTTGACTTTCTGGTGATGGATTGGGCATGCTACTTTGTTCTCCCTTTGGTATATTTCATCTATTATGCAGTTGTGGTTGCTCTCCATGCTTTTTATCATGACCGGAGAACATATATATATATATATATATATATATATATATATATATATATATATATATATATATATATATATATATATATATATATATATATATATATATATATATATATATATATAAATTGTCGGAGATAACTAGGCTGTTGGCGAGGTCGTTGTCTGCTATTTGGAAATATCGTTGCGTGTAGTAATCTATTCCTAGGATTTGGTTGGGTACCTCCATCGCCCAATAGGTTTCGTTTACAACCTTATATGGGATCGGGGTTACCTTTATCAGCATGAATTGTGTTACCTCTGTCATCTCAAAGTAACTGTACAGGTGGATATATTTCTCACTGTGACTAATTTCTGACTTGAGTATAGGGTATGGAATTATTTCCAAATGTTGCGGTAGTTTTCTCGTTGCTGTATTTATGATGCGGTCTATGTGTGCTGGTGAAATAAAATCGTAAATGTTGGCTTGGTTCACATGTATGTTTAGCAAGCTTCTATAATGCTGTCAGTTCATCGAGATACCGCTCCGCTATTTGGTAAACACTTAATATGTGAATATTTAGGGAATTCTTGTCTACTGCTTTGTACCACGGCTTCATGTTGTTTATGTCTTCCAGACCTTGGTTCAGCTTGGACTCGAACTGCCTCAATGTGTGGTAGATTCTCTTCTCCGTGTCATTGAATCTGGATAATGATTGTAGCATTAGTCTTGTTTGATGATGCGATGCTGCAATTAGCTCCTGTTGGTTCTTGTCTAGTTGATCTATATCCTTGTAGACATCGTCATTGACTCCAAATACGGAAGTTAGGAGTTGCCCTAGGATTCCTCTTCTAACTCTCTTTCGAAGGACCGTATCTAACCCTGCTTTTATCCATGATAGTTCGACTTGCTTGACCTTGATTTGTGTCATTAATAAGGCACAATCGATCGAGTCTGAAGAAATGCTTTTGCTTTGTTTGCAAAACTCTTCCAACTCCACAACGACTGACCTGGCTGCCTCCGTGTCGGTGAGCTTTGCTTTTTCGAATCTCGTTTCAATCCTAAATGTTCCTCTTTCTATTTTCGCATGTGCTATATGCTCAATGTAGAACCCTGGCTGTGGGTACTCAATGTTATACAACTTTGTGGCTGTTGTTCTTCCTATCGCCATCATGAATAATATTGCTCTTATAGCTGTCTTCCATTTTTGCATTGGAGACTTCCTTTTACTTTTCTGCTGCTTCGATTGTTCTTCATGATGCTTTTTCCTTGTTTCTTCTTCCTCATTGGGCAATAGGATCAGCTTGTGTATTGGCCTTTCCATTGTTGTTCCTCCTGCTTTTCTTATTTCGGCTACTCTTGGTACTCCTTGTTTGTCCGGGTATGTTTTTATTATTCTACCTAGTGGCCATTTTTCTGCGCTGTTGTTGTCGTCTTTTATTAGAACCATGTCGCCTGTGTGCACGACATTTTTCTTGAACTTATGGCTTTGTTGTAACTGATGCAGATCTTCTTTATGCCAAGTGTCCCAAAAATCTTTTCTAATTTTCTGTATTGTCCTCCACTTTCCTTGTAGATTACCTTCAATGTTCTCTGAGATGAGTGTTGGTGGTGCTACCAGTTCTCTCCCTATGAGGAAATGACCCGGAGTCAATACTTGAAATTCGTTGATATCATCGGATAATGGACAAAGTGGTCTTGAATTTAAACATGCTTCTATCTGGTGAGTTACTGTGGTTAATTCTTCATAAGTTAATCTTGTTTCTCCAATCACTCTTTTGAGGTGATATTTCACTGATTTCACTCCTGCTTCCCAGAGCCCCCCGAAATGCGGTGCTGAAGGTGGTATAAAGTGCCACTGCAACCCCATCTGTGTGGTACTCTCCTGGATTTGAGGTTCTTTACTGTTTTTTATGGCTTCTTTTTGCAGTGTTGAGTTGGCTCCTACGAATGTTGTCCCGTTATCACTATACATGTGGGAACACATACCTCTTCTGGATACGAATCTTCTTAGGGCTGCCATAAACGACTCAGAGCTCATGTCGCTTACGACTTCTATGTGGATTGCTTTTGTTGACAGACATACAAATATTGCCAGATAGCCCTTGTATGCCTTTTGACCTCTGCCTTTTGTAGTTCGTACTTGCATTGGACCTGCGTAATCCACTCCAGTGTGTGTAAATGCTTGAGTGGCCGTGACCCTTGCTGCTGGTAATTGACCCATTAACTGTTCCGCTGTCTTTGCTTTGTAACGGATGCATCTTATACAATTGTTGATTGATTTCTTGACACATCTCTTTGCGTTCGTGATCCAATATTTTCTTCGAATATATGCTAATGTTTCTTGGTTGCCACCGTGGAGGGTGTTATGTGCTTCTCTAATGATTAGCCCCGCCATATGCGACTTCGAGCTTATAATTATGGGGTGTTTTTCCCCATAGGTCAGTAAGGAATTTTCCAGTCTTCCTCCTACTCTTAGTATTCCATTTCGGTCGATAAATGGATTCAGACTTGCTATTGAGCTTTTCTTGTCCACCGATTTTTTCTTTGTAATTCCTTGATTTCCTCATTGAACTCTGCCTTTTGCTCCATTCTTATCATGCTGTCTTCGGCTTCATTCATCTCTTTTGTCTTGAGATATCCGTCTATCTTGTTGTTTTTTCGTGTGTTGTGGGTAAATCTTTTGCAATATGCTATTACCCTAATCATTTTCCTAAATGATGAGAATTTTTTGATCAGATTCGTTTCTTCTGCTTGTATACTGAGGCACACCATTGCTTTTGGCTTTTTTCTTTCTTCTAGTACGTCGTGTGGCTTGTCTTCTTCAATTGGGTAGTCTGGACCTTGTAACCATGTTGGCCCTTGCCACCATAACGGTAGGTTTACAAAATTCCCTGGGTTTATGCCTCTGGATATGACGTCTGCCGGGTTTTCTTCTGACCTCACATGGTGCCATTTGTCTTCGGTAATTAATTGCTGAATTTCTGATACCCTATTTGCAACAAAGGTTTTCCATCTATTCGGATCTCCTTTTAGCCAACCTATTACAATCATCGAATCTGTCCATGCGTACACATCGATTAGTTCCAACTGGAGTGTTGTTATTGCTCTTTTCAGTAATTTCGCTACTAGATGTGCTGCACACAGTTCCAATCTTGGAAGCGTCGCTTTTGTCTTTATTGGAGCTACCTTTGATTTGGCTGTTAGTAACGATATGTAGCTTTCACCTTCTTCATTGGTCGCTTTCACGTAAATTACTGCCCCATATGCTGCTTCTGATGCATCCGCGAACCCATGGACTTCCATTTTTGATTTCTTTGATGTTTGTATCCATCTTGGTATCATTATTTCTTTAACCTCATTAAATTCCTGGATGAATTGGATCCATTTCCTTTGAATGTTAGCGGGTAATATTTCGTCCCACCCTGCTTGGCTCATCCATATTTCTTGAATTATCAGTTTGGCTTTGATTATCATTTGCGATAGCCACCCTAAGGGATCAAATATCTTGGTTGTAGCTGATAATATTGCCCTTTTTGTCACCTTCCCTGCTTCTCCTAACTCCAGTTTTAATTTGAACACGTCTTCCCTTGGTGTCCAGTATATCCCGAGTGATTTGTCTGTTCCATTGTCTGGCAGCTGTAATACCTTCTTATTCTGCAACTCTGTTGGAAGTTTTGCAATCACCTGATATTTGTTACTGGCCCATTTTCTTAGCTTGAACCCACATAACGCGAACATCTTGTTGAGTTCTGTCTGCAATAATGTAGCTTCTTGTTCTGACTCGGCTCCCGATAGGAGATCATCCAAGTAGAAATCCTCCTTGGCTACTTTTGCCGCCATCGGGAATTTTTCTTTTTCGTCATCTGCCAGTTGCTGGATGGTTCTAACCGCTAAGTATGGTGCTGCTGCTGTGCCATATGTCACTGTTGTTAGTCTATGTTCCTCCCAGGGTTGGTTTTTTGTTTGTCTCCATAATATCCTCTGATATTCTTGGTCGTCTGTTGCTATATTTAGTTGGCGATACATTTTTTCTATGTACGCTTTTATGGCAACCGGATACGTTCTCCATTTTAATATGATGTCGAACAGTTCTGGTTGTAATCTTGGACAGACGTGCGTTCTTTCATTTAGACTGATGCCGGTGCTACTCTTACATGAGGCGTCGAATACTACCCTTAATTTGGTAGTAGTGCTATCCTCACGAACTACTGCTTGATGAGGAATATAGTATTTTCCTCGTTTTTCTTCGATTCTTGGTACCTTTTGCATGTGTCCCAAGTCGATATATTCTTCCATAAATTGGCTATATTCTTCTCCTAAGCTTTTTTGTTTCTCACACCGTTTCTCTAACTGCAGTATTCTTGCCATTGCTCTGTTTCTGGATTCTCCAACTTCTTGCACTTCTGGTTTAAATGGAATTATGACTGTATATCTCCCATTCTTTCCTCTTGACACCGTTTTTTTGTAAAATTCTTCACATTCTTGTTCTTCTTTTGTTTTGTTTTTTTACTTCCGGTACTTCTTCCAATTCCCAAAACTTCGAGATTTCCTCTTTCTCGGTTTGTGTAATCATGCTTGTTACTTTGACTTCTTTCTTATTCTTTGCATTCGTAAATGTGCCTGAGATTATATATCCCAGTTCTGTATTCTGGCCCATAAGTCCGTCGTCTGTTTTTCTCAGTCCTCCTAGCAATATTTGTCTACATTCTTTGGTTCCTAACAGAATATCTATTGGTCCCGTTCTGTTAAATGTAGGATCAGCTAGGATATAATTCTTCCAGGTTTCTATATCTACCTCGAAGGCTCTACTTGGCATTGCTGATGTGATTTTTTGTATCACAATTGCTTCCGTATTCATCCTTAAATGGCTTGAAATCTGAGGAGCACACTGTATATCTACCCTGTAGTTCGATTTCTTCTCCCCTCCTCCAAGCCCAGATATTTGTGTTTCAACCCTCTTCAATGGTAGGCCCAATATTTTTACAGCTTGAGCGGTTATAAATGCCCCTTGAGAGCCTGAGTCTACTAGTGCTCTTAAGTGTTGGTATTGCCCTGTCGCTGTCTTGACCTTTATCATTGCTGTTGATAATACTGATAAATTGTTTTGAACACTTACATTTGATTTGACCTATATGACTTCTTTTGTAGGCCGCTGATCTCTTCTGTCATTGCTGCTTCTATGTAGTAGCGTGTGGTGTTTGAGCTGACAAATCTTGCATTTATTGGGTGAAAAACATTTATCTTTTGAGCTGTGTTTTAAGCAGATTGAACATAGCTCATTTTTTCTTAAAAATTGTTGTTTATCATTTTGCTGGAATGATTTAAATTTTCCACAATCTATTATTACATGATAACTTGATTTGCAATATTTACATGATTTCCTAGGATTTTCATGTTGAGGGCTTTGTTTGAAATTCTTTCCTGATTCTTCATTGTACTGTGTCTCTCTTCCTGGCCTTTTGGATGCCTCTATATTCTGGAATCTTGTGCTCAGGAACGATAATAATTCTTCTAACTTTTGAACTTCAATTGGATTTCTTACTGTTGCTTCATATAACTCGCTCGTTCTTGAGTCCCATTTTTTCGTAATTATATATATTATTATTGGGTCCCATGAACTTGTGTCGATGCCCATTGTTTTTAGTGCTTCTAAGCATTCCTTGATGGTATTGTACAGGTTTTTTAATTTTTCTACTGACTCATAAGTTATGATGGGTGTTTCTATGATTTTTTCGACTAATTTGGACACTATTAATCTTTTGTTGTTATACATTTCATTCAGCTGTTCCCATGCTGCTTTATAATTTGCTTTGCTCATTTGGAAATGTTGTATCGTTCTGCTGGCCTCGCCTTTTACTTGGGTTTTCAAATATTGCATTTTTTCAATGTTAGATAAGGATTTATTTGAATCTATTTTCTTTCTGAATAGCTCTTGGAAATTTGTCCATTCTTCATATTTCCCTGTGAATACTGGTATTTTTATCTTTGGTAGCTTGTTGCTGTTCTGTCCTGGATTGCTGTTTGTACGGCTATCAATTATTTCTGATAGCTTGTCACTGGCATTTTGGTACCTTTGCCTTAGCATGAAATAGGCTTCATCTTCAATTTCTGAATCTGTTTGCATGTTTATCTCGGTTATGTTGGCTTCCATTAATTCCCATTGCCTTTCTAATTCCTTCAAGTTTCTTTTATAGCTGGAAAGTAGATTGACGTCGTCCATAGCTTCTGCTTCTTCCAATATTCTTTTAAATTGGTTTACCATAACTTTTCGTTTTTTTGTTAATCTTGTGACTTCTGGAGTTTCCATTCTTTCCATACAATTCTTCTCTTCTCTTAGTAATTTTGGAAGATACATATTTGACGTTTCTTCTGCCGAACCTTCTTCAAATTCAGCTTGTAATCGTAGTTTCATTGCTTGTATGTATTTTTTGATATCATTATGACCTATCTCCATTTGTTCAAAATATCTTGTTTCATAATACGGGTGTTCTAGTGGCGCTAATGCTTCTAACTGTCTGTTGTTTGCTATAGCTTTGGCCCACTCTTTTTGTAATAAATTTTCCTTTTTTTCGAACCCTTCTAGTGTTCTTCTATTTATTGGTTCTTTTTTCATATTTGTTAATAAATTATTCATTGATTTACCTATTGCCACCTGGGCTACTGCTAGGTTATTGACTTCCTCCATTATGCTTCCTTGGTTTAATCAGTTTTGTGGCTTTGTTATCTTGTCTAATGCTTAGTTCTTCTTTTATTCTGCTTACTGGTTGCCTGTTAACTATATCTTGTCTTTAACCCTGTATTTTTGTCTTTGACCCTGTATCTGCTTTGTTGGAACTGACCTTCTTTCGGTACTGCCCCGGACTCGTCTGTCCTGTTTATTTACTTTATTGGAACTGGCCTCCTTCTGGTACTGCCCCGGACTCTTCTGTCCTGTTTATTTTATTTAATTTATTGGAACTGACCTTCTTCTGGTACTGCCCTGATTATATTCACTAAAAATAAAGGGTATTTGGAGACTTGGGTGAAAGGATATTTGATAAGGTTTAAGTGAGCACTGTATTATCACTGGCACTGGTTCTTTTTCGTCGAAGGGCCTTGCTCTTCAACTACTCTTGTCTTCGAAGGACCATGTTTATGGAAGCGGAGGGTGAATTATCAGAATAAAAGATGTAGGAACGAAGCACATATGTTATGACATAGACAACGGTATATTGATAACGATATTAAAGCACAAAATTTAATAAACATAATAATATTAACAATATGATATATAAAAATTGGATAATAGAACTTACTCAAGTATTATCATCTTTGACTATTAATTAATAACAGTGGTTTGTTGTATATCAATGAACAATATTTATAGTAATTCTATCTAGGTTCTAACCTTCATAAATGCTGGCTTCAGCAGATTGCGATACCTTGTACGTTCGCTATTTTGCGTTTGTTTATTTGTTGACAAAACAAATGCAGTAGTATCAAAGCCAATGTTATTCAACAATATTGACCTACTTAGTTTAGATTGATTTCTTAATATTAATTTACTTGTGATTTTATTGATCTTACTAACTATGTTTCGTATGCTTCTTCTACTGCCCTTCTGCCATTGCCATAGTTCTCTGAACAATTTAAGAAACTGGATATAACATAAATAATTCAAACTTACTGCGCTTTAAGATATGCAACACCTGTCAAAAAGCGATATTTAATTCAAGACAGCCTGCCATGAACAAGGAAATCAGGGGCTCAAGATTAATTTGAAGACTACTTTCGACCTCCGCTTTAGAGAAAAGGTTGTTTTTTGAAGGGACGCTAGAGAGGCACGCGTCAGTGATCCATTGAAAGAGTTTAAACATTATTAAGTATAACTGTGTATAAATATTGGGCAATTCACTTGCAAGCAGTAGATAAACAAGTAAATTTATGTCCCAGAGTAAAAATGCATCGAGAAATATAGTGGTATTAAGAATAGTCACTTCTAACTTACCTAGAAATTATCCATGGAAACCAGGTATCGAAAATCAATCAATTACTGTTTAAAATAAATAAAAAAACTCTGGACGCAGCAAGTGCGTTATGGTAGTGAATTTTCATAAAAATGTTTTTATTGCAAATATGTGTGTTTTCTTTTTACGAAAGCAGGCATCAATTTTGGTTACCAGTATAACCTATATAGTAAAAACAATGTGCCATGTTTCATAAAAATAACTTTATTTAAGACTAGATGCATTCTCTCAACAATTAGAACCGTAGACCGGTTTCGCTCTCATTAGAGCTCTTCAGTACGGCATACTAATTGTAGCAAAAATGCACCAAAAATAACACGGCTATCGTATAGCCAGCCTTAAAACACTAAGTGAGTGGTGAACGTGTCGCCACCTAGTTCGGAACCAAGTACTATGTTGTCACGCCCGCTCCAAATAACACAGAGTGTTAAAAATAGAGACAGTATACAACTAACTAACAATTTAAAAAATTGTTAGCCCTGGCCCATTTCTACCCCAATATAGGGACAAAGTATGTAAGACTAGATGCATTCTCGGTCTACGGTTCTAATTGTTGCGAGAATGCATCTAGTCTTACATACGTTGTCCCTATATTGGGGTAGAAATGGGCCAGGGCTAACAATTTTTTAAATTGTTAGTTAGTTGTATACTGTCTCTATTTTTAACACTCTGTGTTATTTGGAGCGGGCGTGACAACATAGTACTTGGTTCCGAACTAGGTGGCGACACGTTCACCACTCACTTAGTGTTTTAAGACTGGCTATACGATAGCCGTGTTATTTTTGGTGCATTTTTGCTACAATTAGTATGCCGTACTGAAGAGCTCTAATGAGAGCGAAACCGGTCTACGGTTCTAATTGTTGCGAGAATGCATCTAGTCTTACGTACTTTGTCCCTATATTGGGGTAGAAATGGGCCAGGGCTAACAATTTTTTAAATTGTTAGTTAGTTGTATACTGTCTCTATTTTTAACACTCTGTGTTATTTGGAGCGGGCGTGACAACATAGTACTTGGTTCCGAACTAGGTGGCGACACGTTCACCACTCACTTAGTGTTTTAAGACTGGCTATACGATAGCCGTGTTATTTTTGGTGCATTTTTGCTACAATTAGTATGCCGTACTGAAGAGCTCTAATGAGAGCGAAACCGGTCTACGGTTCTAATTGTTGCGAGAATGCATCTAGTCTTACATACTTTGTCCCTATATTGGGGTAGAAATGGGCCAGGGCTAACAATTTTTTAAATTGTTAGTTAGTTGTATACTGTCTCTATTTTTAACACTCTGTGTTATTTGGAGCGGGCGTGACAACATAGTACTTGGTTCCGAACTAGGTGGCGACACGTTCACCACTCACTTAGTGTAATAACTTTATTGTGTGAAAATGTACAAAAATTTCCAAAAGTAAACTTAAAGTGTTCCCGGAAAAACTCGTTTCTTGGTCAACCTTATAGATTAATAGCAAATTGGGCTATTCAAATATGAAGCATTTGATCAAAATTCGCTACCATAACGCACTTGCTGCATCCAGAATTTATTTTCTTACAAACATGCATTATATTTCGATGGAAAATGCAAAAATGCAATAACATAAGGGGTGTTTGATTAAAAAAAAAAGAAAATTTGTATCACCAACGACTTATGGGCCAGCCTGTGATTGTAGAAATATTTTTTTAAGATGTAGCTCAAGACGCCCTATAATTAATATATACAAATTTTTTTCATATCTTGTTATACAATATAATAACGGATATATTGACCTTTATTGATTTTTTTACGAAAATTCGACAGAAATTATATACCATTAAACGATAAACTCTATAGCTAAGACTACTGCCAAGTATCAGAGAAAGGGTCTATTTGAAATGAATTTTCTGGAAACATTTTAGTAAAATGAAGGACAGTGACGGTTGAAACTAAGACTTCAGGGTTTGTGAAACATCCTTCTTGAGACATTTGATTTCCATAGCCCGTATTAGATTCAAGTTATTTGCCTAAATGTTGGCGATTTTGACGTTTTAAATCGCAATTTTGACGTTTTGAGGAAAACCCCAATTTATTTTTCTTTAAATGCCTATAACTTTTTTGTCTTTTGACCTACATAGCTAAATTTTGGTAGCTAACTTACCTATAAGGATCTAAACCCGCGTACTAAATTTGGTTGCCCTTACTTTGTTAATTCCGGAGATATGAATTTTTTTCAAAAGAAAACACAAAATTTTCCGGGAAAACCTGGGCAGATTTTCCTGGCTAACGAACTCATTCAAGCCATTTGCAAAGGGAATTTATTCACCAAATTTAATCAAAATCAGCCCATTATTTTTTGAGTTATCGGTGTGATACATATATATATATAAATATATATATATATATATATATATATATATATATATATATATATATATATATATATATATATATATATGTATATATATATATATATATATATATATATATATATATATATATATATATATATATATATATATATATATATATATATATATATATAAACATTTAAAAATTGAAACTGACCCCGGATATGTATTCTGGGGGGCCTAATTAGCGCTCATTTGAAGAATTTTTTTCAAAATTCAAAAGTCGAGATCAGTGATTCGAGATTAGTGAATTTTTTAAAGAAAATTCACTAAAAGGGAACAAAGCTCGATATATAAAGACAAATTAAACTGTCACAGTACCTGACTAATAATATTTAGTGGGGAAAAGCAGATATATTAACTAAAATGCCGCAAAATGTTCAGTGTGTGACGATAAATTTATTTTATATAAAGTCTATTTAAAAAAGGATAAATTCCTGTTAATCATAAGTATTTTTGTAACACTTTTAGTTCTATCAGCTACAGTCTGTTGGAATAACCTCTTTAAGTAAGTAAAATTCAAGATTATGTTGTCAAGTCTCGTTTCAGATATCACCCTGTTGTTTATTTTATTTGAAGTTGAATTGATTATCCTTTAGGCCATTTGTTTCCAATTTTCCTGATACTTCTGATATGTTTTGTTTCATTTAATTCTGTAATACATTATTATGAAGTATTAGGTTAAGATAAGGAAACATAACATTTAAAACCTACATTGTTATGGTGCGAACTGTGAGAAATGCTGCATTATGTTTAGTTTTGTATTTAATTGGAATGTTTGCAATTTTACTAAAACTGAAGTCTTGTGATTTGTGTACATTCAAATGACAGGATACATTCGAGTGAAGCGGCCTGGGACAAATTCAGGACTGCCAGAAGGGAGTTTAAGAAGGAATTGCGACGGACTGGCAGCTGGCGGAGGGGTGGTCACTGATGGCTCTATAGCCTGGGCGGTGGGCGAGTTCGCTCCTTTTAAGTCCGCAGGCTGTGATGGGATTTTTCCGGCACTGCTCCAGAGGGGCCTGGGTACACTGCTTCCCAACATAAGGGAGGTATTCCGGGCCAGCCTGGCGTGGGGCTACGTCCCAAAGGCCTGGCGCCGGGTTAGGGGGGTCTTCATTTCCAAGCCGGGAAGGGAGGGCTACACGCTGGCCAAGGTGTACAGGCTAATTAGCCTTACATCATTCCTGCTTAAGGCAATAGAAGAGATAGTAATAGGTGTATGTTGGGAGAGATCCTAAAGGATCACCCCTTCCATAAAGATCAGCACGCGTACCAGCATGGGAAGTCGACGGAAACGCCGCTCCATGCTGTGACGCGGAAGGTGGAAAGAGCCCTACACTACGGGGAGAGCACATTAGCTGTGTTCTTCGATGTGGAGGGGACATTTGATAAGGCAAGGACGGATACGGTTTGTACCGCCCTACAGGATAGGGGAACGCTGAGGTCCCTAATAAGCTGGATGGCGAGCATGCTAGAGGACAGGAGAGTTTCGTCAGCTTTGGGGTGGCGGGGGCTGGACGTCGGGGTGACTGGCGGCTGCCCTCAGGGCAGCTGCCTTTCGCCCCATATATGGTGTCTGGTCATGGACGGCCTCTTGGAGCGACTCTCCGAGAACGGCTTCTACGCCCAGGCGTACGCTGATGATGGGCTGGTCTTAGTCACCGGCAAATTCCTCGGCGTCGGCTGCGAGTGCATGCAAGCTGCCTGTAGCATAATCGAAAGGTGGTGTGGTGAGCTGGGACTCTCCGTAAACCCGGCGAAGACGGGGATAATCCTATTTACCAAGAAGAGGTAGGTAGAGGGGTTTAGGGCGCCCGTGATGTTTGGAAAACTTTTAGCTGTAGGGCGGAAGATCAAATATCTGGGGGTGATCCTGGACTCCAAATTAATATGGGGATCGCAAATAGAACGGGTTGTAAGGAAGGGAGTAGCAACCCTCTGGCAGCTGCTTCGAGTGATAGGGAAGACCTGGGAAGTTAATCCTCGGATCCTTCACTGGATCTACACTGCGATCGTCAGGCCGAGAATCCTCTATGGGGCGTTGCTCTGGTGGTGCGGTGTGAACCAAACTACCAGCAGGAAGCTGGCCAAACTCCAAAGGCTGGCAATCCTGAGTGTCACAGGCGCTATGAGGACGACACCCTCAGCCGCGCTAGATGTCCTGTTGATGGTGCCACCGCTTCCCATCTGTGCCAGGAGGAAGGCGATGGCGTCGCATCTCAGAATGCGAGACGTAGGAAACTGGTGCGGAGAGGGAGCAGTAATAGAGCATGCTAGAGTCGCCAAGGAGGTGGAAAATAAAATTCCGACGTCTGCCATAAAGGTACGGGATACCGAGGATATTAGGTTGACTAGGCCGTAAACCCTCAGGATCCCCAGTAGGGATCAGTGGAGGGAAAATGAGGTTGAATTCCAGCCCACAAGCCTGGTCTGTTTCACCGACGGATCGCGGCTGGAGGATCAACAATCCTCCGGGGCAGGCATATACATCGAGTGCCTGGGGATGCGCGAGAGCTATGCTCTTGGCGCATATACCACGGCATTCTAAACAGAGGTGTACGCTATCCTGTCTGTGGCCAACAGACAGGATGTGAAGAGGAGCCCCGAGAAATGTGTGTACATCTTCTGGGATAGCCAGATAGTCCTCCGGGCAGTCTGCGCGGCCAGAATCAGGTCTACACTGGTTCAGGACTGCGCTGACGCCCTCAGAGGACTAGCCAGGACAAAGGAGGTACAACTAGTGTGGGTTCCGGGACACTGTGGCGTGGCAGGGAATGAGGTGGCGAATAATCTCGCAAAGCTCGGTTCCCGGCGGCCATTCTGGGGCCCTGAGCCGGCGATAGGTATAAATAGGAAGACAGTCTCTGTCGCCTTAGACAGGTAGACCGAGGAAGCAATGAAGAGGTCGGTTGGTGGCTGCAGGCAGGCGAGGGACTTCGTGGAGGGGCCGGACAGAGATAAAGCTGTCTGGCTACTCGAAAGGAGTCGACCTACTCATCGTCGCCTCCTTGGGGTGCTGACGGGCCACTACATCGACCCTGCAGAGGAAGCAGGTAAGTACCGTCCAATTTAAGACCGTCACGGCCTTTATCTCGAAGTCGAGGCGGTTTGCCGATGGAACTGAGGAGGAGTGCTGGGTTGCTGGGGTTGGAAAAAAGGGCCCATGGTGGCCTACTTGCTTGGCGTTGGCCTCCCCACCACTGCTACTACTACTACTAGGTCAAATTGCCAGTTGTTATGTCAAATCTCAACTTTTTAGAGCTGCCAGTCTGAGACTGAAATTCCCTGCGCATAAGAGTATCTTGTTCTTTTAATTTTAATTTTTAAGAATGGTTTAGTATGGGGAATTGTTGCGTTCTTATACAGGATAATAGCAGTTATTTCTTATTATACAGGATGCACTACATGTTTAAATCTGCATTTATTTATCGGCTCTAGTGCACTATGATTGTCAGTTGGTATGGCCAAGGATTCTTGGAGATGAAAAAAACCGCGCATAAAATTTGATTTGAAAAAAAAAAACAAGAAAATAATCAGGAAGAAGTATTTTTTTGTCCTGATAGTTAAAAAAGCCACGTTGCCTTCTTTTACATTTTGGCTTTTCTTGTGGAAACCACGCTGAGTCGTTTAAGAGTTTTGCTCTATCAAATTTTATTTGGATTTAATATTCACGCGGTTTAAAATATATTACTATCCTTTGATTTGAGTTTAATTAGTTGATATGATCTCAATATTGGTTGGTGGCAGTAGTATAGTCTGAAAATATTTAGGATAATCACAGAAGAAAGCCAAGTAACATCTTTCGGTAAGGTTTATTATTCATACTCATTCCTTCTTTTGACTATCCCATATTTTATTGAAATTTATAGGCAAGTTGGAAGTTAAAAATTGGAAACTATAAATTGGAAATGGGAATTAATAAACAGAACCAGAAAAGACAACGAAAATAGGTATTGATAATAAAACGGAAATAGGTCATAGCAGATAGGAAGTAGGACACAGCAAATAGGAAAACACCCAGCAACCCTGGCCTAGGAT
The DNA here is from genome assembly GCA_964006375.1 of Tillus elongatus. NCBI lineage: Eukaryota > Metazoa > Arthropoda > Insecta > Coleoptera > Cleridae > Tillus > Tillus elongatus. The sequence continues at coordinate 93,986,670 of OZ023265.1, read as the reverse complement.
GCATTTTTGATAATTGTGACTTTAAGTCCCTGGACTCGAGCTTAATGTTTGGCTTCCGTTGGTTGCCCGCCTTCTTCATAGGAAACCGAATAAGTATAACTTTTTCCTTTGCTGATATTTTGTTGGTCAAGAAGTCAGTCTCTACAGTTCTCTACATTCTCTACAACCATCAATATTTCTTTTAATGAAAATAACTTTTAATAATCATTGAGTGGGACTTATAAGAATTTTAGAAGTGTTGGATTAAACCCATTGAGTATAAAATTAATAATTGCTACCTCTTAAAACAATTTGAGCATTGTAATGTGACTGCACGCATTCATAATTTCATGATATTGAATTGTAAACCTAAGCTAGCATCATATTGGGAGAATTTATCATATTATCAGTTCACGTTATGCCTTCCCTAACTATCTAATAAATAATTAAATTTATAGTTTTATTAATGCTGAGTGTATTACTACTTTACAACTTATTGTGTCAAATTTGGACGACTTCTACTCATGTTTGGTAATTTGCATAAGCATACTTAAGTTCTTTAAGGAGTCAGGGGTCTTGAAATTGTCTGGCGCCTTTAAAAATTAAAAACCCTGGACCCACTCCCTCACCACTGAGTAGCCGCACATTTAACTCCTTTAAGAGTGTTCTACCATCAGATAAATTTTACTTGATAACCATCTAATAGCAAATTATACCGTCACAAGTGTTTGAAATAATAAAACTATTTTAACAATTCGTAAAAACACTCGTCACAGAAACCAGTTCAGACGATTAAAATAAAATTTGTCATATATTTTTTTAGCTTTGAAAATTGTTCTTAAATTTAACAATATGAGAAGGATCCAAATAAGTTATTATTTAAGGTCAATGACAAAAATCCATTGAGTAAATTGTTTTTACGAGTGTAACTGTATATCTATTGAATAAGTTTACTTTCTTTAATTCAATGGGAGATATTTCTTTGAGTCAGTAAAAAATAACACAGTCAAAAGTTTGAATTTGCATAAGCAGGCCATTCTTCTATAAATTTATATTGAACCGACCCACTGAGAGAGAAGGGTAAGGAAAGAAAGAGAGCCACGGATAACACAAAAGGTTAATTTATTTTGGTAGTGTATTAATAAAACAAAAGGTAAGTATCTATTTATATTATATATTGCTCTATTGACTAAACAGCTGAATAACAATATCGGTGTAGAGAGTATGCAGGCAACATTACACTGCAATATAAAAGGTGGTAAATTACACTTTATATTTCAAAATATACGGGCATTAATTAATCACACAAATACATACAAAATTTACATAACTATAAACCTACGTTATGTATAAACGGTAAAAAAATATAATAAATAATAAAACAATACATAAAAATTAAAATAAGTGTGCCCTAAACGTCTCAGCATTTGTAAATTGCATAAAAATACATTGTCAATAAAGTAAAATTAAAACAATTGGCGCCACAACGTCCGGGCACAGCAAAACAGGGGAGAATAGCTGCAACATCTGGGCACAGGAATTCTTAATATTGGTAGAACCAGACGGACAACCTGAAAAACAAAAAATAATTACTGAACATCCAAAATTAAAAAAATTAAGCAACAAAAACAAACAAGAGCAAGAAAAACAAAAATACTGAAGAAATACAGCAGACGGAACAATTTGATGGAGACACAGAAGAGAAAACAGAAGAAATATTAGGAAAGGAAACTATATCGCAGGAGGAAATACCAGTTAAACCAGATGAGAGTGAAGAAACTGAAACTTTAGAACCGAACACACAAAAAGAAACGTCAAGTACCGAACAGAATAGCATATATGTTTCGACAGAATATGAATAATTGGAAGAAAATCTAAGTGAAAATTTGCATACAAAATTGATTGAGCAAGAAGAAAATTTGAGTAAAAAACTGTGAAACAAGAAGATATGAAGAATCTATAAGTATTTATACAGAATGTAACAACATAAATTAAACAGAGAATGAAGAATTTAAAAGAAAATAATGCTATATTGTATAGAAACATACAAGATCTCAAAGAAGAAACAAATGAAAAAATACGAAAACTCAAACAAGATATGGAAGATATGATGACACGAAAAATAGAAAAGAGTGAGAAATATCTCATGGAAGAAATTAATAGGAAACAAAACACCTTCGAAAAAGGAAACGAGATGGTAATTATACAAATAAAAAGTGACCTGGATGAAGCAAAACAGAAATGTCAACAAAATTGTCAGAAAATAGAGACAGAAATAATACAGGGCTGCAATAAATCCACGACCACTTATATAATCAAGTCGAGAAGACAAAAGATAAGTTTACGAGAGTATAAACGCAAATACAAATAGTCGACTCTGAAATAACGCACATGAAAAGAAAAACAGACGAGAGAATAAATTATCAAAAAAATAAACCGTCAAGACACCAGAAGTTACAATATGTCACTAAATATGGATACAGGAATAAAAGTTGATGATAATATAAATAAATAACACCCCAAAGTGTTTATCAACAGCATAAAGAACAAAGTATCTTTTTATGAAATTTTACTGGGGAGAGTACCATCAAGGAACATTTACAGAGAACCTTTACTTTAGATTGTTAGATTACAATCGAAGTAAAGATTTTAACAACTATTGTCTGCAATACAATACAGCGCAGTATCTACACGCGAGAATGGAGGAAGAAGAAATCAGTATGTATATCTCCAGACATTTCGAAAAGCAAATTACGGAAACAATTGCCATCAATAATATGAAAACGATGGAGCAATTGTTAATATATTTGACAAGAATAGAAAGAACACTAAGAACAAGAAATATAAGAACGACGTGTGAAAACAAACCAGATTACAGAAGACAAAATGACCCAGAAAATCAACGATATGGACGCAACGTATGAAAATAAGAAACGATAAAACCAGAATGAAGCAAGACCCGGTGGATCTAATAACAATATGAACACGAGTAACTATCAGTATGAAAACAGGGATAGAAACAGAATTGACCGACGAAATTACGACAACACTAGACAAGCACCGAGACAATATCGATATAACAACAATTACCCACAAGAAAGAACACAGATACCCAGGGCAAATAACAACAATGATAGTCAATATGCTAAGAAGTTGTGCGATGGCAAATAATATATCACAACAGATTAAAGAGCAGAACCGAATTGAAGTCGCAGCACAGGTACGTGGACCCAACCAAACATTTTTAGAAGAAATGCACGCTTGTTGGTAAATAATATCATACAGTATAGTCACCCGAGAGAGAGCATTATAAAATTTAAAAAAACCTTGGAAATAAAAATAAATTAGTTTTTGTAAAAGCAAATTTCCAAAATAAAATGGTTAATATAATGGTGGACTCAGGGTCAAATGCGTCAATCATCAATAGTAACATAATAGGCCAATTAAAACTAAACAAATTTAGCTATAGCATACCAAAAGTATCACTAATAAATGCAAGGGGGAAGAAAGATTTGTGATGTATCGAAGGCAATAATGGGACAATTGCAATTTAACGAAAATAAAAAAGAAATCAACGTTAATTTATTAATGGACGGTTTGGAGTTTGATGTAGTAATGGGATCAGATATATTAAAAAAAATGTTATCATAGATTACGAAAGGAATACTATAATTATCGACAATGAAATAGTGCATATGACTGACGAAGTTCTCAATAAATGTGAAGAAAAAATATAGAATATGAATTTATGAATTATATAAACAGTATCGATTATATAAAAGAATATGAAGAAAAGAATATAAAAAAACAATAAATGAAAATGAAGATTATGAAAAATAAGAAGTATAGTATTATGTAAGTATGAAAATTTGTTCGATAAAACTCATCGAGTAGCATCAAATCAAAGTAAAACAGGTACAAAATTTTAAATCGAAAACGTATCCAAGTCCATATAAATATCAGAAACAAGTACACCAAGAAACAAATAACATGTTAGAACAAGGAATAATAGAACGAAGTGATACTCCATATGTAAACCCAATAGTTGTAGTAAAAAAGGCAGATGGGAAAATAAGGTTATGTTTAGCTGCTATAAACGTTAATTAATTGTCAGTTCCACAATATAGTTCACCAGTAGGAATAGAAAGCATTTTTGGAAGTATAACGGGTGCAAATATTTTTTCAAAAATATACTTAAAACATAGCTTTTGGCTGTTACCACTGGAAGAATCATGTAGAGGTTACACAGGTTTTACGATAGATGGTTCAGTGTATAGATTTGCTGTAACACCATTTGGAATCGGCCTGTGCTGCTTTGGTTAAAGCTTTACATAAGATATTAGATAAATTTGATGATTTTGTCTTGCATTATGTTGATGACATATTAATTTACTCCAAAACTATAGAAGATCATTACAGACATGTAGGAATTGTTTTAAGATCATTAGACAAAAAAGGTTTAAAGGTGAACTTAGAGAAGTGTCATTTTGGCAAAACGCAAGTTAAATATTTGGGATACGAACCGAACGACAAAGGAATTAAAATGTATGAAGATCGAGTAAAGAATATTCTTCTATTATATAATAGAATATAATCGTCCAAGAAATTTAAAGGCGTTACGATGATTTCTCGGAATACTAAATTATTTTAAAAGATTGTCTCTAGATTTATCGAATAAAATATTACCTTTGTTGAGATTACTGAAAAAGGATGTCAAATGGAAATGGGGTATCGATCAAGATGGTTTTTGCACAATAAAAAAGTAATTTACGAAGAATTTAGAGGTATATCATCCTATATATGATCAAGTATTTACTCTGAAAACTGATGCTTCCCAAAATAGATTCGCTGGAGTCCTTTTGCAAGGTCAAGATGGCATAGAGGTTTCAATATCGTTCGTATCAAGAGTGACAAAGACATATGAAAGGGGATATTCTGTTACAGAGCTAGAATTGGAGAGCATTATCTTTGTGTGCCCAAGTTAAGATTTTATTTGCTCGGTAATGAATTTGAATTAGAAACAGACCATTTGTCTTGAATACATATAATGAATAACAAATTAATGAACAACCGAGTACATAGATGGGCCTTACTGCTGAAAGAGTACAACTTTATAATTAAGTATATCCCGGGAAACCTAAATATTATAACAGACGCTATAACAAGAGAAAACGATAGCAACAATAAAGAACAAGAACATCAGATAACGCAAGATCAATTAAATTTATCGGAAAAAGAAAAAAGAGGCTCTAGAATGTGTCAAAATGTATATGTAAAAGGACCGATTGACGATGAGAAATATCTAATTACGAATAACTTGGCATATAAAGTCAACGATCAATTACATAAAGAAAACTATCATATGGGTGCCAGAAAACTATGGCTGACATTTTAAGAAAACTATATTACCATAAACGACTACAAAGTAGTTAAAAAATAGTAAGAAATTGTGCCACATGTCAGTTGGGAAAATGGAAGAATCTCAGATATCAAAATAGCCCTAAATCAATCATGGCAAGGGAGATTATAGCCGTAGATTTTTTATCTGACATAATATCTAGCTATCAAGGTAACAAGCACATATTGGTCGTAGTAGATGTATTTTCGAAATTTGCGAAGTGCAAGAACAAACGTTAAATGTGTCATGGAGCCAGGATTGTCCAAAGCCTCCGTTCTGCGAATTTTACGAAAACACAAGTTCCATCCTTATGCTTGTTCAGTTGTGCAACATTTAAAGGAACCTGATTTTTCAAGAAGTGTGGAGTTCTGTGAATTTATTTTAATGCGATTCTAAGAAAACGAGCTGTTTTTAAATAACATCATATGGACGGATGAAGCAAAATTTACAAAGAATTGACTTTTCAATCGTCGTAATTCTCACTATTGGAGTGACACCAATGTTCATCCTTCTAGGGAATGACATTTTCAGGAAAGCTGGCAGTTTATGTTTATTCTGCTATAAGGAATGACGGCGTTGTTGCTCTACGACGATAATTTGAATGGTGAAAATTAATCCGAAATTCATAAAATATTTTGTGTAAACTCTATTTATTTACTTGTAGGTGAGCGTTATTTGGAAATTTTGCAAAATTTGGAAGTAACTTATTTGGACAACCTTCCATTGAATGAATATAGGCAAATATTTTACCAACATGATGGGGCCCCTCATCATAATGGTCACCTGGTTAACAATCTTTTACAATCTCTATTTGCTGACCAACGGATTGCCAACAATGGGCCACACCTTTGGCCGCCTCGATCGCCTGACTTACCCGTTCTCGATTTTTCTATATGGGGTATTATAAAAAATTATATCTACAACACTGCAGTTTCTACTAAAGAAGATTGCATGCAGCGGGTTCGAGAATCAATTCGTGAATTGAATTCGGATTCAATAAGAAGGGCCACACATAAGGGATTGACACGTAGGTGTGAAAAATATCTTGATGCCAGAGGTCGTCAATTTGAACACTTAGGGCGTTAATTTTTGTTTCATTTTATTCAGTCCATGTTGTGTGTGAATCTAAATCTCAAAAGCAAACCAAACAAAACATTATATTATTAATATATTTTGAGCATCCCTCGTGTATATATATATATATATATATATATATATATATATATATATATATATATATATATATATATATATATATAGTTAAATAAGGCCCTTTTGGCTTGATGATAAAAAATAAATTTATTTAAAACTAAAAAGTACAATTAAATAACGAAGTGATTAATTACAAGTTACAACTAACGAACTAAAAATGTTGTTAATCGTGGAGAAGTAAAGAATGAACCTAAAGCCAACTTAACTGATACTTATAAACTAGGATTGATTATGATGCAGTTTCTAATTGAACTCTGTGACTGCGTGAGGTCGATGTCATGCTGAGTGAACTATATCGGAACGGATGTCGTGGTATTGTTCCTACAGCAATCGGCTACCAGGCAACGTAACTCCTCCATCCCTAATCATCCCACGATCATATTTTGCCTGAAGGCATACGTCGCATTTATTGATAAAGTCGTTAATTTGAATTTTAATGTTATGCCGATGGAATTTTGTTTTTAGTTGTGCCTACGTCTCGTTAATGCCGTTATGGTTTTGTTCGTGATAGTCTTGTATTGTTCCTTTTTGTTCAGTAGTTTTCGTTACGTCTTGTAATCGTTTTGTACATTTAATTATTTTAACCGAAATATTGAAAAGATTGGAAGCTATTATTCTAAAGTAATGTTTGAGTTGTGGGTCCAAGAATAATATACCGTAATTATTATTAGGGTTGATATAATATTTTAAAAAGTCAGTCATATGTTGTAGTTCGTGTTGTCTTTGGATGTACACTCTGTAGCATTTGTTTTTAAATAAGTTGTCTGTCTTTATTTCGTTATGAGGTCCATAATACATAATTATCTGATATTTGAAGTAATTTTCTGCAGAAGTGTGTTGTGTTTGTGAGTCAGAATGTCGTTCGTCTTCCTGAGTGTTAATACCTAAATCTTTAAGATCGTCGTCGTTTAATACTCTAAGCTCTGATGTATGTAGATTATCGAAAATTGATGCCAGATCATCGACGTCCTCAACTGCGTTGACTTTGACACGACACATCGGCTACTACGTTTTCTTTACCTCTTTTATATTTAAATTCGTAGTCGTACTCTTCTAATTTCAAACGCCATTTCAATAAACGTGAATTTGGCTCTTTAATAGAAAATAACCATACAAGTGGTTTATGATCGGTTTCGATCGTACATTTATTTCCAAAAAGGTAAGGCCTAAAGTGCTTAGTGTTTTCGACTATTGAAAGAAGTTCCTTCTCAATTGTTGAGTAGTTCCTTTCAGCGGAATTTAGTGTACGGCTATGGTAAGCTATGGGCTTGTCGTTTTGTGACAAAACACCTCCTATAGCGATATTACTAGCGTCGCTGGTCAGGTGAAAAGTTTTTGTAAAGTCTGGATACGTCAGTATAGGTGAATTTGTAATATGTTTTTTTTTTGGCTTGTCTGAAGGCATTTACGTAATCTGTATCGTTAATGTCAATTTTAGAGTCTCTCTTAAGGCATTTGGTTAAGGGGAATAGGATTTTTGCGAAATTCTTAATGAAGCGGCGGTAATAGCCTATCAAACTGAGAAATGATTTTAATTCTTTTTGAGACTTGGGTATAGGAAAATCTTTTATGCATTTAATTTTGTTCGGATTTGCTTTTACCGTGTCTTTTGTGACGATATGTCCTAAAAACTCAACTTCTTTTCTAAGGAATTCGGATTTGCTTAATTGAACCTTTAAATTAACGTCCCGTAATTTTTGGAAAATTTGTTTAATATGGAGAAGGTGTTCCTGAAGGGATTTAGAAAATATTATAATATCATCCATGTAGACAAAACAGCTTTTGTATAGGAATTCTTTTAAAACATCATGCATTACTTTTTCGAAAGTTATGGCCGAATTATGGAGGCCATGGGGTATTTTCACGTACTCATAATGGCCGTTATTTACGCTGAAGGCTGTTTTTTCACTACTTTCGGGAGTTAATTCGATCTGATGAAATCCTGGTGACAATTAGAGGGTAGTAAAATATGTACACTTTCCTAAATTATTTAGAATCTCATCGACTTTTGGTAAGGGGTATTTTTCAGTTATGGTTTTCTCGTTAACCTTCCTATAAGCCACAACTAATCGCCATTTTGTCTTTTCTGGCGAGTTTACTTTCTTTGAAATAATCCATACCGGAGAGGAATAAGGCCTATATAGAAGGCCTAATAATTTTATTATCCAATAAATTTTGAACTTCCTTTTGTATTTCAATGTTCAAGCGGTAAGGGTGTCTGTATGATTTTGCATGTATTGGTTCGTCATCTTTTGTTCGTACGTCATGTTTAATACCGTTGGTAAACGTTAGGTCATTGTTTTCATGGTAAAATATGTTTTTGTATTTGTGACGTAAAGAAAATAATCTTGATTTTTCTTCGGCATTGAGATGCACTACGCTTAAATGTTTTAAAATATTAGGTTGGTTTTGTTTTATTGTTTCGTTCAGTTCGTGATAATTTTGTAAAGGAATGACTTTAATTCGTCCGTTGAAGTAAACTTCGACGTTGTCAGATGTATTTTTTGTAACGGGAATTGTGCAAATGCTAGAATGAGAAGTAGCTATAGCTTCTTTCACAGTTACAGTGTTGTCGGATAGTTGGGGAATCAGAACGGTTCCATTTTCTACGTTAACAGGAATTCTGATACTATTTACGCATATTTGTTTGAATGGCTTAAAATTTTGAGGATTAAGTTCGAAATAGAAAGGGATCTCTGTCTTGCCTAACGTTATAATCTGTGTCTCGTAGTTTATACGTGCTTTCAATTTATCGAAGTGAGCTGAACCGATCAAGGAGTCAAAACGATCATGCCATTGCATGACATGAAAATAGAAGGGGAATTTAATTCCATATTCTTGCAATATAGGGAACTGAATGAGTAGATAGTGCGACACCTGGGACCATCCCCTCCACTTTTTTATGCGCATGCGTGATGACGTAACGTGCATGCGTGTAAGGTTGACAGTTGGCATGCGACCTGACATCTGTCAATGTCAGCTGTCAATGTCAGCTGTCGACGTCAGCTGTCAATGTCAGCTGTCATTGGGGTTGTCAGGTGTCACTTGACCTGTCAGTTGTGACCTGAGCTATCCGATGACGTCAAATGTTCCAAAGATAGACGCCATCAGTTTTGGTCTCCATGTGTTTGTCGATTCCCTGCTATCTGATTGGTTGTTGAGGTTATGTGTGTGTTGTATGACATAAGCATGATCATTCCGGCTATCTGACTGTTTGTTTGTTAAGGTTATGTTGGCAGACACGTGGTGTATGACATATAAGCATGCTGGCTGAATGTTTGTTTGTTACGAGCTTGCCAACGTTTCTTAGGTTATGTTTGTTTTGTTTATGTTTGTTACACACAGCTGTCATATAAGCTCACCATGTTTATTGTGTTGGTAAGTGTGTTGTATTGGGGTTGCTAGGATATTTTAGTTTTTGGCGGGAAATTTGAATTTTATTGAAAATTAGCGTCTCTCGTGTCCAAAGTTTGGCTCGTCGTAGAAGGGAACATTCCATTGGGAGTGGGGTAAGGTGGGGGAATATTCCCTTATACGGCGAGTTAAGCATTTGAACACATACATTCAGGTTACCCATACATACAGATATGAGAGAGATATACAGACAATTTGAAATCTGGTTGAAAGAAAAGCATTCGCTTGAAATTAGATTTGAACCCGAGTTCGAACTGACCGTATAAATCAACATAAATGCATTCATGAGTAAACCAACTACTCCACAGAGACTATAGATAAGGTTTGTTTGATGTATGTATATATAAAACAAAACCCACTCGTTGACATATGATAATTAAACGCGTTATCAAGTTGTTTGGGCGTGGGCGTATATATGCAAACACGTTTCGTTTGCATATAAATGTTATCAGTTTTACGTGGGTGTCAGTTTATGTGAGTGTTTTCTATTAAAGTAAATCCAAAATATATTGTGGGGGCGTGTATATATATAGGGAGTGATCAAAATACAATTAACAAAACTCGATTTAACAACATCAAATACTAGGGTTGTTTGATACGTGTTGTTTGAAATGAATGTAAACAGACTGTTGATATATGAATATATAATAGGGTTAATTAAAATGCAACAAAATAAAAATAAAACAATTGATTTACATACAATAAAAATTTATTAGAATTAATTAAGCTGTACATATTGATACATAAATGATATACTATTATTACATAATGGCTCTAACGATGCCCGTTAGAGGTTTATATTCCAATACACTGTCATGAATAACTAAACAGTAAGCTCGTGTGTTGTTGGGGAAATTCGCTCGGCTCATGAAATCCACCTTAATGTCCACCGTTGAAGACTTAATTGACTCGTTCTGGTGCTGACAGTCAATCACAAATAGAGCTCGGTCTTTAAACTCGTCATAATTCAAGATAGGCTCCGACATGTTTTAGTAACAGAAGCTTTTTTGAAAATCTGTATACATGTGATAGGCTTCAGCATATTTCGATTTCTCAAAATCCATATTCTTAGATTCATAAGGGTAGCATTCTGAATTTAGAAACACTCGGAGATCCAGCATACCAATGTTATCGAAATAGTCGGGCATCTTCCTTACGTTATCTTTGCGATCTGTTTGAAATGCTATAATCACATATCGAGGTCTTTCCAAGTTGGTTGCAGTTTTAACAGCCCACACATCTCTGTTGATATCTCTCAGTGATGGTAACTCATATATGTCCCATTTGCGGTATGCGAGAAATATAGATGTGTCTTTTGCTATTTTATCCATCAGTTCCAAATTCATTTTATCATTGGGAATGACATGTTTTACCTTTAAAAACATATTGGTTACGGTAATTTTTGCTCGTGCCGTACCTCTGCTGTAATAGCCGTTGGAATCGTTTCGAACTCTTGTAAAGCGGAAAGTATGTTTGCCACAGAGAACTTCTTTAAAATGATGAAAGAAACTGAAGAGGAACCAAACAGGTATGAGCATGTGAAATTTGTTATCATTTAAGGTGATGTGCTCCGACGACACATTCAGTCCGGCATTGCTAAGAGATTGTGCTTCATTTTTACTGAAGGATAGCAGACTTTTGATGATTGTTGTGGTGTATGGGTCTCGCACTCGTTCCACTTCCTCGTTATTTAACTCATAGGTCATTGATTCAAACAGAGCTACTCCTCCATTATTTGACAGATAACAAGCACCATTGGCATTTTGGACTGCTAAAGGTTCCAGAGCACCTTCGATTATTAGAGCTGACTCGGCCAGACATACGAACGCATCTTGTTGATTGATGGCTATTTCAATTTCATCGCTGTTACCAAACGATTTAGTTGGTGAATAGTAAGAGCGCAGTTATTCTCGATCGAATGCATCATCAAACACGGGGTCTTTGAATATTTCTGGTTTTGACGACATGATAACCCAGGCTTTTCAGGAACTCAATATTATCGGGACGAAGTGTACCCTTTGAAGTGTCTGACTCAACTGAATTTGTTTAGGTATATGCACTTGCTTTTATATCATTAAAGACCGACATACTGAGCAACTTTTATAAGTTTCAAGCCAACAGACACCTCTTCACCTTGAAAGTTGACAGGAACTGAATCTTGGTCGACGATGTCGATGCTTATATTTGAAATCTCTTGCTTGTTCACCGGCAAGTAAATTAAATTTTTAGGTTCTATGTCGATTGCGTAGCCAGGATCAACCATAGGAGCAAACTCATACAGCGTATGTGAGGGTTGTCCGTTATAATAGGAACCAGACACAATATTAGTTTCTATGCGAATCTGTCTAACATCCATTATTTCAAGAGGTAAATCAGATTCATAAAAGATGTCCGGTTGAAGGACCTGTTTTGAAAACCCAACATTCGCCCAATCGAACCATCAAATTCAAAACTGACATTTGTATAACACTTTAGTTTACATTTGATGGTGTTCGGATTAGGTCTCAGAATCAGAGCATGTTGCTTTTGTTCGTGTGTTGCTGTAGCACCAACAAGTTCATTTTGAAGTAACTCTTCCAAGTGTCTTATTTCATAAGCACCGGTGGGTATCGTGATGGTTCGCCAACCAGTTCTTTCTTTTACATGAAACTTCTCTTTACCTTCATAGATGTTGGGTATGTTGTATGTGTGAAAGCCTATCAAAACAACAGCATAACTACCGTCCAAAGCAATTGGTGGATGGTAGTCTGACGACAGATGGGAGCTGCGGTCTTTCAACACGAAGGTGTGCGCCATGACTGATACACAGGCTACTGTTTGAGTCTTTTATTGCAAAAATTTTAAACACACGTGACTACAATTAAATGTGTTGTATGTTTGATACACATCATGATTATACAATATGGAATAGTCTTTAAGGTAACGTTGCAGCTCCACAGGAGGCTTCAAGTTTCCATACTAGTCAAGGTACTCGACGATGTCACCACGTTTCCTCACAGCAACCCAATGACTGCCTGGCTGCTTGTGTGTTTGCAAATTCATGACGAACGATTCGTTTTTACGTGGTCCATTGCGAGGTAGCTCATCTCGCATGTATACACCTCTAAAATATGGGATTTTCATTTTACCAGGAAACTTGACAAGATCTACATTTGTCAGAGGTCTTGCTGGTAAACACTTTAGTTTTTTGTTTTGTGCAGATACAACCCATAACCGGAGCGTTGTTTCTTGAGATACATGCCTTTGCCCAGTCTCTTGCATTTTGGCTTAAATTTCAAACCACTCCCTCTCCCGCCCATCGCGATGGCTTCCATTGTTTTGTTGTGCCGTTCTTCTTCCTCCAGTTTCTGTTTCGCAGACTTCGCATCGTTCACGGCTTTAGCAATACCTGCAGCACCACCACCCAGAGCTCCTAGTGCTGACAGCCCGCCAAATATCAGAGGCAACAGCGGAAGGAAGCCTCCGCTTTTAGGTATTGGAATAACTCGAGGTTTCTGCACATTCTTACGCCCACCAATGTTTCTAACGATTGTATGAGCTATATCAAACACGGCGTTCTCTGTCGGAATACGGTTTCTATCTTTTATAACTTCCCCAATCAGACGTATTGTGTTTTTATAGGGAACTTTCTTCTTTGGCTTGGTGTTGATTACATAAAGCCCCTCACCAAGTTTTCTGTTAACTTTCATGGTGTTTGTAACGCCCCCAACGTTTCAGCAAAACTTGTGTCCTTCTTTGTTAATAACAACCCTCACTCTGTGACACCAACATTCATACTGACTGGGTGTCTCACTTGCATTCATATACACATATACACACACCAAAAATATAGTTTAGTTTAAGTTAAGATGCGTACCATCAAACACGCTTCTGCCTTACCCATTACAAATATAGACGATGTTGTTACGGATACAGCAGAACAACAACTGAGACATGGTCCTCTCTTTCCAAACACCGTTCGCTGTATCATATGTGGTCCTAGTGGGTGTGGTAAAACTAATGTCATGCTGAGTTTATTGTTTGAAGCAAACGGTTTAAAGTTTGATAACGTGTATGTGTATTCAAAGTCTCTGTATCAACCGAAATACAAGATGTTAAAGGAAGTGTTGAATGCAATAAAAGGTGTTGGTTACTATCCTTATAGAGAAAACGATGAAATATTAGATCCGGAAGATGCCAAGGACAACTCTGTGTTTATATTTGATGATGCAGCTTGTGACAAACAAGATAAAATAAGAGCATACTTCAGTATGGGCAGACATAAGAATATTGATTCATTCTATCTCTGTCAAACATATACTCGAATACCCAAACATCTGGTACGTGACAACACGAATGTTATTGTGTTATTCAAGCAAGATGAAACCAATTTAAAACATGTGTACGACGATCATGTGACCACCGATATGGACTTTAAACAATTTAAAACTATCTGCTACCAATGCTGGAATGATAATAAGTATAGTGTGTTGGTGATTGTGAAGGAAAACGATGTACACAAAGGTCGATATAGAAAAGGATTCGATATCTATCGAACCAGTTAGAATAATATATATCTATATATTATTCTAACTGCTTACAAACAATGATAGACAGGACAGTCAGCTGTCTAACACAGATGACTAACACAGTTGTCATATAGCTGTCTAACACAGCTATCTAACACAGCTATCTAACACAGCTGTCTAACACAGATGTCTAACACAGCTGTCTAACACAGCTGTCTAACACAGCTGTCTAACACAGCAGTAGGTATAGATGGTTCCTTCTGGTGCCACCACCCACCACCCGGGTGGTGGAGCCACTGAACTGACTCAGCCGTGCTCGAGCTAACCCGAGCAGTTACGTCACCCACCACCGACCTAACACGAGCGCTCCACCCCCGACCTAACCCGAGCAGTTCCGCCACACCACCGACCTGACACGACCGCTCCGCTCCTATCCTGAGATGACGTAAGCAAATTCAAAGTCCAGCTAACCTGTATTATGTAAACGAGGAACCGCCATTTAAAATAACGTGTGTAATAAGAATTTAATTATTAGTAATAAAAGATAAAACCACTTACCAAACCCATCTGACCTGAGAAGAATATCAATTTAATTAATAAGTAATAAATGTAAATCACCTATTAAAGCACCTAACCTGAGAAGTATATAAATTCTCTCATTAGAATTAATAAAAATCACTTGTATGTAGGATGAAAATTAAGTCGATCGAATTAAATAACATGTAAACAAAACGTTGCGTTTTCATTTCAAACGCTTAAATATTACACCAGCTGAGTAACCGTACAGTGTCAACTAATTTTGAAAGTATATATCAAGAATTCGTCGACGAAATTTACACAAAAGCTTTGGAGTTTGTAGAAGCTGAAAGCGGATGGATGTTGGAACAGCTACAATGTGGTTGGAAATAAATATTAATAAATACAGCTTCAAACCATAGTGGTATCAACATCTAAATTGTTCACTACACACTGTTAAACTCATTCAAAATTTAGTTGTCGTAGAGGTAAGACGTGCTTCAGTTTACTCTAACGTATCCAAGTGCTCAGTAGTGTTTAAAATGGCTACATTAAGTGATGTGTGTTACCAGAAAATCAAAGATAACTTCTGGTATGGTTTATTTGGAGACTTTCAACTAATTATCGATAAGAACACTGGTTATTTTAATGCACTAAACTGTGTAAAAATGGTGAGAAAAAAATGTATCATTGGTTGGAAAATAAGAAAACTAACGAGTTGATTGCCTATTACAACGGTCAGCTAAAGAAACAGTTAGGTAGCCGGAATACCGATACCCTAAATATTTCGACCGAAGGAACCCACTTAGACTCATCTCCCGGGGCTCGGAATACCGATGCCCTAGAAGTGGCGGAAGCAACATCTCAATTAACACCAACAACCGCTACATACTTGGTGAACTTTGGTGGAAGACAAGCTGAAAACAACTTGGTATCTGGTACATATGTCTGCGAAGATTTAATATTAAATTTGGTTTGTTGGATATCCCATCGTTTCTTTGAGGTTATCCTTGTATTTTTGATTCTTTCGTAAGTGAATTTAATCAAAAATACAAGGATAACCTCAAAGAAATTGAAGTGACATTAATGGAGATAGAACATCTTGAAGATATATCTCCGAAACCAAGCAACCCTGGAAAACTTTGTGTTTTTGGTTTACTTTCAAGAAATGAGAAGGATACTACCTATCCATATCATGCTGTAAGGACTCAGAAGAAAAGTTTTAAGAGCTATCAAGAACTTTAAAAATAAACACCCTGATTCCGAAGTAGTTTTAAACATGTTGTATGATCCAAATTCTGTAAGTCTCTTTAACAGAATAAAGACCGCAGTCGAATACCTCAAGGCGAAGAGAAACGATCTACATATAGCAGATGTACCGCAGGAGAAGTTTATTCAGGATATTATTGATTTACGACATAAATTGTAATTGTTCACTTGGCTTAATTGTATGTAACCAGATGAAAAAATAAAATAACATTATTTTTAATAAAGACTTTTATTTTATTCTAAGTACATTAATCTGAATTTATCCAAGAATTATGAGTTTATCAAAACCCAGCCATTTTACATAGAGCTGCTTGCCTTTCTTCCTCAAGATGCGTTCAACCAGATAGATGTCTGTTTGTTTAGTCGTTTGTAGTTCTTCCTCGTAAAACCCTCCACTGATTGGTTTCCCCTGCATATCTTCAAGAAAGTATGTTACTGGATTTGTGAAATGAATACTAACAATCTTGAATAATTCTGTTGACCAGCGAGGTGTATACCCCTTTTCAAATTGAGCTCTTGATTTACTTATACGTACAACATCACCCACTTTAAATTTATTTTTGTTAAACACTTTCAGATTTGAGTAAACTTGTTTCAGAATAGCTTTTTCATTTTTCTTGTTAACATCTTGAGGTTTTACAACAGTTGTTCGATTAACAGTAGCGTTGTAAGCAGCAGTGACGTCAGGTAGTGTATTAATCCACTTGTAGGAACCAATCAAGTTGAAATTTTGATAGATCTTCTCTTTCAAGGTACGTATGACTCTTTCCACCATTGCAGCCTTCTTCACACTATAAGTGCTGTAGTGATTGATGTTATATTTTTTCGTTAAGGCGTTAAATTTAGAGTTATAGAATTCGCGGCCAAGATCAGACTGGATGTTAGAGGGTGCCGTACTATTAGCTAAAATATCAGCCATAGCTTTAGTCACCTCTTCAGCATTTTTAGATTTGATAGGGCGAGTCCACACATACTTTGAAAAACAATTAATAACCACTAAAATATACTTGTAACCAGAGTTTTCTTTGTAGTAGTCTGTAAATTCAGCTAAATCAATCTGCCACAAGTCGTTCAAACCTTTTATTATTGTACGTCTACGTTTAAAATTGATTCTTGCTGGCATGTACAACTCATTAATTATTTGTTTTTTAACATCAGATGGTTCAACTGTTTTGCGCTTCATGGTGATGTTGGATTTAAAAGTATCCACTTATCATGTAAATCTTTTAGTTTACCGTCTATTTCTCCCAGCCTATTCTTTAGCTTCTTATTCTTTAACACATCAATATCTTTTAAAACTTGAGCAATTATGTTCTTAGCTAAAATTTTCAATTTATTTTCAAATTCGCTTTTTAAATCTTCCAACTCAGGCTTGTGTACAGCTTCAAGTAGTGTGGCAATGATTCTTTGTTTTACATCATCTTTGTTCTTTTGATAGTCGTCTATCCATACATCAACAAATTTTTTATTTACACCATCTGTTGAATCGACTGGATCAGCGATGTTACACAATCTATGGCTTTGCAAATCAAAATCACCACTAGTAGTTCTTGGGAAAATCTCTCTTTCAATAATTTTAAACTTAGAACCTTTATTGGATTGGGAACGTCCGAACTTATCGATAGACATTTTTATACTAAGCACTAAGGTAGGTATGTCTGTGATATGTGTAGGTATACTAGGCGATAACACCAACCTCCTTCAGTTCTTCAATGATTGACTGAATTTCATTGTTATGAGCATTATTACCAGCAGCTTGGGAAGCTACTAAAAGTCTAAGTCTATCAACCAACTCATTTATGTCATCCAAATACACATACTCTGTTTGTTATTTTGCATCATATAGTTGTTAGTGCTGATTTTTCTATCACTGACATTCTGAGCTCTAGATTCTTCGTTAAGACGTATGTCGTAACCAAAACCTTGAGGAGTTGAGGATCTTCGCCCTCGTGGGTTTATAACTGGTTTTATTAGAGTAAGATACTTTTCCGAGGAGCAACCCTTGGTTTGTGCGTTGGGATCGTAGTTCATTTTATGAACACTAGTTGCTTCTAGAATATCTCTATAGTGTTGAAGATCGTCATAAGTATACCCCCTAGGTGTTTTCATAAATATCAATTCCAGCAGACCTTGTGTTTGAGGATATCTCCTTTGACCTAGTCGAATGTCAGTATCAGTAAAGTCCAAGTGTTTGTTGCCAAGACTCCAGCTACCAGTATCTTTAGCGTAGCGAGCACCATACGCTTGATCAATGGTAGCAAGTCTCGGTGGTTCAGTAAAATACTTGTCTACATAATACCGAATTCGTTCAGGATATTGCTCCAAAAATTCTTGATATGTCGGCTTGTTTGTGATAGTTTGTAGATCTGCCTCAAGCTCTTCAAATGTTGGGATATCCTCATCGGAACTTGTCTCCTCCCCTGGTTCGGCTTCAAAAACTTCATGGTCTTTAAGGAACTCAACTGGGTTTCTTTTCTGGTACCGCTTCTTCTTTGATTTGTTCAGCTGATGACTGCAGTTTAAGCGTTGATGTATTTTTAGATATTTCACTCAGTGGGTCAACAAGTGGTTTATATAAACGCTGCAGGGCTTCATCATTCTCAGCTCTACCAAGCTTAAACATTAAATGTTTTTTTCGAATGTTTTCAGCAAGTTGTAAAATCTTTTTCTTAATTTTTCTCTCTTGGTTACTCATCACCTCCATTTTGCTAAAGTTATTTGTTTCAAACAACCTGTCGACCTGATGTAAGCCACTTGTTAGTTGATCGTGCTAAGAGATACAAACTGTTTGGTGGTTTAAGGTGTACTAGATTTGAAGTGGATGCACGTCTACCTATCTAGTGTTAGGTATCTATCACGACAACTGGTAAAGAGCTGTTCTGCTAGACAGCTGTCTTACAGCTGTCTAACAGCTGTCTGTCCTCTCAGATAGTTTTAGCCAATTAGATTACTATTAGCTATCGAATCCTTTTCTATATCTACCTTTGTCTACATCATTTTCTTTTACAATCACCAACACACCATACTTATTACCTTTCCAGCATTGACAACATATATTTTTAAATTGTTTAAAGTCCATATCAGTGGTCACATGGTCGTCATAGATGTATTTTAAGTTCGTTTCATCCTGTTTAAAGAGAATCAAAACGTTAGCGTTATCACGTATCAGATGTTTGGGTATTCGAGTATATGTTTGACAGAGATAGAATGAATCAATATTCTTATGTCTCCCCATATTAAAGTATGCTCTCATTTTATCTTGTTTGTCACAAGCCACATCATCGAATATAAACACCGAGTTGTCCTGGGCTTCTGCTGGATCTAATATTTCATCGTTTTCACTATATGGATAATAACCAACACTTTTTGCAGCATCCAACACCCTTTGTAACATCTTATATTTAGGTTGATACAGAGACTTTGAATACACATACACGTTATCAAACTTTAAACCGTTCGGTTCAAACAATAAACTTAACATAACATTTGTTTTACCACACCCACTAGGACCACATATGATACATCTAACTGTGTTTGGGAAGAGAGGGCCATGCCTTAGTTGTTGTTCTGCTGTATCAACAACATCGTCTATATTTGTAATAGGTAAGACAGAAGCGTGTTTGATGGTATGCATCTTGACTTGAACTAAACTATATTTTTCGAGTATGTATATAAATATAGACATGTAAGCGGATCACACAGTTAGTATCAATGTTGATGTCACAGGGTGAAGGTCTTGTAAACACAGCTATTAACAAGCTACCTGTTGAGCTGCACGTTCCTGGTTATCAGTTTTGTGGCCCGGGTACTAAACTTAAAGAACGTCTTGCTAGAGGTGATCAAGGTATCAATCCTTTAGATCGTGCTTGTCGAGACCACGACATCGCTTACTCTCAATCAAAAGAGTTAAGTGATAGGCATCAAGCCGACGAAGTATTGGAGAATCGAGCTTGGGAGAGAGTCAAGTCAAAGGACGCAAGTTTTGGTGAAAAGTTAGCCGCTTGGAGTGTTACAAACACCATGAAAGTTAAAAGAAAGCTCGGTATGGGTCTTCATGTAATCAACTCAAAACCGAAGAAAAAAGTTCCATTTAAAAACATTCTTAGTCTGATTGGAAAAGTTCTAAAAGACAGAAACCTTATTTCATCAGAGAATGCTGTGTTTGATATCGCTCACACAATTGTTAAACAGATTGGTGGGCGTAAGAATGTGCTGAAACCGCGAGTTATTCCAATACCTAAAAGCGGAGGCTTCCTTCCACTACTACCTTTAATTTTTGGTGGCCTGTCAGCGCTAGGTGCTCTGGGTGGCGGTACTGCAGGTATTGCTAAAGCAGTTAACAATGCCAAATCAGCCAAACAAAAACTAGAAGAAGAAGAACGTCATAACAAAACGATGGAGGCTATTGCTATGTGTAATGGTTTGAAATTAAAATCAAAGTATAAGAGACTCGGTAAAGGATTATATCTGAAGAAGCAGCGTAGCGGTTATGGGTTGTATTTGCAGAAACCAAAAAACGAGTAAGATGTTTACCAGCAAGAGCCCTAACAAATGAAGATCTTATGAAATTTGCTGGTAAAATGAAAATTCCATATTTTAGAGGTGTATACATGCAAGATACTTTACCATCGAATGGGCCACGCAAGAATGAATCACTTATCATGAATTTGCAAACAAACAAGGAACCTGGCAGTCATTGGGTTGCAGTTAAGAAACGTGGCGACACAGCCACGTACTTTGACTCATATGGAAACTTGAAGCCACCAATTGAACTGTTGTATTATCTTAAAAACTGTACTATATTGTATAATCATGATGTATATCAAAAGTATAATACTTATAATTGTGGTCACTTATGTTTAAAATTTTTAAATAAAAGCCTTAAACAGTAGTATCTGTGTTTCAGTCATGTCGCAAACCTTCACGTTGAAAGATCGCAGTTGCCATCTGTCAACAGACTACGATCCTCCAATTAAATAGGATCCAGATGGTAGTTATGCTGTTGCTTTGATAGGGTTTCACAAATACAACAACATATCTAACATATATAAAGGTAAAAATAAATTTTATGTTAAAGAAGGAGCTGCTTGGAGAACCATCACGATACCTACTGGTGCATATGAAATAACACATTTGGAACACTTGCTTCAAAATGAGCTTGTTGGTGCTACAGCAACACGTGAACAAAAGCAGCTAGCTTTGTTTCGAAGACCTAATCCCAACACCATTAGATGTGAAATAAAGTGTTTCACAAGTATCAGTTTTGAATCTGATGATTCGATTGGGCGAATTCTGGGATTTTCAAAGCAAGTTCTTCAACCAGGTGTCTTCCATGAATCTGATTTACCTGTTGAAATAGTGGATGTTAAACAGATTCGTATAGAAACTAATATTGTGTCCGGTTCTTACTATAATGGAAAACCTTCACATACGTTATATGAGTTTGCACCGATGGTTGATCCTGGTTATGCAATCGATATAGAACCTAAGAATCTAATTTATTTACCAGTAAACCAACGAGATATTTCAAATGTAAGCATCGACATCGTGGATCAAGATTCAGTTCCGGTAAACTTTTAAGGTGAAGAGGTGTCTGTTCGCTTAGAGCTTAAAAAGATTGCCTACAATGCTAGCCTTTAAAGATATAAAAGCAAACAAATCTACCAAAACAAATTTAGTACAGTCAGCTCCTTTGAACAATACACTTCGTTCCGATAATATTGAATTCCTTAAAAGTCTTGGCTATCATGTCATCAAAACTAGAAATATTCAAAGACCCCAAGTTTGACGATTCCATTGATCGAGAAGAACTTAGGTCTTACTATTTATCAACTAAATCGTTTGGTAACAGCGATGAGGTTGAAATAAACATCAATCAGCAAGATGCATTCGTATGTCTAGCAGAGTCAGCTCTAATAATAGAAGGTGCTCTGGAACCTCTAGCAATACAAAATGCTGCTGGTGTCTGCCACATGTCGAATAACGGAGGAGCAGCTCTGTTTGAATCAATGATCTATGAATTAAATAACAAGGAAGTGGAGCGAGTACGAGATCCATACACCACAACAACCATCAAAACTCTGCTTTCGTTTAGTAAGAATGAAGCGAAATCTCTTAGCAATGCTGGGTTGAATGTATCATCAGATCACATCACCTTAAACGATAACAAGTTTCACTTGCTCCTACCTCTTTGGTACCTCTTCAGTTTCTTTCATCACTTTAAAGGAGTTTTCTGCGGTAAACATACTTTCCGATTTACGAGAGCTCGAAATGATGCCAACAGTTACCACAGTACTGGTACAGCAAGATCTAAGATAACTGTAACCAACATGTTTTTAAAAGCAAAACATGTATTTCCAAACGATCAAATGAAGTTGGAACTGATGGATAAAATAGCAAAAGACACATCTATATTTCTCGCATATCGCAAATGGGATATATATGAGCTGCCAGTGCTCAGAGATATTAATAAAGATGTGTGGTCTGTTAAAACTGCCACCAACTTAGAAAGACCTAGATATGTGATTATAGCATTTCAAACAGATCGGAAAGATAATGTAAGCAAGAAAGGTGACTTTTTCGATAACATCGGTATGGTAGATCTACGAGTGTTCCTAAATTCAGAATGCTACCCTTATGAAGCTATGAATATGGATTTCGAAAAATCAAAATATGTTGAAGCCTACCAGATGTATACAGATTTTCAAAAAAGTTTTTATTATAAAACCATGTCAGAGCCTCTTTTAAATTATGATGAGTTTAAAGATCGAGCCCTATTTGTAATCGAGTCAACACCAGAATGAATCAATCAAGTCTTCAACAGTCGACATCAAAGTGGAGTTTATGAGTAAAGACAATTTTCCTCCGAGAACTAAAGCGTACTGTTTGGTTATTCATGATTGTGTATTTGAATATAAACCTTTAACTGGTATCGTGAGAGCTATTATGTAATAATTTTGTATGTAAATCATGTTAATCTTAATAAATTAATTGTATTACAATCGAATGTTTTATTTCTAACCTTAAACTGTTGTCAACTATAAGAAACAAATTTGGTGGGTTTACGTTATAATCAAATATTTTTGTATCAGAATATTTATGTAAAAATTTGTAAATATTTAGTACCAGAAGATTTATATGAAAATTCGCCACCATAACGCACTTGCTGTACCCAGGTTTTAAGCTCAATTATATAACTGTGAACAAATTGCTATTTTGAGCGATATATCAAAAAAATAATGTGAAACAGTCTTTCCATAATAATATTAAAGCCGTCAGTATATTGGGTAAAGTATTAAAAGGTTTTTACTTCTATTTAAAAGTATCTCAAAATTCGCTATCATAACGCACTTGCTGCGTTCATATTATTTCTACGAAAATTTGCTAGTACAACTTACCATACGTAATCCTCGCCTTCAAAAATAGATTATTTTCGTAAAACGTTTTAGTTCTGAATTTTTCACAAAAATAACTAGACATATATTGATACAAAGTCACCAACAAACCATAGCTCTATATACACAGAAATTTCTACAAATAAACACAACTTCTAGCTTCACTAAACCTATACACATATGTACTGAAAACACACCTGTGACATATTAGGTAAGATTCGAAAAATTATTACTGCTTTAGCCAAACACATAATTTTCATAACCGCGCCCGGCTGATGATTTAAACTGAGGTTATTAGCTGGTCACTCAACTAAACCGGAAGCTCTCTTGATAACGAAACGGTTAATCAGCTGGTGTAATATTTAAGCATTTGAAATAAAAACATAACGTTTTGTTTCAATCTTATTTCGCTTTAATTAGATCAATATAATTTTTTCCCTTTTCATCCTACATACCGCAAGTGATTTCTATTAATTATAATGAGATAATTTCTATACTTCTTAGGCTAGGTGTCTTTAATAGGTGATTTACATTTATTACTTATTAAGTATATTGATATGCTTCTCAGGTCAGATGGTTTTGATAAGTGGTTTTATCTTTTATTACTAATAATTAAATTCTTATTACGCACATCATTTTAAATGGCGGTTCCTCGTTAGCATAATACAGGTTAGCTGGATTTTGAATTTGCTTACGTCATAACAAGTTAGTTCGCTACTTGTTCGGGTTAAATACAACATCCGGTGGTGGAGTTGTTCGGTTGACGTCGGTTTAGACACGACGTGGGGTGTCGGAGCTGTTCGGGTTAGCTCGAGAACGGTTGAGTCAGGTCAGTGGCTCCACCACCTCCACCACCCGGGTGGTGGGTGGTGGGTGGTGTCACCAGAAGGAACCATCTATACATACTCACAGCTGTCTAACACAACTGTCTAACACAGCTGTCTAACACAGTTTTCTAACACAGCTGGCATACAGCTGTCTAACACAGCTGTCTAACACAGCTGTCATACAGCTGTCTAACACAGCTGTCTAACACAGCTGTCTAACACAGCTGTCTAACACAGCTGTCTAACACAGTTGTCTAACACAGCTGTCATAGAGCTGTCTAACACAGCTGTCATACAGCCGTCAAACACAGCTGTCTAACACAGCTGTCTAACCCAGCTGTCTAACACAGTTGTCTAACACAGCTGCCATACAGCTGCCTAACATGACAGACAGACATCGTGATAAATAAGAAGACATGTACCATGGCGGAGTCAGTATACCTTAAACCACCACACAACCTGTATCGCTCAAACAAATGATTAGACCAGCTGGTAACACCAACCAGTTTTAGCACAATGGAAGTGCTGGGTAAGGAAGAGAGAAAAGTTAAGAAAAGGATTTAACAACTTGCTGACAGTATTCGAAAAAAACAGTTAATGCTTAAGCTTAACAGAGCTGAGAATGATGATGCTCTGCAACGTTTATATAAACCAATGGTTGAGCCGCTAAGTGAAATATCTAAAAACACATCAGCACTGCAGCAGCAGCAGCCACCAGTGGTTGAACAAATCAAAGAAGAAGTTGAAATACCAGAAACGAAACCCCAAGTAGAGTTCCTTAAAGACCATGAAGTTTTTGAAGCTGAACCGGGGGATGAGGCGAAGGAGACAAGTTCCGATGAGGATATCCCAACGTTTGAAGAGCTTGAGGCAGACCTACAAACTGTCACAACCAACCCAGCATATCAAGAATTTTTGGAGCAATATCCTGAACGAGTTCGATATTATGTAGACAAGTATTTTACTGAACCACCAAGGTTCGCTACCATTGATCAAACGTATGGTGCTCGCTACGCTATAGATGCTGGTAGCTAGAGTCAACAAACACTTAGACTTTACTGATGCTGAGATTCAACTGGGTCAAAGGAGATACCCACAAACACAAGGTCTGCTAGAATTGTTATTTATGAAAAGACCTAGGGGGATACTTATGACGATCTTAAACACTATAGAGATATTCTAGAAGCAACTAGTGTTCATAAAATGAACTACGATCCTAACGCACGAACCAAGGGTTGTTCCTCTGAAAAGTATCTGACTCTAATAAAACCAGTTATAAATCCACGAGGGCGTAGATCCTCAACTCCTCAAGGTTTTGGTTACACCTACAAGGAAGACGATGACGACAACAACGCCAGACATCTTAACAAAAAAACAAAAGACTGAACCTAAAGCTCAGAGTGATAAGAGCAGCGATAGCAACAGCATCAGCACTAACAGCATTAGCACTAACAACTATAGGATACAAAATAACAAACAAATAGCATATGTGTATTGGAATGACATAAACGAGTTGGTTGACAGACTTAGACTTTTAGTGGCTTCCCAAGTTGCAGGCAATAATGCTCATAACAACGAAATTCAGTCAATCTTGGAAGAACTAAAAGAAGCTAGTGTTATCACCTAGTAAGCCCACAACCTTTAAGCGTCACCGACGACAACAACACCAACGTAACACTGAACCATCTAATGTTAATAATTCTATAAATGTATTCCAACAAACGGGCAAGAGTTTACATACTTGTACTTAGAATCAAATAAAAGTCTTTGTTAAAATTAAGGTGTTTTTATTTAATAATAATAATAATACAATTAAAAAGTATGTCGTAAAGCAATAATATCCTGAACAACCTTCTCTTGTGGTACATCTGCTATCTGTAGGTTGTTTCTATGTGATGTAAGGTATTTCACTTCAGTCTTTACTCTGTTAAAGAGATTTACTGAATTTGGATCATACAGCTTGTTTAGGATCGCTTGGGCGTTGGGGTGTTTATTTTTAAAGTTCCTGGCAGCTCTTGGGAAACTTTTCTTTTATATTCTTACAGCATGATATGGATATGTCACATATGTGTAAACTTACTTTACATTAAGATGTGAATACGGCTTTAGTAACCGTCCTGATCTGTACGAGGTTAGCCATAGAGACGTGGTTCCTCCATGACACACGGAAGATGACAGATGACGATGGTCGTAGTAGCCCGGTCACATGTAAGTAGCTGTACACTTGTCTAAATAAATGTTAATTAATACTGTGAGCTGGTGTATTAATAGTAATAAAAGTTATTACAAAACAACATCTAAAACATGGTGTCAGGTTTTATGTAAAGAATCCACACAAAGTAGTTCCACAATTAAGAGAATTTGCTGTAAAGGTACGTTGACCTTGTGTGTAACGTGATAACGTGAACGTAAAACGCCGATAAAAATGGAGGCATCAGCGTTCAAACCACCTAAAAATATAAATTTTGATCACAATGCAAGTCAAAACTTCGATAAATTCATGAATAGTTTTAAAATTTACATGGCTGCAACAGGGTTTAGTGCCAAAGATGAACCCACTAAGATTGCAATATTTTTAAACCTAGCTGGGGAAGAGGCCCAGGATATTTATGAAACTTTAGAATTAACAGAAGAGGATAGAATGAAATATGATGTAGTGTTAAATGCTTTCAAAGAATACTGCAGACCGTTGAGAAATGAAACTTACGATCGTTTCAAGTTTTTTGTCAGAAAGCAAGAAGAGAATGAAGAATTTGACCATTTTCTGACAGATGTTAAAATGTTAGCAAAAAATTGTAATTTCCAGAACTTATTAGACTCACTGGTAAGGGATAAAATTGTAAGTAGCATTAGAGATGTGCAGCGCCAAGGCAGATTGTTACGCATTCCAAATTTAACGTTAGCAGAGGCTGAGAGACAGTGTCGTTCAACAGAGGCAAGTAAATATCAGCTCAAGGGACTAAGAAACACTGTTGAGGTAGATGCTATCGTAAGTAAAACAAGAGGTAGGATAATTAATAAGACTGTAAATAATAATAATAATTATGATTGCTTTAAATGTGGTACTAATCATGGCCAAAGACAATGTCCTGCCTATGGTAGGATTTGTAGAAATTGTCACAAGCCTAATCATTTTACAATAGGGTGTAAAAATATAAATTATAATAAGGGTACAAATACAAATTATAATAAGGATATATTTGTTAATAAAAATAATATTAGTAAGAAAAAATTTAATCGAAAACAGCTACATGATATACATGTAAATGAAAATTCAACTGATAATAGTGATAATGAACCTTATATTGACTTTATTATGTTAGATAATATTGATTGTAAGAATAAAGAAAATAATCTTTGGACAATTCATGTCAAAATCAACCATAAGAAAATTGTTTTTAAGTTAGATAGTGGAGCAAATTGTAATTGTTTGCCTATAAGAATTTTTGAAAAACTTGGTATTGATAATAGTAGCATAGAAAAAAATGATGTGTCACTAATTACATATGGAGATAATAAATTAAAAACAATAGGTAGTGTAATATTAAGATGCGAAATTAAAAATCAGTTTTGTAAGGTCAAATTTGTATTGGTTGATGTTATTAGCATGCCGATACTTGGGCTTAATACATGTGTTAAATTAAAATTACTAAATAGAGTAGATGTTGTCAATGAAATTAAGCAAATTCCGCCTAGTAATAATGGTGGTAATAAAACAGAGTTTATCAAAAATCATATAAATGTTTTTGAGGGTACTGGTAAAGTTCCATTTAAGTATAAATTAATATTAAATAAAAATGCTATTCCAGTAGTCAGCTCTTGCAGAAGGGTTCCAGACACAGTTAAACCAAAGTTAAAAAAGACTCTTGATAATCTTGAGCTAAGAGGTATTATCACTAAAAGGGATGAACCAACTGAGTGGGTCAACAATCTAGTTATTGTTGAAAAGAATGATGGTTCACTTAGGTTATGTTTAGATCCGGTACATATAAATAAGTACATTTGCACAGATCAATTTCCGATACCTACTATTGAGGAGTTAGGATTGAAATTGCATGGCAAAAAGATATTTACTGTTTTGGATTTAAAAGAAGGGTTTTATCATGTGCCATTAGATTTAGAAAGCAGCAAATTGTGTACGTTTATAACCCCATTTGGTAAGTACTCCTCCAAAAGATTACCATTTGGTTTGTCTGCTAGTCCTGAAGTATTCCAGAGAAAAAACGAGAAAATATTTGGGGACTTACAAGTAGGTATATACTTTGATGATTTTATAATAGCTGAAAAAACTGTGGAAGAACACGATAAAATTCTGAAATTAGTTGTAAAAAGAGCCGAAGAGTTTGGCATAAAATTTAATAAAAATAAAGTGCAATACAAAGCTAGTTCAGTAAAATATGTAGGACAGATTTTTTCAGAAGAGGGTGTTAGGCCTGATCCTGAGTATGTTCAAGCCATACTTGCACTTAAAGAACCTCAAGACAAAAAGGACCTATTAAGAATACTAGGGATGATTAATTATTTAACAAAATACTTACCTGATTTGTCAAATAGTTTAGCTTCCTTCAGAAGTTTAATAAAAAATAATGTTCCATGGCTATGGACTGAAGATCACTCTGAACAGTTTGTGAAGATAAAAAAGTTAATTACAGAAATTCCTACTTTACAAATATTTGATGGAAATTTGCCTATAGAGATACAGTCAGATGCTAGTCAAAATGGTGTAGGTGGTTGTCTATTACAAAATGGCAAGCCTATAGCCTTTTGCTCTCGCAGTCTCACAGAAACAGAAAAGAAATGGGCACAAATAGAAAAAGAATTTCTATCCATTTCATTTTGCTTAAATAAATTTCATCATTATATTTATGGCAGAAAAGTATTAGTAAAAACAGATCATAAACCATTAGTTTCAATAAGCCAAAAAGAAATATGTAATGTCAGTAGTAGATTACAAGGTCTTAAATTAAAAGTACTAAAATATAACTTTAAAGTTGAATACCTACCAGGTAAACTTATGTTTATAGCAGATCTTCTTTCTAGATCATTTATAAAAAAACATATAAAGGATGACCCTGAAATGAGTGACATTATCCATTCTGTTGAATTTGAACTTCCCATTTCTGATGAAAGGTTACAACAACTAAAAAATTCCACATTGAATGATACTATTTTATCTACAGTACAAAAATATTGTAATTTAGGTTGGCCGAAGCACAAAAATTTAATCTTGAGTCCAGAAGTTAAAAGATTTTATAAAATTAGACATGATCTGCATGTGTCTGATGGTCTCCTCTTTCATAGTTATAAATTAGTGGTTTCTTCTGACTTAAGAAAGGAGATGCTTAATAAATTACATACAGGACACTTTGGTATTGAAAAAAGTAAAGCTAGAGCTAGAAAAATATTTTATTGGCCCGGAATGACCACTGATATACAAAATTTTATCTTAAAGTGCAAGACCTGTTTAAAGTACAGTAGAAATATTCAAAAGGAGCCTTTAATTCAGCATGAAAGACCAAATATGCCATTTATTAAGATTGCAGCAGATATCTTTACTCATGCTGGTCGTAATTATTTAACTGTTGTAGATTACTATAGCAACTGGTTAGAAATGATACCCATTAAATATAAAACAGCATCAGAAATTGTTAAACATTTAAAAATCCTATTCTCTACCCATGGGATACCAAAAACCTTTGTTTCTGACAATATGCCTTTCAGTAGTAATGAATTTAGGTCTTTTGCAAAGGATTGGGAAATACAACTGATAACCTAGAGTCCTCATTATCCCAAGTCAAATGGTCTAGCAGAACGTGCAGTTGGCATTTGTAAAAACATATTGAGAAAGTGCAACGATTCTGATAGTGACATAGCACTTGCTCTTCTTGAATATAGAACAACACCACTGGCTGGTCTAAATGTGTCTCCTTGCGAACTTCTTTTTAATAGAGTTTTAAGAACTACATTACCAACTTGCAATAAAGTTTTATTAGAAAACGGAAATAAAAACTCTGAAAAGCTTAAACGCAAAAAGGAAAAGGTAAAGGAGTATTATGATATAAATTCTAAAAATCGTGTCGACTTTGATCAAGGTCAGAGTGTGATGCTTAGAAAGGACAATTATTGGGTTCCTGCTGAAATTATAGCACCTCACAGTACTCCTAGATCATATTTAGTACGAGATGAAAATCGGAATCTTTATAGAAGGAATTCGTCATTTTTAAAGCCATCTTTGAATCCCTTTAAAGTACAGCCATTACCGGATTCTGATATTATTCCTCAAACTGTAAACAATAGTAATGATAACAAAGTTACTCTAAATCAGTCCAGTTTAAATCGTGATGATACACAGCCAGTACAATTTGAACCAAAGTCAAATTATAAAACACCAACTGTAACAAAAGTGAATTGTGACAGTGATAGTGTTAATAATGCTTACAAAACTCGTTTTGGACGTAGTGTTATCAAGCCTGTTAGGTTTGGAGAGTAATTTTAGATCTTGTGTTTTGTTTTATCATAATTAAATTTAAATATTAATTTTGTGAGAAATGTTATTTAATATTTTGGGAAAAAAAGGGATGTCACATATGTGTAAACTTACTTTACATTAAGATGTGAATACGGCTTTAGTAACCGTCCTGATCTGTACGAGGTGAGCCATAGAGACGTGGTTCCTCCATGACACACGGCAGATGACAGATGACGATGGTCGTAGTAGCCCTGTCACATGTAAGTAGCTGTACACTTGTCTAAATAAATGTTAATTAATACTGTGAGCTGGTGTATTAATAGTAATAAAAGTTATTACAAAACAACATCTAAAACAGAGGGCAGTAGAGAGATAATGTCTGTTCTGGAACGACCTTGAGGCGGTGGTGGAGATATTTTCAAGGTCAAGGCCAGCGATATATTTTCCCACGGTCACGGCCAGAGGTATTTTTTAAGGTCAAGGCAAGATGTGTTTCCGCACGGTCGCGGCAAGGTGTATTTTTAAGGTCAAAGCAAGATGTATTTTCCCACGGCCACGGCCAGAGGTATTTTTTAAGGTCAAGGCAAGATGTGTTTCCGCACGGTCGCGGCCAGGTGTATTTTTAAGGTCAAAGCAAGATGTATTTTCCCACGGCCACGGCCAGAGGTATTTTTTTAAGGTCAAGGCAAGATGTGTTTCCGCACGGTCGCGGCCAGGTGTATTTTTTAAGGTCAAGGCCAGATGTATTTTTCCACGGTCACGGCCAGCGATATATTTTTTAAGGTCAACGCCAGATGTGTTTCCCCACGGTCACGGCCAGAGGTATTTTCACGTTCAAGTTTACAAATTTATCCTTGAAATTTGTATTATATATGTACAGGAGATATCTCAGGGAATTAGTATTATTAGAATCCTCTATACAAGAGTTCGAGTTTATTTATAATAAAGTGTAAAGTAGTAGGAATACAATGTCTGATCACAATTTTTTGATTAACTGGGACAGTTTACGTGACACTTCAAATATTCGCCAGCGATATGTGTTAAATTATGAAGGGAGTGTTTTGCAAAATCGCCATATTCAAGCTGTGGCATTAATGGAGGCACACCTTAGGGCTGTCGATGTGTGTGAAGAAAAATGTCAAAAATTTTATTTTATTGGGGATCCTTGTATGGGTTCCATAGTTTGCGGAGATTGCCTGGTAGGAGCTAGGTATGCAATGTTTACTTTGCGTGACAAAAGTGTCGGCGTAAAATATCATGTGCATAGTAGGTATATATCGCATTGCACACATTGTAACAGGCGAATAAAATATAGATCTGCAGAACAGTGTAGGCAGCCGGCCGAAGTGACCTTTGTGTGTAGTTGTTTAAGAATGAGTCCATCTGGGAATATTGGAAACAGTGAGTAGTGTCAGTAGTTAAGAAGCCATAGTCAACGTCAGTGCAGTATAAACAATTTAATATGATGGGGAATGTGAACAGTAAATGTCAGTGTGAAAAAATAGATAGTGATGAGCTAGAAGAGAAGTTTAGAATAATTGTCTGTAAAATAAGAAACATAGCTGGTGACGAAAAATTTGAGTCTGAAGGAGATGACTGGACCAGTTCATATTTGTATGAATTGTGTAACATATATTTAAGTGGTAACTGTACAAAAGAGTTTTTTGTTCTATCATACAAAGCTTATGTGCAAAATGGAGAAATTGAACACATACTTATGCATTATGTTCCATTTTAAATTTATAGAATAAAAGAAATGTAATTAGACATTGTATTCCTATACACCGCTTTAAATAAATAAATAAAAAAAAACATATTTTAACTACTTTTATTTTTTACTCATTTTATTTTTTACAATACAAAACTTAATTCATAACATGATTGTTAAATAAAAAGTATACATTAGTAAGGGCGCAAACGCAATGATTATTTAAATGATAAATGCAAGAGGGTGTAGATGCTTGAAGTGCGGGTTGTTCATCTAATTCCAAAACGAGTGCTGATGAATATTTTTTTACATAATCAGCTTTCTCCTTTCCTTTCACATAAACGACGTTGGTGTCGCTTGTAAGATGTTTGATTATTTCAGCAAAATTGTGTACTGGTGTAAAACCTGATTTCCAATCAATACAATGATGATGGTTTATTAACCATTTCGTCTGCACTTGTAAATTTTGAGGTAAATAATCCAGACTAAATGGTGCTTTAAAAACATAGTGACAGATCTTGGAACCATCAAACGATGCAAGTTCTTTTGGAAGAAATTTATTATTTTCCAGTTTGAAACCTTGAATGTCAATTACGAGTACCATAGTTTACAATGATAGATTTGAAAAGCGTTTATACATTTTTTTCTTCATGTCGTAAAAGAAAATCACTTTTTTGAGTTCTTTTAGTTTTTTTAAATGAGCACTGAGTTGTTGTTTATACCTCAACGTCATCATCAAATTGAAATAGGCAAAGGAGTGCATCTAGCTTAAATAGTATAATTAAATTTGTCTTACGATTTTCGTCAGGGGATTGTAAGTAAATAGTTTATCATGCAAAATTAAACAGTATGCGGATGTGTTATGTGGTATGTTTGCATTTGTTTCGAATTCAAGTCTCACTACAACCGACCCTGATTGAATGCTATCCTTTTGTCGGGAGCAGTCAATATGAACTAAAGAGGGGTTGATTTTCTTTTTGATAATAAGATTGTTGAAATTGTGAAAACATTTCGTAAAGCGAGGCAAATTTATTTTCCAGAATATTTAAGTTGAGGTCCTGGTAAGGATACCTTTCAGTGTTTAGAAAAGCTCTAAAATTTCTTAGGTTACAATTATCAAATTTACTCATATCTTTTAAAAGCTTTCCTTTTCTATCAGTTTGAAATCCTGTAAGAATATGGCGTGGTGATTCGAGTTTTGTAGTGGTCTTAACTGGCCAAGTATGTCTAGATGTTTCTGGAAGAGCTAGGTATTCTATTAACTCCCAGCTTCGAAAGGCTAATGGAATTTCCACCCCCTTTTGAATTTGTCTGGAAAGCTGTAACTGCTGTGCGAGAGAAACGGTAACATGGGGAACTTTCCAGGACACCTTCTCAATTGTAACTTTCGGCTCATCTACTGTAGGGGTGGGAGCTGCAGGATCATCAATGTAGATTACAGCATCTTTATCATCACTACTTCTAATAAGGATTAATTCTTGTTTCATATTCATTATAATTTTACGATAATCTTCGAAAAATCCCAATAAGTGGGAACATGGAATACAAACATTAAAATTTCCATTCGCATCGACTTTGATACGATCATCTGTGCGTTTTTCGCTTTTAGGAAACCAACCCGCGTTTTGAAGTTTTATGCTTTCGTTAGAATTTAATGAAAAATAATTTTTCATTGTTGAAGCAAGTCCTACATTGCGTGTGGAATCTACTACTACACCGTTCAGTTCATAACGAATTTCTCTAAAAATAAAAGCTATGGCGTTGTTATTAAAAAACAAATTGTTTGACACTGTACCATCTGTTTTGGTTAATTTACCTTCAATGTACAAAAAGCTGTCAGAAGGAAGTGTATATGCATCAAGTTCTTGAACAGTGATCCGCTGTTCATCGTTATAATCAAATTGTGAAGATGTACATGCCTGGTAGGTATGGTACTGGTAATCTACAATAGAATCATCTACAACTACTTTTTGTGCAACGTCAAGAATATTCATTTTACTTGAAAACCAAGTGATTGTAAGAATTGTCGGTTGGAAGGTGTTAATAGCTTAGGCCTTTTTATAATACTGAATTTTTTCTGAAGGTTTCTGTTTTTATACTCTGGCAACCAAGAGGGTAGATATAAAGCATTATATCTCACAACCATTTATATATCTTTTTTTAAATGCACCTTTACTGTAACCGTTTCACCCCTAAAATTTACTAAATTTCCGTCTTGATCAAGCACCTTAATGGTTATATTAGTAATGGTCTTAACGGTAACTGGAAAGTAAATGATGTTTTGAGGCGTTTCCACTATTTTATATCCAGGAGGCACAGTGGGAAAAAACTGATGTATTGTATGAACCGGCTTACCATTATTATAGGAACCAGAAGATATGTTGCAGTCAATACATAAAGCATTTACTTTAATAATTTCAACTGGATTTTCTGATTCATGAACTAAATTCGCCTTTAAAAGCTTATTACTAAATCCTAAAAGTTTACCGATGGAATTGGCTTTTGAAAAATCAATATCTTTACTACATTTTAAAATAGTTTTTAATGTATTATTATTCGCTTCGACTTCTAAAGTTTCTTTTTTCATGTTTTTCTGTAAATATTGATGTATATCTGAAATTTCATAAGAACCTGTTGGAATTGTAACATGTTCAGTGCCATAGAAAAATTTATTGTTGGTTTCATCAATATTAGGGATAACATTGAAAGTCTCGAAATTTGTTAGACCAATCACATATTGTGAATTGTCATCTAGAAATATTGGAGGATTAAAATCTGCGCTAAGCACAGATTCCTTTCCCGAAAATGTAAAAGCGTAAGACATGTTACACAACTGGCAATACAGCAGAGATTACTGTGTGTTATATAGAAATTTCAAACACAGGTGACCACACCTAAAAGAATGGGGACTTTGCTCCCTTTGATAATTATAAGTGATTGTGTTATTATAATCAGCACTAAAAAAATAATTAACTACATCTCTGGGGGGTCGTAAGTTTCCATAACTATCGAAATAATTTATATGTGCTTTTTTCTTTACATATGCGGTCCAATGAGTTCCGCTACCCTGTTTACTGTCAAGATTAATAATGCCAGACTCGTTGTTTTTAATTTTGATTGGTAGATTGTATACGCCCCGAAATTTTTTTATCTTTAACAAATTTGCAAACTTTAGTAAATCAATATTCGTCAAAGGTCGCGATGGTAGTTTTATCGGAAGTTTTTTTGGTACGGTTTTAAAAATAACCCAGAACCTTTAGATGATCTGGCGACTTTTTCAAGCTCCATATTATGACGTTTTGCTTCTTGTAATACCGTTGCAGCATTCTTGGCATCAACTACGGTTTTCGCTATACTGGCGCCGCCTCCGGCTAATGCACCTAACGCTCCCAAAGCAGGTAGCAAGAAAGGTAAAAAGCCACCAATTTTGAGAGCACGTATTATTCTACTTTTCTTATTACGTTTCGATTTTTTATGTTTTCCTTTAATGCCGAAAGGCATTTTGGAAAAAGATAAACCCCTTCCTTTTTTTAATAATTTACCTTTTCTACGAAGTGCCAGTGCCAACAAACGTTTTAACTTCATATTGTGTGATTAGGTTGAAAAATAATACAAGTATGATTGATTTATGAAACTATTGGGCTATATATACTCTTGAAGTTTGTTTTTTGTCATCATATAAATACATTTAATTTACTTAATTCAAACCATTTGTCATAAATAAAATGAGGGTGACGCAACAAGCATTAAAGTTGCCGATTCAGGATCACGATGACATTTCTTTAGCAGAAAAGTTCAGCCGACACGGTACTTTATTGGGTAGTGAATGTAAAAGAGGTCTGTTGGTTGGAGCATCCGGTTGTGGAAAAACAAATGTAATGGTTACGCTCTTAGAACATCCGAATGGATTACGTTTTGAAAACATTTACATCTATTCCAAGTCACTTAACCAATCAAAATATAAATATCTCAAACACCTTTTGCAACCTATTACAGATATAGGATATTTTGAATATGAAAACGGTGATGACATAGTGCCCCCTGACCAGATAAAGTCAAATTCAATAATAATATTTGATGATATTGTTTGCTGCAATCAAAGCATTAGAGAGATTATTTTTGCTTCGGCCGCCATAACAATGCAGATTGTTTTTATCTATGTCAAACTTATTCCTCAATTCCAAAACAATTAATTAGAGATAATGCAAATTTGCTTGTAATATTTAAACAAGATAATACTAATCTGAAACATATTTATGATGATCACGTTAATGTTGATATGACATTTCAGAAATTTAAAGATATATGTTGTTATTGTTGGAAAGGTAAATTCGGATTTTTTGTTATAAATAAAGAATTTTCATTCCAGGCTGGCAGATATAGAAAAGGATTTGATGCCTATATTTATCCGTAAGGATGAAAAAAGTTTTAGTATTAATTAACTATTGACAACGCAAACATGGATCAAACAGTTGCAAGACAACTCATTAAAACAAGAAAAGCACTTAAACGAAAGTTGCAAAGTCTAAAATCTGATGTTGTAGAGTCTGCCATTCAGAGAGAGGAAGAATTAAAACCTATTACAGAACCCTTAAAAAAGATACTTTCAGATATTAAACTGGAAAAAAATGCATCCAAAGTAAAAGAAGAATTTAACAAGTCAGAAAAAACATCCGCGAAATATGAGACAAAAATGAGACCGCGTCGCTTATTTCAAGAAGAGCCGTTAGGTGAAGAGGTATTTATCGCAGAACCTGAACAAGAACCGGAAACTCCCGCTGAAATTAGCACAGCAGAACTTCAAAGACTGCTCAGTGAACCTTCTTTTGAGATATATTTGGACCAATTTGCTCCACTACCTCGACAATACATAGAAGCAATGATACGGGATTCCGATGATGCCTTTGATCATACACATGGGATTAGGCATGACCTACTTTCAGATAAATTTTATATTGGAGACTCTGAAATTAATTTTGATAACGAAGATATTGTTGTAAAAGGTGTCAGATATAAAGGAACAACAGGATTGTATGAGTTATTATTTAAAAAGAATCCAGCACCATATAAAGTAGCAGAACATAAAGATTATCTTCATATTTTAGAAAGAACAAATGCTCTCCGACGAAATTATGATGCAAATAACCCCAAAATAGGTAATCCCTCAAAGAAATATACTTCTGTAATTAAACCTCCTGGACAGAGACCACGCTCGGGTTCATTTCCTAGCAGAGTGTATGATTTGCGATCGGGAAAGGGTTTTATGAAATGGAACAAAAATCCAGTAAACTATATACACTGGGATGACCTTAATAAATAAGTTGATAGACTAAGACTTCTAATTGCGGCTCAAAATGCTGGTAATAACGGCAACCACAATGAGATAGTCTCCTTGATTGAGGAATTACAGGAAGCTCGTATAATAGTATAAAATAATAATTAATTGTCATCGCTTTATCAGTCTCAATATGACAAGACAAATTTGGTAGAATAATAAACAGAAATCTCAATTCAAAACTACAACAAAAAATAATTTTACTATATAATGGATATAAATCAATCGATAAAAACATCCATAGATGGTATTTAAATAATGAATCCTATGCAATATTGTTTGACTACGCTGCGGAAATTGAAAAAATTTATTTAAATCCTTCAACTGAAGTCACTATATTTCTAAATAATACAAAAATATCTGCTAAAAAATTAGTTGGTGTGAAGATAAAATCAGGAGATACATTTTATTTTGAACATTCTCCAAACAGCAAAGCGATCGCTTGCGCCATAGAACTACACCTAAAATGTCCGCTATCAATGTAAAAGAAGTAGTGGTGAATGAACTTCACAAACCCGCTAGAAGAAATTATAGAAGGCGTCATGTAATAG
This sequence comes from Tillus elongatus, assembly GCA_964006375.1. Lineage (NCBI taxonomy): Eukaryota > Metazoa > Arthropoda > Insecta > Coleoptera > Cleridae > Tillus > Tillus elongatus. Next base: position 93,948,090 of record OZ023265.1, on the reverse strand, counting down.
TTAAGGGTTTAAATGATTTGTTTCAGGCAGATTTAGTAGAAATGCTTCCTTATTTTAAATTCAATAAAGGGTATAAATACATTTTAGTAGTAATTAATGTTTTTTCAAAGTTTGTCTGGGCTGAACCATTAAAAAGTAAAACATTAAAAGAAATTGCCAAAGCTATGGCTAATATTCTAAAATCTCTGAAAACTCACCCCAAAAATGTACAGACAGATAATGGTATGGAGTTTTTTGGTCGCGAGTTCAAATCCCTGATGGATCAGTTTCAAATAAATCATTACGCCACTTATACAAATCTTAAGGCTAGTATATGTGAACGTGTAAACAGAACATTGAAGACTTTAATGTGGAAGCAATTCAGCATGCAGGGAAATTACAAATGGCTAGATCTCCTTAAAAACATTGTTTCATATTATAATAATAAAGTACACAGTACTACTGGTATGAGGCCGGCAGAAGTTAAGAAGGAACATGAAAAACATCTTTTAAAATATGCATTTAGTTATATGAAAACAGTTGATCCGAAGAAAAAAAAAATTCGTGTTGGGGATTTTGTTCGTATAAGTAAACATCGTGAACTTTTTGAAAAAGGTTATACACCGAACTGGTTCAATGAGATTTTTCAAATAGCTGAGGTGAGAGTAACAAATCCAACAATGTATTATCTTGAAGATGGAAAAAAGCAATCAATTAAAGGAGGATTCTACGAAGAAGAACTTCAGAAAGTAAAATATCCAGACATATATTTAATAGAAAGAATTATTAGGAGGAAGGGGGGGGGGGTAAGGTATTTGTGAAATGGTTAGGACTAGATAAATCAAATAATTCTTGGATACCTAAGGATACTTTTGTATAATTTACGTTAAATATATACTTACCTTGTTTTATATTTTTTGTAATGTAATTATTTACCTAAATAAAGAGGTCCTTACAGGAAGTTTATAGATTTTTCTTAAATAATAAAAACATTTTAGTTAGACATATGTTTATTATTATAATTTTTTAAACAATAATTTTACATAAAACATTTTAGTTTGACATATGTTTATTATAGTTTTTACAAAGCACAATAATTTTACAAAAAAACCACCTCCTGACAAAAAATAATTATTTTATAAAATACTAATTAGCACACAAAATTTAAAAAGCGTTCTTCATAAATCCGCAGTCTATGACTTTTATCAAGAATGTAGTTAATGGTTTCAGCAGTTTTGTTTATTCGACGATGAAATCGATCACGATCCCTTGCATATTGCTCCCATTCGCCAATTCTTGCTTGACGATGTGCAAAATTCCAAACTGTAATATATTTTACTTGATTGCGTGATTCATTAAAAGTAACGTGCATCTTCATATTCAGTGTTGATTGTAAAATGAAAAAGGGCTGTATCTGTTGAATACTTTCAAATTCGGATACTGATATACCAGCTCCATTACTGAACTGACATTTTCCGAATTGCCTGTCGTAGACACTTCATTTAAAATAAACTGACCAACATCAATGTTGGAATTGACACTGTCGATCAAGGTATCGAAATACTTGGAAAATTCTTGTTTCTTGAGCATATCTACTTTATAGTTGATTAGGGATGCCAGTTCAAATAATTTGCTAACAGTTTCCATAGCTAAATAGACCCCATTACCATATTTATCTTCCACTTTTATGATTTTTATATCTCTAAACCATTCAAAATGTATTGTAAATGAAGACTTTAGTGGTTGAAAAGTTTCACCACTCGTATAAAAATAGTTAGTTACTATGCCTTGATGCTTCAGGAACTCATTCCATTCAGACTCATTTAAAAACACACTATCACCTTTCAAACCTTTAATTATCACCAAAGGTTGAAAGTTAAACTCGTAAGCTAGTGCACAGCATACATATTTTGATTTGGATGGGTTGAGATGATATTGTTTCTCATGTAACAAAATTATTTTTCTTAGCTGATTTTTCAGAAATTGCTTGGTTAGCTGGCTGGCAATTGTTGTAGTTATTCATTGTTTATTAAAAGTTTAAGAACTACCTATAATAAACATGTTCTTCAACTTATAGTAGTTCCCCTTCCAAAAGTATTGAATGGAGGGGGATATCCTTGAGTTGCTGCAGATTTATGAGAACAATTTAAGAATAACTCTAACATACAATCTTGAAGTATTTAGTGACAATCATAATTAAACATGATAAAAAAATATTAGGAATAAATTATTTATTCTGACATTTTGTTTCTTTTCAAACAATACATTAAATTTAGATATAATGCAAGTAATATAATCATACACAAAAAAAATATAAAAAAACCTTTAATGAGACCATTCATACAAACAACTTAAAGTTTCAATATAATCTTTAAATTTTGTTGAAGGCCATTTGACCATACAGGGTCCTTCTTCCCACCCTAAATTATCACCACCTTTCAACCCCTTCTCAATATTTTTTGTTAACCATGCATGAACTTGTTTATGTTCATCATTATTATTTGGCTCAAAGTGAAATTTAATATTAAATTGTTTAACTACATCCATTATACATTTTAAAAGTTTAACATCTGCAAAATGGGCAACACTGCAAATAGTTTCATCGATTAATGAATCAATTTTCCTATATTTTGAGGAAATATTTGTTGCTTGATATTTTTCATCAAAATTTTTCAAATCTGCACATGTTAATAAAGTAAACAAATAGTATTTTTCACAAATCGGTGAAGTGATGTGATTCTCACCAAGTAAATCGTCCAATTCCAAAATACTTAAAAACTCATGGCCACCATGCTTCACTACTTCAATCACATCATCTATAAACTTATCCAACTTTAATTTTTTTCCACCAATAATGAAATTAAATTATTGCTGCAAACTTCGCTATCAACTATATAACGAAAAGCTGCATCTGGAACGGCTATTTTATTTAAAATAGCTACAGCAACTGGTAAATTTTCTTCACAAGCATTTCTAGTAATTATATATCGCAAAGTACGCTTACAAATTGTTTGTGTTTCACCACATAAGCGAGAGAAAAGTTCCGAATATAAGTATTGACTCATGTTTAGAGTTAAAGTAACTGACAAGCTAACATTAAATGCTACTTATATATTTTACCCCCCTTCCATAAAATCTATTGCTAAATGTCGCTTTCAGCAACCTCTTTTATTACTTGAATAAGACGATCTAATCTTTCGTCAGCTGATAGACTTGCTAATGGTATATCTATATGCCCCCAAGCCAAAGTGGCACTTGATGAAGGGATGAGGTATCGTCTATCATCTTTATTAGATAATGCGACCTTACGTATAAGGTTGGTAAAAATCTGATGAGATTCTGATTTAAAGATATACATTAGACAATGTATGGTTGAACATTCTCCATCCACAATTGCTTTATAACGCTTAAGTTCTAACTGTTTTTTAATGCTGGACTTATTTATTCCTTTTGCCTTCTTTGAAATTGTCTCTGGAGTGTTAATGCAATATGCTTTTGCAGAAGTACCGTAATAGGATTCTAACACTTTCCCACCATATTCATCCTTCATTTTTTCCTATAGTCGATAAGTTTTTTGGAATATTGTGTATATTATTTAGGCTATAATTAGAAGTATCATATTTATCAATGTGCTGTTTCATATCTTCCTAAAAATTTTCAGTTTCAACATAAACTATTAAAGAATCCGTATCAGTATATAAAAGAGATATATTATCACCATATAATGGTTTTAAAAATCCATAAAAAAATCATAAAGTATAGTTTTTGATATATCTAGTATTGAAAATCCAACATAAATAGGTTTGTTATATTCAATATATGTTTTTTTGCATTTGCATAGCTACTAAATTGTCACAAAATATTCTTGATTCTTTAAAATGGGGTCTGCTTATATAATTTCCGGCACCATTTCTTTTAACATTTTTTTCAAACTGTGTTGCAAGCTTTATATTTACACGGTTTTCAACATTTTCCATTGTTTTTCCAAATATACAATTTATTTTCAATTTAAAACTACGACGCTCAAAGTCATTCTTGGCAGAATTTCGCAACTTTGTATTCAACTCTATGTATGGTTTAAGCCATGCCGATTGAGAAAATTGTATACCTCTGTGAATTTTTATTAATTTAAGACCATACTTTAGACATTGTTTTAAATTTCTATAATGTAAAATATACTTTTCTTTATTTTGCAAATTTGGAATTAATTTTCGACTTTTGCTACCATGTGGTTTATAATTTTCCGGACAAAATGGTAGGTCATTATGACAGTCATGTAAATATGTAGGATATTCAAGATGAACTTCCAAAACATAACCCGTCTCAGCATCGTCTGGAATATTTGAAACAGTATTATGTAAAGATTCAATTTCCTCTTGCGAGAGCCAATGAAAATTCCCCGTGGGAAGTTTCTGGCTCATCACGAAGCCATACATGGATGTAATATCTAAGTTCATTATGAATGAGTTTTGCCTTGAGGGATCATAATTTGGAAGAAATTTATTGTTGGCGATAGCTTTTCGTCGAATGCAAGTACTCACACCACCTCGAATTCCCTTTTTAAAAAATGCAGCATATCAATATCAGTTAATAGCTCTAATTCAACTTTTGTGTATCGTAACATTGCATCCCAACTTAAGCCTGGAGCTGTGTAGTAGTGGGCCGGGTCAAGTTTGTAAGTTTTGAGACATAAGTCCCTATAGTTTTCAAAAACATCGGCAAGCAATAGAACATCAGATATTAAGTAGAAGTCAAAGTAGTCTCCTAAAGTTTTACAATCTAAAACATGCCATGCATTGCAAGCCCTATCATAATCTTCTTGAGATGCTTCTTCATTTCGAAGTTCGTCAAAAAACTTATCTTTACTTGGTAAAAATATTTCATGAAATTTTAAAAATTCGGTTACATATGTGTAAGGAAAAACTCCTTTCCGCCTCATAATAGAGAACTTTTGATCACCAGAAAAGAATTTACGTACTTCACGACATTGTGGCGAATCTAAGTTTGAAGCCAATTCATCTAATGAAGCGGATAAAAATTGATACGAGTCTAAAAATTTCATTTGTAGAAAAATCGTTTTTGTTGTGCCATCAGCACTAATATATTTATCAACTGCAAGTTTTTTCGCAAAGGAAATGTATTTTTCAAATGTTTGAGGAATTACAGTCACTTCTTCTTGATTGAGCGCAAGTTGCTTCACAAAAAGATGTGCATCATAATTTTTCAAGTTATGAAAAAAAAATTGGTATTTGCAAAGGGGTTTTAAAATTAAGGTTGCAGGCGTTGTGTGCCGCACCTCTAAAATTTCCCGTTAAATGACAGTGATCCCTTACTTTCACATCTGAATCTGTAAATGGCATTTCACAAATAAAGCAAAGGGTTGCGTCATTGAATTTTTTTTTGTTCTTGACATGTTAAAGGTTTCATTTTAATTATCGGTTTTAAATACTTATAATAAATATCTCTCAAATCACTTTCTAACCGTGAAATAAAAACCTCCGGGGCATCATTATTTCGGTATAAAACTAATTTTGAAAGTTCATCATTAAATGAACATTTTATGTAATAGGCGAAAGAACAAGGTATATGCTTATATTTTTTAATAGTAAAAGTTTCTTTGTTATTGTTATCGGTATTATCTTCTATAGGTTCTAAAATGCATTCAAAGTCTGCATAAACAGAAAAAGGTAATCTCAGCTGCTTTTGGAAATTTTCAAATTTTAAAACGTTATCTAAAACCGTATGACCTAACTTATCAATCCTTGTATTTAACTGTGGAATTTTTGCAGTCACATAATTGCAATCATTTTGGGCATGTCGAAGTAACTTTTGCTCACAATCAAAATATTGTAAACAGCCATCGCAAAAATGCTTCGATCGTGTGTTTTTTGATATCTGGGAAGAAACGAGCCTAGAAAAATTATTTATAAGACAATAGTGATAATTTCCCTCACAATCATCAAGTAACAATAGGTTTATGTGGGTGGATTGCTTTTTCTGTGTGTAATGTAGAGGGCCCGTAACTTGATATTTATAGACATTATTTTTAAAAAATTTCTCTAAGCCGTAAACGTTAATAGAAATATTATTCTTTTTTTCAAATTCAGGTATTGATTTTAATACGACAGGAAATGATAAATTAGTAAAATCGATACAGGTATCGTTAAAATTTGGATAGGAGCTTGGTGAAGAAACTGAGCCAGTTGGTTTGTAAATAGCAGCTATTACTGACCAAGCAAAACAATATACATCATTATTTTTAATATTAATTATAGCTTTTTTTAATGTGATTTCACGTGGTAATGGCAAATATGAAGCAGCTCTTAAAGGATTATACTTATTAATATTTATTTCCAAATATAAAATTTTTTCCAGCGCCCAGCCTGAATCTCTCTCTGTGAAGTCTGAAGCACGTTGGTCTATTCTAATTACAAAATCATTAAACAAATTTTCTAAATCAGATGAAGATGTTACTACTTTATTAGATGTGTTATGAGATTTAACTTCCCTTATATTACGAGAGGGTAAAATATATAATCCGAATAATTCAAAATTACATTTAAATGCTGTTAGTTTATAAAGTTCATTTTTCAGCATATCAATAGACTTATCTTTAACACTATTCATATAATCAATTATATTTAGTCCTACATAGTCAGAAGTAATTTGATAACTCACTATTCTCCCTTTAAATGTGCTCCTACACACACGAACACCATCTGCTAAAGGTTTCCAAAATTGAGCTTTATGCTTGGTGCTCCTGATATGTCCAGCATACATGTTGGCAGGAACTTCACAGTCGCAGGCACTGCAGCGTATAGTTGCAACTCGTTGATTTGTTGCCGATGGTTCGGGTCTAGCAATATCTGTCGCCATGTCGATAGCTGTACGACGACGCTTTGCTGGCACTGTCGGTGAAACTGCGACATTGCTGCTCCACTTGGTCCAGCAATGCTTGAAATTGGCGCCGTGTCGATACCTGTGTGATGACGCTTTCTTGTCACAGTTGATTGATTTGCTATCGACTGTCCAGCGTTAGAACTATCTGTCAGTGATACTGCAACATTCCTGATTCCACTTGGTCCAGCAATGCTTGAAATTGTCGCCGTGTCGACGGCGTTGTCAGGGAGTTTTGTTAGTGGTTCATATTGTATGAGATCTGTCAACTTGCCGACGCCATGTATATCTCTGTGTCGCTTAAGACTATCTTTTCTTGTGAAGATTTTCTGACACGTCGTACATGTGAGACTCATGTTGATAAACTGATTCCGAAGTCAACAAAATTGCTCACTAAATACTCATTGTGATTATATCTTAGAATTATCCGGCGACACCACGTGGGATTGTATAATCATCGCTCGCCATCTTGTTTTCTACAATAGAAACAATCTTTATTAGAAACAAAAAAAAAATGTCCCTTTATTAAAAATTTTGAAGAAAATGTAAAAAGAATGCGCTTTCTTGCCATTTCATAAGCTATTTTTTCAAATGTTTAAAATCCTTGATGAAGAGCAAGTTGTTTTACAAAAAACATGTGCATTATAATTTTTTTCAAGTTATGGGAAAATGGTATTTGCAAAGGGGTTTTAAACTTAAGGTTGTAGGTGCCGTGTCGCACCTCTAAAGTTTCCCATTAACTGACAGTGATCCCTTACTTTTATATCTATAAATGAAATGACATTTCACAAATAGCGCAAATGATTGCTTCACAAAAAAATATTTGTGGTTTTATTTTAGTTATCGGTTTTAAATACTTATAATAAATACCTCTTTAATCGCATTCTAATCGTGAAATAAAATTAAAAATCTCTGAAGCATCATTATTTCTGTATAAAACTTTTTTTTTTTGTTTCATCTATCCCCCCTCGTGCCCCTTCCCACACATTTTTTTTGAACTATCATGACTTTAAGTGTTCCCGAAAAAAACCGGTTTCTTGGTTAACCTTATAAATTAATAGCAAATTGAGCTATTTCAATTTGAAGCATTTAATGAAAATTCGCTACCATAACGCACTTACTGCGTCCCGAATTTATTTTCAATGCAAAAAAATACAATAACATAAGGTGTGTTCTATTAAATAGAAAATTGGTATCATTTATGGGTCAGCCTGTGATTGTAGAAATATTTTTAAGATGTAGCTAAAGACACCCTATAATTGATGTATACAATTTTTTTTTCATATCTTGTATATTAACGGATATATTAAACTTTATTGTTTTTTTTTTCATGAAAATTAGACAAAAAGTATATTGCAAAAGCTAGAAAAAATCTAATAGATTATATATATATATATATATATATATATATATATATATATATATATATATATATATATATATATATATTATAATGTACCCAGAAAAAAAAATTAAAACGATCATCAAAAAAAGTCTGGACGCAGCAAGTGTGTGATGGTAGTGAATTTTCATTAAATTGCTTAAATACTAAATATGTGTTTTTAAGAAAGCAGGCATTAAATTTAGTTACCAGTATAACCTATATAGTAGAAATAATGTGCTATGTTTCATCAAAATAACTCTATTGTTTGAAAATGTACCAAAAAAAAATCCGAAAGTAAACTTAAAGTGTTCCTGAAAAATGGTTTATTGATTAACCTTATAAATTAATAGCAAATTGAGCTATTTAAATTTGAAGCATTTAATGAAAATTCGCTACCATACCATGCATAATATTTTGAAGGAAAATGCAAAAAATACAAAAAAACATAAGGCATGTTCGATTATAAAAATAAAATTTGTATCACTTATGGGCCACCCTGTGATTGTAGAAATATATATTTTTTTTAAGATGTATTTCAAATATTCCTACATCTAATGTATGCATTTTTTTTATATCTTATATAATAACGGATATATTAAACTTTATTTTTTTTAATGAAAATTTGACAAAAAGTATATTGCAAAAGCTGGAAAAAAAATCTAATAGATTATATATATATATATATATATATATATATATATATATATATATATATATATATATATATATATATATATATATATATATATATATATATATTTAAATTATAATGTAGCCAGAAAAAAAATAATTTAAAACGATAATAAAAAAAGCAGCAAGTGTGTGATGGTAGTGAATTTTCATTAAATTGCTTTAATACTAAATATGTGTTTTTAAGAAAGCAGGCATTAAATTTGGTTACCAGTATAACCTATATAGTAGAAACAGTGTGCTATCTTTCATCAAAATAACTTTATTGTTTGAAAATGTACAACAAAAATTCCGAATGTAGACTTAGTGTTCCCGAAAAACAATGGTTTATTGATTAACCTTATAAATTAATAGCAAATTGAGATATTTAAATTTGAAGTATTAAAATTGGCTACCATAACGCACTTACTGCGTCCCGAATTTTTTTCACAAACATGCATAATTGTAAAAATGGTTCCCTCGTGTCCCCCTGCACATTTTTGTTGTTGTTATATATTTAAATTATAATGTAAGAAAAGCCAGAAAAAAATTTAAAAAACGATAATCAAAAAAAGTCTGGATGCAGTAAGTGTGTTACAGTAGTAAATTTTCATAAAATTGTTTTTAATACTAAATATGTGTTTTTAAGCAAGCAGGCATCAAATTTGGTTACCAGTATAACCTATATAGTGGAAACAATGTGCTATGTTTCATCAAAATAACTTTATTGTTTGAAAATGTACAGAAAAATTCCGAAAGTTAACTTAAAATGTTCCTGAAAAAAAAAATGGTTTCATGGTTAACTTTATAAATTAAAACTCAAAGACGCAGCAAGTACGTTATGATAGTGAATTTTCATAGAAATGATCTGGCGCCAAATATTTTATTATAACTTTTTTTTTCTTGTAACATAGAAATCTAAATTTTTGTGTGTAGTTTACTTTTTATATCTTAAACCTGCCTATCAAATTTGGTTGTCATATGAATGAAAACTTAAAATTTTCCCGGAAAACCTCGTACCATTTTCTTGACTAACGAATTTATCCAACCCATTTACAAAAGGAAGGTACATGCCAAATTTTATCAAAATCGACCCATTATTTTTTGAGTTATCGGTGTGACATATAAAAATTGAAACTGACACCGGATATGGGTTCTAGGGGTCCTAGTTCGCGCTCATTTGCAAAAACTTTTTCAAAATTCAAAAGTCGGGCTCTCCATTAGTGATTTTTTTCTACTAAAATTCACTAATAGCAAATTGAGCTATTTAAATTTGAAGCATTTAATTAAAATTCGCTACCATAACGCACTTACTGCATCCCGAATTTATTTTCTTACAAACATGCATAATATTTTGAAGGAAAATGCAAAAAAATACAATACCATAAGGTCTATTATAAATATTAGTGAATTTTTTTTAAATAAAAATTCACTAAAAAGAAAATTTGTATCAGCCTGTGATTATAGAATTTTTTTTTTCATATCTTGCATAATAATGGATATATTAAATTTTATTCTTTTTTTTTTACTAAAATTCAACAAAGCATCAGAGAAAGGGTCTATAAATTCACTAAGAATTAAAATCGATAATCAAAAGGATGACACTTACCGGAATAATTCAATATGCGCACTTAAAAAATTCACCACAACACTATTCATTGTCCAATAAAAACTATACTGCCGCGTCTGCCGCTCCTTCATATGTGTACATTTTCAAGGTTCTCTGGGGGAGTGGCTTAATATTTCCAAGGTTATCTGACCGGTAATGGATATTCAACCAGACAACGCGGCTTATTAAATTCATTATATACAAGTCTGCAGCTATACATAAATGATGGTAATTTAAAAACTCGCCTGCATTTATAATGATGCAGTTTATTGGATTCCTATAGGTATAATACCTTATAAACTCGCTTTATATAGGTATAATCTGCCACTTAAAATCCGCCATATAAGGCAAGTGTACACGATCACAATGTGAATAATTAGTCATTGAATTCTTATATGGGTATCCCATTTATGGAGGATGCATGTAATATGCATGTAATATCTAGATTCTACAGAGATAGCCTGAAGTGTTTTAATTTAAGTATCCCGAAGATAGATATGTATGAATTTTATTTATAATTTCTATAAATGAATAATGCAAGTAGAATTGATCTATTTTGACTTCGTTTACATTAAACATAGTGTTTTTTTATAACTGAGAAAACATGTATATTATTTTTTTAAATGGCATATGTGAGAATTAGCTTACTTGAAGATAGATAGCATATAATATTAGACATAGTATCTATAACTTGGACATTTTTTTGATATATATAGTGCGCCAAAAAATAAATATATACTTATTTGATTAAAAAAGCATGTACACCTTAGATATAATGTAGCTTCAGTATTCTAACGCCAATCATGTGTAGGGTTATAATTTATGATGATGTGGATATTTATGAAATAATATACATACAGTACACGTAGAATTCATTTATTATCTCCTGTACATATATAAAAACAAATTTCAAGGATAAATTTGTAAACTTGAACGTGAAAATACCTCTGGCCGTGACCGTGGGGAAACACATCTGGCGTTGACCTTAAAAAATACACCTGGCCGCGACCGTGCGGAAACACATCTTGCCTTGACCTTAAAAAATACCTCTGGCCGTGGCCGTGGGAAAATATATCTGGCCTTGACCTTAAAAATACACCTGGCCGTGACCGTGGGAAAATATATCGCTGGCCTTGACCTTGAAAATATCTCCACCACCGCCTCAAGGTCGTTCCAGAACAGACATTATCTCTCTACTGAGGGCGCCTTTCTCGTTTCTTGCAAGTAAACCAAACACACTTATTTTTCCCTGGTTACTTGGCTTTGGGGATATATCTTCAAGATGTTCTGTGACTTTAGCATTTTTTTCTCGCATACGCTGCACCTCATCATTTATCTCCATTAATTTCACTTCAATCTCCTCTAGGTTGTCCCTGTATTTCTGATTAAATTCGCTTGGGAAAAAATCAAAAATCATTTGGTTGCATTTGTCATTGAACTAATTGGATATTCAACAAGCCAAATTTACTATCAAATCTTTGCACACATATGTACCAGATATCAAGTTGTTTTCAGCTTGTCTTCCACCAAAGTCCACCACGTATGTAGCTGTTGTTGGTGTTAATTGAAATGTTGCATCCGCTTCTAGGGGATCGGTATTCCGGCCCCCTGGAGACGACTCTAAGTGGGCTCCTTCGGTTGAAATATTTAGGGTATCGGTATTCCGATACCCTAAATCTTCCTTTAGCTGACTGGTGGTGGTTGTTGGTGTTAATTTAAATGTTGCATCCGTTTTTAGGGGGCCAGTATTCCGGCTCCCTGGAGATAACTCTAAGTGGGCTCCCTGGGTTGAAACATTTGGCATATCGGTATTCCGATACCCCAAATGTTCCTTCAACTGACTGTTGTAATAGGCAATCAACTCTTTAGTTTTCTTATTTTCCAACCAATGTCTGAATCGTTTTTCACCACTCTTACACAACTTAGTTGCATTAAAATAACCAGTGTTCTTATCGATAATAACTTGAAAATCTCCAAATAGACCATACCAGAAGTTGTCTTTAATTTGCTGGGAACACACACCACTTAATGTAGCCATTTTGAAACAGACTTGGATAGAGCAAACTGAAGCACGTCTTTTCTCCGCGACAACTCAATTGTAAATGAGCTTAAAGCGAACTCTAACAGAGAAACTAGGTCATAGACAGGAAATGACAACTGATAACAACTGTATTCTAACTCTGCCATGGGTCTATCTCTGAAAACTAGGTCACCTACCGGAAATGACAACTGATAACAACTGTATTATAACTCTGCCACAGCTCTAACTCTGAAAACTAGGTCACCTACCGGAAATGACAAGACAGACAACAACAACAACAGACAAGTTCTAACACGCTAGCTGTCTGTATCTAACTAGCTGTCATATCTGTCAAACATGTTATTCAAATCACATTTGTCTGTTTGTTTCGTGTGTGAAAATCAAATTTTCCCACCAAACTGAGTAACACATCATGCCTGTTTGTTATTCCACACATATATCAGTCTAAGCAAATACATCTAACTGTCATGACCTATTTGTGTCATATATCCTTTCAAAACAACCGCGAGATAAATAGAGCCACAACAACAGGCTATTGTGCAACAATGTATCCTGGCCTCCTTAGAAACCGCAGTGTCATCATAATAGTGAAGTGGCGCCTGTAGGAATGCAGGCGTAAAACCAGCAAGTGTGAACGGAATATCTCCGGTGACATTAAGCATTAGCAGATCCAGGTCACCTCCAGAGACAATAGTGCCACGCCTGGAGGGGAAGCCTATAAATAGGATAAGCACCGAGATAGGAGCGTTCATTGCTTGTTTCCTAGTTAGTCTGGCACATGGCGTGTCAAGTATTTTAATATCACTTATATATATATTTTTGTCTCATTATTGTATTAAGTAATCATTGTGTTTAAGTAATAATAAATTGTTTAAAAAAGTTAATTGTCTTAACGCTAAAGTTAAGTGGCGCAGTCGTTAGTATTGGTTAAGAAACCGAAAGAATATCGATTTCTAAGCGTATCGACGCCCAATAACCAATTAGAACCAAGTTACGCAGAAGTCATAGCCAAGCAGCCAAATGGGAGCAGAAACCATCATAGTATTGTAAGTTGTTTACTGCTATCCAATTTCACATTTTCCTGCCATATTTTTCAATTGTATGTGTGTGTATTGATATAATTATATGTCAGACTCAGAAGACGAGTCACAAAGCTTAGGGAATATTGAATACAGATTGAGATCGATAAGTATAAGCGATAATATCGCAACAGTAACTAATTCAAATAGTAGTAATAGTAGTAGCAACATGACTGACCAGTTCAAAGAATTTTTCTTAAAAGCTATTCCCGAATTTGACGGGCAACCAGCTAATGTAGGTAATTTTTTAAAATCATGCGACCTCGTAATGAACCAATTTTATATGCCAAACGAGAATTTATATATGAATCATTTCTTATTAAATTACATTCAAACAAAACTCACGGGAACAGCGAGGCTTATAATTAACACTAAGATAATAAACACATGGACCGACTTGAGAAGCGCTATTGTGGACAATTTTTGCGATCAGCGCGATTCTAGTAGCCTACTTGCAGAACTATTCACCTTGAAACAAAGGAATGCGGAAGATGCACTTGCATTCGCTAACAGATGCAGGCATATCGAACAACTACTCATATCTAATCTAATAGCTAACGAACAGAACGAAGGCGTTAAAGTAATAAAAATGAACATTTACCAGGAACAAACATTAAAAGCATTTTTAGGCGGAATTAGGAACCCGTTAGGTCTAGCCCTTAGAAGTAGGTCACCAGGAAGCATAGAAGACGCCCTAAAGTTTGTATTCGCAGAAGAAAATTTCGATTATAGGGACAAAACAGTACAAAAAAATTTTAATCAGAATAGGTCAGACGGACAAAAATTCTTTCCAAGACAAAATAACGCACCGTTTAACAATGTGCAGTTTCAACGACCATTTCAACCTAATTTCAGACCTTTTCAACAACACAATAACCAACAACATAACCCAACAAACTTTCAACCTAATTTTAGACCATCTCAGCAACAAAATAGACCGCAATATAATCAAACGAATTTTCAAAATAGACAAAATCCGCAATTTATGAAGAGAACTAATTTTTCAAACAATTTTAGACGACAGAATTTTAATAACCCACAGGGACAAAACCCTATAATTAACAATAGGAACTATCACGAGCCAATGGAAGTAGACAGCTCGAATACGAGGTTGTCACAAAGACGAGCAGCCCCATTACATAATACGGAGTTTAGCGATTACAACGTAACCAACGGGGGTTACGAATCAAATAGCATAGAATACGATACAAATTACGAAAATTCGCCAGCAGACGAATACGATAGTCAACAACAAAATTTTCAGATAGCAGACACGTATACGGACAACCGGTAGTACATATTAACCATATAGATATGCCAACAAATAATTTAATTAACGAGGGCAGTGATAGTAGTTATAATTGTAAGAAAGGAATGAATGACCATAGAGTTAATTTAAACTTGAACTTGAATAATGACGCAAGCAACATGAGACGCAGGCATTCGCTTGATTTCGTTGACGAGACAAAATCGAAGCAGAACGTTCAACAGAACAATAACAGTATTATGAATTATGTGAATTCCTGGCTCACCGGTGGTAATATAATAAGGAGATCAAACAAAAGTCCACAGAGCAGTTTAAATGAAGTTCCCACTACAAACGAACATTGTAACGAGGAAACTGATCTTAATAGGTTATATAATATATACGACGTCCACACAAAAAGAAAAAATCAATTAAAATCTAGTACTAAATTAATTAAGCAGCCGGATAGAGCACTAGGTAGAAATAAATTAGTTATTGAAAAACCAGAGGAAGATCAACCTTTAGGTCAACATGATAATACGGGGAATACGGGGCTAAAAACGGTAAAACAGGTGGTAAGTGAAACAAACCCTAAGCGGAAAACTCTAATGTTAATAATAAACAAATTTTTGCCATTAATAAAAATAGTACTGAAACAAACCCCATAAAAATCCAAAAGTCCAATATGACTAATAATTCTAAAACAAAACTACCCATATTGGAAAAATTACAATCGGTATCAGATATTAGGCTACATATTATGCTTGCTCATCAAACTAAACGCCGACATCGCTCATTTAATGAAACGTGGGAACAGATGCAAAACAAATTCACTTTTCCCCAGATGAAACAGACAATTGAGAATTATATTAAAACCTGTGAATATTGTAACAAAAAAGATTACAATATATTTAAATTAAATAAACTAAATAAGCAATCGAATTATATTACCTAAGTAAGGTAAAACGGGAAAATCGGATACATCACATACATGACTTGACAATTACCTAAAGACTACAAACAAATAAAGCGACACTAAGCAGACACCGTTACATTCATGACAAATATATACAGACGACTAAGATGACGAAAAAACACACTTACTGTAACAAATACCTAAAATATACTAGTAGATAAACATTAAATAAAAATTATATTCAGGACCGCACTCAACAAATTTTAAATTGAATAACTAAGCTGATGATTAATATTGTCGTAAAGAAAAAGGACATATAAGGCGTATGTAATAAATCTTATCGTTATCACCTTGTCAAAAGTAGAATCAATAATGAAACCATTCATTACGTAATTAGAAAACATTTTGGAAAGATAATTCACCGATACACCACTAGGTATGGCACACAGATTTAAAATCAGATAGTTTAGAAATAAAATAAAAAATACTGATAAACCAATCAGTCAGACGGGACAAAGGAATTATATATGTGCAAATTTTAATTTAATTAAACCAGATCAAATAGAAAAATTTATAAAGGAATACTGTTTACCACAAAGAAAATATTATTGCCTTTTCGTAAATGAACAAGATTACGAACTAGTCAGTTCGGCAATCAACCAAAACTTTAATAATGTAGAGTCACCAAAATTTTATAGATGTTTAGAAATGAGGGAAGAAATCCAGGAAGACGAGCTAACGGATATGATAGTCAAATATCATCAGGGTAAGTCCAACCATCGCGGGGCTGAGGAGACTTACTTAAGAATAAAGAGAAAATACTATTACCCCAATTTAAAGAAACACATAGAAGAATATGTAAAAACGTGTGAGCTGTGTAAAACGTGCAAATATAACAGGAACCCGGTACAGATAGCATTAGAACACACTCCAACAGCATCCAAACCTTTAGAAACACTCCACGTAGATACGTTCCAAATTGAACGAGCAATATTTTTAACCATATTGGATCCATTCAGTAAATTCGGTCAAGCATTTCCCATCAAAAGCAAAAACGCTACAGAAATTGCAAAAAAAACTTAATTAAATACTTTTCACAGTACGGAGCGTGTAAAACCCTAATTGCGGACCCAGGAACGGAGTTCTCGAATTTAGTAGTAAAAGAACTACTAGAGACATACCAAATAGAATTGCACACCACAACACCCCAAAACCCCGAATCAAACGGACCCATAGAACGATTTCACAGCACCATCATTGAACATTATCGATTATTTAAGGAGAAATTCAAAAATATGAAACCCATAGAATTAATATCCTACTGTATATTCGCCTATAATTCCACGATACACTCACAAACACTAAAACCACCATTCGACTTAATATTCGGCTATATACCGGAAATGTTTAACTACGACCCGGAAGTAATAATTACGCAAGAGTATAACGTACAACACAAAGCAATTATGAAAATCATCTACGAAATTGTTAGAAGTCGTATAGAAACGTCAAAACAAAAAACCTTACAACGAACTAATAAAAACACGAACCAGCCGTTCAAGGAAGGCGACGTGGTATACAAACAGATACCACCGGGATTTCATAAAAAACATAAAAACCCCTTTTCAGGACCCTATTCAATAATATCCTTATTAGAACATAACAAAGCTATTCTAATAAACCATAAAAATGACGAACAGACAATAGCACATCTAAGAAATTTACGTCTTGCAGGTTCCTTGCCGCAGGAATAACAGCCCAAATACAAGACTTGACGGACAATCCAGGTATGCTGCCAAAGAAATTAGGTACAGCATACACAGAGACAAGCAGCTGGAACTTGATACATATACATGACCTGACACAACTACACGAAGACTATAACCAAATAAAAAGACATTACATAAACACAGTTACGTCTATGACAAAAGATTACCACGACGAATACCATAATTTTATACTAACATTAAATTTTACTATAGATAATATAGACGATACATTTTATAGGATATTCTTAGAGAGAGATAACATCAATGAGAGACAGAGACGGGGCATAATCAATGGGCTAGGATCGATATTTAAATCAATAACTGGCAATCTCGATTCACAAGATGGCGAACGTATATATCAGGCAATAGAAATATTAAGTACAGACCAAAACAAAATTCATGATCTTTTTAAATCGCAAAATTCGGTAATGCTAGAAGCAATTGGAGAGTTCAATAAAACGATCGTAGGGTTGAGTCACAATCAGGGCACGATAATAAATAGAATAAACGAGTTAGGTAACACAGTTGATAGCCTTAGGAGCGAACAACTAACGCACTATCATCGCATCAAAATCCTAGAGCTGCTGACCCAGCTGGGACATTTATTGAATAATATTCAAGAATTAGCACTCACAACTGAGAATGCAATCACTTTTTCAAAATTAGGAATTTTTCACACATCCATATTAAAACCAAAATTTATAATAAAAGAAATCAATAGAATACAAAAATACGTAACAAATGCCAAACTAATAACAACCACTGATCTGAATCTGTATGAAAAAATATTCAAAATAAAAGCAGTACAAAATAAATTCCAAATTATATTTCAAATAGAAATACCTCTAGTTGAAGAATCAGAATATGATTACTATCAGTTATACACATTACCTGTCCCAAAAAATCCACACACCTTTACCATGATAATCCCTAGAACCAAATACTTGATCCTAAGCAGTAAACAATATGCCTTTCGAAATGAAGAATGTCAAAATTTAAAGAACAAATTATATTTCTGCCAAGACGACAATCCAACAGCCATGAATGATCAGAACCCATGTGAAATAAAACTAATAAAATTTCAAAAGCCTATCGATAATTGTAACCAAGAATTAGTCAAAATTAAACAAACCACAGTTTCGAGATATGGGACCAGTCAATACATCATCTTAGCGCCAGAAGAGACAAACGCCAGAATAACTTGCCAGGAACAAGAGTGGACCAATATCATCAAGGGTACCAAATTGGTCAACCTCCAACCAAACTGCCAATTGAAAGTAGGAAACAAAATTTATAAAACCGGCCCCACTACAGCGGAAACACAACAACTATTCAATCTCCCCAAATTAGAAACCACCACTACGAAGGAAGAAACAAATTACGAAAAGGTACCCGAACTCAAATTAGACAACGTACAGCTGCATAACATCGAGCAGATCCAACACCAACTCCAAAACATTAAGAAAAATATACCAGGCCGAATGGAACTACCATTACATCACCCGAGTATATGGACCATATTATTGTACGTGGCTATTTTAACCGCCATCATAATGATAGCCGTCAGATGGGGAGTCATAAGAAGAAGAACCACTAGAAGAACTACGAAGATCAACCCAAGAACCGACAAGGGAGAATTGAAGATTAACCCAGGAACCACCGAAGCCGGATTTCCCTTGAAAATCCGGAACGAACCGTAGCTTCGTTCTTCAAAGGGGGGAGGAGATAAATAGAGCCACAACAACAGGCTATTGTGCAACAATGTATCCTGGCCTCCTTAGAAACCGCAGTGTCATCATAATAGTGAAGTGGCGCCTGTAGGAATGCAGGCGTAAAACCAGCAAGTGTGAACGGAATATCTCCGGTGACATTCAGCATTAGCAGATCCAGGTCACCTCCAGAGACAATAGTGCCACGCCTGGAGGGGAAGCCTATAAATAGGATAAGCACCGAGATAGGAGCGTTCAATGCTTGTTTCCTAGTTAGTCTGGCACATGGCGTGTCAAGTATTTTAATATCACTTATATATATATATATATTTGTCTCATTATTGTATTAAGTAATCATTGTGTTTAAGTAATAATAAATTGTTTAAAAAAGTTAATTGTCTTAACGCTAAAGTTAAGTCGCGTGTACAAACTCAAACAAGACTAAGGTCACACACACAGGCACACTTGTTCAGTATGTGTTAAGATGTGAAACAGAGATGATGTCTCTCTTACTGTGGGTATGTATTCCACTCTCATATATTAGCAGTCTGTTTGCATTCAAACAACACATATCAAACAACCCTCGTATATCAAAGTTAATTTGTTGTTAAATTGAGTTTTGTTACTTGTATTTTTGATCACTCCCTATATACACGCCCATAATATAAATTCAGATCTACTTTACTATAAAACACCCACGTAAAAACTCATATCAGTTTTATTACAGCTCCGGAAACAGGTTAATTTGCATATGCAAATACGTTTTGTTTTCGATTTTATATTATATATCAAACGTTTTGTTTTAGATTTGATATTACATATGTATTGGAACGTATGTTTAAATCTATTTTACTATATATATATATATATATATATATATATATATATATATATATATATATATATATATATATATATATATATATTTCCCAATATTTTTAAAATCAAAGTTTCTCTCTTATGTTAAATATTATTGTACTGTAATAGAGAGAACACCCACACACAACTTGATAAACGCGTTTATATTATCATATGTAAACAACAACTGCTTTTGTTTTATATATACAAACAAGAAACAGAGTTTATCTTGAGTGTCTGGATAGACTAGTTGGTTTACCCATGGAATGCATATATGTAGATTTATACGGTCAGGTCGAACTCGGGTTCAAATCTAATTTCAGGCGAATGCTTTTTTTTCAACCAGATTTGAAATTGTCTGTCTATCTCTCTCATATCTGTATGTATGGGTAACCTGAATGTGTGTCCAACAGCCTTGGCTCTTTGAAGAAGGGAATGTTCTCTCACTTTACCAATTTCCAATAGAATGTTCCTCTGTTCGAAGAGCCAAGGCTATGGACAAAAGCGACACAAATTTTCAATAAAATTCAAATTTCCCGCCAAAAATGAAATATTCTAGCAACCCCAATACAACACACTTACCAACACAATAAACAACACATGGTGAGCTTATATGACAGCTGTGTGTAACAAACATAAACAAAACAAACATAAACTAAGAAACGTTGGCAAGCTCGTAACAAACAAACATTCAGCCAGCATGCTTATATGTCATACACCACGTGTGTGCCAACATAACCTTAACAAGCAAACATTCAGATAGCCGGAATCATCATGCTTATATGTCATACAATACACACATAATCTCAACAACCAATCAGATAGCAGGGAATCGACAAACATATGGAGACCAAAACTGATTGCGGCTATCTTTGGAACATTTGACGTAATCGGACAGTTCAGGTCACAACTGACAGGTCAAGTGACACCTGACAGCCCCAATGATAGCTGACATTGACAGCTGACGTTGACAGCTGACATGACAGCTGACGTGGACAGGTGTCAGGTCGCACGTCAACTGTCAACCTCACACGCATGCGCGTTACGTCATCACGCATGCGCAGAAAAACGTGGAGGGGATGGTCCCAGGTGTCGCACTATCTACTTGAATGTTATCAATACCTCTGGAAATTTTTCCAACGGATTATATGGCGAAGGGTTTTTGATAGAGATATTCGCTGATACATTCGTAAGCCGGACCTGGATTCATGATGCTATCAGACGCACCACTGTCAATGAGTATTTGTAGGCCTAAAGAAGGTAGACAAAAGAATGGTAGTTTGGGTTGCATGGCAATATTATTTAAGTCAAGTTTTATAGTGTTTCCGAGGCTGTATCATGAAAATCCGGGTTTTCACCATACGGTTCCCCTGGTTCCTCGAATTCCTCGTTATAGAAGTCCTCCTCAGGTTGATAATCATTATCACCCTGGTATAAATAGACAGACTCTTGTTCTTGTTCTTGACAAGTTTGGTTGTTATTTACTTGAGGAATGGGGTGATTTGTACGAGGGCGATTGTTTTGTTAGGTTAGTAGAAATTGACATAGGTGTTGCTTGATTAATTATTCTTCCGAATCCTTGTGAATTAGTGGGGTAATTTCTTTGTTGTGGAATTGGTCTTAAGTTCAAGATAGGTCGGCTTGGAAAGGGTTGTCGAAACGTTGGTTGTAGGTTCTGATTTTGTTGGGGTATTCTCTGGAAATTGGGTTGATGGTTATAATTTTGTTGATGTATTTTCCGGAATTTGGGGTAGAAGTCGTTTATTTTTCTATTAGTTATGTGTGGTTTTTGTTGTTGAGGATGTTTGTCGTTGTGACGGAAATGAGATTCATCCTTGTCTTTTATGACTTTAGGAAATTTACTTGCATCTGCTCGTTATCAATGCAATGTCATTCGAGCAACGCTGTTTCTAAATTAGGGATGTTTAATAAACGCAGGTGACTGTGATATGGTTCGGCTATTCCTATTTTGAAAGAAGTAACAGCTGCTGTTTCGTATTGCTGTTTTTTGTAGATTTTTATAATGTCGTCTAGGGCTTGCAGGGAAATATGTTCGTTTAACATTTTTAATTTGTCTTGTATAGTGTTTTAAAAATCGGTAGCAGTCTGAGTTTTACGCATTTAGCTAGTCCGTAAATATGTCATTAACAGGTCTTCTGATCTAGCGTCTGTATATTGGGCCTTAAGGGCATTTTAAATATTTTGCCAAGTAATGTCGTCTAATTTCATAAGTATATCTCGCGCTTCACCTGTGATTTTGGCCTTAATGAATTCATAATCATTCGATTACAATGTAGATCGTCAGGTGTGTCGCCTTGTCTTTTGTAACATAGGATATAAGTACGGCATTGATTCAGAAAATATGCTAATTGTTTTTGTCCGCCATTGTACTCAGGAATCATGGCCGAAGCTTGACAGATTTCGGTAATTGATGCCTCTGACATGTTTTGGAAATTAGGGTTTTTTGATGAATTAAAAATGAGTGAATCTGGGCTTAAATTTGGCAAGATTGTTTCTGGAATTCGGGTAAATCTTATAAGAGACCTTTCACGAAAGCTCATGTAATGTATTCATAGATATAAAGGAGATTTTATTTTTAAATATTAATGACAGGGTAATAAGGGTATAAATTTTGTTGTTGTGGACAAGTTTTGTAATCAATAGAATAATAATCAATCTAAAAAATAAAGGTTTAACTCTAAAGCAATCAATAATTTATAACTAAAAGAATATAGATACGGTGGAGAATTATTATAACTGCATGAAACTTTTATGTAAAAAGTTTTTTACTTATAGTGGATAAATATATTTATTTATATAATTTATTCTGTTTTAATTTCTACGCTAACAATGCTTGCTTGTTATAATGTGTATTGCAAAAGCGTTTTATCTAATTACAACGGATACCATACGATTCTGTTGAAATTGAATCTTGTATAATATCGCGTCTATAAGGTTTTTTATTTAGTCATCAGTTTCATGAATGAAACAATGAATGTCGTTTAAAACGCAGGCAGTAGAATTTGTTGTTTCTAATGTTTTATGAATTATTATAACTAACTGAGTTATTACGCTGTAATACTAACTTTCTTGGCGAATTTTCTTATTTAAAAACAAAACGTTTTGCACTTGCAAAAAGGTATAAAACTAATTCTGCTCGTTTATTTCGTGTATTTTCGAAAAATTAAATTTGAGAATACAATAAAAAGCTTTTTAATTATAATATGTACTATGAAAAGTACCTTATAATAATATCAATAATTATTCGAAAAATAAGGCTTATATTTATTGAATTAAAAGAAATTTATGTTAATGCTATTAATAAAATATTAATTATAATAGGTATCACGAAAGAAAAATAGCTTTGTGATACTATCAATAATCAATTATAGGTCATTTAATCAGGTATATAATCAATTATAGGGCATTTACGAAAAAAAAGGATTAGTACGATGCCTCAAATATAAATATTGCCAAAAAAAACTGTGAATACTAAAAATAATTTGTATTTAAGAAAAATAAAATTTGCAAATACATAAAAGACACAATTGCATAGGAAATGAAAGAAATTGATCAACTTAAAGATAAGAAACTGCTTTGTTGGTCATCTATGGTTTTTCTTCCAACGCTCTTGCTCTTTCTTCTTGGATGGTTCTTCCAGCACAAACGTTCAAAAACGACCGACAATTTTGCTACTTTTAGGTTGCCAAAACGTCGTTACTGGATACGGTTCGCAGCGTCAGTTAAATAAGGGCCTTTTGGCTTTATGGTAAAAAATAAATTTATTTAAAACCAAAAAGTACAATTAAATAACGAAGTGATTAATTACAAGTTACAACTAACGAACTAAGAATGTTGTTAGTCGTGGACAAGTAAAGAATGAACCCAAATCTAACTTAACTGATACTTATAAACTAGGATTGATTATGATGCAGTTTCTAATTGAACTCTGTGACTGGTGAGGTCGATGTCATGCTGAGGGGACTATATCGGAACGGATGTCGTGGTATTGTTCCTACAGCAATCGGCTACCAGGCAACGTAATTATATATATATATATATATATATATATATATATATATATATATATATATATATATATATATATATATATATATTATTTATATTATCTTACCTATTAATATTTTATCTTACCCTGCGCAAGGATGACACGCAAAATCGTAAAGCGTTCCACATTTTTATTTACACAGATCAGTCCAATATCAATAACTATATACTGGAACAACTTTTGATTTCGTATTCTGGCTTCATTAGAATCTACACAGATGGCTCACACAGGCTGACTCTGTTGGATGCGCCTTTTATATTCCCCAGTTGCAGGTAAAACGAAAAATAAAGCTGGATAAGTATAGTTCCATATACACTGCAGAGACCTTAGCTATCCTAGAAGCGGTCCTATGGACTTTAGACTCTGAAGAGAATACCATCATACTAACGGATTCACAGGCTGCACTAAAATACATTAAAAACTTTTCCTCCTCCTTTCCCCTCCCGTTTACACAAGATCGGCATTAAAAGCAACCCGACATGGCACTGTGACAACGTATCCGTTGGAGACTTAAACCATATATTCCTAGCCTGCTATACGTATGATCAGCTCAGACAAGGCCTATTTTTGTCGTTAAAGGAAAACGGAATTCAAACCCCTGTAAATATCACTTGCTTGTTAAGCTTAAACGATTGGACAATATTCAAATGCCTGCTAAAATTCTTAAGAGAAATTAATTTAGATATTTAGCATCTAATAGTAGGTGTGTATGCCTTTATGTGTGTGTATGCGTGTGTAGGTATGTATAGGTAGTTGTAAAAATGTATATATATATATATATATATATATATATATATATATATATATATATATATATATATATATATATATATATATATATATATATATATATATATATATAGAGAGAGAGAGAGAGAGAGAGAGAGAGAGATAAACATGTAACTCTAGGATAAGAACTATGTATATAGTAATAAGTACAGAATTAAGTTCCTACAGGTCTTTTCCTTTTGTTGTACCTGACACTTACCGGAGCCTCATGTATGTTTTTGGAGGGTGCAAACGATTTTGGCAGCTCCCTAAATCGTACTCTTGTGACCCTGTGTCTAAATCCCACTAAGATACTAAGATATTGGATTTATTATATATATATATATATATATATATATATATATATATATATATATATATATATATATATATATATATATATATATATATATATATATATATATATTAAAAAAAAACAATCAATAAATATATATTGTATATAAATTACCAGAAGTAATAAATAAAATAAAAAAGGACCAATAAAATATTATAGTATAAATAGTCTTACTTTTAGTATATTTAGTATTTAGTATAGCACAACTTTGTCATTTGGGGTAATAGAATAACAGTGATGTCATATATTATACGCATAACTCCGATTTGTTACTCATTATTGTGGACCTTCTTCTTTGATTTCTGTCTGTCTCGTACAACAGTTTGTGGCTAATGGACTTTGCTTCCGAGGCCATCCCTAAAGTTACACACACACACACACACACACACACACACACCCATAATTATCTTATCTAGGCTTTGATATAGGCAAATTCCTGAAATATTTGAGCTGGTTTCTGCAACTTTTGTTGGAGAGCAATTATCTTATTTATTTAATTATTTATCTTATTATCTTTTTAATAATTTTTGTTTTACAGGACTTGTGAAATCTTTTCTGGCATTAAGTGCCTAGCTATCTTCAGATTTATTTATTGTTTCGTAAGGAGTTAATATTTAATCTTGTATTTTCTATATAAATTTGTATGAAATATTTGTATCGAATAAGTTTGCACTTTATCTTAATTTTGAATCATTATCAATATATATATATATATATATAATATATATATATATATATATATATATATATATATATATATATATATATACGTGCACAGCTATCTTTGTCACCTCCACCCACCGAAAAGGCACCCAGGCCTCCATGATATATCATTAGGTTTTTATGTATATTTTGCAGATTAAGCTTGTAACAATAATTATCTTTAAAGGCAACATGAGAGGGGTAAGGATTGATTAGATTTGTTTTATACTTGTTTTTGACACATTTTTAAGTGTAACACGCCTCCATGTATAAATTGTTGAAAACAACTCCTTTTGTGTTTGCTCCGGTACACGTATCATTCGTATACGGCACCAATAATGTTGACAAATCTACATATTAGGTTTTTGCTTACTACTAAGAGATACTGCCCTTGGCCTTAGTTTTTCTATTTCAGACCCTATTATTTGTCAGGAACCGGTAAAAATCCCGTCTTAAAATAGACTGCAAAATATTGGAGTCTATATTTATTTACTCTTTACTTGTATCGCTTCATAACGTTACAAACAAAAAGACGAATGCCTGGAACTAATAAAAATACCACTCTTTATTTCAGAATAAAAACTGGGTTCTGTTAAAAACTTTCGTTTACAATACTTACCGAAAAAATAGTTAGGTGAGAAGAATAATTAGATTTTGTTTAATCTTTTGTTCTCATTAAAAACGGTTAGTTTTATATTAAAGCTTATATTTAAATAAACACTTTTTTATTTACTTATTATGCTTTAATGTTTATTCATATACTATTTGTCTACTGTGGTGTTATTATTATTATGGTTTGTATAAATGAATTTATTATTTAAACAAATTATTTCATCACTGTCACTTGTTTGAGTTTTACGTATGATTTTGTACGCTCATATTATATTTGATATTCGCATTCAACCCGTACTTTAATTTCATCATAGATGAGTAATGAAGTTGGCAGTTTTCTAATAAACAAAACCTAAAACGTTATATATAACTCGAGTTAAAAAAATCAACTTTCCTCAAATTAACCCTCATTCAACCCCTACGTCCTGGATCGGTTTTACTCAAAACAATCCCAACCATTCGTTTGTCAGGTTCTGACTGTATACCAAATTTGAAAACGATTTGTCAATTCATTCGAAAGTTATCGTGCTTCTTAACAGACCGACATACAGGCCGACAGACAAAAAAATCTTCGTTTCCAAATCATGTTTTCTATGTCTTTCGACACTTTTTGCACAAATTTCTGTCACCGTTAACATACTTTTACACTTATTGACGATGTGGCAATAAAAATAAAGTGTTGTGTCTAAAAAAAACGCAAAGACGATTTTTGTCTTTTTTTTGTTGGAAATTTGTTAACTGCCTAACTAGTACATTAACCTTTACGTAGCTAACGAAATTGTTTTGTATATAAATATTCTCTTTTTGATTAATATTTCTAGTTGTCTTATCTAAAAGAGTTATTAGTGAATAATCGGTACACATGTCATATTTTAATTTTACACTGTAGTAAATACAGCAGTCACAAAAGTTATGACAGTAAAAATGCTATTAAAACAAATGCCATAAAAGTCTCAACATGCAATCGACTTTTGATTGAACCCAATAATTACTAGTTTTTCGACGTGAACATAGGGTGCTTGGCAGTTATTTCCAAAAAATTTTATCTTTCGAACGCGGCAGTATATATGTATATATGCTCATATTATATTAGGTAATGCAATCTTTATCATTGTGGTCTAAATTCGGTCCCTTGTTCATTGCTACTATGACTATTTGTTTTCCGTGGCTCTTTTAATTTCACTATAGCTTCTACACTTTACCCATTGGTCTAAGGTTTCCAACTTTCCGCTCCATACATCAAAACAATGAAACTTTAAACTTTATAAACATTTTCTTTAGGTTAAATTTAAATAACTATTGAATAGTGGCTTTGCCACCGCCATTTGCTGAGTAGTCATATTTACCATCATCGGTTACAACACCCTCAAGGTACGTAAATATTTCTACTTGTTTGTCGTTTAGTTTTAAATGCATTGTTGCACTTCTGTCCATTTTTATCTGTACTGATTTGATTTTTATCGTTTCCGTTTTAGTTTAATTCTTTTTAGCGCACGATCCAGAACATTTATACTTGAATATAATGTTCGTTATTGTTTTGAAATGAATTTCGATGCTGTTAAAATGCTTATTGTGCATTTATTAGATACTTACTTGCCCATAAAATTTATGCAGCAACTAAAACATTTGGAGTGTCACTTCACCTGAGCAACTCTGAAGAGCTGCTTCTTTCTGGAAAAGCATTCTCGTTTCATGTTTATGCACTTTGGGATAATATAGTAAAATCTTTTTGTAGGACGCTAACTATTAATTATCTCGTAAATATGTTTAGTAAACCACTCAGTTGTTCTAGTAAACGAATTTAAGAATATGAAGCATCCGTATACGTTTACTAAACAGATTTCTGTGTACCTAAGTACATTTACCGTCTATTTGGTTCTGCTGGTTATATTTTGAGTCTGCTATGTGCAGTGCTGATCCGACTTAGTCTTTTGTACTCAATTTATTATTTTTATAAATAACGAAAATAGTATTTAGAACCTGTGTTAACTATTTTACTCGACAGTGAAATTGGTTATCATTTAAATAATAAAAATTAATTAAAACGTATTCTAAACTTTACTAATTGTTGTTGCCTTTACTTGGTGAAACGGTTCCATCCTAAAATGAAGAAGCTATTCAGAATATGGCACAAATAACTAGTTTGAACCTAAAAATATTTGGGAATAAACTAACTAAATACCTAAAACGTAAAACTAATGGCTTGGTTATTGTAACAGCGTGGGAGGATAAAACAAAAAATATTTTAAACAATAATTTAAAACAGGTAAACAGCCTGTAAAATCATAATAACAATTTACTGATAAGTACACTTGAAGAACATAAATCACCACAACACATTTTTTAAAGACCTGACGATCGTTACACTAACAAAGTTAGTTATGAAAAATTCTTAACTACTTTACTACTAACATCGCCTTTTATACTGAATCTTAGGTAAAGCACGATGAGATGAAATCGCAGGCAAATTCTTCAATATATTGTATTTTAATTGCCGGACGAGGTTTTTGAACTTCCTTTATCACTTTACTTGACAGGTTTCGGAATGTTTATCTGCATCAAAGACAGAGCGCAAACAAAGGACTACAAACCAGTAGCGGGGCTCGGGTTAAGGAACTTTTTTTATTGTCCCAGAAATATAAATACTTTCGTAGGCATCGAGCTCTGCTGACCGTCTAACATTTTTGATAAGTTTCACATTTTCTTTATCAATGTGGTGGTTATTATCCCAAATATGTTATGGCAGGCATGACTTCTCCACACTACCGAATCTAAGCTGTGCCCGATGTTCACAAAATCTAGCCTGAATGGTTCTTTTAGTCTGCCCAGCGTATCTAAGATTACAATATTTACAACACACATTAATCAATCCGGATATGCGTTATATATCGGATTGCTTAGTGGAAAAATTAATTAATAGACACAGAAAAAAGAAAATGTTAGCGGAATGCACGACATTAAGAAAAGATAAAATAGAGAAAAAAATTGTTAGCCTACCTTTTGAACTGCGTATCACAAGAGGTCTCGAGAGCATTTTAAAGCTAACTTTCTCGACAGAAAATCATTTAAGAAATTTGTTAGGTAATACCAAAGACATAGCCACTGAGATGTCGGGTATCTATGAGATAGGTCGTAAAGATTGTAATTTTAGATACATGGGGCAGACTAAAAGAACAATTGAGACTATATTTCCTGAACATCTGGCACAGCTGAGATACGATAGTGTGGACAAGTCATATGTGGCACAACATATTTGTGATAATGACCACTACATTGATAAAGAAAATTTTAAACTGTTGAGCTAGATGCGTACGAGAGTATTTATATTTCTAGGGCAATAATGATGCACATAAACATTCCGAACCTGTCAGGTAAAGTGACAAAGGAAGTTCAAAAACCTCTTCCGACAATTAAAATACAATACGCTGAAGAATCTGCCTGCGATTTAGTTTCCCTCTCGGTTTCGTTCTTTACCTAAGATTCAGTATAAAAGGTGATGTTAGTAGTAAAGTAGTTAGAATTAACTTTTGCAGTGAAACGATCGCCAGGTCATTAAAAAGATGTGTTGTGGCGATTTGGGTCGTTAGTGCTTTCAAGAAAAACAAACATTTTCGTTGGTGTTCTAATACGAAAGAAGATATACCAGTGGGGGGCAACTTGACGCATGATTTTTTTCCAAATAAGGTGTGAATGATATCAATCGATAGCAAATCGGTAGTGCTTCACAGAAACACAATTTTTTTTGTTAGTGCTCACATACTTTATAAAAAACAAATGTAGTTCCATCGGCGGAAAATTACCTTTTTTGGTTCATAAAATACACCTTTTTTGTATGACTCGTTGGTTAGTGCACAGTAGGTGCTTTCGAGAACAACAAAAATTTTCAATAGTGCTCTAATACAAAAGGAGATATACCAGAAAACGGGGGGGGGGTGTCAACTTGACCCCTTTTTTCCAAATTAGGTGTAAGTGGTATCATTTCATTTCAAATCGTTAATACTTCGCAGAAACACAAAATTTTTTGTTAGTGCTCGAATACTTTAGAAAAAACAAACGTATTTCCGTCGGGGCAAAAACTATCTAAACTAAGGTTTATTATAATAAACATTATAATTTCTTAGCCTGTTCAAAATGGCTTTAAAACAGGACCCAAAACGTCGAGTTTTAACTGATTCTAGATTTATCATAAATCAGAATAAAAACCTTAAAAAAATCATGCGACAAGTCCACATCCCCCCCCCCCAGTTTTTCTGGCATATGCCCTTTTGTATTAGAGGACTATAAAAAATTTTTGTTTTTATCGAAAGCACTAACGATATATTAAGCAACGAGACATACAAGAAATGTGTCTTTTGTGAACTAAAAAAGATAGTTTTCACCCCGACTTAATTTTTTTTTGTTTGAAAACGTTTGTTTTTCCTAAAGTATTCAAACACTAACAAAAAATGTTGTGTTTCTCCGAAGCACTAACGATTTGCTATTGAATAATACCACTTACACTTAATTTGCAAAAAAAATCATGCGTCAAGTTGCCCCCCACGGATTTTTTGGTATATCTTCTTTTGTATTAGAGCACTAACGAAAATTTTTGTTTTTCTCGAAAGCACTAACGATGCACTAACCAGCGAGTCATAGAGAAAAAGTGTATTTTATCAACGAAAAAAAGAGTTTTCAAGTCCACGGGACATCGACAGAAGCACATTTTTTGTTAGTGCTTAAATACTTTAGAAAAAACAAACATTTTTCCGTCGGGGTAAAGACTATATTTTTAAGTTCATTAAATACACATTTTTTGTATGAACCGTTGGTTAGTGCATCGATAAAAATTTTCGTTAGTGCTCTAATACAAAAGGAGGTATACCAGAAAAACTGTGGGGAAGGGGCAACTTGACGCATGATTTTTTGCAAATAAGGTGTGAATGATATCAATCGATAGCAAATTGTTAGTGCTTCTGAGAAACACAAACATTTTTGTTAGTGCTCAAATATTTTAGAAAAAACAGTCGATGTCACTTGGACTTGAAAATTGTTTTTTTGTTGATAAAATTTACATTTTCTCTATGACTCGCTGGTCAGTGCATCGTTAGTGCTTTCAAGAAAAACAAACATTTTCGTTGGAGCTCTAATACGAAAGAAGATATACCAGTGGGGGGCAACTTGACGCATGATTTTTTTTCAAATAAGGTGTGAATGATATCAATCGATAGCAAATCGTTAGTGCTTCAGAGAAACACAATTTTTTTTTGTTACTGGTCAACTTTATACAAAACAAATGTAGTTCCGTCGGCTGAAAATTACCTTTTTTTGGTTCATAAAATACACATTTTTTGTATGACTCGTTGGTTAGTGCATCGTAGGTGCTTTCGAGAACAACAACAATTTACTATAGTGCTCTAATACAAAAGGAGATATAGCAGAAAAACCTGGATGGGGGGTGGGGGGCGGGTTGGGGTTGTGGTGTTGGGCTGGGGTCAACTTGACCTTTTTTTTGCAAATTAAGTGTAAGTGGTATCATTTTATTTCAATCGTTAATACTTCGCAGAAACACAACATTTTTTGTTAGTGCTCGAATACTTTAGAAAAAACAAACGTATTTCCGTCGGGGTAAAAACTATCTAAACTAAGGTTTATTATAATAAACATTAAAATTTCTTAGCCTGTTGAAAATGGCTTTAAAACAGGACCCAAAACGTCGAGTTTTAACTGATTCTATATTTATCATAAATCAGAATAAAAACCTTAAAAAAATTATGCGACAAGTCCCCCCCCCCCAGTCTTTCTGGCATATGTCCTTTTGTATTAGAGGACTAAAAAAATTTTTTGTTTTTCTCGAAAGCACTAACGATATACTAAGCAACGAGACATACAAAAAATGTGTCTTCTATGAACTATTCACCGCGACGGAAAAATTTTTGTTTGAACACGTTTGTTTTTCCTAAAGTATTCAAGCACTAACAAAAAATGTTGTGTTTCTACGAAGCACTAACGATTTGCTATTGAATGATACCACTCACACTTAATTTGCAAAAAAATCACGCGTCAAGTTACCCTCCACGGTTTTTCTGGTATATATTCTTTTGTATTAGAGCACTAACGAAAACTTTTGTTTTTCTCGAAAGCACTAACGATGCACTAATCAGCGAGTCATAGAGAAAATGTGTATTTTATCAACGCAAAAAAAGTTTTGAAGTCCACGGGACATTGACTGTTTTTTCTAAAGTATTTGAGCACTCACAAAAAATTTTGCGTTTCTCAGAAGCACTACCGATTTGCTATCGATTGATATCATCCACACCTTATTTGCAAAAAACATGCGTCAAGTTGGCCCGCCCCCACAGTGTTTCTGGCATATCTCCTTTTGTATTAGAGCACTAACGAAATTTGTTATTTTTCTCGAAATCACTACGGATGCACTAACCAACTAGTCAAACAAAAAATGTGTATTTCATGAACTAAAGAAGATAGTCTTTACCCCGACGGAAAAATGTTTGTTCTTTCTAAAGTATTCAAGCACTAACAAAAAATGTTGTGTTTCTCCGAAGCACTAACGATTTGCTATTGAATGATACCACTTACAGTTAATTTGCAAAAAATCATGCGTAAAGTTGACCCCCCCCCCCAAGGTTTTTTGCTGCATCTCCGTTTGTATTAAAGCACTAACGAAATTTTTTGTGCACTAAAGAGCACTAACGATGCACTAACTGGTAGCATACCCAATTACAATAAATTGCAAATGGGGGGGGGGGGGACTTGACGCACGTTAAATACACGAACATTAAGGATATTTTAAGTTAGCGCCAAATTAATAAGAAATCTGCACTAGTAAATTAGTAATGAAACAGTTTATTTCCTCTAACCATCAAGTTCACCAACTGAGTTAATTTTATATTACACCTTTCAAATCTTTTTATGTGTACTCGTATATACTTCAGTAGAAGTTTTGGTATTATATGGCTGTCGGCTGTAAACAATCATATATTCAAAATTATTAATTTATATTGGATGTTTTTTACCGTTTTTTAGACTCTCCAAATTTTTAAATTATTAGGTAGCTCATATTTTTGAATTTTATGTCAATA
The DNA here is from genome assembly GCA_964006375.1 of Tillus elongatus. Taxonomy (NCBI): domain Eukaryota; kingdom Metazoa; phylum Arthropoda; class Insecta; order Coleoptera; family Cleridae; genus Tillus; species Tillus elongatus. The sequence continues at coordinate 93,914,349 of OZ023265.1, read as the reverse complement.
AGTTAGCTCTCATTTTGCGTAATGGGTCATGTCTTAATTCCATTATCGTAATGTTAAATTACAGTAGGTACTACCACACACCCTCTAATCACATTTATCACTTTATCAATACCCACATATAATAAAATCGTAAATTTCTACATCGAATAAAGTTATTTCGATAAAAATTTGCAGATAACTAAATGTACGATTCCGAAGTCATCGTTTCTATAATTTTTATTTACTAGTTTTTTTTCAATGCGTAGTGCGCAAAACAATACTTTACAGTTTTTTCTATTTTACGGGAATGCAGTGGAAACTGTATGTAACAGTAAACAAATCGTGAAGGAACAAAGCCTTAAGCAAAAACTAGTCTCTAATATAGAGTAGTAAAGTAAACATTGAAAAGATAGTAGATATATAAGTGTATTGGTTTTAACGAAACCTATCGTACCAACAGACCTCCGTTTTTTGTGATTGAAGGACCTGTTTCCAGCCAACTCTCTCACGCACTAACCTACAACAGACCTCCGTGCGCTGTTGAAATATTTCTGAGGCGTATGGGTATGTAAAATACTCGGAGGAAAAGCCTACTGGGCCATCGTACTAAGTGTATATGTGTATTAAACAGTGACGCCACCTGTTAGAGGTACCGTGAACTGGTTTGTGTAACTGTATATGTATAACATGTCAAACGGCCCCCGACTAAAAATTTGGAATTCACCTTTTAATGATTAATAGATCATGATTTAGTCGTTATACACATGGATACGTATTGGCCTCCGATTTTTCGTAGTCGCCTCCGATTTTGGAGGCGAGTTCTTTGAACGCGTATATATTTTGGAGGTGTATAAGACATAATGCATATATATATATATATATATATATATATATATATATATATATATATATATATATATATATATATATATATATATATATATATATATACAGGTCAGGGCGTCCCTACCGGATATTCTTTGAAACCAACGATAACAGCTTTCTACATCAGATAGACACACATATATATAATAATGTCTTTTAACCAATTTCAGTTATTAATTCATGTTAACACGCATATATCGATGCTTAAACCATGATATCTGCCTCTCTTCGTGGTGTATTGGTATGGCTACTCGCTTGGAGTTTGAGAGGTCCTAGGTTTAATTCTAGTTTGCGGCGTACGCTTTTTTTCTATTTCTATCTCTCTCTCTCCATGTCTTTCAATCTTTCTTTCTTTCTCAAATGCTATATATGTGTGGAGTACGTCAGCTGTAGATTATTCATGTTGTAATGTTGTATGGTAAAATTTCAACGAATGTATCTATATAGTTCTGACGTACTCTATACATGCGCGTGTTAACCATAAAACAACAAACAAACGTGGAAAACTATCATCAAAATAGCGTCATAACCTAACATACAACATGTGTGTGTGGAGGCCTAACCTCAACAAACAAACAGCGAGAACGGAAACCTGATGACAACAATAACAAATATTCGCGGCGAGATGATGGATATGCCATCTGTCAACCCATAACAACCAACACATGTTGGAACATAACCTAACCACACACAACAAAGAAATAAACATTCGACGAGCGGGGAGCCGTCACGTGTCATCTGTCCCACCCATAACATATACGTGGGGCTTACATGTCAACAGAGATCTAACCTAACATACCATTTTGCAAGCACGAACCGGAACAAGGGAGTGATTTGACCTAACATATACGTGAGGCTCATATGTCATTTGTCGCCATAACAACAACCAAACAAATAAACAAGCGGCGAGCGGGAATCGGCACATGGAGATCTAACCTAACATTCGGCAAACCGGCGCGTATGTCATAACATATAGGAACATAACCACAACTTACCACATGGGCATTCGTTGAGCGGGAATCGACATGCTCATATGTCAACGAACCACACATTCGGCGAGCGGGAAGCGGCATGCTATATGTCAAACCTAACCCCACAATAACACGTGTGGGAGCGTCGTCAAGTGTCACTGATAAACATAACCTAACAGGCATTCGGCAAGCGGGCAGAAGCACGTGGTAAAATTCACACGTTTCCATCTTGTGACATCTGACAGATTACGTTCTCTGACAACAGACAGTTGCCAACTGACAGCAGACAGCCGACAGGTGACGCCACGCGCATGCGCACAAGGAAAAGGGGTGGGGTCTACCCCCACTCCTATGATATCACGGCCAATCAGAACGATAGGATGGGTCCTCCCAAGTGTCCCCCTATCCACCGTCTTGAGGTATAGCTTTTATATATGTATGTTATTTAAATTTCGATAGTGTAAGAAAAATTAAAAATCTCATATATGAAAAAAATATACAAGAAGACAAGAGAGTATATTATATATTTTAACAGGAAGTGAAAGGAACATTTTAGTAGCCGAAATACCGGCTACCTAAATCTTCCACCAGAAGGAGCCTACTTATTACCTAGAACTGCTACATATTCGATATCATTGGTGTGTCTGTCATGTGCTGTCTGTCCTACCTTTCTGTACTGCTTTTCCAGTCTGTCCTGTCTGTCCCGTCTATCCCGTCTGTTCCGTCTGTCCCGTCTGCCCCGTATGTGTCGTCTGTCCCGTCTCTCCCGTCTGTCCCGTCTCTCCCAGGGCGGTCAGGGCGGGCAGGGCTGGCAGGACGGACAGGGCGGGCAGGGCAGGCAGGAGAGACAGGACATGGAGCAGTTTTTGACCACGGGGTCCTAGGATCCCGCGGCCCGGTTACCCACCTTTCGGTTTACACCATGGTCCACTGTGACTTACGTCCACCCTTTATCAGGCGAAACCACTGTCGAGAAGAACGCCATGCCAACTCCGCCTTCCTAAAAAAAGCGGGGAAAGAAGACTTCTTTATTTACCATCTTTTCAACTATTGGATACAATGTGTTCTTATACTAATACTACCTTCTACTGTGTACTTAACCCACTTTAGATGTGTCCTTTTCTATTTACTAAATGTCCAATAAAATATGTTTTTTCTTATTTGTTACTACACTTGACTAACTTTGCATTGTTCTTTCTTATGCACAACGTGTTCACTCCCGCGTATCACTACTGCGTCCTACCACTGCTAGCCCAGCTTTCAGCTGTCCCTTCCCGCGCACAACCTGCCTGTTCCTTTACCCTATGCTTGTGCTATACTTAAATTACACTTAACCTACGCTTAACCTACACTTAACCTAATGTCTTTCTTTCCCTTCCCATCCTCTTCCTGAGGAATCAGAGGGCGAGGCCACGTCAGGTGTTTACTTTATTTTCTTTCTTCTCTTTCTTCTCGTTCTCGTCCCGTTTGGCAGTTATGTTCGTCCGTCATACTCTTCCGTGTCCAGTGCCTCTTCTGCCCATGTGGTCAGTTTATTCACGTCCCGTTGATTCGCCTGGTTGTCTATTCTCAGCTGTATGTCAAGACGTCCGTTACAAGAGAGACAGGACAGACAGGACAGCAGGATAGACAGGACATAGAGGGCAGAGAGGACAGACATGGTGTTAGACAGCTGTCTGGCAGGACATACGGCTCTCCGTCCTGTTAGACAGCTGTCTATCATCCTGTCTGCCCTGTCTGTCCTGCCTGTTGGCTGTTGGTTGTGTTGGTTGGTTGTGTTGGTTGGTTGTGCTGGTTGGTTGTGGTGGTTGGTTGTGTTGGTTGTGTTGGTTGTGTTGTTTGGTTGTGTTGGCTGTGTTGGATGTGTTGGTTGGTTGTGTTGGTTGGTTGTGTTGGTTGTGTTGGTTGTGTTGGTTGTGTTGCAAAAAAATTTAGATTTCCGATTCATCGTATTATATAAATGTTATGTGTTACCAGCTGCTAGCCGCTAGACCCTACCAGCCAGCTATGTGTTAAATTAGACGCAAAAGAAAAGTTTTTGTTAAAATTAATAAGTTTTAGTTTTCCCATATTATTAGATACACTGTTATATTATTACAATTAAAACTAAGTAAATCAATAATGTTCTGAATAGACTTCTCAGGCACAACTGCTATTTCGTTCGTATCTGCCTTAATGGATTTGACTTCTGTCTTTATTATATTAAAAAGTACTTACAGAATTTGAATCATACAGCATGTTTTCCCAATCAATGATTACCAAGTATGTAGCAGTTGTAAGTAATAACTAAACTCCTTCTGCTAGAACATTTGGGTAGGCGGCATTCCGTTCTTTAACTTCTGTGACGATAAACTTATGTTATATAAAGTCTATTTAGAAAGGATACATTTCTGTTAATCATAAGTATTTTTGTAACACTTTTAGTTTTATCAGTACCGTCTGTGGGTGTAACCTCTTTAAGTAAGTAAAATTCAAGATTATGTTGTCGAAGCTTGTGTCAGATATCACCCTGTAGTTGTTTATTTTATTTAAAGTTGAATTCATTATTCTTTTAGGCAATTTGTCATCAATTTTCCTGATATGTTTTGTTTTGGTTAATTCAATTCTGTAACACATTATTATGAAGTGTTAGGTTAATACAGGGATGAAAATAACTTTTGTATTAATTTTGTGCTTTGTCGGATAAATATTTGAAAATGGTTGACTTGCATCGGCTCCTGGCTGTCATTGAATGAGTGCCAATGCAAAAAATGGTTGTAGAACAACCGCCAACTAAATATACGTCACACAACTCAACTATATGTATACTTTCATATTCTTTGGCTTGTTTGTTAGACTTACGACCGTCTCGATAAGCTTGTTTTTGTATCTTTAACACTAGCAGTCTCACTTTTGCGTCGTCTTCCTCGTAATATATTCTCGTTTTATATGTATACCACATATTTTTGTGTAAACTAAATGGCTCCGGTGTGGGTGGCTTGTTCAGCGTAATAACGATTGTGTTGATTTTTTGCTTCTTCGGGTAGACATTTGAAAAATGGTTGGCTTAACGGAGCTCCCGGATGGTATCGAATGAGTGCCAAAGCAAAAAATTTTGTAGAGCAGTACCCAGTTAAATATATGTCACACAACTCGACTACATAGGCACTTTCATAATTTTTCCCTTCCGAATCACGTTCGTCTATAAACGCTTCTTGTATCTTCAACACTGACTGTTTTAAATGTCACTTGGAATAACGAGGCAGCTATTCGTAAGTAGGTCTACTCCATTCCTATCCCGGTGTCTGCACAAACTAAATTTAAAGTGGGTGATGTTTTACGTATAAGCAAGGCAAAAACGATATTTGAGAAAGGTTATACACCGCGCTGGTCAACAGATTTGTTTGAGGTCGCAACAGTGCATTCTATCAGTCCAGTGACTTATTTACTAGAAGATATGCAAGACAAGCCAATTAGCGGAGGGCTTTACGGGCAAGAACAACAAAAGACTTTATCATCTGACATGTATCTAATCGAACGAGTGTTGAGAAAAAAAGACACCAAATCCTATGTGAGATGGCTCGGTTTTGATAAGACCCATAATTCCTGGGTCAACACCAAAGACACTAAATAATTTCTATTATTTTACGAATAAAGGAAACATGTTAAAAGGTATTTTTTTAATACAAACCCTCCTCTATGCATTCACGCCAACAGATTGGTTGTCAAAAAATACAGTTATTGAAACACACAGAGATTTTTACAAATATCTTTATTATCAACTAATGTTGTATTAAAATCTGTTACAAATCAACATATTGTTGCGTTTTCTCCGGGTTCTGGATAAGTGAGACTTTTAACTTTGACAAAACAACTTTATTTACTCTCTAAATATGGATACAATAAATGTTCTAGAATGTCTCTCTCACAAAACACTTAATTTACTGTCTAAATATGGATACAATAAAGGTCTAGAATGTCTCTCTCACAAAACACTTAGTTTATCTGGCCTTACAATCACTAATTTCGACAAAAGTCACTAATACACTGAAACTACAGTCGCTACTCTATAAAACTTCACACTAGTTACTGCTTCTTCGAGTCACTTCAACATTCTCTAACTGAACTGCCTGGCTGGCTTGCTTTCGCGTTTATATACTCGCCGTACCTTCCACCACGTTTCTAGAGAGTTCCATTCCAGAATGTTCCAAGACCTTCTTTTACTAGAAGGTTCTGTGAATACAGATCGGTCCCGTGTGTATACAGGGGGATGTATATACAGGATGATCCAAATGTGGTCATCACTCCTATGTTACACAAGAGGTGTTTCTCGTAATATAAGATCTCTCTGCGTATACAGGGTGTAAGGGTTCTCTGCGCATACTGGGTGTGTATACAGGGTGTTCGGAATGTGCAGACCTCAGTTATCCGTTCCGACGGGGTACAAGTTGGTAACTTCGTTATTTCTGGTCCTAGAGGGTTGAGACTTCGCCTGAGGGGGGTCACCCCAGACACCCCCAGGGGGAGGCGGTGTTGCCAGATGGTGCAAAAATTCCCAGATGTTTGGGGAAGTTCTGGAGATGTGGCAACACCGCACCTACGTCTATTGAAGTGCTTTGTAACACTGCCCCCCTCCTTAAGACTGTTCGTCCCGAACAGTATTTACCGGCCGCCAACTTGGGGGTTCGTTGCCCCGATAGGGACTCAACCTCTCTATGTGAACAACTTTGGGTTTAGTTCTTGGAGACAGCTGGATTCTGTAGACTAGGTCGTTAATTTTCTTAGTCACCAAGTATGGCCCTTCCCATGGTTTCTGAAGTTTGGGACTGAGGCCCTTTCTCCTTGTTGGTTGGTACAGCCTCACTGCATCACCTTCCTTGAATGTATGGGGTGTTGCTCTGCGATCCGTGCGCATCTTCATCCGGTCACTGCTTAAGAGGAGCCTATCTCTGACACATCTGTGTATAGTGCGCAGTTTTCCTTCTAGGTCGGCGATATACTCTGGTAACGTAGCTAGGCCCGCCATGTCCTCGTTCGGTGGTGGTCTCATCATGTCGATTGGTAACCGCATCTCTCTGCCGGTCAACATCATGGATGGAGTGTAGCCGGTAGATTCATGCTGAGAGCTTCTGTAAGCTAGGAGGAACAGAGGTATCAGCTTGTCCCAGGTTCTCTGATTCTCGTCGACAAACATAGCAAGATACTGATTGATGGTCCTGTTATGCCGTTCTACCATGCCGTCTGATTGAGGGTGGAGTGGCGTTGTACGTGTTTTATTTATGCCTAGCAAGTCCATTAGGCTCTTCCAGACTTCTGATTCGAAATTCCGGCCCTGATCGGTGTGAATCTCCAAGGGTACGCCATGCCGCGATATGACATTTTCCATCAGGGCTTCTGCTACGGTCGTTGCCTCTTGGTTGGGGATCGGCGTAACTTCAGGCCATTTCGAGATGTAGTCCATCGCCACCATTATATATCTGTTCCCAGACTCGGTGACTGGAAAAGGTCCTGCGATGTCTACGGCAACTCTCTCCCATGGTGTACCTGAGATGTACTGCATCATTTTTCCTCTGGATCGGGTCTTTGGTCCTTGCTTTGAAGCACATTGGTCACACCTTTTGCACCATTCTTCCACGCTTCTTCGGCAGTTTATCCAATAGAAGCGGTCTCTGACTCTGGCGAGAGTCCTGTTGACCCCAAAGTGGCCTCCACTCCTACTATTGTGTAACTCCTGAAGAACACTGTCTATGCACTCACTTGGCACAACGGTCTGGTATATACAGTCTCTACCATCGGCAGTTTCCCATTTTCGAGCGATCAAGTCATTCTTTAGACACAAGGACTCCCATTGTAGCCAGTAGCCTTTAACCTCCGCCCCAAACCGGGACACATCGTGCCACTCAGGTCTTTTCCCCTTTTGTAGCCATTCTCTAATATTTTTCAAGTCTGGATCTGTCTTCTGTGCGTCTCTGATGTATTCAAGATTTACGTCTAGATCGGTGTTATTATCCTGTTAAGTCACCAGTTGTTTGATCTGATGAGTTACTTTGTCGATCTCTTTGTTCTCTTGTCGCTCGAAAAATTTGCATTCATGCACTGAACATGGTCTTCTTGACAGGCTATCTGCATTGGCGTGACTTCTTCCTCTTCGATGTTCAATCCGGAAGTCGTAGCTCTGCAGTTTCTCTATCCATCGTGCTATCTGTCCTTCGGGATTTCTAAAGTTCAGAAGCCATTGCAGAGCAGAGTGATCCGACCTCACGCGGAATGTTCTTCCATACAGGAAGCTGTGGAAATGTTCGATGGATCTTACAACTGCCAGCAGTTCTTTCCGGGTTACACAGTAATTCCTTTCTGCTTTTCCGAACGTTTCGCTGAAGTAGCCTATCACAACTTCTTCTCCGGCTCGGAGCTGCGAGAGTACTGCCCCAATGCCATACTGGGAAGCATCGGTGTCCAGTATGAACAGTCCTTCGTCCTGAGGATAAGCTAGTATAGGAGCAGTGAGAAGACGATGTTTGAGTTCTCTAAAAGACTCTTGGCAATCTGGTGACCAGATGAACTCGACCTTATTTTCAGTCAGGCTATGCAGAGGTTTCGCAATGCTGCTGAAGTACTTCACAAAGCGTCGGTAGTAGCTGCAAAGTCCCAGAAAACTTCTGACCTCATGTTTGTTCTTCGGCACAGGCCAGTCTCTTACTGCCTTTATTTTCATTGGATCAGTTTCTATCCCTTTCTCAGAAACTACATGTCCGAGAAAACTCACTTTCTTCTGGAAGAGGACGCATTTCTTGGGATTGAGTTGCAGATTGGCAACTCTCAGCCTGGAGAAAACTTGCTTCAGATTCGACAGGTGTTCATCGAAAGTCCTTCCAATCACCATGACATCGTCGAGATACACCAGGCATGTTTCCCATGTCAGTCCTCTCAGCACTAACTCCATTAGTCGCTCGAAGGTGGCAGGAGCATTACATAAGCCGAATGGCATGACCTTGAATTGGTACAACCCATTCCCGGTTGAAAAAGCAGTCTTCTCCTTATCGTCTTTATGGAGTTCTACTTGCCAGTAGCCACTCTTCAGGTCTAATGTAGAGAACCACTTTGATCCGGCCAAAGTGTTCAAAGTGTCGTCGATCCTGGGCAGGGGATAACTGTCTTTCTTGGTGACATCATTCAGCTTCCTATAGTCCACGCAAAATCTCATAGTGCCGTCTTTCTGGGTGACCAAAACTACTGGGGACGACCAAGGACTATTAGACTCCTCGATCACACCATCTTCCAGCATTTCGTTAACCATCGCCTTGATTTCTGATTGCTTGGCAAAAGGCAGTCTTCTCGGCGGCTGTCTAATTGGTCTTGCGTCGCCAGTATTAATTCTGTGTTGCACTAGACTCGTACGACTTGTGATTTTATCTTGAGCGAAAATATCGGCCTCCTCCAATATGAACTTCAGGGCCATCTCCATCTCCATATTGTTCAATTGGCCCCATGAATTCTTGAACCACTCTACTATTTCTACTGGCAGTCTTCTGTCTAATGCAGTGGGTGTCACGTTTTTAGACAACGTCACTCGGTCAATGGGTTCGCAAGTGGCGATAACCTCACCTTTATTCAATGTGACCCTGTTAGTTTGTACGTTAGCCACTCTTATGGGTATTGTCTTCTTCGGGTCTACTGAGCATCGTGCGACGAGGGCACCATCACGTCTGTCTTTTAGGGGCTCCGCTATAAGAGCAGACATACAATCAAGTTTCTTCTCTAGTCTGGCTCTGACAATATTCTCACTGTTACCAGGAATCCGCGTATCCTCGTCGACAATAAGTCTCACCCTGGGATTAGCTTCGCCTGCTGTTGGAGATAAATACAACTCTTCGTTACCGATTTTCAAGATCTTATTCTGGAAGTCTACTGATAGGACATCAAACTCTTCCATTAAATCCAGGCCCAGAATAAATTCGTCGACGATTTCTGCGACGACAGCCTTTACCTGTAGCTCAGTACTGCCCAGCCTAATGTAAACAGTGGCCTCTCCATGCACGGGTATCCTATCTCCTTTTGCCGTCTTCAACACAGGCTGTTTGTTGGTAATGAGTGCCGACCTGTTTGGTAACATGTCTGGACGTAAAACGAATCTAGTGGCACCAGTATCGATTGTGAAAATGCATTGTCTTCCGTCTATGCTGCCAGGTATAACGAGGCTCTCGCGGTAGCGTCGGATAGTGGAGACCTTGACTTTGGGGCCTTGGGACTCGCACGCCAGCTGCCGCCCCCTTACACTGGCGTCAAGTCGTTTCCCTGACGGCGCTCACTGTTGGTATATTCTTGTCTTCTGCGAGCCACCTGTTGGGTTTCTGAGCACTGCCTACTTATGTGCCCTTTTCTACCACACTTGTAGCATTCTATGTCTGACCAATCCGCTTTCGTCCTACGTGCCCCAACCGGTACAGTGAGCTTACTTATGGCTTCTTTTATCAACTTCATTTCTTGCGTTAGTCCCGCTGTCGTGTCTGCAAAGTCCTCTATCTCCTTCACTTCGCGCAGCCTGTTGCGGCGAGGTTGAGATGCATTCTTCGCTGCTTCAAATTCCAAGCCATAAAATACGCAGTCTGTAAGTGTTTTGAACCTTCCGAGCCTTAAAGCTTGTTGCATTTCATTGTCAAGTACCCCATTGATGAAGGTCTGGACAGTGATCTGGTTGACAAATTCTTCTGGGGCTTGGGGATATGCCAGTCGCACAAGTTGCTCCACTTCGGCACTAAATTCTTGCAGAGTCTCATTTGGCTTCTGGACTCTTGTCTTTAGTTGTGTCTGGTAGACCTGGCTCATGTACTTGTTGCCATATCTCAAATCTAGGGCCTGTATCACTGTTAAGTAGTTTTGCTGTTTCGACTCCGGGATGTTCTGGAGGATTTCTAAGGCTTTACCTCGAAGAGAGAGAATTAGAGCAGTTGCTGCCTGTTGTTCGCTCCACCCATTGCTGAGAGCTGCCGCCTCAAACTGCCTCCTGTACGTGGGCCACGATGTTTCTTCGTCAAAAGTCGGCGGCTTCAAGGTTCCATGATGCTGCTGCACGACTGGCATATCTTCTTCCGGACGATTTTGAACTGGGGACATTCCAGTAACTCCTCTTGGTTGAGTTCTATCAGTCTGGCCCATCACCTGTTCTGTCAGTTCTCTATGTCTGATTTCTGTGCCTTACATAATCATCTTTATTTGTTCTTTCAACCCTTCCACTTCTTCCCATTGTTTATTCAAATCCTCTGTTACATTTTCTACTTTCCTGTCCACATTTTCTACTTTCTTGTCCACATTTTCGATGTGTTCGTTGATCTGTTCAATTTCTTCTTTTACATCGACTCTCATATTGTGGAACATACTTCGGAGGTCTTCTTTATATTCTTGTCGTCGTTGTTCGTCTTCTTCGCGTTGCTTCTTGAGTTCTTCTTAGACAAAGAAGTCGTCGTCGTTCGTCTTCTTCGCGCCGTCTCCTTTCTTCTTCTTGTCGTCGTCGTTCGTCTTCTTCGCGCCGTCTTCTTTCTTCTTCTTGTCGTCGTTGTTCGTCTTCTTCGCGTTGCTTCTTGAGTTCTTCTTTGTCTTCTTCGCGTTGCTTCTGACCTCTTCTTTATCTTCAAGACGCTTCTGTTCTTCCTCTTGCCGTCTTCTGTCGTCTTCTTCGCGTTGTTTTTTCAGTCCATCAACTCTTTGATTTCAGCCATCTCGTAGTAGTCAGTCGATCTAGTGTTTACCATTTACAGCTAGCTTAGTTGTCCAATTCTTCACTCACTTATCCCACACTTCCGACACCAAATTGTTGCGTTTTCTCCGGATTCTAGATAAGTGAAGCGTTTAACTTTAACAAAATAACTTTATTTACTCTCTAAATATGGATACAATAAAAGTTCTAGAATGTCTCTCTCACAAAACACTTAATTTATTGTCTAAATATGGATACAATAAAGGTCTAGAATGTCTCTCTCACAAAACACTTAGTTTATCTGGCCTTCCAATCACTAATTTGGACAAAAGTCACTAATACACTGAAACTACAGTCGCTACTCTATAACACTTCACACTAGTTACTGCTTCTTCGAGTCACTTCAACATTCTCTAACTGAACTGCCTGGCTGGCTTGCTTTCGCGTTTATATACTCGCCGTACCTTCCACCACGTTTCTGGAGAGTTCCATTCCAGAATGTTCCAGAACCTTCTTTTACTAGAAGGTTCTGTGAATACAGATCGGTCCCGTGTGTATACAGGGGGATGTATATACAGGATGATCCAAATGTGGTCATCACTCCTATGTTACACAAGAGGTGTTTCTCGTAATATAAGATCTCTCTGCGTATACAGGGTGTAAGGGTTCTCTGCGCATACTGGGTGTGTATACAGGGTGTTCGGAATGTGCAGACCTCAGTTATCCGTTCCGACGGGGTACAAGTTGGTAACTTCGTTATTTCTGGTCCTAGAGGGTTGAGACTTCGCCTGAGGGGGGTCATCCCAGGCACCCCGGGGGGAGGCGGTGTTGCCAGATGGTGCAAAAATTCCCAGATGTTTGGGGAAGTTCTGGAGATGTGGCAACACCGCACCTACGTCTATTGAAGTGCTTTGTAACAATATCTTTCAGTACAAGTTTATATTTAGCAATAAATTCACATACAAACACAGGTTCTCAGAGTATTTTAGCCTGGCAATGAAGAAGGCACAAGGTATGACTGCCCGGTCTCTGAACTTGGCCAGTTCCGATCTGATGTCAGCTATAAATATGTCCATGTCGAAGAAACTCCTAAAACGTAATTCTAACATTAAGCCTCTGACCACACAGCCAATGTCTTCTATTATTTTTAATGCTTTCAGGGGTAAGTTAAAATTACTGGCATATCCATCACCACACAGCTTAAACTTAAAAAACACTGATTTCCTTTGCGTTTTAACCACATATTTAGTTAGTGTATTTGATACACCGCTTTTGTCTGTGCGCATTGGTTGGTTTTCCATATTGTTAATTATGGTAGGTAACACGTTTAAAAATTCTTCAAACGCATATTTGAATTTTTTTGTTTTAAATCGAGCTTGTTCATCTTATTATTGAATACCCGTATGCATGTGTGTGTTCAAATTCCATCCTTAATTGCATTGAACACTCCCCTCGTATATATTTATATATCTCATATTTGATATTTTTTTTGCTTTAAATCGAGTTTGTTCATATTATTCTCCTCGTATGCCTGTGTGTTTGTATCTAAATCACATTATATTATTAATAACATTAAGTAACCACTCATATTTGTTTACCTAAAACCGCCTATGATATTTAGGTCACCGTAATATCCTCTCTCTTCTATATTAATTGCGAAGTCAGTTGTGGTTATGAATTATTATGGTTTGTTTAATTAAGTCAATGCATTATTGGTTTGATATGTAAAACTAGGGTTTTTGCCTTAGTAAAAACATCGAAATACTAGACTGTCGTATTCTCTCATAACGCTATCTAACTGTTTGTTGATGTAGCCAGATTCGGTAAACGAGTTTGTCTTTATTTTCAACTGTACTTAGATACATATATCTCACACAATAAATGTATAATAAACTGGCTGTGTTATCATTCTTGAAATATATAAATGGCGTTTGCAATTTCAGATATTGATTAAAAAAGTTATATATATATATATATATATATATATATATATATATATATATATATATATATATATATATATATATATCTTAACTGGAAAGTCATAATATCTCCCAAATTATTCCCGATTACAAAAAAAGAAAAATGATCAAGTACCATTTACTGAGTACTATAGAGGTGGTCAAACAAATGCTTCTTAGACTGTTCAACTTTTAGCCTCATAAGTTTATTTGGTATCGCATTATAAAACTTTGGAATATTGTAACTATAAGATCTTTGAAAAAGAGAGGTTTTATGGTGAGGAGGAGTTATGTGATCACGGTTGCGGATGTTTATATTGTGAATGTCAGTCCTGTAGCGGATTTTATCGTACAAATAGGCAGGTCTTTTATTAAAAACAACCTAATGGTAAAAGCATAGCGTATTTAACTTCAGTCTGTTACCCATATTCAGCCACTTTAATTCACTTAATTTATGCGATACATGTTGCCTACGTCGTAATCCAAAAATATACCTGAGACACGAGTTTTGTATTTTCTGTACTCTGTTCCTGGTGACTACATCAAGACAGGGATAGTACAGTGATGCAGCATACAAAAAGTGCGATAATACCAACGTGTAACATAGCATAGCTTTTGTTTCAACAGATAAATAATTTCCATGGGGATAAAGTAGTTTTAAGGCAGCATATGATCTTCTTAAGTATTTTGAAATCTGACTAGTAAACCTAAAATTATTTTCAAAAGTAACTCCCAAATTACTAGCACTCTCAACGATAGGTATTACAACGTTATTTATTTCCACAAGAAAATTCTCAGCTATTTCATGTACTGATGATTTATTTCCAAATAGTAGTAGAAATGCGACACTAGCCGCCATCTTGGATAATTATAAACCCATTAATTACTCTCTAATGACGTTGTCAAGGTCGTTAACTAGTTCCTAATTATAGCAATTTTAATGGTCTATGACGTCTGTGGCTCATTAACTACTTTCTAATTGTTGTAATATTACTGATTGCAGATTAAAATCACTTGTAATTGATATTAAATATATCTGACGTAGCATAATTGAAATTCAATGTTAGTTTTCACATTCTTTGAATGTCTAAGAATGATAACCTCTTTAAAATTTGTATGGAAACTTTTTAATTGATCTTCTATTACCATCGTAAGCTGACAGCATTGGTAACGAGATATGAATGTATCTCAGTATGCATATAAGCAAGAAATAAATTTGGAATCGGCCTCAGTCTTTATTTCTTGTTGAGTAAGCAAGTAGTATAGTAATACTTTAATTTTTAAATATTATTGTTATATTTTCTCCTTATATTGTCTCAGTAGATTACTGGTATGTATTTGCGGGTGTTACATTCCACACCAACCAACATAGGATAGAGTTACAGCCGCCAGCCATGAGAACTGCCATCTTGCAAAAATGCATAAGACATCAGCCTGCTGAGATCGCATTTCATGTGGGAACGACGGTTGGAACCTTGCAGTCCATATCACTGCACAAGTGTACAAACTGCTGAATCGGCATTTCACACGGGAACGACAGAGCTCTGCATTCCGTGGAACTAAAGACTGGAGGTGGAAACGTAGCTAAGTGATGGTAGTGAGACAGTGGAGAAACATTATTAGTTTAGTCGTCTTAGTGTTAAGTTCACTTTTAATATTTTGTAACAGTTGTTCTATATTTTCATGTAATAATAATTAATAAATATTTTTTTATTCACTTGATCGAAATCAATCAATTAACTGGCGCAGTCGGTAGGATTTGTCGATACGGTGAAAACAAAAATCGTGGAACAGTTCTGTCTTAACAGTTAAATCGACAAAGGAAAAAGTTGAACATTCCAGTGATAGGGACAAGCATCGCTCTTACGTATTGGAAATCAACCAAAGCGAACCTGGGGGAAGAACACACATCGTCCGAACCTAAAGGCCAAGCAGAAGATGTACCTAGTAGCAACGCTAATTCTGTAAGTTTTGCTCACAATCTCTTTTACTTATATATTTTAAGTGATTCTCGATTTAGTACTTTAATTTATTTTATTGCTATATTTTTTTTGTGTGCTTAAAAACAGTTAAAATATTATAAATATTAATGAGTTTTGATGAGACTGATACCTTAGTTAGACAATTTTCAAATTTACAAGGCCCAGATCAATCAATAATTGACGAAAGTGTAACAATGACGCAAAACAGACCAGACATGGCACTTTTAAGATACCAGGCAGACAACATACCTCTGTTTGATGGCAATTTCAGGCAATTAAATAGGTTTTTGCAATCATGTGAACATTTCTTAAAAACATTTTAGAATAGAAATAATTTAGATGACCCTATAAATGCTAGCTTAATCGATACAATTTTAAATAAATTAACAGGCAGAGCCGCCGACTTGATATGTTCAAGATTTGGAATCACATCTTGGGATTCCATTAAAAATAGTCTTGTTTTGTCATTTTCTGACCAGCGAAGCATAGATTGTTTGATCCAGGACGTAATAAATATGAGACCCTTAAAAAATGAGCAACCTTTAGACTTTGGTATAAGAATACAAGACGCTAGAAGTTTACTTTTGTCTAAATTAAACCAATGTATTCAAGACGAAAATGAAAAGAGAATAAAAATAATTCATTATGATGACTTTGCACTCAAAACGTTCGTAAGTGGTCTTCCATATAATCTGCAGCTTGTAGTCAGATTAAAGTACCCATCTTCTCTAGAACAGGCCGTGTCGTTTATTACGGAAGAACTTAATTTTAAAAATTTTAGCAATAATAATAGTAGTAGTAACACATCTTACTCTCAGTCTGCGTATAAAGCTATCCAAAAACCCTCATTCAACCCCTCAAAAATGCACCCGAACACTTCATACGTACCTAATTTCCCGGCACAGTATAATCATCCTAATTTCACCCCATATGGTTACACCAAATTTCAGCAATCACCAAAACCACAAATGCCATATTTATCACACACCCCATTTACACCAACATTCGGTCAAAATACCTATCAGCCAAGACCCAGTTCACAAATTATTAACAGGCAATTTCAAAATTTTTCTAAACCCAATTTTAATAATAACCATTGGCAACCAGGAAATAGATTACCTCCTCAACAACACCCTAGATTCCCAAATCAGCGAACTAGTGCCATTCTAAGGAATCAAAACCAAAACCAAAATAGATATGCACCGGAGCCAATGGATACTTCATCTGGGAATTCTATTAGACCGAAAACAGCATTCGTATCTGAGGAACTTTTCAATCAAGAAATTAATGAACATCCCTTTCCAACTGGCGAAAACACGAATACCAACCAAAACTATTACGAAACCTTTGATACGTTTAATATGCCACAATGTCCCCAAGAATTGGAACACCATCCATTGCCAGATTTTGATCAGTTACTAAATGCACCAAGCGAATACCCTGAACATTGCTATTATCAAAACGAAACTCACCCTAAATACAATGAAACATCTCCTAACGATGAAAATTTTCAGATGATCAGGTCTCTACCAAATCAGAGATAATATACATAAATAATATACACGCAAGGTTACCATATGTCAATATTCCCGAAATTAGAGCGAAATTCCTTATTGATACTGGTAGCACTAGAAGTTTAATAAAACCATCATTAGCAAAACAATATTATGCTAAGTGTGTAGAACACGAAGTTTTTAATATACAAACACCTCACGGCATTACTTTTCACAGTGAAACAGCTGATATACCCATATTAAAAAATTTTAAAGCACCTGGCCAACATAAGTTTTACCTTTTTTAATTTTTCTGATAATTATGATGGTCTTATTGGAACCGATCTTTTAAGATCCTTAAAAGCTAACATTGACCTAAATGCCCTTAAAATAATTACACCAAATGCTATTGTGCCGATTGTTTATGATATTTTCCAAGGGAATAACAAAAATACAAATAACACAAATTTTAAACCCATTAGATACGCCATTCCGGCTAGAACACAGCAAAAAATTAAAGTACCAGTAAATTGTCAATCCGGAACAGGCATCCTTAAATATACCAACTTTGGCTGTAATGTTGAAATGCCACAAGCTATTGTAACAATTGAAAACTATTTTGCAACAACTACATTAACTAACCCTAAAGAAAATCCTGTAAAAATTATCATATATGAACCGCTAGAAATTGAAATAATAAACGTAAATGAAATTAATTTTATTGAAAAAATGGAAACGGATGAACCATATAATATAGATTACGATAACATACTCAAATCTAATTTAAGAAATTTACGATTAGGCCATTGTAACGAAGAGGAATATAAGGCCATTCGTAAACTCTGCTTTGAATTTAGGGACATATTTTATAGTGAAGGCTTGCCACTAAAATTCACGAACCAAATTAAACATAAAATCGAATTAACGGACGAAAAGCCTATTTTTACAAAATCATATAGATATCCCGAAATTCACAAACAAGGGGTAAAAGATCAAATTTCAAAATTACTTGAACAAGGAATTATTCAACCCTCCACGTCTTCTTGGTCCTCCCCTATCTGGATCGTACCAAAAAAATTAGATGCTTCGGGAAAACGGAAATGGAGAATGGTTATTGACTACCGTAAACTTAATGACAAAACTATTAACGATAAATATCCTCTCCCTAACATCGCGGATATATTAGATAAACTCGGGGAAAGCCAATATTTTAGTACACTAGACCTTGCGAGTGGGTACCACCAAATCGAAATGGACCCCACTGATATTCCTAAAACAGCATTTTCAACGGAAAATGGCCATTGGGAATTTAAGAGAATGGGTTAAACTGGTTAAAAAACGCTCCATCAACATATCAGAGAGTGATGGATAATATACTTAGAGGTTTTCAAAACGAAATTTGTCTGGTATATTTGGACGACATAATAATTTTCAGTACGTCCCTGGAAGAACATGTTCACCGGCTTAGGCAAATATTTAGTAGACTAAGGGAAGCAAATTTTAAAGTCCAATTGGATAAATCAGAATTTTTTAAAAAAGAAATGGCTTACCTGGGCCATGTTATTACACCTGCAGGGGTTAAACCAAATGCAGATAAAATCGAAGCAATAAAAGTATTTCCAATTCCCAAGACTCAGAAGGAAATAAAATCATTTTTAGGTCTTCTCTGTTATTACAGGAAATTTATTAAAGATTTTGCGAAAGTTACTATACCCATGACGGTTTGCTTAAAAAAGAATAACAAAGTCATTCACAGTCCAGAGTTTATTAAATCTTTCGAGATTCGTAAAAACTTGCTAATAAACAGCCCAATACTTCAATATCCAGATTTCTCAAAGCCGTTTATGCTTACGACGGATGCTATAACTTTGCTCTGGGGGCGGTCTTGTCTCAGGGAGAAATACCCTACGATAAACCAATAGCATATGCCTCTAGAACATTGAACGAGTCTGAAAATAAATACTCAACAATAGAAAAAGAACTGTTAGCCATAGTGTGGGCATGCAAGTATTTTAGACCCTACTTGTTTGGACGTAAATTCAAAATTTATACTGATCACAGACCATTAGTTTGGCTCTTCAACCTAAAAGAACCCAATTCAAAATTCGTTAGGTGGAGGTTACGGTTGGAAGAGTTTGACTATGAAATAGTTTATAAAAAGGGAAAACAAAACACCAATGCCGATGCTCTATCCCGAATTCAAATCAATGCAATAGAGAATGAAAGTATAATAGGTAATCCAGGTCAGGTAAATCAAGACATTGCCGAATTTTTTCAAAATTCGACGGAAAATAGTTACATAAACCCTCAACCATCAACAAACCGAAACTTAGAATACACAGATATAAACTCTAGACCCTCTACTAGCCGACAAACAAAGGACAAAATTTTAATAATTTCAGACGTCCTTTTAAGACCTGCGGACAATCTAAATAACAATCAACCAGAAAGAACAGAGGAACCTCCAAGACACACAAATAATCAAAATTCTTTTGAAACAGTACACACGGTAGGTGGAAATGATAACTTCAATAACGGCATTCCAATTCTTGATGAAATAATTAACAATAAAAACAACCAAATATTTATTGCAAACAATCCCCACAATCAAATAGATGTTAAAACAGAAAGTTTTCATAATCATAAAATTACACATATTAAAATCCCTAAGTCAAATAAGCAACTCATTCTAGAATTCCTTAGATCTTACACTTGTGAAGACAAAACCTTTCATTTACACTTCTATGACAAATCCATGTATCCCGTATTTAACCAGACCTATATAGAGCACTTTAGTCGTAGTAACTCGGAAATGATAATGTGCACCAAAATGGTAAATACCATTAAAGAAGAAGGCGAACAGATACTAATGATTAAATATCAACATGAAGGTAAGGCTTACCACCGCGGCATATCTGAAACTTTAGAAAAACTAAAAAGAAATTATTACTGGCCAAATATGAAAAAAGGTGTTAGTGACTATATAAATAACTGCATAATTTGTAACGAAACAAAGTATAATAGAAACCCACCATACGTCCCGTTGTTATTAACTGAAACTGTAGGTAAACCTTTCGAATTAATACATGTCGATATATTTAAATTTGACAATCAACAATTTTTGACAATAATAGATGCCTTTAGTAGACTAGGTCAGGCTATACATATAGAAAGCAAAAACGCCATAGAAATATGTGAGTCTTTAATAACATACTTTTTATTTTACGGCACGCCCTCACGGATAATGTCTGATTCTGGAACTGAATTTAAGAACCTAATGGTACAAGAGCTGTTAAAATTACACAAAATAAATATTCACTTTACGACTCCAGCCCACCACGAATCAAACGGCCTAGTCGAAAGATTTCACTCGACTCTGCTGGAACATTTAAGAATATTAAGAGAAATACACAAAAATAAAAATGTTCGAACTCTTATGAAGTACGCGGTAATTGCGTACAACAATTCAATACATTCTTCAACTAAATATACCCCTTTAAAACTTACCCTGGGACACACCAATGCAAGGGATCCCTCAGATCTGATAAAAGATAATTTCTTTAACGAGTACATTTTAAATCATAAGAACAAAATTGAAAACTTATACAAATCGATAAACCAAAATCAAATCAGCAATAAGCAAAAAATACTAGACTCCAGAAATCACTTGGGGCCGGAAACCTATCAGTTTACATTAGGACAAACAGTTTATAAAAAATTGGGAAGGCGAAACAAGAAGGAAAATAAATTTAAAGGGCCATTTACTATTATAGAAATTGTAGAAAATAATAAGGCGAAAATTAAAGATAGTAATAACAAAATTCAAACTGTCCACTTTAAAGAACTAAAACCAACTTCGGTTGTTACAGGTGGGGAACAGTGACAGTCTGTGACATTACTACCCCCAAGTTTCATCACCTCAACGATTATCCTGGCCTCCTACCTCTAAAACTAGGTTCAGCACAAAATATTATAGATCACTGGTCATTTATACAAATATTTGACATCACCAGTATTTTAAAGGAATTTAAAGAGCTTCAACAAAATTTTCTGAGACTAAAATTTGCTATAGAGAACTCTGCATCACATAAGAGAGAATTCTATAACTCTTATAATTTGGTCGTTAATCTAGAAAATAGAATAAACAGACAAATAATCCAATTAAATCCAGTCTATAAAAGAACGAAAAGAGGGCTCATTGATGGTATTGGTTCAATAATAAGGGCAATTACTGGAAATTTAGATCAAGGTGATGCCTTAAGATACGATCAAGCAATCACATCGCTTTCAGAAAGCCAGCTCAAAATTAAAACATTAATGGCAGAACAAATTACGTTACTGCAAGCCTCAATATCAAAATTTTACAATGTGACTCGGACTCTTGAACATAATCAGATCATTTTAGAATCGAGAATAGTTCAAACTGAAATGGCAATCAAAAACATCAAATTAGAAAACACTGAAACTTATAACTTTTTTTCTTATTCAAATGCTCCTATCACAAATTAGTGCCTATTACCAAACTATATACGACATATTTGAGAAAATCGAAGTAGCTATCAGTTCTGCAAAATTAAATACATTTCATAACTCAATGACTGAACCAACAGATCTCCTATCGGAAATAAAATTCGTAGAAACAAAATTAATATCAAGTAAGTTACCATTTACACCTGAGATCGAAAATATATTATTATTTGAACAGACACTAAATATTAAAGCATACAGTAAGAAAAACAAAATTGTTTTTATAATAGAAATTCCTATAGTTGAAATCGAGAATTACAATTACTATCATTTATACCCTCTACCGGTTCCAATCAATAATAACTTCCAAGTTATAATACCAAAATCCAAATACCTTCTCCTAAATGAGCAAAACTATATGTTCTCCAACCACAAATGCACAGAAGTATCAAATCAAGAATACTTATGTCAAGAAACGAACACCATGAAAATCGAACAATCGCCACCCTGTGAAGTGCAGATGCTTAAATATATGAAAAATAACACTTGCCACCCGCTGCTGACTAAAGTGGAGAATACCAAGATCCAAAAACTTGAAATCAATAAGTGGATGATCATAGCCCGTAAAGAAGTGGTCGCCGTACAACAATGTGGAAAGTCCAAAGATAACAATACCTCTGGAAGGAACCTACCTAGTGGAAATTTACCCAAATTGCGACATATCAATCGATCAACATACCATGAGAACACATCAAGATTCACGCCATCATTTTGGAATTATGGAACTTCCCAAAGTCGATATCCAATATCAACTTAAGAGAGTAGAAGAGAAAGAAACCATCCCGATCAAACTGGACCCGATCAACTTAGAAGAAATAAATCATATACAATCGGCTTTAGAAGAGCAAAGAAGAAACATCCAAAATCTACATGAGGGACCCATTCGTATCAACAAAATCAGCCTATGGACCATCTTATTATACATTTTAATAATCTGTATTGTTTGTTTTACTTTGTATAAGTATGTTTTAGCTAAATGGTTTCCACAAATCAAGGAGATCGATAAGGACAAATCTAATAATCAAGATATTGTGATTTGAACATTCCATTCCACTGCATGTTCAAACTTGGGGTGGGAGATGTTACATTCCACACCAACCAACATAGGATAGAGTTACAGCCGCCAGCCATGAGAACTGCCATCTTGCAAAAATGCATAAGCCATCAGCCTGCTGAGATCGCATTTCATGTGGGAACGACGGTTGGAACCTTGCAGTCCATATCACTGCACAAGTGTACAAACTGCTGAATCGGCATTTCACACGGGAACGACAGAGCTCTGCATTCCGTGGAACTAAAGACTGGAGGTGGAAACGTAGCTAAGTGATGGTAGTGAGACAGTGGAGAAACATTATTAGTTTAGTCGTCTTAGTGTTAAGTTCACTTTTAATATTTTGTAACAGTAGTTCTATATTTTCATGTAATAATAATTAATAAATATTTTTTTATTTAATCGATCGAAATCAATCAATTAACTCGGGTCTTAGACCAAGCACTTATTTCTGTTGTAAACATTTTCTGACAATATTAATATTATTATTATTATTATTATTATTATTATTATTATTATTATTATTATTATTATTATTATTATTATTATTATTATTATTATTATTATTATTATTATTATTATTATTATTATTATTAGCAATGGCTTCCTCTTCGTCGCAAGTAGAAAAATCTGCTGTAATCAATCGTCGAAAACGCCGTAGCAGGCCCTACACGACAGTGCCATCAGCCAATTGGTAGATGTGGAGGAAGAGTTACCGGCATACCAGATTGAAAACAGAGCTGAAAATGTTTTCACAAACGAAGAGAATATCCAAATCCCGAAAGAGGCTTGGCTGCAACTAGAACAACAGACGTTGCAGTACCAGCAATCCGTTAAAAGAGAACGGTACGAACAGCCGCGATTGTTCAAGGAGCAGCGTTTTCCTCTAAACGACAGCGGCAACAAGCTGCTCTGTGTTGGTTTGGATCCGTACAACTGCTTCCAACTAGCAGTAAAAATAGTTAAGCCTCGAGTAGAGTTAGGGGTTACTTTCACTTACAGTACATTCCAAGACCTTTTCAGCAAATGACCAGACACCATTAGGATTCTCAATTGTGAGTCCCAAGCAGATGGCAGGCTGAGGTACTATGATCTGTTAGATTATTCGATTGAAATGGTATCAGCAGAGACAATAAAGTTTGTGCCCAAGGATAACATTAATGGATTTCAGCTGTACATTGGACTGGCATCACTCATGAACATAATGAAGATGAAGGATTTTTTGGATGCAGTCATACAGGAGGTGACCAAGTGTGAAGAAGTACACGTTGTTCCACACCTGGTTAATACTGTGGTTATAAAATCATTGCGAGAGGGACGAACACAGACAATTGATGATAGTTATATATATATATATATATATATATATATATATATATATATATATATATATATATATATATATATATATATATATATATGTTTTAAGTAGTCAACCTTCTTTCAAGCCATACTTTACTTTTCTCTGTGAATTATTGTACAAATTTAATCACTTTTTAAAAAACCAAATTAAACAAGCTGTGAATTTAAATACATGTAAATTTTGTAGTCTAGTATGGACAGT
The DNA here is from genome assembly GCA_964006375.1 of Tillus elongatus. NCBI lineage: Eukaryota > Metazoa > Arthropoda > Insecta > Coleoptera > Cleridae > Tillus > Tillus elongatus. The sequence continues at coordinate 93,890,263 of OZ023265.1, read as the reverse complement.
CAAGTCTATCTCTGGACATTTAAGTCAACCCGGGACATAATTATAACGGTGTTTAAATGCAAATAGATTGAATTATTTTCGGGGGAGTCAGGTATGGACAAGGTATTATTAATAATGAAAACAGTGGTAAAATATAAAAAATATAATATATTTATTCATACACTACAACAAGAGTAGGTATTGCGCCACTTGGGCGAGACAGACGGCACATTTACATTTAGCTTTGTTATGTAACCTGTAAACATTCTAAGGTCATTGACCTGTTATGTCTAGGAAACTTTGGCCAGACAGTGACGTCACACGACTTGGGCCAGACAGTCACATACAAGCATTCCAAAGTGTAATGACATTTTTTTTTAAGCCACATGGAGCAGGTGAGTTTCGCACCCGGGACATTCAGATGGGAGGCAGTGATGCTAACCACTGAGCTAAGCAGACGCTTAGTAATTTAATGTTTTAGGCTGGTATATATATACGACTTTTAATTAAAACAAACCATACATGTAACATATGATTTGCTATTATTAGACAATTAAGCGATTTACAAAATAAGAATTAACATGTTTTAATAATATATAAATATTAAACATAAAGCATACGACCTCGGTTATTGTTTTAGGTTAGTATATATACGGCTTTTAATTAAAACAAACCTTACATGTAACATATGATTTGCTATTATTAGACAATTAAGTGATTTACAAAATAATAATTAATAGGTTTTTATATTATATAAATAGTAAACATAAAGCAAACGACCTTGAACGTAATAATTAGTTGTTATTAGATTTCGCATAGTGTGTTTCGAACGCTATAATTGAAAGACCGCGCTTCCTACCTCTTGTGTTATTTTATATAATTAAAAACAAACCATGTACCTAACATATTTAAATCTTTTCAAACATTTATATTCTGAACTAGTTTACCTAACTATACAAGCTAAATGTCTTGAAGAGTGTTCTTCAATTTTTATTTAAAAAAAACAGGTATCTACCATTTCAGAGCAATCTGAGCCATGTGACCTCTCAAACTAATTGTCTTGAGGTGTAACTTTGAAGTTTTATTTTGTTTCCAAACATTTATATTCTGAGCCAGTTTACCTAACAAAGCAAACTAAATGTCTTGAAGAGTAGTCTTCAATTTTTTTATAAAAAAGAGGTATCTATCATTTCAGAGCAATCTGAGCCATGCGACCACTCAAACTAACTGTCTTGAGGTGTAACTTTGAAGTTTTACTTTGTTTTCAAACAGTTATATTCGCCAGTTTACCTAACAAAGCAAACTAAATGTCTTGAAGAGTAGTCTTCAATTTTTATTAAAAAAAACAGGTCTCTATCATTTCAGAGCAATCTTAGCCATGTTGACACTCAAACTAATTGTTTTAAGGTGTACTTTGAAGTTTTATTTTGTTTTCGAACATTCATATTCTGAGCCAGTTTACCTAACAAAGCAAACTAAATTGTTTGAGAAGCAACCTTTAATTTTTCGTTAACCAACACGACTCTACCATTTCAGAGTAATCTTAGCCATGTGACCACTCAACCCATTTGTCTTGAGGTCTGGCTTTCAAGTTTTATTTGTTTTCAAACATTTATATTCTGAACTAGCTCACCTAACTATACAAGCTAAATATCTTAAAGAGTAGTCTTCAATTTTCATAAAATAACAGGTCTCTATAATTTCAGAGTAATCTTAGCCATATGACCACTCAACCCAATTGTTTTGAGGTGTAGCTTTCAAGTTTTATTTTGTTTTCAAACATTTATATGCTGAACTAGTTTACCTAACTACACAAACTAAATGTCTTGAAGAGTAGTCTTTAATTTTTATAAAAAAACAGGTCTCTATCATTTCAGAGCATTCTGAGCCATGTGACCACTCAAACTAATTGTCTTGAGGTGTAACTTTGAAGTTTTATTTTGTTTTCAAACATTTATATTCTGAGCCAGTTTACCTAACAAAGCAAACTAAATTGTTTGAGAAGCAACTTTTAATTTTTCGTTAACCAACACGACTCTACCATTTCAGAGTAATCTTAGCCATGTGGACACTCAAACTAATTGTGGTAAGGTGTAACTTTGAAGTTTTATTTGTTTTCAAACACTCATATTCTGAGCCAGTTTACCTAACAAAGCAAACTAAATTTCTTGAAGAGTAGTCTTCAATTTTTAATTTAAAAAAAAAAACAGGTCTCTATCATTTCAGAGCAATCTTAGCCAATATTCTGAACTAGTTTACCTAACAAAGCAAACTAAATTGTTTGAGAAGCAACCTTTAATTTTTCGTTAACCAACACGACTCTACCATTTCAGAGTAATCTTAGCCATGTGACCACTCAAACCATTTGTCTTGAGGTGTAGCTTTCAAGTTTTATTTGTTTTCAAACATTTATATTCTGAACTAGTTCACCTAACTATACAAGCTAAATATCTTAAAGAGTAGTCTTCAATTTTCATAAAATAACAGGTCTCTATAATTTCAGAGTAATCTTAGCCATATGACCACTCAAACCAATTGTCTTGAGGTGTAGCTTTCAAGTTTTTATTTTGTTTTCAAACATTTATATTCTGAACTAGTTTACCTAACTACACAAACTAAATGTCTTGAAGAGTAGTCTTCATTTTTCATAAAATACAGGTCTCTATCATTTCAAAACAATATGATTTCCTAAGCCTAATACTTCACACTTAGGGCTTAAAACTAAAAACTTGCAATTGAATCTGTAACCAACCATTCTTCGTATTTTGTGCTTGCTTACGACCTCTATGTGTTATTTATAGAACCTACCTATCCATTTGGTTAATTTTTTAATAACAACGAATATTGTTTTATGCTATATAATATCAAAACAATAACAAAAGCTTAAAATATGTTAGCATTTGTTTTTAATTGCGTTTGATTTATATAAAATCATCCAATAACAAAAGATTTAAATATGTTACATGGTTTGTTTTTAATTATATAAAATAACACAAGAGGTAGGAAGCGCGGTCTTTCAATTGTAGCGTTCGAAACACACTATGCGAAATCTAATAACAACTAATTATTACGTTCAAGGTCGTTTGCTTTATGTTTACTATTTATATAATATAAAAACCTATTAATTCTTATTTTGTAAATCACTTAATTGTCTAATAATAGCAAATCATGTTACATGTATGGTTTGTTTTAATTAAAAGTCGTATATATACCAGCCTAAAACATTAAATTAATAAGCGTCTGCTTAGCTCAGTGGTTAGCATCACTGCCTCCCATCTGAATGTCCCGGGTTCGAAACTCACCTGCTCCATGTGGCTTTTTTTTAAATAATAATTTCCCTTACACTTTGAAATGTTTGCAAGTGACTGTCTGGCCCAAATCGTGTGACGTCACTGTCTGGCCAAAGTTTCCCAGACATAACAGGTCAATGACCTTAGAATGTTTATAGGTTACATAACAAAGCTAAATGTAAATGTGACGTCTGTCTCGCCCAAGTGGCGCAATACCTACTAACAAGTTAACTAATTTTAAAATTGTCTGCAATTATGATTTTTTTATTTAGACCCAGTTCCATTAACTGTTTGATCAGCTCTTTCTTTTGAACTGTTTATAATAATAGAAAAGACAATGTTGTTTATGTTGAAGGTATTTTGATGAAGGTAAACTTAAAAGTAAAAATATTAGTTGCATTCAATTTAAGCCAGAATTTAGAGTTGTTAAGTGTTTCATGCAAAGTCAGAGGCATAAACTTAAACTAAAAAATTCACAATCAGTCAATTTTTATACTTTAAAGAAAATAATAACCAGATTTAACCTTAAATTTTTACAATTTACAAAGAGAAGGCGTTTTCGGGATTCACATGGCACAACAAGACTTACATACTAAAATATTACATAATGGCTCTTACAATGCCAGTTAGAGGTTTATATTCAAATACACAATCATGAATAACTAAACAGTAGGCTTTGGTTCTATTGGGAAAATTGTTTTTGCTCATAAACTCCACTTTGATGTCCACTGTTGACGACTTGATTGACTCATTCTGGTGCTGACAGTCAATTACAAATAGAGCTCGATCTTTAAACTCATCATAATTTAGGAGAGGCTCTGCTATATTTTTATAACAAAAACTCTTTTGAAAATCTGTGTACATCTGGTAAGCTTCAACATATTTAGATTTATGATAAATGTAAGGTATTTTTAAAAATGGGGGTTAGTCTGCCTGTGGCCAAATTTCTCACTCAAAGTACAGTTCAGGCATCGAGTAACTCAGAAAGTTAGAAATCTCCTACAGAGACCAGATAGAATAATATACGATGCAGCAAACGCTGAGTGTGCCTCTGTAAATGACCTAAATTAGCTACCGACTATTTTCACACAGTTCAGGCACAGTTTTTCATATCTGAATATGGCTGTTTGAGCGCCTTATTGGCGACAAAAGGTATACAAAGAGTCTAATGCTCTGCCCCGTTTATTTTCTCAGTCCAAAATACCATAGTAGTAGTCATAATTAACGTTGAACAACGGCTTGTTGCGTTGGTAACGGAGCACACAGCACGAAATGCGTATCACTTAAATCAGTAGGAATCTTGTTAGCTTAATCAGTAATTAGTCAATGCAGACTTATATATATATATATATATATATATATATATATATATATATATATATATATATATATATATATATATATATATATATGTTACTACACAACTAGATAATGTAAACAACAACCACAACACACCACATATTTCAGGATAGATTTATAAACATAACAGACACAAAATTCACAAAAGAAGAAAAAGAATTCATAGAAAACAACATAAAAACCAACTTTTTAGATACAAAAAAATCTACAATAGAGAACATAATAGTGGACACACAACACGCGATAAACTCAATAAATAGCCCAAACTTAGAACCACTGAAAAACCAACTAGCAACAGAAATAAACAGAATTATTGACAAGACTAAATCAAAAAACCGTACACATGAAAAAATGATCAAACAAATAAGAAACAAAGTCACATATAACAACATAACAATAGCAAAAACAGATAAAAGCGACGCACTAATAGCAATAAAAACACAGGACTATATAGAAAAAACAAACACTTTCATCTCAACAAACAAATGCAAAAAACTGAACGAAAACCCAACGAAAAAATTCCAAAATCAAATATTAAACATCATAAAAAAACACAAGACTATTCAACCAAAAAACAACACATTATTATAACAACCCTAAAGCACCACCAATGACAGGAATAATAAAAATACACAAAACGGGATACCCAATAAGACCACTCATCAACTTCAAAGATGCACCTTCATACAAAATAGCAAAGGAAATGGACCAAGTACTAAAACAAGAAATACAACTAGAAAACAAATTTAACATAAAAAACTCTATAGAACTAGTGGATAAACTAGAAAATATAAACATAAACAAAAACACACGACTTGCCTCATTTGACATAACAAATATGTACACCAATATACCGATTAACGAAACTACAAATATAATCGAAAATAAAATGCAAAATAACAACAAAAAACAACAAATTAGCGAAATATTAAACATTATATTAAAACAAAATTACTTTGAGTTCAACGGAGAATATTACATCCAAGAAGATGGACTACCAATGGGATCTCCACTATCAAGCATTATGGCAGAAATATACATACAACAGTTAGAAGATAAAATCAACACCATCATAAAAGATACAGACCCAAACATCAAATGGATAAGATACGTCGATGATATATTAATAATATACGACAATCAAAAAACCAACATAGACAATATCCTCGAAAAAATAAACCAAATTAACAGAAACATAAAATTTACAATAGAAAAAGAATCAAACAACACCATAAACTTCCTAGACTTAACACTTATCAGAAAAGAAAACCAGATTGAATACAAAATATACAGAAAACCCACACAAACAGACATCACTATACCTAAACACTCACTACACCCACATACACACAAAATGGCCGCATACAGATACTTAATAAACAGAATGCTAAATATACCACTTCATAACGACGAACGAGAAAAGGAGTACAACATCATAATACAAATAGCAGAAAGAAATGGATACAACAAAAAAAAACAATAGAAAAGCTAGTAAAACAAATCAAAAACAAACAAATCAACAAAACCGAAAACAAAACACCGGAAACAAACACAAAATACACAACATTCACTTATAACCACCACATCAAAAAAATAACACAAACACTCAAACAATATGACTTAAAAATGAGCTACAAAACCAATAACAAAATAATAAACAAAATAAATAAAAAACAAGAACACAACCCACATGAATTAAACGGAATATATCAAATAGAATGTAACACATGCAATAAAAAATATATAGGAATGACAAAGAAATCAATAGAAACAAGATTCAAAGAACATATAACAGCATTGGATAAAATCCACATACCTAGCTACAAATCAAACGTAGCTACACACATTCACGACACAAAACACCAAAAACCAGACATCACCCAATTAAAACTAATGAAACATGTTAAAGACCACAAAAAATGGAAATCTGGGAACAAATCCAAGTACAAACATTTAAACAAAACTTAATAAAGGCCATACAAATAGACAAATTATTAAACCACAGTGATCAAGACAGGAGACCGATACACACGACACAGTCCGAAGGCACAACCAATCAGAGAACAGGAAACCGACCACTAGAAGCTCACGGCGCATGCGCCACCTACAATCTCCGACGTAGACCAGACAGGAGCGATAGCAGCCAGTAGCGTGCTGATGATGAACCGGGACGGTTCGAAACTGCAGTCCACGCAAACCAATAAGAAATCACAAACGTACAGCAAACAAATAAAGTGTATATATATATATATATATATATATATATATATATATATATATATATATATATATATATATATGAATTTCTTTTAAGTATGTACCTATTTGTTTGATGAAATTATTATTGTATTTGAAAACAGGCATCTTGGCTCCGTTTAATGAATTTTAACTGAAACTTGATATTAGAAGTATGCACTAGACATTTTGAAAAAGGGACGTAAAGGGAGGAGTCGTAAACGGTAGAAGAGCCCGTCGGGTGTCTCGGTCTGCGATGTTGCTCGATCAATTCTACAGAAACAAGACAACAAAAAATATGAAATCTGAATGAAACAAATGAAACTTCAATAAATGGATCTGAAATGCAAATAAAAACCCTTAAGTAGCGCGCCACTGTGGAAACTGGTTGCAGCGTCGGATTTCGATACACACGCCGGGTCAGTCACCCTACGAACGCTCCAAATTTATGACGAAAATTATTTAATTATTGTTGGCTAAATAAACCTTAATTGCTTAATGAACTTTAAAAATTAAATATTGGTTTGAAAAAAAAATAAGATAGGGAAGAGACACTAGAATGAATTGCCAACTAAATAATTTGTTCGTCTTCTCCGGCGAGTAGTTGGTTCACCTGAGTGTCAGAGAGCAGGTCGACTTTGGGCACAGTTAATCACTTACATAAATTACACAAACTAGGAATCGAAACAAACATGTCAGTTCAAGTAGATTTATTTTAAAATGTAAAAGTTTCAGATGGGACAATTAAATTTGTAATTAAGAAATGAGTATCACTTTAAAAATCAATATAAATAAATTGAATGCAATAAAATATTAATTAAATATCAATTAAAAGAAACAAATTTTGCATGAAACGTGGATGTGCAGAAAATGTTAAATATAAATGAATGTTGAAAATTTACACAATCCAGAGGTAAAGTGAATTTAGATTAATTTTCAAACAGAGTTACGATAAAGTAAAGCATTTTATGAAGGGAAAGTTATACAAAGATGAAACATTATGTAAGAAAAACTCTGGGCACAGCAAGTAGGTTATGGTAGTGAATTTTCATAAAAATGTTTTTATTGCAAATATGTGTTTTCTTTTTAAGAAAGCAGGCATCAATTTTGGTTACCAGTATAACCTACATAGTAAAAACAATGTGCCATGTTTCATAAAAATAAGTTTATTGTGTGAAAATGTAAAAAAAATTCCAAAAGTAAACTTAAAGTCTTCCCGGAAAAACTTGTTTCTTGGTCATAGCAAATTGGGCTATTTAAATAGCATTTGATCAAAATTAGCTACCATAACGCACTTGCTGCATCCAGAATTTCTTTTCTTACAAACATGTATTATATTTGGATGGAATATGCAAAAATGCAATGACATAATGCGTGTTTGATAAAGAAAAAGATAATTTGTATCACCAATGACTTATGGGCCACCTGTGATTGTAGAAATATTTTTTTAAGATGTAGCTCAAGACACCCTATAATTAATATATACAAATTTTTTTCATATCTTGTATAATAACGGATATATTGAGCTTTATTGATTTTTTACGAAAATTCGACAAAAATTATATACCATTAAACGATAAACTCTATAGCTAAGACTACTGCCAAGCATCAGAGAAAGGGTCTATTTGAAATGAATTTTCTGGAAACATTTTAGTAAAATGAAGGATAATGACGGTTGAAACTAAGACTTCAGTGTTTGTAAAACATCCTTCTTGATACATTTGATTTCCATAGCCCGTATTAGATTCAAGTTATTTGCCTATATGTTGCCGATTTTGAGGTTTTAAATCGCAACTTTGACGTTTTGAGGAAAACCCCAATTTATTTTTCTTTAAATGCCTATAACTTTTTTGTCTTTCGACCTACATAGCTAAATTTGTAGGTAACTTACCCAAAAGGATATAAACCCGCGTACCAAACTTGGTTGTCCTTACTTTGTTAATTCCGGAGATATAATTTTTTTTTCGAAAGAAAACACAAAATTTGCAAAAGGAATTTATTCACCAAATTTAATCAAAATCCGCCCATTATTTTTTGAGTTATCGGTGTGATACACACACACACACAGATATATATATATATATATATATATATATATATATATATATATATATATATATATATATATATATATATATATATATATATATATATATATATATATATATATATATATATATATATATATATATATATATATAAATTGAAACTGACCCCGGATATGTGTTCTGAAGGGCCTAATTAGCGCTCATTTGAAGAAATTTTCGAGATCTCCTCATTAGTGAACTTTTTTTTAAAGAAAATTCACTGCAAATGAAGCAATGGTCAGTTTTTGCACTTTTGTGACACTTAGCTTGGAATTCGATGTATATGCTGCTATCTTCAGGTTTCGTTGTGCACTGTATACATCCTTGTTCAGCTGGCATCTGTATCTTGCCCTCTTCATGGATGATTCAGTTGTAAAGGTGGGCATTAGACTGTGTGGTTCTACTAACGTTATTGCAGGTGCAGCTTGTAGTGTTCATTGCCTTCCTCAGAATTCATTGCATCATTGTTTAGAAGTTGACTTCTTACTGCCTTCCTCAGAGTTAATTGCATTATTGTTTCGAAGTTGACTGCCTTCCTCAGAGTTTACTGCATTATTGTTTCGAAGTTGACTGCCTTCCTCGGTGTTTATTGCATTATTGTATCGAAATTGACTGCCTTCCTCAGACCTGATGCAAACATGTGGTTTAGTATTGTTCTTAGACAAATTGAAATCCGCAATGTGACAGTGTCTTTACAAAACTAACTAATTAAATGCTTTATGCATAAAGTCTAAAATATTATTTGACATCTAATTAAAGACACGTTACATGCAGAAGAACTACACTCATGTTTAGCCATAGAGTTATTACAAGAATAAAATTTAATGAGGTGAAAATAACATATCAAACGTACTCACCCATGAGTAAGATTTTGAAGCTCTCTAGTATACCATGATTAATTGCTCAAACAACTTTAATTTGAAAAGGAAAAAATCGACGGATGGAATTGCAATTTAAAGGCTGTGATAAGACAACAAGCTGTCAATACTTAGTTACTTCTGCAGGCTCCAGGTTGACCAACAGTCATAGAGCTTGGAAATCTATGTGATCAAAATAAAATGAATTAAAATTAAGCAATTCGTAAGAGCTAAGCGATTGATGGTGATAATATGAGCAGAAATAAAAACAGTGGAAATTTGGAAACAAACATGAACAGAAAGGTTGAGGTTGATGTCAAGACTTGTATGAGAAAATTTAAATTTTTTATGCCTACTTTAAAAATCAGGCGAGAAAATAGAAAATTACAAACAAAATGTTTCTAGAAGTTTAAGTCAATAAACTATAAGACAAAAATTTGTCTCGAAAGGTCTCGCAAACGTTGAAATGCATCTCATAATTTTACAATTTTAAAATAAACAACGATTAATAAATTTGAGAAGAAAATATCTAGCGTTCAAATTGAAATTAGATTAAAGAAAGTCTATGAAACAAACACTTAACAAACATTGTTAGTCGATATTTGCAGTAGGGGATCATCATCTAAATAAAAATCATCATTAATGTGACTGCAAATATATATATATATATATATATATATATATATATATATATATATATATATATATATATATATATATATATATATATATATATATATATATATAAATATATATATACAGATATATCCAAATAGGTAAAAGTTCATTAATCATGTACAAAATATTGAAAAGCTGAATCTGTAAAAAACCCAAGATGAAAATATAAGCAATATCAAAAAGTGTAAACGGAACGTGCAAAATATGTTCTGGAAAACACCTTATTTACCCCAAATTTGCAAATCGCTGCTGCATAAGTAAAGTGTACCCAAGCAAAAAATGATAACTGCACATTACCTACACTTTCGACCAAATTTCCATGCTCCTAGAGAGAAAAATTCGTGGACTGTCGTATAATATTAACTCTGTTCTGAGGAACAACCATAAATACTCAACAATAATAATAATAATAATAATAACGTGCCTCAAATATAAATCAAAACCAAATAAACTACATATGGGGTTATCCACACAATAAATAAACAAATGAATGCATAACTGCTTTAATGCATAAATGCACCCTATGCTACATAAAAACAAAATAGTAAATTCAAAATATAATGAAAGATTCGTGATATGATAGAAAGGCATGTATAATATGGGCATAATCATAGGCAACCCAATATACTGAAATATGTATATGGTGTTATCTAACCACATATACTGGCGGTATAGGAGATGCGCATGGTTGTGCCTGCAATCATCTGGTAGATAAACAACATGTAAACACGTTCTTGTATGTTAATACAATTAGAATAATAAAGTAGTATTATAAGTGTAAATGCTAGTGTATCATTTCATAGAGATACGATGCAAGTATCAAACATGGTGTCAGGTTAAAAATTGTTAGTAACTCAATGAAAAACTTGTGATTTAGTTTAGAGGTTACACTGCACACGTGCATCTTGTGGAACTTCTAAGAAAATTAATTCCACTGGTTGGAAGCAGCTGAGTCCGAGTTTAAAGTGCTGAAGAATATAGTGTGTGTCTAGTCTAAAATGGAAGCTATATTCAAACCTCCAGAATCTTTGCAACTGGATGGCAACATCTCTGAAAATTGGCGAAGGTTCAGCCAAAAATTTGATGTTTTCATGACTGCATCCGGTATGTCTGCACAAACAGACGACAGGAAGTTAGCTGTTTTACTCAACTTAGTCGGTGACGATGCTCTTGAGTTGTATAACACCTTTACCTTTCTCGATGGGGAAGAGAAAACTATTGAATCAGTGAAGCAAAAGTTTAAATAATATTGCTCACCTAAGAAAAACGTAATATTTGAAAGGTTTAAATTTAACAGTATTGCCCAGCAGGAGGGGCAACCTTTTGACAATTTCGTGACAGAATTAAGGAAAGGCGTTAAAAACACTGAATATCAACAACAAGATGAGATGATTCGCGACCGAATCGTCATGGGCGTGCATAACAAAGCTACACAGGAGAAATTGCTTCGCGAATCTGATTTAACATTGAAAAAAGCAATTGACATATGTAGAGCGATAGAAATCAGCAAAGATCAGTCCAAAGTTCTACAAAATGAAACTACCAAACTTGAGGTACGTTCTTCTAGGCAGTCAGTGAGTGATCATAACCTGTGCAAATACTGTGGTTACAAGCATCCAAGTGGCAGGTGTCCTGCTTGGAGCAAGACGTGTGCTAGGTGCCAAGGGCGAAACTACTTCGCTGGTGTGTGTCAGGTCAAAAGCAAGAATACAGAAGAAAAGTCGAAGAGAGCTAAAAAGAATGGTGAAAAATTCAAGAGAAAAGTTCATGAAGTCTCGAGGAGTGAAACTACAGAGCTTAGTGAAAGTGACAAGTGTGAAGAAAGTGATGAGTATGAGTTCGTAGTAAGTTCAGTTAATTCAGAAAAGCGCTTGAGAGATTAATCAGGTAAAAATGAAGCCATGTGGACAACACAGGTATTTATAAATAAAAGTTATGTCATATTCAAACTAGATACAGGGGCTGAAGTTAGTGTCTTGCCACTAAACACTTTAAAGAAAATTGCACCAGAAGCCCAAATCCGTGAATCAAACATTTCGTTAATACCTTATGGTGATTGTTTTAAAATCAAATGCTTAGGTGTAGTTAACCTAAATTGTTCTGTTAAGAATACTACACAAAATATGTCGTTTGTTGTAGTTGATGACAAAAATCAAATGCCATTGTTAGGCCCTGGCCCCTCGGGAACGTCAGGTCCGGCGGGTAGGAGGGAAATGCAGGTAGTCATCACATCCAACAGGGGGGATGGCGTAGTCCTGACGGAAGAGGCGGAGCCAATAAGGAGGAGTTTGCTGGCGGGGATGTTGGACGCCATGACGATATCCGACAGGGCGTTGCAGCTCCGCTTCCGCAACTCTGGGATAGTCGATCCGGGGTGGTTCTTGGTGACCGCCGAGGATGACGAGTCCCTGAGTTGGCTTCTCAACGGCTGGTCCGGGACGACGGTGGGGGAGATCGCCTTCAGCGCCGTAAGGGCAGGGGGCGCCCCATGGCCGGTCCGGATCGGCTTTTGGCTCAGAAGTCAAGAGGTGGACCTAGAGGATGTTGTCAGGATGCTTGCGCTCCAGAACCGCTCGCTCAATGTTGGGCAGTGGCGGCACTTGGAGGCGGCAGGAGGACCTGGGGCATGGCGTCTGGTCTTTTCGGTGGGGCCTGAGGTAGCTCGCGAGCTGGACGGGCAAGGCTGGCGACTGTACTTCGAGTTGGTGACTCTGAGTGTAACCAGAGTTCCGACATGGAGTGCGGTCGCCTCCGCCCGGCCTGCGGCGGGCGAACGGACGGGCTCCGACCAGGGGAGGCCTCCGCCCGAGCGGCGTCGCGATTAAATTCGCGGGGCAACTGCGGGTGGGCCAGATCAACCTTCAGCATAGCCGGGATGCCACTGGGGAGCTAGCAAAGCTCCTCGCAGGCGGTCCAGGCGGCGTAGTGTTGATTCAAGAGCCTTATGTGTTTAGGAAGCAAGTTAGAGGGCTTGGAGGAATTGGCTTCAACATCCTCATCGGTGGTGAAGCACAGGAAGAACAACCAAGGACATGCATACTGGCGTCGAGGGATCTGGACGTGATGTTGCTGCCGCAGCTCGGGTCCAGGGACGTCACAGCAGCTGTCCTGGAGTATAAGGTGAGTAATATTAGGCTTAAGGTTCTGATGTGCAGCCTTTATGTTCCCTACGATCGGCGGGGGCTGCCTCCGTCGGAGGAATTGGTGCGTATCGTCGATTACGCGAGGGAGCATGGGCTACAACTGATAATAGGCTGCGATGCCAATTCTCACCACAGATTGTGGGGCAGCACGGATACCAACCCACGCGGTGAGGCTCTATTAGAGTACTTGGCTACAACGAACCTAGAGGTATTAAATAGAGGTACAGCTCCAACGTTTGTCAATCGTATCCGACAGGAGGTGATCGACATTACGTTAGCGAGCAGAGGAATAACGGAGGATATATCTAACTGGAGGGTGACGGAACACATATCAATGTCTGATCATCGTATGATCAGCTTTGAATTGGATGTGGACCGTGAGAGTTCTCCCCCCAGGAGAAATCCAAGGAAGACCGACTGGGATGCCTATCTAATAGGCCTCGGTGGGTCGCCAAGGAGCCCAGAGGGGAGTAGACTCTCTATAGAGGCATTAGATAGCGAGGTCGAGGCCCTAGAAGGGAAAATAATGGCAGCCTACGAGGCCGCGTCACCACTTAGGGGGGAACCGTCCATCAAAGTTAGATGGTGGAACAAGGATCTCGCCGTACTACGCGGGCGGACTCGGAGGGCCTTAAACCGAGCCGTCCGAGAATCGGGTGAAGCGGCCTGGGACGAGTTTAGGACTGCCAGAAGGGAGTTTAAGAAGGAATTACGCCGGAGTAAGCGAGCTGGTTGGCGCGCGTACTGCGGGGAAGTCAATTCCCTGCCTGACGCAGCCAGGCTGGTGAGAGTACTCAAACAAGAGTTAGGTAGTAATGTAGGATCTTTAAGGAAACAGGACGGGAGCTGGACAAGCACCGGTGAGGAGACCCTGCGTCATCTCGCCGAAGTTCACCTTGAGGGCGGTGGAGCCGTCACGGAGGCTGCCGAACCGGGCCGGTGGACAGTCCCGAATGCGGACTGGCAGCTGGCGGAGGAGGTGGTCACAGATGGCTCTATAACCTGGGCGGTGAGCGAGTTCGCTCCATTCAAATCCGCAGGCTGCGATGGGATTTTTCCAGCCCTGCTCCAGAGGGGCCTGGATATACTGCTTCCCAACATAAGGGAGGTTTTTCGGGCCAGCCTGGCGTGGGGCTACGTCCCAAAGGCCTGGCGCCGGGTTAGGGGGGTCTTCATTCCCAAACCGGGAAGGGAGGACTACACGCTGGCCAAGGCGTACAGGCTAATCAGCCTAACATCCTTCCTACTTAAGGCATTGGAAAAGTTAGTAGATAGGTTTATGTTGGGAGGGATCCTCAAGGATCATCCCTTCCACAAAGGTCAGCACGCGTACCAGCGGGGGAAATCGACGGAGACGGCGCTCCACGCTGTGACGCGGAAGGTGGAAAGGGCTCTACACTACGGGGAGAGCACATTAGCTGTGTTCTTCGATGTGGAGGGGGCCTTTGATAAGGCAAGGACGGATACGGTCTGTAACGCCCTACAGGAGAGGGGAACGCCGAGGTCCCTAATAAGCTGGGTGGCGAGCATGCTGGAGGACAGGAGAGTGTCGCTGACCTTGAGGGGCCGAGGGCTGGACGTTGGGGTGACGGGCGGCTGTCCCCAGGGGAGCTGCCTTTCGCCTCATCTATGGTGTCTGGTCATGGACGGCCTCTTGGAGCGGCTCTCTGAGAATGGCTTCTACGCACAGGCGTACGCTGATGATGGGCTGGTCTTAGTCACCGGCAAATTCCTCGGCGTCGTCTGTGAGTGCATGCAAGCTGCCTGTAGCATAATCGAAAGGTGGTGTGGTGAGCAGGGACTCTCCGTAAACCCGGCAAAGACGGAGATGATTCTATTTACCAAGAAGAGGAAGGTAGAGGGGTTCAGGGCGCCCGTGATGTTTGGAAAACCTTTAGCTTTAGTGCGGGAGGTCAAATATCTGGGGGTGATCCTGGACCCGAAACTAACATGGGGGTCGCAAATAGAACGAGTTGTGAGGAAGGGAGTAGCGACCCTCTGGCAGCTGCGTCGTGTGATAGGGAGGACCTGGGGAGTTAATCCCCGGATCCTTCATTGGATCTACACTGCGATCGTCAGGCCGAGAATCCTCTATGGGGCGTTGGTCTGGTGGTGTGGTGTGAACCAAACAACCAGCAGGAAGCTGGCCAAACTCCAAAGGCTGGCTATCCTGGGTATCACAGGCGCTATGAGGACGACACCCTCAGCCGCACTAGAGGTCCTGTTGATGCTGCCACCGCTTCCCATCTGTATCAGAAGGGAGGCTATGGCGTCGCATCTTAGGATCCGGGACTCAGGTAACTGGAGCGGAGAGGGAGCAGTAATAGGGCATGCAAGAGTCGCCAAGGAGGTGGAAAAGGAAATTCCGATTTCCGCCATAAAGGTGAGGGATGCCGAGGACGATATTAGGTTGACTAGGCCATACACCCTCAGGATCCCCAGTAGGGATCAGTGGAGGGAAAATGAGGTTACATTCCAGCCCGCAAGCCTGGTCTGTTTCACCGACGGATCGCGGCTGGAGGACCAGCAATCCTCCGGGGCAGGAATATACATCGAGGGCCTGGGGGTGCGCGAGAGCTATGCTCTTGGCGCATACACCACGGCATTCGAAACAGAGGCGTATGCTATCCTGTCTGTGGCCAATAGACAGGATGTGAAGATGAGTCCCGAGAAATGTGTGTGCATTTGCTCGGATAGCCAGGCGGTCCTCCGGGCAGTCTGCGCGGCCAGAATCAGGTCACCCCTGGTTCAGGAGTGCGCTGACGCCCTCAGAGGGCTAGCCAGGACGAAGGAGGTGCAACTGGTGTGGGTTCCGGGACACTGTGGCGTGGCGGGGAATGAGGTGGCGAATAATCTCGCAAAGCTTGGTTCCCGGCGGCCGTTCTGTGGCCCGGAGCCTGCGATAGGCATAAGTAGGAAGACAGTCTCTGTCGTCTTAGACAGGTGGACCGAGGAAGCAATGGAGAGGCACTGGGGGTCGGTTGATGGCTGCAGGCAGGCGAGGGACTTCGTGGAGGGGCCGGACAGAGATAAAGCTGTCTGGCTACTCGGAAGGAGTCGACCTGCGCTTCGCCGCATCCTCGGGGTGCTGACAGGCCACTGCGCCCTTAGAAGACACCTCACATTGATAGGCGTAGAGAGGGATCCCATTTGCCAGGAATGTGGCGAGGATGAAGAAACGTCCTACCACTACCTGTGTGAATGCGAGGCTTTTGGGAGTCTTCGAGCAGAATTGTTCGGATCAAGGACTCTGCAGAGGAATCAGGTAAGTACCGTCCAATTGAAGACCGTCACGGCCTTCATCTCGAGGTCGAGGCGGTTTGGCGACGGAACCGAGGAAGAGTAGAGCATGGTTGCTGGGTTGCTGGGGTTGGCAAAAAGGGCCCATTGTGGCCTACTTGCTTGGCGTTGGCCTCCCCACCACTGCTACTACTGCTACTACTACTAGGTTTGAAAGAATGCTTACGTTTAAACTTGATTAAAAGAATAGATTCAGTACAAAAAGATAACTTTAAGAGTCTTGATGATGTAGTGAAACTGTACTCACAAGTTTTTGAAGGACTAGGGAAGTTTCCAACTCAACACCACATAACTTTAAAAGAAAATGCAAAGCCACACATCAGTGTCATTAGGCGTGTACAACTAGTGTTACATGAAAGATTAAAAACAAAGTTATGTGATCTTGAGGAAAAAGGAGTAATTATAAAAGTAGATAAACCTACGGATTGGGTTCACCCGTTAGTTATTGTTGAAAAAAGCAATGGAGACCTGCGGCTGTGTCTAGATCCAAAAGAATTGAATGATGTGATCCAGCGTGAGCATTTTTTGATTCCATCTGCAGATGAAATATCATCAAAACTTAGCAATAAAAAGTATTTTACAGTGCTAGATATGAAAGATGGCTACTGGTAGATAGAATTGGATAATGCAAGTTCAGACTTGATGACATTTGGTACTCCATTTGGGAGAGACCAGTTTACAAGATTGGCCTTTGGGATATGTTCAGCACCAGAGGTGTTTCAGAAAAAGAATTTTGATATTTTTGGTGACCTTGAAGGTGTAGGTCTTTACTTTGATGATTTAATTGTAACATGGTCCTCTGAGGCTGAACATGATCGAAACCTTAAAATAGTATTAGATAGAGCTTTAAAGTATAATTTAAAATTCAATAAGAGCAAGACACAATTTAAACAAAGTAGTGTTAAATTTATGGGTCAGATATGTTCTAAAGATGGTGTCAAAACAGACACAAATTATGTGAAAGCTATTGTAAACATGCCTACATCACAGTGTAAACAAGATGTCCTAAGATTTTTGGGAATGGTTAAATTTGTTGGCAAGTTCATTTCAAATCTCTCAAAAGTATCTGCCCCACTGAGAAATTTGACAAGATTGGATGTTGACTGGCAGTGGACTGAAGACTGCCAAACATCATTTAATAATTTAAAACACTTGTTGACACATTCGCCAGTATTGGCATTTTTTGATCCAGGAAAAACTATTGAAATAGAGACAGACTCTTCTAAGGACGGCTTGGGAGCTTGTTTGCTACAAGACAGCAAACCTATAGCATTCGCATCACGAAGTCTGACAAAAACAGAACAACAATACGCTCAAATTGAGAAAGAAACCTTAGCTATTTTATTTGCAGTAAAGAAATTTCATTACTTTATCTATGGTTTCCCTGTAAAAGTACATAGTGATCACAAACCGCTAGAATCCATTTTCAAAAAGAGTCTACAGAGTATTTCACCTCGAATTTTAAGAATGAGGTTAAAATTGTTAAATTACAACTTGACAGTATCTTATAAACCCGGTAAATATATGTATATATCAGATACTCTTTCCAGAGCTTATTTAAAAACAGATCAGACTAAGTCTGATGCTGACATTGAATTTGCTGTCCACTCCTTGCCTGTCAGAATATAGAAAAAATCAATTTAGACAAGAAACTAACAGAGATCCACAGCTGAAAATAGTTTCAAACTTCATTGTCAATGGTTGGCCAACACAAAAGTTTAAAATTCCTGAGACAGTTAAGATTTATGAGAAACTTAAAGAAAATTTGTTTATTTGTGATGACCTAATATTTTTAGAAAATAAACTAGTAGTTCCTCTAACACTTAGGAAAGATATGTTAATATTATTACACGAAGGACATTTAGGCATAGAAAAAACAAAAGCCCGAGCTCGCAAAATATTTTATTGGCCAGGATTGGCGATGGATGTTGAATCGTTTATAAAATCATGCAAGACGTGCGAAAAATATGCAAGGCAAAATCCAAAAGAAATGTTGTTGTCATATCCTGTGCCTAAAAGACCTTGGAAACGGGTAGCATCAGATATTTTTACGTACGGAGGCCAGAGTTATGTTGTTTTGTTCGATGCTTATTCAAACTGGCTTGAATTATTGCCCATTAGAGACAAAAGTGCTAATGCTGTAATTTCTCAAATTAAGGCTGTATTTGCTAGATTTGGATCACCTGATGTCCTTGTAACAGATAATGTTCCATATAATAGCGAGAAATTCAAAACGTTTAGTAAGAACTGGAATTTTACTCTTATTTTTAGAAGTCCAAATTATCCGCGATCAAATGGCCTAGCTAAAAAAGCTGTGTCAATTTCGAAAAATTTACTAAGGAAAACATTCGATGGAAGTAAGACTATAGATATTGAGTCCGCTCTATTAAATTACAGAAATTCACCCTTAAAAAACATGGGATACTCACCATCTCAGCTTTTAAACAGTAGGATCTGTAAGAGTAAGGTTCCAATTTCAGCAGATTTATTACAACCCAGTTTGTGCCAGAATGTCAGTGAAAAAATACAAAACAAACGAGATTTAACTGAAAAATATTAAAATAAAAATTCTAAAATCCTTAAAAAATTGGAAAAAATAGTAATGTGACAGTTTTTGATCATGTGAACGAGACATGGAAATCTGCTAAAGTAGTTGACATTCATGACACCCCGAGGTCATACATATTAAGTGATAACAGTGGTCAAACTATGAGAAGAAATAGGCATGACATTAGAGAGTCAGAGAACACATGTAAAATAACACATGAGATAGACATGGAACAGCATCGGGATAGCTCAGTCATGCGGCACATACCTTCTTATAGCGACTCAATGCCTCTTCTAACCCCAACATATGATAAAGGCAATCAAGAATCCAGTGACGTTCCACAATGTGAATTGACCAATGTCAGACCAACCAGTCTAACCCAAAGTAAATGCAATACCAGTACCACTCGTTCTGGTAGAATCATTAAAAAACCTGTTAAACTAGACTTGTAGTAAAGTTTGTTATTTAATAACAAGACTAAGAAAAAGAAAAGTGTATCTTAAAAAAGGGGATGTGTAATATGGGCATAATCATAGGCAACCCAATATACTGAAATATGTATATGGTGTTATCTAACCACATATACTGGCGGTATAGGAGATGCGCATGGTTGTGCCTGCAATCATCTGGTAGATAAACAACATGTAAACACGTTCTTGTATGTTAATACAATTAGAATAATAAAGTAGTATTATAAGTGTAAACGCTAGTGTATCATTTCATATAGATACGATGCAAGTATCAAACAAGGCAGACTAAGAATGACCACTTTTGCAAACAGTGTTTAATAATTAAGATATTTTAGCTTTTGACATGATTAAATAATGTAAAACAAGATGACGACTAGATATTGTGTTGTATATTTTAGTTAATTCAGTATATAAAAAAACTCTGGACGCAGCAAGTGCGTTATGGTAGTGAATTTTCATAAAAATGTTTTTATTGCAAATATGTGTGTTTTCATTTTAAGAAAGCAGGCATCAATTTTGGTTACCAGTATAACCTATATAGTAAAAACAATGTGCCATGTTTCATAAAAATAACTTTATTGTGTAAAAATGCACAAAAATTTCCAAAAGTAAACTTAAAGTGTTCCCGGAAAAACTCATTTCTTGGTCAACCTTATAGGTTAATAGCAAATTTGGCTTTTCAAATATGAATCATTTGATCAAAATTCGCTACCATAACGCATTTGCTGCATCCAGAATTTATTTTCTTACAAACATGCATTCTATTTCGACGGAAAAAATGCCATAACATAAGGCGTGTTTGATTAAAAAAAAAAGAAACTTGTATCACCAACGACTTATGGAGCACCTGTGATTGTAGAAATATTTTTTAAGATGTAGCTCAAGACACCCTATAATTAATATATACAAATTTTTTTCATATCTCGTATAATAACAGATATATTGAGCTTTATTGATTTTTTACGAAAATTCGACAAAAATTATATACCATTAAACGCTAAAGTCTATAGCTAAGACTACTGCCAAGCATCAGAGAAAGGGTGTATTGGAAATGAATTTTCTGGAAACATTTAGTAAAATGAAGGACAATGACGGTTGAAACTAAGACTTCAGGGTTTGTAAAACATCCTTCTTGAGACATTTGATTTCCATTGCCCGTATTAGATTCCAGTTATTTGCCTAAATGTTGCCGATTTTGTCGTTTTAAATCGCAACTTTGACGTTTTGAGGAAAACCCCAATTTATTTTTCTTTAAATGACTATAACTTTTGTCTTTTGACCTACATAGCTAAATTTTGGTAGGTAACTCACTTATAAGGATATAAACCCGCGTACCAAATTTGGTTGCCCCTTCTTTGTTAATTCCGGAGATATAATTTTTTTTCGAAAGAAAACTCAAAAATTTCCGGGAAAACCTGGGCAGATTTTCCTGGCTAACGAACTTATCCAAGCCATTTGCCAAAGGAATTTATTCGCCAAATTTAATCAAAATCGGCCCATTATTTTTTGAGTTATCGGTGTGATACACACACTCACACACACACACACATATACATATATATATATATATATATATATATATATATATATATATATATATATATATATATATATATATATATATATATATATATATAAACATATAAAAATTTTAACTGACCCCGGATATGTGTTCTGGGGGGCCTAATTAGCGCTCATTTGAAGAAATTTTTTCAAAACTCAAAAGTCGGGATCTCCTCATTAGTGAATTTTTTTTAAGAAAATTCACTAAAAATGAAGATGCATGAAAAATGCAAATGAAATTGCTACGAACATTGACCCAGATGACTGATGTAATGTCAATATATGTCTCGGAATACAGTTGTTATGTCTCCAATAAAAAAAACTCGGGACGCAGCAAGTGCGTTATGGTAGTGAATTTTTATTAAATGCTTCAAATTTAAATAACTCAATTTTCTATAAACTTAGAGAGTTTAATTTCAATACGTAGTAAGGTTTTTCCTAAGGCAATATATCCACAAAATTTCATTAAAATAACTTTGTAATTTTCGGAGAAAAAAATTTTTTTCGAAAGAAAATTTAAAATTTGAATAACTCAATTTTCTCTAAACTTAGAAAGTTGAATTTTGGTACGTAGTAAGGTTGAGGCAACATATATAGTAAATTTCATTGAAACAGCTTTGTTACTTTCGGAGAAAAAAAATTTTTTCGAAAGAAAACTCAACATTTTTCCGGAAAACCCCGTCTGATTTTTCTGGATAACGAACTCATCCAAGCCATCAATAAAAGACAGGCACTTGCCAAGTTTCATCGAAATCGGTTAATTATTTTTTGAGTTATCATATATATATATATATATATATATATATATATATATATATATATATATATATATATATATATATATATATATATATATATATATATATATATATATATATATATATATATATATATATATAAACATATAAAAATTAAACCTATTTACAAATGAACTTTAATAAGATATTATGCTGTGACAATACCTCTCTCAAGCACCCTAAAATATAATCAAAATGTGCACAGTTATATATGTTTTATTTCTTTTTCCCTTGTCTTAATACACTACATATTTTATGACAATCGATTTAATTTACTTATTTGATTTCATAAATGAAGTAGACACCACATCTTCAAACATATTAAGAGAATATGAGTAAATCAACAGCAACTGGGAATGAATTCGGTCAGTCGCCCAGCCACGTGGTTAAAAAACACTGTTTGTATGAGTGGTTAGAACCCTAGCTCTAAATAAAAGGACTGTAACAGCGGCAGAAGCAGAAGTCAATGGAAGGTTTGTGTATTCGGAAAGAAACTATTGACTATTAATAACAACAATTGACTAAAAACGCTGCGAGTTGTAAGGCAAAAATAATTATACTACAGAGGTGATAAATAATAATACATTACAATAGGGTTATATATAATCGTAAATGCTTCCAGTGATTAACAATCAGTGAATTCAGTATTATTGACATTTCTCGGAAACTTACAAATGAATTTCATGAGTCAATAAGAAAAGCATTGACTAACCAACAGCAACCACATACTTATGATTTAAACATAAATGTTTCAAATTTGAATAGCTCAATTTTCTGTAACCCTAGAAAGCTGAGTTTTGGCACATAGTTAGGTATTTCCTAAAGCAATATGTAGACCAAATTTTATTGAAATTTTCGGAAAAAAAATTTTTTTTTGAAAGAAAACTCAAAATTTTCCCGGAAAACCCCGTCCGATTTTCCTGGCCAACGAACTCATCCAAGCCATTAATAAAAGAAAGGCACTTGCCGAGTTTCATCTAAATCGGTTAATTATTTTTTGAGTTATCAGACGGATACACACATATATATATATATATATATATATATATATATATATATATATATATATATATATATATATATATATATATATATATATATATATATATATATATATATATATATATATAAGCATATAAAAATTCAAACTGACCCCGGATATGGGTTCTAGGGGTCCTAATTCGCGCTTATTTGAAAGAATGTTTGCAAAGTCTCACCATCGATATCTCTCTATTAGTGAATTTTTTTAATAAAAATTCACTAAAACCTAACGTACACAGGATACATTTCTGGAGGTGGACAATAAAGAGACGTGAGAAAATAAGTGGTTATTGTCAACCGCAAAACCGAATTGATTGAATATAGAAGGTAAGTAAAATTAAATTAGAGATTTTTCTTACGAAATTTACAATGAAAGAAAATTTGTCAATTATTTAGTCTGTGTGACCTGTCTCATCACAACATTATGTCACTGAAATAAAAAATTATATATATTGATAATGATTCAAAATTAAGATAAAGTGCAAACTTATTCGATGCAAATATTTCATACAAATTTATATAGAAAATACAAAATTAAATATTAACTCCTTACGAAACAAGGAATAAATCTGAAGATAGCTAGGCACTTAATGCCAGAAAATATTTCACAAGTCCTGTAAAACAAAAATTATTAAAAAGAGAATAAGATAAATAACTAAATAAATAAGATAATTGCTCTCCAACAAAAGTTGCAGAAACCAGCTCAAATATTTCAGGAATTTGCCTATATCAAGGCCTAGATAAGATAATTATGGGTAAGATAAGATATTAATAGGTAAGATAATATAAATTATATATATATATATATATATATATATATATATATATATATATATATATATATATATATATATATATATATATATATATATATATATATATATATAATAGATAATGTCTTACTCATGAGTCTGAAAAGAAAATGCAGTAAGGATATAAGAAATTAAAGATTTAAAAAGAGAACTACAAAAACTACTGCTTCAATTAAAAACAGTATCTTAAAACCTTTGACTGAAACAACTAACTTAAATGAAACTTTTGCGTCGATATCCCAATGAAAGTGCATATGTGAATGATCAAACCTCAAAGTTGGGCGCCAGTATAACGAAAATTTAATTTAATTATTGTTGGCTAGTATAATAAACCTTAATTGCCTAATGAACTTTAAAAACAGAACCTCGAAAGTTCAGAGGTAAGAACGTGTGCCTCTGAACCGAAGGGTACTGGGTTCGATCCTAAGGTACTCCTTTCACTTTTTCAGTACATACTGTAACATTACCATCAACCGAGGTTCTGGCATTGGATTTGAGCAAGTTGAATGTCTGCACGTTCCGCCCTTCGGAGGGGGCGTAAAGCCGTCGGTCCCATGTCCATGCGATGTTGGGCACGTTAAAGATCCCTACCCTCCATACAGAAAGGCAGGGGTTCGGCAAAATTTTCAGGATAGTGAGATGAAACTTCTCCCTGGCGTCGGTGATTAGCCATAGTCGTGGAAATAGGCCGACGTTAAAGAAACAAAACACACACACACACAAAACTTTCAAAATAAAATTGTTGTTGAAAAAAAAAGATAGATAAGAGACACTAGAATCATTTGCCAACTAAATAATTTGTTCGTTTTCTCCGGCGAGTAGTTGGTTCACATAAGTCTCAGGGAGCAGGTCGACTTTGGGCACTAGTTAATGACTCACATAAATTACACCAACTAGGAATCGAAACAAACATGTCAGTTCAAGTAGATTTATTTTAAAATGTAAATGTTTTAGATAGGACAATTAAATTTGTAATTAAGGAATGAGTATCACTTTAAAATCAATATAAATAAATTGAATTCAATAAAATATTAATTAAACCTCAATGAAAAGAAACAAATTTTGCAATAAGCTGTTCTATTGCATGTGCAGAAAATGTTAAGTATAAATGAATGTTGAAATTTTACACAATCCAGAGGTAAGTAGTAGTGGTAGCAGTGGTGGGGAGGCCAACGCCAAGTAAGTAGGACACCATGGGCCCTTTTTGTCAACCCCAGCAACCCAGCAACCATGCTCTACTCCTCCTCGGTTCCGTCGCCAAACCGCCTCGATCTCGAGATGAAGGCCGTGACGGTCTTCAATTGGACGGTACTTACCTGATTCCTCTGCAGAGTCCTCGATCCGAACAATTCTGCTCGAAGACTCCCAAAAGCCTCGCATTCGCACAGGTAGTGGTAGGACGTTTCCTCATCCACGCCGCATTCCTGGTAAATGGAATCCCTCTCTACGCCTATCAATGTGAGGTGTCTTCTAAGGGCGCAGCGGTCTGTCAGCACCCCCAGGATGCGGCGAAGCGTAGGTCGACCCCTTCCGAGTAGCCAGATAGCTTTATCTCTGTCCGGCCCCTCCACGAAGTCCCTCACCTGCCTGCAGCCACCAACCGACACCCAGTGCCTCTTCATTGCTTCCTCGGTCCAACTGTTTAAGGCGACGGGGACCGACTTCCTACTTATACCTATGGCCGGCTCCGGGCCACAGAACGGCCGCCGGGAACCAAGCCTTGAGAGATTATTCGCGACCTCATTCCCCGCCACACCACAGTGTCCCGGAACCCACACTAGTTGTACCTCCTTTGTCCTAGCTAACACTCAGGCGGCGTCAGTGCACTCCTGAACCAGTGTAGACCTGATTCTGGCCGCGCAGACTGCCCGGAGGACTGCCTGGCTGTTCAAGCAGATGTACACACATTTCTCGGGACTCCTCTTCACATCCTGCCTGTTGGTCACAGACAGGATAGCGTACAACTCTGTTTCGAATGCCGTGGTATATGCGCCAAGGGCATAGCACTCGCGCACTCCCAGGCACTCGATGTATACTCCTGCCCCGGAGTATTGTTGATCCTTCAGCCGCGATCCGTCGGTGAAACAGACCAGGCTTGCGGGCTGGAATTCAACCTAATTTTCCCTCCACTGATCCCTACTGGGGATCCTGAGGGTGTATGACCTAGTCAACCTAATATCATCCTCGACATCCCGCACCGTTATGTGGGAAATTGGAATTTCCTTTTCCACCTCTTTGGCGACTCTTGCATGCCCTATTACTGCTCCCTCTCCGCACCAAATTCCTGCGTCTCGCATTCTGATGTGCGACGCCATCGCCTCCTTCCTGACACAGATGGGAAGCGGTGGCAGCATCAACAGGACCTCTAGCGCGGCTAAGGGTGTCGTCTTCAGAGCGCCTGTGATACCCAGATTGCCAGCCTTTGGAGTTTGGCGAGCTTCCAGTTGGTAGTTTGGTTCTCACCGCACCACCAGACCAACGCCCCATTCAGGATTCTCGGCCTGACAATCGCAGTGTAGATCCAGTGAAGGATCCGTGGATTAACTCCCCAGGTCCTCCTTATCACTCGACGCAGCTGCCAGAGGGTCGCTACTCCCTTTCTTACAACCCGTTCTATTTGCGACCTCCAAGTTAGTTTGGAGTCCAGGATCACCCCCAGATATTTGACCTCCCACCCTAAAGCTAAAGGTTTTCCAAACATCACGGGCGCCCTAAGCCCCTATACCTTCCTCTTCTTGGTAAATAGGATCATCTCCGTCTTTGCCGGGTTTACGGAGAGTCCCAGCTCACCACACCACCTTTCGATTATGCTACAGGCAGCTTGCATACACTCACAGACGACGCCGAGGAATTGGCCGGTGACTAAGACCAGCCCATAATTAGTGTACGCCTGGGCGTAGAAGCCGTTCTCGGAGAGCCGCTCCAAGAGGCCGTCCATGACCAGACACCATAGATGGGGCGAAAGGCAGCTGCCCTGAGGGCAGCCCCCGTCACCCCGACGTCCAGTCCCCAGCCCCCCAAAGTCAGCGAAACTCTTCTGTCCTCCAGCATGCTTGCCACCCAGCTTATTAGGGACCTCGGCGTTCCCCTTTCCTGTAGGGCGGTACAGACCGTATCCGTCCTTGCCTTATCAAAGGCCCCCTCCACATCGAAGAACACAGCTAATGTGCTTTCCCCGTAGTGTAGGGTCCTTTCCACCGTCCGCGTCACAGCATGAAGCGCCGTTTCCGTCGACTTACCCCGCTGGTACGCGTGCTGATCTTTATGGAAGGGGTGGTCCTTTATCATCTCTCCCAACATAAACCTATATACTCTCTTTTCTAATGCCTTAAGCGGGAATGATGTCAGGCTGATTAGCCTGTATGCCTTGGCCAGCGTGTAGCCCTCCCTTCCCGGCTTGGGAATGAAGACCCCCCTAACCCGGCGCCAGGCCTTTGGGACGTAGCCCCACGCCAGGCTGGCTCGGAATACCTCCCTTATGTTGGGAAGCAGTGTGTCCAGGCCCCTCTGGAGCAGTGCCGGAAAAATCCCATCACAGCCTGCGGTCTTGAAAGGAGCGAACTCGCCCACCTCCCAGGCTATTGAGCCATCCGTAACCACCCACTCCGCCAGCTGCCAGTCCGCATTCGGGACCGTCCACCGGCACAGGTCGGCAGCCCCTGTGACGGCTCCACCGCCCGCGAGGTGAATTGGCATCACAGCCTATTATCAGTTGTAGCCCATGCTCCCTCGCGAAATCGACGATACGCACCAATTCCTCCGACGGAGGCAGCCCCCGCCGATCGTAGGAAACATAAAGGCTGCACATCAGAACCTTAAGCCTAATATTACCCACCTTATACTCCAGGACAGCTGCAGTGACGTCCCTGGACCCGAGCTAGGCAGCAACATCACGTCCAGATGCCTCGACGCGAGTATGCATATCCTTGGTTGTACTTCCTGTGCTTCACCACCAACGAGGATGTTGGAGCCAATTCCTCCAAGCCCTCTAACTTGCTTCCTAAACACATAAAGCTCTTGAATCAACACTACGCCGCCTGGACCTGCGAGGAGCTTTGCTAGCTCCCCAGTGGCATCCAGACTATGTTGAAGGTTGATCTGGCCCACCCGCAGCAGCCCCGCGAATTTAATCGCGACACTGCTCGGGCGGAGGCTTCCCCTGGTCAGAGACCGTCCGTTCGCCCGCTCTAGGTCGGGCGGAGGCGAGCGCACTCCATGTCGGAACTCTGGTTACACTCAGAGTCACCAACTTGAAATACAGCCGCCAGCCTTGCCCGTCCAGCTCGCCAGCCACCCCGGGCCCCACCTAAAAGACCAGATGCCATGCCCCAGGTCCTCCTGCCGTCTCCAGGTGCCGCCATTGCCCAACATTGAGCGAGCGGTTCTGGAGGGCAAGCATCCTGACAACATCCTCTAGGTCCACCTCTTGACTTCTAAGCCAAAAGCCGATCCGGACCGGCCACGGGGCGCCCCCTGTCCTTACGGCGCTGAAGGCGATCTCCCCCACCGTCGTCCCGGACCAGCCGTTGAGAAGCCAACTCAGGGACTCGTCATCCTCGGCGGTCACCAAGAACCACCCCGGATCGACTATCCCCGAATTGCGGAAGCAGAGCTGCAACGCCCTGTCGGATACCGTCATGGCGTCCAACATCCCCGCCAGCAAACTCCTTATTGGTTATTGGCTCCGCCTCTTCCGTCAGGACTACGCCATCCCCCAGTTGGAGGTGATGACTACCTGCATTTCCCTCCTACCCGCCGAACCTGTCGTTCCCGAGGGGCCAGGGCCCGCCCCAGCAGCCGGGGTCGCCGCCGCGCCCCGTCTCCGCACACCCGCGGCTAACCCTTTTGGCCGGCCTCTCCGGCGGTGTTTCTTTTTCCGCTCTTGGGAGCTTCTTTTTTCCTACTTCTCTGCCGACCGCTAGGGGGGGGGGACACAGGGGTAGAGCCTTTCGGCCCCTCCCCCACACCTCGACCCTAACCCGCACACTCTTGTGAAACTTACGAAAATTTCTTGAAATGGCAACACATATACGACAGGAAGAAGGTTGCATGTACGTATTTTAAGAAACAAACGATGAGGACATCCATATATAGGCATAAGGAAATATGCCTAACGAGACCAAACACCCATCTGTTACCCATATTTTGATCTGTAAGCCTATGCTTAAATACCCTATAATAGTAAAGTATGTCACCTTGTACATGACATTTAACCATATTAAAATACATAACGATAAATTCTCTACCACTTTTTCACTTATAAGCACAGAAGAACATAATCAAAAATGAGAACTGATAACACAGCCAAGAAACGACTAACTAATTTCGTGCTCGAATCAGTTCTCATTTCCAGTGAGCAACCTTATTCTGTTAGAGCCTGCATATAAGTTAGTTTTAAAACTGAAGTAGCCCAAGTTGTAGCTAAAAAATATGGTGAACAATAGCACAAAACTAAAATCTGCCAACACAGAAAATACTGGTGGTGGTATAAACTTAGTGTTACAAGATGTCTTGTTAACTAATGCAATTGAAAGTATTATGCCAAAAGAAAAACCTAAAACATTAAACAATATCATAAATGAACTATATACAATACATCCAAATATACAATATATCCAACAGAGAAAAGTGAACAAAATAATCAAACCATGGAAGATATTATTACTGCTGAATATCCTACAAACATACAAACAGCCGAATATAAACCTAAACGAGAAGATTTATTCAATCAGAAGTTGTTGAAAATCAATAAGAAAAGTATCGAAAAAATTAAAAACAGAAGATTGTGAGCTTACATGTCAAACAACGTCTTCTCTTACACCAAACGAAGTAAAATACTTACTGTTGGTGTAGACCCCCCGTTGAGGTTTCTCTCTATAGTGAAATTATTTCAGAAAAATTATAATATATACCTGTGTTTTTTGATATGTAGATATTTGAAGAATTTTTAAATGTGTTATCTACAATAATTCACAATATCAAAAACAATCCAACAGCAGACAAAACCGGTGAATTTTATACATTAACTAAATACTTGGTGAAAACACAAAGGAAATCAGTATTATTAAGTTTAAACGTTTTAGCGATAAATATGTGAGTAATTTTAACATATCTTTGGAAGCATTGAAAATTATAGAAGACATTGGCTGTGTGGTTAGAGAGTTATTGTTAGCATTCCGATTTAAAAGTTTCTTTGATTAAAACATGTTTGTAGCTGATGTAAAAACTGAATTATCTAAGTTTAGAGATACAGCAGCGCTACCCTGTTTCTTCTTTATTACGAAGCTGAAATACTGTGAAAACCTGTGTATGGTATTCAAATTTATTAGCAAATATCAACATGTAATTAAAGATATGGTGACGTGTAACAAATTTTAATGCACGATTATTTGATATTAAGGACATTTTTGTAAAAATATGTTTAATTAAATCTATTTCTAAATTGTTGTCTAACTGTCAGACACATACATGACAACCAACCAATTGTTGAAGAGGGCTTGAAATAGTGATATTAATAGTAATATTTATTTTGCAAATGAATCATACAATGTATTATACGTAAAAGCTTGGGTTGTGTATGTGATAAATACAACTTCTAATAATCACAAAAAAATACTTTTAAAATGTTTCTTTTATTTTAACATAATATAAATTAATTAATGGCTGTTGGCCCATGAATTATGGGTTTTATCAAAACCAAACCATTTCACATACGACTTGGTGTCTTTTTTCTTAACACTTTTTCACTTAAATAAATGTCAAAATGATAAAGTCTTTTGTTGTTCTTTCTCGCAAAACTCTCCACCAATAGGCTTGCCTCGCATATCTTCTATAGTAAATAAGTTGCTGGGTTCGTGTGGTGAACTTTAACAATCTTGAATAACTCTGTTGACCAGCGTGGTGTATAACCTTTTTCAAATAATGTTTTGCTTTCCTTACGCGTACACCATCATACACTACACTTTAAATTTATTTTGATCAAGTGTTATGACGTGCGAGCTAATTCATCTGGTTTTAAAGGAGATCGTTTTGCAATCCAGTACAACGCAGGGCATGGTCACCGAAACTACATAAAAGGAGATTTGAGTAGACTTGTTTACGAATAGCTGCTTTATTTTTCTTATTACGTCTTTAGGCTTTACACCGGTTGTTTGATAAATGGTTGAATTGTACGTTGCTATGATATCAGGCAGTATATTTAACCACTTGTAAAAACCAAACAGGTGAAAGTTTTTATATATCTTCTCTGTCAAGGGACACACTATATGTGCTGTACGGATTGATGTATTTTTTCACTAGGGCATTAAACTTCCAGAATTCATTGCCAAATCAGACTGGATGTCAGAAGGAGGTGTACTATTAGCTATATCAGCTACAGCTTTAGTCAACTCTTCAGCATTTTTATATTTCAGTGGGCGAGTCCACACATACTTTAAAAAATAACTGATAATCACTAAAGTGGATTTGTGTCCAGAATTTTCTTGATGGTAGTCTGTCAACTCAGCCAAATCAATCTGCCACAAGTCATTTAAACGTTTAATTATGGTATGCCTACGTTTAAAATTGATTCTTGCTGGTTTATATAATTAATTTTTAATTTGATTCTTAACATTAGATGGTTCATTGTGAGGATTACAACAGTGTCGCCACCGCGGTGCTACATCAGATGATTCATTACGTCATCGTTTCATGGTGATGTTGGATTTAAAAGTATCCACTTGTGCAAATCTTTTAGATTTTTGTCTATTTCACCCAGCTTTTTCTTGAACTTGCTTTTCTTTGTCAACGCATTGTGGACACAGACACGAGCGATTTTGGCATTTGAGGTGTTCTTTCGCAGAAACAGGGAGGCCACCTTACTGGGCACAGTGGAACTCTACGGAAATAACAAATGTGAGAAATTGGGAGTCAAAGGATGGAACCCGCATATTAAAGCAAATAGTACTTCTGCGGCAAGAATTATAGAGGTAATGGGGGAGATCCATGGTGGAGCAGGTGGAGGGGTAAAAAAACTTTGGAAAAAGCCGGAGAACGTTTTTATTGGTTACGATGTAGAGCTAATGTGGAGGAATGGTGCAAAACCTGAAAAGAATGTGCATCCAGTAAGAAGATTAAATAAAAAACTAAGAAACGAATGAATCAGTAGAACGTGGGAGGCCCACTCAAAATAAATGCAACTGACATAGCTAATCCTTTTCCTAGAACAGAGGTAACAAATCGCTACATCTTGTAGCCATAGATTATTTTAGTAAGTGGCCAGAAGTGTTTGCACTTCTGAATCAAGAGGCCACCGCCGTTGCAGAAGTATCGGTGAGTGAGTTTTTCTGCAGAGTAGGCGTAGGGAATCAGAAAGGTGAGAACTACGCCCATGCACTCTCAATCTTATAGAATGGTGGAAAGATTCAATGCTACATTGAAGTCCCATTTAAGAATATTTATTAATGAATACCAAAAGGATTGGGAGAAGCACATTCCACCATTTCTCCTGGCATACCGTTCGGCCGTACATGAGGCTACCAGATATACCCCACCTAATGTGATCTTATACTTTAAAAACCCACAGTTGCTTCACGTTTAACTAACGAATACATCAATGATTTGGCAATAATAATGGAAGCTATCCATTCTGCTATCAGAATGCATGTACGAGTAGAGAGCGACCGCAAGAAGACCCATTATGACGTGCGAGTTTTAAAGAACCAATGAAATTATGGGAAGGTCAGTGTAAGGTGGTCAAAAGGATTAATGACGTTGCCTATCGCATTCAGAGGAGCCCAAAGGTGGTCCATGTGCACAGGCTCACGCCACACCAGGAATTGTCCGAATTCTACCGGGGCGGTCAAATGTAAGAAGGGGGCAGTGTCACATCCTTCTCTATAAGAGTCTTGTCCATAGAACAATATTACCTTTATGGTCACAAGCAACTTGTAAAGTGCGTTGGTAGCAGCAAACACTCTGGAATCATATTTCTAGAAGGAGCGGGAAGTGACAGGAAGTGGAATAATGTAGAAAGGTCTGGAACCTCTATGGAGAGTATAAATAGATGAGCCGCGGGTAGATCAGTCAGTATTAAGTGAATCAGTGTAGTGTGAAATATTAGAGGCGAGAAGTAAACTATAGAGACTTAGTAATAGAGAGAAATATTTTAGTTAATGGTGGTGTTGGAAAATAGTTGGTTATAATAAATTAGTAGTTTGAAAAGCTGTGTTCTCTTAGTCAACAAATCGAGAACCCCGAAGAACTTTGGCCATAGTCCCGGAAATAGACCGACGTTAAAATACTTCACTTCTTAAGATAACACCCCGCCGCTAATTTTAGTTATATTTAAGGCTCCGTGTTAATATTTTTTGTCGAGTTTTCCTTACACCGTATTAGATTAACATCTTAAAATTTTTTGTTGTAATTTCTTCTAACCAAGTAGCTTATTGACGAAAAAATATATATATATTTTAATGTTGTATGTAGGTATAAGCCGAATACTTAAAATATTTCTTTTTTTTTAGGATCTCTTGATAGTATAAATACCACAAAGCTGTCTGGATCAAACAATATACTTTCACGTGTGAAACGAAGCGCAGATTACATTAATTACAAATTTAAGGTAAATATTTATCGATTTTTAACAGAGGAGCCAACACAAAAAGTTTATTTGCGTATTAAATAAGTTTAAATGCTAGAACATATTAACAATTCAATAGCTTTTACATAAATAAATCATACAAAAAATACTGTAGCAGAATCCACAATATTCTCCGGAAATTTTTCCCTTTAATAGATTCAGAAATCAAATAACTCTTTGATAAAATGACTTTTTTGTATTGTATTTTGTTTCTTTAACGTCGATACATTTCCGTAAGTGAACACAATGGTGTATTCTGTAGAAGAAAAAGTTGAAATAATTACTCTTTTTTTCAAAAACGATGACTGTGCCAACCGTACCGCAAATTTGTTTAATGAACGACATCCGAACAGACATGTTAACAGAAAATACGTTTCGGAGTTAGTTGCAATACTAAAATTGACGTGTTACAGCGTTTCTTAAAAAAAAATTCTCTGGACGCAAGTCGGTGTGTTTCGTTTTCAATGCGCTACCCATATATCTTAATGCATAAGATATGTGTAAAATATCAACTGTGTTCACTTACGGAAATGTAAGTTAAATACGTTAAAGAAACAAAATACAATACAAAAAAGTTATTTATCAAAGAATTATTTGCTTTCTGAATATATTAAAGGGAAAAATTATAACAATGGGTGTATGATAGCGTTAATACTTATCAACGCTATCATACACTCATTGTTATAATTGAATATAAAAAGTAACATAAGAGAGATATGTTTATTCTATTATTAACAATTCAGTAGCTGCTATATAAATAAATCATACAAAAAATACTGTAGCAGAATCCACAATATTCTGCGGAAATATTTCCCTTTAATAGATTCAGAAATCAAATAATTCTTTGATAAAATGACTTTTTTGTATTGTATTTTGTTTCTTTAACGTCGATACATTTCCGTAAGTGAACACAGTTGATATTTTACACATGTTTTATGCATTCAGATATAACTTATACAGGCTGGCGCATTGAAAACGAAACATACCGATTTGCGTCCAGAGATTTTTTTTTAAATAAACGCTGAAACACGTCAATTTTAATATTGAGGGGGACATGTTTTGAAATAAAACTCAACTTTGTCACATCAACCCCTTAAGGGTGGTGATAACAACCCTTATATTTTAAATTGGGAACATGGGTGGAGTGTTACATGATTTGAAAGCTCTTTCTTTTATGAATTCAGCACACTAATTTTTTTGGAAGTTTTATCAACTTTTATCAACAATTATTCACTGTTGGGGTTGCAAGAACGTATTTTATTCATTGTGATAGGAAATGCACTAGTCAATTTTTCGTTAAAAAAAACTAAAAAACAAAACTTAACGTTCAAAAATGTTTATTCAGTTAAGTAAGTGTACAAATTATTGACCACCAGCTTCCATACAAAAGTACAAATTTTGTTCAAAACGAGCTCTGACATTCTGGAGCAATTGTGGAGTTATTATACGGCATTCTTCAACAATGCGTCATCATAATTCTTCCAGAGACTCCGGTTCTGTTGCGAAAATTCTACTCTTTCAATGGCCCCAAAGAAAGAAGTCTAAAGGAGTTAAATCCGGTAAGCCACTCAATAGCACCTCTACGCCCAATCCATTGTCCTGGAAACCCTCTGTTCAAAAACTCCTTAACACGTTGTGAAAAATGCGGAGGAGCTTCTATCTTGTTGAAACACTGATTGATTTTCTTGATAGCGATCATCATTTTCAACAATGTCAATTAGTAGAGGGTAAACGATGTCTTCTAGTAATTCGAAATACTGACGCCACTCAAATTGCCATCAAGAAAGATTGGTCCGATTAAACGGTCTCCAAAAATGCCGGTCTAAACATTCAATTTTTGTGGAGTTCGAGTGTGGACTTCGTGAAAATTTCTTGGATTATTATCTGCCCAATAACGACAATTATGATGATTGACTGCAGAGTTTAATAAAAACGTACACTCGTCTGAAAAACAGATATTGAACAGAAAGTTCCCGTTATCAGCTATTTGTGCAGTCATAACTTTACAAAACTCCAGCCGCCGATCAAAATCATCTTCATTCAGTTGTTGTACAAGATGAATTTTATACGGGTGAAATTTATGATGCTTCAATATTCGCTGACGTTGACGTTCTGTTGACGTTTGAAACTGTGGCCAATTTTCTCGTGCTCAAAGTTGGGTCTGCAGCAATTTGTCCTAAAACTTCAATCTCAGTAGTCTCATTTCTAACCGGAAATTCACGTTCAGGGTCCCGTTTTTTGTTGGCTACTGAACCACTTTGTCGAAACTTTGCAGCTAACTCCAAAATGTATTTCCTGTTAACATGTCTGTTCGGATGTCGTTCATTAAACAAATTTGTGGTACGGTTGGCACAGTCATCGTTTTTGAAAAAAAGAGTAATTATTACAACTCTTTCTTCTACAGAATACACCATTGTGAAATTAATTTTCGGTAGTACTATCAAGTATCAAACCAACCGATAAACTGAAATAATAAACCGCATTTCTCTCATTCCGATAAGAAATGTTCTGGTAGTCCATTTTTTGTTTACAAACCAACAAAACATTGACTATCAGCACATTTCTTATCGGAATGAGTAAAATGCGTTTTTGCATTTTCAACTGTGAATAATTTTTAAACGAGTTGATAAAACTTCCAAAAAAATTAATGTGCTGAATTTAGAAAAGAAAGCGCTTTCAAATGATGTAACACTAGACCCATGTTCCCTATTTAAAATATAAGGGTTGTTATCACCACCCTTAAGGGGTTGATGTGACAAAGTTGAGTTTTATCTCAAAACATGTCCCCCTCAATACTAAAATTTAGGTGTTTCAGCGTTTCTTAAAAAAAATTATCTGGAGGCAAATCGGTCTGTTTGGTTTTCAATGCGCCACACTATATATCTTAATGCATAAAACATGTATAAAATATCAACTGTGTTCACTTACGGAAATGTATCGACGTTAAAAAACAAAATACAATACAAAAAAGTCATTTATCAAAGAATTATTTGCTTTCTGAATACATTAAAGGGAAAAATTATAACAATGGGTGTATGATAGCGTTAATACTTATTAACGCTATCATACACTCATTGTTATAATTGAATATAAAAATTAACATAAGAGAGATATGATTATTCTATTGTTCATTATATTAACGCTGGATTTTTTATCTATTGATCATTGCTTCTCGGTAATGCTATCTCGCGACTATCGCCAATTGCTGAAGCTAAGAAGCAGTTTCACATCAACCTTGACATTTCTTCTTTCTTTCTCTTTAGGAATCCTGATGCGCCCAGTATTGCAATGCACACGGGACCAACGACATAAGCTAGAATAGGCGGTACCCACAATAAATAATATTACAATAAACAAATGTTTGTAATAAACGGTGATACACATTTTCAACGATGTATGCTAGTTAATAACTTTACAAAAACTCATCTGACACCATTTAAGGGCTCAGTCAAGGAACGTGCCGGACGACATTTTCAGAATGGTGTACGTGAAGTTGTTCATTGTGACTGGCAATAGTCGCGAGAATAGGCCAACGCCAATAGAAAAAAGTAATGCATACACACATACCTTATTTTCTATGGTTATCACATTTTAAATAGCCGTAATTTAGAGAATGGTGAGAGTTTTGATATTGAAGAAAAAACTTTATATTATCATACCCAATATTTCATTTGCAAGGTACAGAGTACTAAACTAATTTATTTTTAGAAGTGCATTACAAATTCTCTTAAAAAGCTTTGCTCTTATAAGTAGTGAAATGTTACCAATTTTCAGTGTACCTACTGGTTTTATTTCAGAAGAGTGTCAAAGAAATCCGATCTTTCTCAGGTCCGGGGTTAAATACACTGTTACCTCAGGGACGACTTCTAATGAGCTCTGGGGTGGGCAAAATGAGGCCACAGAATCATACTACAACAGCCCAACATTCCCTTATCCACCACTCTAAGTAGGTAGAATAAGGCATTAGAGCTCCTTCCTTTCACATTTTCTTAAGCTTTAAGGAAAACAGCTTTCCACAGCTTTCTCAGAACCGTTAAGTACAATTTGGAGAACCCAATTCATCACAATACAGGTTTTTGACCTAACCATCGTTTCGCTAACAAAGTTAGCGTGATCAAGGGGATGAATAAACTAAGTGAATAAAGACCAGAGCTACTATTTCTATGTTAGTTGCCAAGCAGTTGCGAACACAAGAAATTTTTTTCATTGAAAGAAAGATGGCATATCTTTAATATTCTATTTTTTAGACCTAATAAAATGTTAATTTCAGTTCTAAATAAATGATTTGAATGAAAGTTAATATACCTTTGAGAATTAATTGGCTTTATATACCAATCTGAAATTATGTTGTTATCGTTTGTTCTGATTAATTTTGTATCTAGGAATGGTACACTGTTATCTGTTTCCTCTTCTAATGTAAATTTCATAAATTGGTTGTA
The DNA here is from genome assembly GCA_964006375.1 of Tillus elongatus. NCBI lineage: Eukaryota > Metazoa > Arthropoda > Insecta > Coleoptera > Cleridae > Tillus > Tillus elongatus. The sequence goes on along the minus strand of OZ023265.1, from coordinate 93,852,046 downwards.
AGAATTAAAAACATCTAAAATGTGTGTTGATGAATTTAGAGGAATACTACAAATAATGTCGTCAACATATTTTTTTAAAAAGGAATATTGAAATTTAATTTTGGTATACATGTTTCAAGTAAATCATCTATAACATATTGTGCAATAATTGGAGAGATACAGGCACCCATTGGAGTTCCAAAAATTTGTTTATAATATGTGTTTTCAAAAACAAAATAGCTTGAGTTAGAAATAAAATCAACTATTTCAAGAAATTTATTTTTTGGAATGGATGTTTCTAGAGAAATAGAAACCCATATTTTCATAATGTTATCTTTCAAGAGTTTAAGTGGTATGTTAGTAAAAAGTGAAACAGTATCAAGACTAACAATTACATAATTATCTGGAAGTGTAACAGGAGTCTCTTATGTAATAATCATTGTTGGTATTGTAAGCTTTTGTTAAAATTTCAGTGATTAGTATAGCTAATTAACTATTGGGTGAATTTATGGAAGTAATAATTGGCCTTAAAGACAAAACAGGTTTATGAATTTTAGGAAGACCATAGTATTTTGGACACGTCTGATTATATATTCTTAATTTTTTAGCCATTTCTTGTGTAATAAAATTATTGTTTTTTTTTAAAATTTATTAAACTATTTTATTAGCTTTTTGTTGAAAGGTGGATGTTGGGTCTGTGATTAATTTTTGTAATAATTTTCGTCAGAAAGTAAAAAATTGGAAAGCACAATATACTGATCCTTATTCATAATAACTGTGACATTGCCTTTGTCAGATCTTGTAACTATAAGGTTGTTATGTGATTTAAAAAAAGAAACTGATTTCTTTTAAAGTATTTCTAGGTAGGTGAACTTTGTTTTTGATAAAAATTTGTTAGAATGTTAATTACTTGTGATCTGTATATATTCTGTTTACAAGTATTACACTGTGAAATTATAGATTCCATTTCAGACAAAAATTTTGAACGATATATGATATTTTTGTTTGGAGAAATCATAAATTTGTTACCTAAAGCCAAAAAATGTTTTATTTCAATAGGTAATTCAGAAGTATTTTTATCCAGTTTTCTTGGATGTTCATTTTGTTAAAAGTTTAATTAATTAAACGGTTTAATTTATTGATATTCTCAATTTTAATTTCAATAAACTTTTTATTGTACCTAATAATTTGTCGACGTGAAAATTCACTGAAAATTTAATTCGGTATAATTGTAGATACTAACGTTCGTTGAATTTTAATTAATTTTCCAAAACGAGTAATCTGTTTATGTGTAACAGAAATTTCTAAATTAAGAATTTTGTTAACTAACCTTGTTTTAAAGTTATAAAGCATATTTCCTGTTTGACCACTACCAACTTCAATCAAATTCAATACATTTTTAATACTATTTAAAACATGTTTTGAAAAAACACCATTTTGCCTGCATTTAAGTAAAAAAAAATCTTTTATTCTTCAAGTTTGATAATTTCATATTGCAATTGGATCAATTTTAGATATTTTGCTGCAGAAAGACCATATTGTATTGTAATTTCTTGAAATAAACCCATTCTTCTTTTTAGTATTCAGTTTTTGTGATGGTAGTATTGTTATTTACTTAAAAAATTGTGGGATAGCCGTCAGTTGCAAAATAAAAACGCTTTATTATTTACCGACCTTTCGGAATAGTTTATTCCATTCTCAAGTCTACATGGCAAGAAAAAAGTTTAGAATTTACATAGGAAAAATAGTAAGGTTTTAAATACTTACATATAACGGGAGTCTTACTTTCACTAATTATGGAATAACAAAGATGCAAAAAAAACCTCTTTGTAAATTTGACTGAAGTCGACAACTGTCACACTGATATAAGCAGCTAACTATTGTGTTTTTGTTTTTTTTGTCTAGGAAATATAAATGTGATAAGAATGATTCCTAAAATTATTATCTTTCTTTAAGTTTATCAAATTGTCGTTAAAAGTAATTTCAAATTCTTCTGAACACATTATTTTATTATTAAGGTTTCTCAACTGACGGCTAATTTACTCAAAAACTTTATTTCTCTATTCATTTTTTTAAATTTACTATTTCACAAGACGATTATTTTGAAAAGTCACGCATGTATGTAGCTCTAACAATAACTATTCAAAAAGTGCCCACCGCTTTATAAACAAGTTTAAAAATACACTAGTAGACCTAGATGTTGCCTATAATTTTCTTAGGTGATTTGAATATTGACTTCATGGACCCAACTTCATTATTTACACAAATGTAATTACCATCTGTAACGAAATTCCCGTTTCAATGAATCTATTTTTTATTGGTAAAACAAAACTGGCAATTTTCATAATTAATATCTTTGACTGATTACCATTTTTACACCTGTGTGAAAAGAAAAAGTCGTATGAAACATATTCCAAATCAGAAAAGGTGAATAAAACCAACATCGGAATGTTATCACTCTAACTTATTGACTTACTGGACCCAACTCGTCACAAAGCCGAAAAATTAATGATTGGTTAAATCAAATGATTTAGAGCAAATTGTGAACAAGCCTAAGGGAGTTACCAGTAGTTTGTCTATTTTAATGGATTTAATTTTTAATAACCTAGAGACTTTAAACTCAAGTGTAATTGATATTGATTTCTCGGATCATGGTTTGATCTTTTGTGAATTTTCGACTAAAACCAATTCAGTTCGCTGTTAGTCGAGGCTCTTTAGACCTCTTGGAGATATTAATATAAATGGTTTTTAGATCAAGTCCTTGGTATCTTATATACGCTAAATAACATATAAATTATCTTATTCTGGAAGTGTTTGCAGCACGTCTAAGAGACAATATGCTCCGTGGCTCCCACCTACTATAAACCGAATGAAAAAATGCACAACAGTGCCCTTAATATATTTAAAATTAAAACGACCTGAACATTGGTCTTACTATAAAGAACTGCGTAATTTCAAAAGGGTCACAATTATAGGAGAAAACAGGCATAGGTAAATATCAAAGTTTACGCAATACAATGAAAAAAAAAAGAAAATGCTTGAAAGAATGAATATTGCAAACAAGACTAGGATTGATATACAATATATTTTGCGCGATATTGAGAATGATTTTTTGTGGGTACTTTACCTAAAACGAATCAGACAAACAAGCAATTGGTAACGTTTTATCAGAACAACCAAAAGTCCGACATTTATGCTGTCGCTTTATTTTGCCTTATATAACGTTTATAGTTAATACACAATAGAACCAGGCGAGTGTCTGGCTTTGTTCGAAGGTTAGCACTCCTACAGTGTTTAAGCAATTGCTGTGTATTTGTATTTTACCTGTTTTGGGTAAAGTTTTGGAAAGAAAAATGGAGACACACATAGCATATATTTTGGACAAAATAAACTGGTTCTAGTAAGGCAAACAAGTTCAAGAGTTGGGTATAGCTATGCTACATTACCAAATGCTGTGGTTGATGATATTATTGGCGCTCTAGATAGAGATAATTTCACCATGCTTGTACAAATTGACTATTCAAGAGCATTTGATATCATTAATTAGTAGATAGGGAGTCACTTGGGACCACCCCCTCCACTTTTTCTGCGCATGCGTTGACAGATGACGTCACGACGGCGGGACTTAGCTGTCCGCTGTCAGCTATCAGCGACTGGCAAGTAACCTGTCAGTTGACGCCCCATGTTCCAAGATGGCCAAGATGGTCGCTGCCACTATCTGTCAGCGAGTGGCGGGTAACCTGTCAGTTGACGTCACATGTTCCAAGATGGCTGGAGTCACTTGTCAAAAGTCACATGTTCCAAGCCTGTCAGATGTCATCTGTCAGCTAACGTCGTCACATGTTCCAAGGTGGCCGTCGCCGTCAGGTTTCAAGACGACCGCTGCAGCAACCTGTCATCTGGTCGCGGGTAACCTGTCAGTTCACATGTTCCAAGATGGGTGTTAGGAGCTCACCACGTGTTAATTTGAGGTTAAGTCTGACATATAGGCATTCTGCTTCCCGCTATCCGATAATGTTAGGTTAAGGCACACACATGTGTTGTTTGTAAGGTTATGTTGTTTGTCAGTCAGCCGAATGTTTGTTTGTTAGGAGCTCACCACGTGTGTTTGTTAGGTAGTGCTGGCTGCCGGCTGCCCGCTATCGAAGAATGAAAGGCACAAGACACATGTCTTGGTTAGGCTATGCCGACTGCCCGCTAGCCGAATGTTATAGGTTAAGTATGACATATAAGCATTCTGCTTCCGCCAACCAAATGTGTTCTTAGGTTAGCTCACAACATGTTTGTTGGTTGACAGGCAACAGTCTTACCATCACGTGTTGACTCTATAACGTATGCCGACTGTGTTCTTAGGTTAAGCTTACACAAGTGTGTTTTAGGTTATGTAGGCTACCCGCGGGCCGAATGTTGTTAGGACGTGTTAATTTGAGGTTAAGTCTAACATATAAGCATTCTATTTCTCGCTACCCGAAAATGTCAGGTTAAGTCAACATGTGTTTGACAGGCGACACTCTCACAACGTGTTGTATAAGTCGAATGTTATAGACCTACACACGTGTGTTTGTTAGGTTATGTCGGCTGCTCGCTACCCTAGAATGATATAAGTCTGTAGTCACATGTGTTGTCTCTGTGACGTATAGGACTCCGATTCTCACTAGTCAACTGCGTTCTTAGGTTAAGCTCAGCACGTGTTTGGTTGCCATACAACACTCTCACCACGTGCTGTATATACAAAATGTGTGTACAAATGCTTGTTTGTTATGAGCTTACCATATGGAAATTTGTGGTTATGTTTGACATATATAAGCTCATGTGAATGTTAGGTTAGGACGTTGATATCCAACGTGTGTGTGGTTAGTATTCCCGCTTACCGAATGTTATAGGTTAAGTCTTGTGTTAGGTTATGTTTTTTTGTTGATAGCAACCATGTGTTGGCTCTGTAATGCATAGGAGTCCGATTCCCGCTACCTGAATGCTTTTCTTAGGTTAAGTCTACACACACGCTAGTTTGTTATGAGTTTAGCACGTGTTGGTATGGTGAATGTTTATTTGTTTGTCAAGGTTATGTGGCAACTCAGTTGAAATTTAAATTTTATTGAAAAGGTGTCTGCGCACGTGCAGAGTACATGGAATTATTATATGGACTCTACACGCACAAAGGTTTCTACGTTTTTTTTTTTGTTTTAGAAAAAAAACACAAGTTAGAACCAGGGTTTATTTGTAAATATATATCTCTTAGGTAAGTGGTTTGTACATGGGTTTGGCCATAAATTTTTTAGGCCAATACATTTGAGATAACCTACCACAACAACAACAGTTATAAAATCTTAATAACACATTAAAAATGTATGTCGGTACATATTAGAAGAAAACGGGCGCTAATGATACCGATGACACGGTCATGGCTGTTGTTGTTGCTGTTGGTGTTGCGGCAATTGCTTTTGATGATGATGGTGGTGTTCACATGTTCTTTGGCCCTATGGGGAGCAGCTTATACACAAGAGAAATACCTCCTTCATTGTTTTGTATGAGAGGTATTTTTTATTGCTGTTCACTAAAACGAAACATATTGGTGTGTTGTGTCAGCTTTTGTCTGCCCCTCGTAAGTGAGTTGAACTCTACCTGAATTTAACGATTCCACGCGCTCATCGGTTGGGGTGATTCTGCCAGGCATAAACACAACACCAGTGCCTAATTTGAGTAGAAGACGCTGCCCGAAGCGCGTGTTTACTTTTTTTGTTCCGTCAACAACGTATAGTGTGTTCATTATCAAATCGTCTGCTTTTAACACAACAGAGGCCTCACAGAAGCCCTGGCGATTTAACTAGGCTAGCACAGACGCTGAGGATACTGATGACGTGGTCATAACTGTTGTTGTTAGTGCTGATGTTACGTTTATACATCTGGTGTGTGTGTGTGTGTGTGTGTGCGTGTGTGTGTGTAGCCTATATACATATATAGAGATAGGTTCACCATAACCAATCATAGGAGAGGAAGCTGTGCGGAACCGGGTCGTGTGCAAAACAGAAAACACACTCAAGATTCTCGCTTGATTAAACCGTACTTTCGATAACCTAGTTTCAGCTATGTACATTCTAACCGAATATATTGTAACTTAATTAAAGCCCCACTGTTTGGGTGTCAATAGAACTTAAATGAAAAGGTACAACAAAATTAACGTCTGAACGTTGGCTGCTCTGTCAGGGCACAAGCCTAAATACAGGGTATGGGCTTTAGCACTCACACTCGGCAGGATACAGGATGTACAAATGAAAATCAGAGATCTGGATAAAATCGGTTTATTAAAACTTTTAAAGCTGTACAGTGCTGCCAGTTCTGGGTTGACCAAAATTAAATAGATAAAAAAATAATTATAATTTGTTGTTACATAAATAAAGGAAATTGTTTAGATTTCATGGTCAAAAGATTAACGTGTTACAGATAAATGATGTACTTAGCTTTCTGGACGGGTTAATGTAGTTGGACCGCTGCCAGATTGTCCAGTTCAGGATGTGATGGGGCCTGACTGTTTCGATGTGTCTTTTGCCGGAAGCAGCTGGAATGATGTTACATGCCGGAGGTTTCTGTTGGGGACGGACCAAGGACTCGGACTACATATGTTTTTCTCCTTCAGGAGTGGCTGTCGTCTTCTTATGACAGGTCTCGAGAGAAATGATGGGCCCCATAGGACGGCGTCTAATGAACGGCTCTCAGATATCGAGGTCCATATCGGCTCCAATCAACAGCTCCCAGCCAACGGTTCCCAGATAACGCTTCCATTCAACGGGTCCCAACCAACGGGGTGACTATATCGACATGCTGCTTTTTCTTGTTTAAATTAACTACGCATTGGCATCTTACTAAGTTGACTTTTCAAGGAAGAAAAGAACACGTCCACGTCTTGACCGCGTTTTAAGACTTGTTATCTTATTCGATCAGCCTAGCGAGCACGTTAGCAGGCGCGTTCTCATCGAGTTATAATGCGGTAGAACAATTGACCGCAACACCGACTCTGACGTCACCAGGGGGACTCAGACTCTGACGTCACCAGGGGGACTCAGACTCTGACGTCACTATAGGGACTGATTCAGATGCTTTATAATTTAAATAAAAGGTGATGACACGTGTGACATGTTACACATCCCGATGGCCGGGGAAAAAATGGAACAAATTTTTTAAAAGAAGCCACTAGAACAGAACATAAGAGTTGGAAATGAACGTGCGAAGTTCCTCTTTCAACAAGAAGGTAGCTAAAGATGAACCAAAGAGAACGCTACTTAAGAGTGAAAGGAAAGATTGAGAACACGATTGCTCGGCATGCCACTGAAGTTAAAATATTTCAAAAAGGAACATTGATAACCAAACGAAGATCAAAGTGGAGCAATTGGGTAAAAAGAGGTCTGCAGGACAACACCTTAACAACAACAAAAATATAATAAGATTTTGATGTTTACATTTTCAAAATCATCTCAAAAAAAACTATTGAAAAGCTACCAATCCGAGTGGTGAGCTGGGGAGAGAAAATTGAGTAATGCCTGTAAAGGACAATACCTTAATAAAAAGGAATAATCAAAAAGGAAGTCTAAAGGACAATACCTAAAATAAAAAGAAATATAAATGATTAGGTTTTCTCCAAAATTGACCAGGAACATTTGTGGCGACATAAACGACCAGTCTGCATTTCGTTTGGGGAATTCCTATGGCAACAACAGAACACAACGACGCAACAAGGCTTACTCTACCCGTTCGTGCCTTCCTGGACAGTGCATACCCCGCCAATTTTTTTTTAAACACAAGTACACCAATTCATATGACATGTGAATCGTAAGTTAATTTATAATAATTGAAAAATCCAGAATAAAGTAAATTATCTAAATGAATCAACTTTAAGAAAAAGTGGTGAAAGGTTTAAAGATGAATTAATAGCAATGATTTAAAATAAAAAGATAATATTGACTGAAATTTATAAATAGCGAAACGGTTTGAGAGAAAATTATATTACTGACTTTAACTAATGAATGAAATTGTCAGGTAATAAATTGGCGTAGGGTCACTTTGCTGCGTACGATCCCCGAGCACCCCACGGATCCTTACTCTATATATTTTCGAGGTTCTGGAGCCCAGAGATACGCAAACAGCTTTTACCCCTTCAGGTGTCGACGTGTGCACACTCCTCCAGGACGCGCTGCAACGTACAAAAATATCAAAAAAATAGCAAGGTTGCGCCGCCATGGTCCCATGCTGTGAAGAGGGTCCAGCCCTCCACACACATGGAATTTTGCTTGCCCAGAAACTCCCCGTTCCATCCTGCAAGAGGCCTGCGTGGTGCCAAATAACACCCCTGTGCATTTCTCAAGCACAATCAAGTTTATGAGTGCCCCGCTGCTGTCAGCGTGTAATCCTCGTTCAGTTCTAATTTCAACAATCGTTGTTAAAGTGAGATATATTACTATCAAAGGCAATAGAGAACCACACACCGCCAACAGAAGAGCAATACAGACCTAGATACGTAAAATGAGACATAATAGGGCGCCAGTGAAGATTAATTCTTCACAGTTAAATGATACGGTGGTATAAAACCAGCAGTTTATGACCACTTGCTGCTGCCTTGCTGACATGACTTCGACAAACCTGCCATCATCACACTGTTACTGGCATATATCAGAAATTAACTTAACTGAGACATCCTTAAATATCGCTGCTAATGGTTAAGAATGAAAGATAAATTCGCTTGTGTTGAGAAGTTTATTAAATAGAATTAAAGAAAAATGCTACATATGTTTTAGAACCAAGTTCATAATTCCTCATCAAGAAAAACAACGAAGAAAGGAGGAAGAAAAATGGATATATACCACATGTATGTAGAAATACATATATACAAATTTAATGCCAAAGGCAGAGGGAGGTGCACCGGAGATTTCTCTGAGATTCTCTTCAAAGCGCTAAATTTATAGTAGAGCACTATTGAGAGACTCAGGAACTAAATGCCCACCAGCTTATGCCTTTAACCTGATTTAAAGAGCTTCTGGATGACTGCAAAAAAATATGTCCCAAAACACATAAACTCTAAAAGTGCTATCTATAGCAAAAACGCCCCGGGACAACTAAAAATACGAATGCTAATTGCAGCATCCAGAGCAAATTACCATGGGCAGTATGTAACATACGCCGAGGTTTAACAAAAATATTATTAATAATAGCGAACTTACTGGTTTTAAACAAAATTGGTAATATCATTACCTTAAATAAAATATCGTAAACTTTGAAATTTATATAAACCATAAGTATTTCAACAAAATCGGAAAGAAATATGCAGAATTTTGTAGGAACAACAGGAAGAATAAGAAAATTAAAATGGATGGTCCATTTGAAGAATGCTACATATTTTTTAGAACCAAGTTCAGACAAGCTCTAATGCCAAATTAGATGCATTTAATATCGTTTGGACGCGGTTTAACGACATACCTCGAGTCCAGATGTTAATGCAAAATTAGATATAATAGATCTAATGTCGCTTGGAAGCAGTTTAACGACGTACCTCGGGTCCAGATGTTAATGCAAAATTAGATATAATAGATCTAATGTCGCTTGGAAGCAGTTTAACGACGTACCTCGGGTCGAGATGTTAATGCAAAATTAAAAGAACGAAAGAAATTACATTGTTGCACAAATGTCTATGTACTTGAAGGGAGAGACCCAAGATAAAAGATACATTGAAACAAACGAAAAGTCTCCTGAGCAATATCAGTGCTAAACAAAAATGTCGCCTACGCAGTGTGGTAAATCGGGTTTGATGTCTTTAACATGGAAATCGCCCAACATGTTACCATCTATAAAATATAAACTAACGGTGATTTGACTTTATGAATATCACAAGGGGGGTTCACTTGGGCGCTAATTTAGCACAAAAATCATCGGCAGCCTTAGACAGAACATAGTTACGCTTTAGCACTCGGTCACCAACCTGAAACCTGACATCCCTTCTTCGCAGATTAAATTGGCGAACATTGTTCTCATAAGAACGACGAATTCGCTCTTGCACCTTGGCAAAAATTTGAGGTAGATTCTGCACAAAATCAGGATCTAGAAGTCTCTTAGATATCTGCACGCGATTCTCTCTATACATCCATAATATGAGACGTCGACCGGAATATTTCTGCCGAAGGTAAGGTAGCTAGGGGAATAGCCAGTGACCTCATGTCTAGCAAGTCGAATGGCCTGCGCTATTTTAAAAATGGAATCATCCCAAGTATTATGTTTTTGACGAATGTATGATCTAATGGCAACGGTTATAGTACGATTTACCCTTTCACAAAAATTAGTTCTAGGGTGATACCTAGCATTATACATTACTTTTTGCACCTTGTACGTACTCATGGGGGCTTTGAACTCCTTGCTTATGAACTGCGGACCATTATCGATAACACAAATTTGCGGGACTCCAAAAAATCAGAAAAATACTGTTCTCAATAAATTTGACTATAGAGGCAAAGGTAGCTTTAGGCATCGGGTGAACCAAAACAAACTTAGTAAACCAATCACAAACCACCAATAAGAGACGATTTCCCTTCTTGGAACGAGGGTATGGACCTAAGAGATCAGCGGATATCATTTGGAATGGAAAATCCACGTTTAGGAACTTTCCCATTAAACCAGCGTCGGGCAAGTTATCAGGCTTGCATTGCAAACGGGTATTACAGGCCCGAACGTAAAGTTGGACGGATTGTCTCATCCTAGGCCAATAATAAAGATGTGATATCCCAGAGAGAGTCTTAAAAACATCAAAATGCCCCGCTACATTCTCAGGATAGCAGCCCTATTACGTGTTCGGACGACAATTTTCCACGCCGGGGACGAATCGGTATAGGAATTTCTTGGTAAGATGTGTTTGTAGAGAATATTATTTTTTACCTTAAAGGAGGGGAAAAATTCTGGAGTCTTCCTGATCTTATGTAACATTGAATTATAGCACTTATCTGGATTTAACTCAGAAAGTTTAAGGACCACAGCCTGAGAACTATCAATACCGGCTCTCGAGAGAGCATCAACGTTAGGAATCTCCTTGCCCTTTCTATGAACAATGGTGAAGCGAAATTGGTTCAACCTGAGCAGCCACCTATCCAGACGAGTAGAGGGGTTCTTCATATTCTGAAGCCACTGAAGCGAAGAATGATCTGAGATGACCTTGAAATGCGTGCTCTCTATGTAACCCCTGAATTTTTCTATCGAGAGGATCACAGCCAATACCTTTTTTTTTGTCGTACTATATTTACGTTGAGCTGAATTTAAGGTTTTGCCGAAGAAAGCAATAGGATGTTCCAGGCCATCTGTATCCTGGAAAAAATTCCCGCCACTCCGAAATCAGATGCATCACACATGATAGAAAAAGGCTTAGAAAAGTCTGGACTGGCCAGGACGGGGGTAGTGGTTAGTAAGCGCTTAATCTGCTGGAAAGCTTCATCTGCCTCGGAAATCCAGGTAATGGACTGTCCTTTAGCCTTTCCCTTCAGAAGATCATTAATCAGGGACGAGATGGAGGCAAAATTTTTGAGAAAGCGTCTGTAGTAACCAATGAGTCCTATTAATCGACGAATTTGTGTGGTATTCGTAGAAGTGGGATAACTAAGGATGGCAGAAACCTTTTCAGGGTGAGTTCTGAGACCCTGGATATCCACGATAAATCCCAGAAATTTAAGTGATGGAAGACAGAAATTACACTTGCTCAAATTGACAGTTGGGATAGCATATTTCAATTTAGCATAAATCTCTCGAAGAATTTTAAGATGAGTTTCAAAATCAGGTGTTACAATAATGATATCGTCCAAGTAATAGAACACATAGGGTTCCAATGCAGGACCAATGACCATATGCAATAACCTACACATGGCGCTGCCACTACTCAGCCCAAAAGGGAGACGTTTAAAGCAGAATAAACCGCTGCCGCGTACAGCAAAAGCCGTCTTTAACCTGGATCCCTGGTCCAAAGGGATTTGAAAGAAGGAAGATTTAAGGTCTATGGAAAAGAGAAATTTGGAGTCACGCACCTTCATAATGATAGAGTCGATTAATGGAGGTGGATAAGAGTCTGGTATTATGACAGAGTTCAACTTTCTCCCATCAAAACAAACACTAAAAGAATAATCCTTCTTTTTGACCAACCATATAGGAGAACACATGGTTCGATGAATCGAGCCTAAGCATCAACTTGTTGATTGCAGGAATCGAGCATAGCAGGAGATAAGGGATACTGTCTTTGCCTAATTGGTTTTGCATCACCAGTACCAATGTGGTGAGTATATAATTGAGTACACCCTAACTCGCCTTTAGGACCTATAGTTTTAAGCAAATTAATAACCTCACTCAATTTCCCTTTTTGTACAAGGGAGAGCTTCTCCTGAACCTGTTTATTATTAGTAACGCAAGAAGATAGTGTCGAAAGGCATGAAAATTGACGAAATTTCAAAATGAAGTCCATTCCCAGCACGAGCTCATGAGTAATGGTAGGTACTATAAAAAAAAAAATTCGTATGTCATGCCGTCAAAGCTAACAGGGAGCACAACATAACCCAAAGTATTCTGCACTTGGCCATCTGCAATGGTCAACATTAGTGAAATATAATTAATATTCAAGTTCAGCTGTCTCAAAAGGTACAACCCTGATGAGCCAAGAATGCTGGCGTTACTGCCACTATCTAATAAAGCAGAAATTTGTTTGCCTGCGATTTTCACAGGTATATAGGGCCGATTATCGTTAGGCATATGCAACAACAGGGGCTGAGCTGAAATCTGAGGTGCGTCAGTTTGCGAAGCGGATCGAAAAAAGGATGAGCAGGTACGCATGAATGTTCCCAGATGGTCGAGCCACTTAAGCCACTCGAACGACTTTCTGGAAAGACTTACTCTTTGCCCTTGATGGGAATTCCTGGCGTTCTTTTTCCCTTTATGTAGCCAACCTGATTTTGGCCGCGAGAAGTCCCTGGAGTTGGCGTAGGAGACTGGCCGAATAGGGTTTTTTGAACACAAAGGACATTTGCGACTCGTAGTGTTTTTTCGTCCACGGGAATAACAGAACAATGTTTTAAGAACAAACGGTATATAGGTGTCCCATTCGGACACAGTTCCAACAAGTAGGTGAGGAGGAAGCAGTGCCAAGAACATTGACATGTGGTAATCGAGATCGTGATTCCTGATGGCATTAGAGGAAAGAATCCTCCAGACGACGAGATAAGGATGTAAGCTGTGCAAACGTATCGATCTGGTGAAGGGCCAAGGACTTAACGTAATCGGGAAGTAGATTACGGCGGAATATATCAACCATTTCGGTTTCTAAAAGAGAACAATGGGTAAGTTTGTTAAATTGAGACTGCATGAAACAAATGAAAGTTGTGACTTGTTAATGAGGTCCCTGTTTGCGTCTACGGATTTCCTCCATAAGACTGCGGTCATAATTTTCCCTTAAAAACGTTTGTTTGACCTTGACTACTAGATTATCCCAGCCGTTAAGCATACCCTTAATATGGCCGTTATGCCACCATGTCCAAGCAATTCCCTCGAAAAGATCACCTGCTGAGGAGTAAAGATTAGCTTTATTACAGCCTAGAGACCGCATTAAGGACTCTACCAGTTCTAAAAATTGGACAAGGGACTCCTTGCCGGAGAATTTCCTAATGCCCCATTTATAAACGGGAACCTTTTTATTTATTGAGAATAAAGAATTTGTTGAAGGTATGCGCTGGTTAGGAGAAGGGCAAACAAAAGGTATCTGAACCAGAGGCTGCAGCGGTTGAGGAGGTGGCGTTGAAGAAAACAAAGGCTTATTTTGAGGGATGTCGTTTGCACACGCAGTATCAGGAAGGGGTATCAGAACTCCAACTTTTCTTGGACGTCAGACTCAAAGATGAGCAGCTGAGACTTGAATTGAACCTTTTAAGTAATTTCCTTTTCTGTAGAAGGAGCCATATAATGTACACGAGAAGATAGATGTCGTAGACGAGAAGATGGATGTCGTAGACGATAAGATGGATGTCGTAGACGAGAAGCAATCCTTCGGTAGTCCAAGGAGTTGGCCTGGCCAGCAAATTTGTCAATGATTTCCCTTAATTTCTCAAAAGAAGTTGTTACTTCAGCAATATCCTCAGAGAAAGGCTTGAGACATATTTCGGTCTCAGAAAAGCTTCGATTATAGTATTTCTATGCAAGCAACCCTATTAAAATTCGTCGCTTCTCCTCCACAGTGGATGGAACCTAAAGTCCACGTGCAAAAATAAGGCCATTGACATCCATGTTCGCTCAAAATGTTAATATTAATGAGAGGGAATAAAAAAATAGGAGCCTTTTGTTTAGCTATTTGAAGGCAAATTCAAATGAATGTAATACAAAATTAAACAAATGCTGTATTTAGAAACAGCGCACCTAAAACGTAAAAAAATTCCAATTATAAAACTGAAATTCTTCAAAGTGGTCAGCCGAAATGCAAAAATTAACACAAACTGCAAATATAACACTGCCCTCTTGACAACAGCGTAAAGAGATAAGAAAGCCTTGATGGTTTCCCCACACTAAAACTGAATAAGAAATATAGCAATGATAAGCAATGAATTCGTCTAAACTAAACCAACAAAATATTTCGCTGAAAATAATGTCTCAATTAAAACTGAGAAAAATATTCTCCTTAAAAGTCAATTTGCATTAGTTTATTTAGTAAAGCTCTTATTCTCTTCTTTCAGAATAAAATTATCATAAATGATATTACTCTCAGATAAGATACTATAAAAAAAACGGGCTGAAAAATTTCTATAAAATCAGGTAACTCAAAATGTGACTAAATAATCAATATATTTCATTAAAAATAACAAAAATATTTGTATGTAAAAACCGACATTTGTACACCTTACACCAACAAGTGTGTTCCAGATGCCCTTCCAGACTTCGGCCCACGTTGTAAGTGCCAGTATAACCTAATTAAAGCCCCACTGCTTGGGTGTCAATAAAACATAAATGAAAAGGTACAACAAAATTAACGCCTGAACGTTGGCTGCTCAGTCAGGACGCAAGCTTAAATACAGGGCATGTGTAACGATTGCGTTTTTTTTAGGAATCGTTACTGCTTTGAAAATCATATAGAAAACCCCAGACGACTTATTTCAAAAATTATTTGTTGAAAAGTCGCTAAAATCTCAGTATCGTAAAACCCTTACTGCATTCCGTTCATATACGTTGAAATTTGAATACCTAAAGACGTAATATTTTTATTAAAGAAAAAGAGTCGTTATATTCTAAAAAAACCGTTGACGATATTTATCCTTGAACAAGACTATGGTTAGCAAAATAAAATTCAGATATCGAAAGACGCAATATATTCGTTAAGGAAAAATACGGCGTATTATTGCTACAATAACATTTCTGAGAACTAAAAGACCGTGAAGGGCCTGGTACTTTTTATCGATCGGCCGTCACGCCTGAAAAGTGGCTCCAAGCATTATCTCCTTGTCATATGACAGCACCTAGATAAAGAATACAATGAAGACGGTTAATATACACGGGAAAAGCACGCGGAGGAATCTACCCAAGACAAAACTTCAACGTTAAAATCACTACCTCTTGAGGAGTCGTGGGTTAACACTTCTCGGGTGAACATGTCTGTAATTATCGTGATTAATAATCATCCTAAAATAGGGTGTAAAGTTATCTTTTGTTATCGTTAATGTCTAATAACTAATGTCAGTGACTATTACAAATCTTTTTATCGCATTTTGATATGGAATTAATGATGCGTTGTTATTAAAACACGCAACTTAAGTAGTGGCCTTACGTTTTCTAATATGGTGAATTCCTGAGGGGGTCACACACAATTCAACTAAGTTATTGAGTTCAATATCAATCAGTGTCAGTAATTTCAGCGGTAGCTAATCAGATCTCAATGGCCGTGAAAAATTCTAGTAAATTTATTTGTTGAAGACGTCTTCCGGTATTAATTCATTTAGAGGCAAGAACCACCTGTTCGACACCAGTTCATGGAAAACACCTCTCGTTCTCTCCAATTCTCTCGCTCTCTTGGGGATTTAAGGCATGTGTTCAGCACTAGTGGTTTATAGCATCTGGGAAACATCCTCAGGCACGCATCAGATAATTGGAAGCCGTACAAATGTCTCCAGGTGACACACGACGCTGGTGACTGTTCTTTTGAATTCTATTTGTGTGGAGCTATCGAATATTTAGAGCAGCCCTCTGAATTTCAAACATTAATAAATGAACTTTCAATTTAAAGTAATCAAACTGGAATTTCATCCATGTCAGTGTGGTGTGTCTAATTTTAAATTTAAATTTCATGTTTGTCTTCTAAGACTTTGTCGATTTTGTAACTTTAGTAATATCGCTCTCAATTTGTTATTAATCAATATTTGCCAGTAGAATATCGAATCTATAAATTTCTTAATATTTTTAATTGACCATTGCTAAGGTGAAAATTTCAAGTAACACTTCATTATTGTTTGAGCTTAAGTCAAATTTGCCTATATCATTGAATAGTTGAAATAGACTGGCCAGTTTTTTTGTAATCACTCTTTAAAGTTTATTTTAATTTCGAAAACATTAGTAAAACTGATTATAGAACGTTAATTTTTTTATATATAATGTTTATTTTGAGCTGCGTACTACCGCATTCAATTTCTTTATTTAATATGTGTAATATTTATATCTTTTTGGTAATGTAATGTCATTGTTTTTCATTCTGTAATATGCTCTAATTAATTTCCTTATGGAAAGACTTTATACTCACCTTATTTTCTTTTTCACTGAATAATGTTAATTTCATCTGAATTTCAACAACAGTGACCAAGTGAATCTTGGCGGATGTCACAATTTATATCAATAAATTTAATACTAATTTTATATACATACACCTTTGTTTTATTGAAATGAAATTCCTATCCAGAAAAATCTCTAAAATTCATCGACAACACAAACCAAAGTTATTCATATAGACTATCTAGATATCGAAGAAAATTTCAGGAAACAACGACCAGGCCCTAGTCTGGAGATCTCATAAATATAAGACTTCAGGCACTGCAAACCAATTAAAGCGTAACTACTTACGCTTTAAATAACATCGAAGTCTGTCAGCCTTACAAATCATTTCTAATCTTGCTAAATATAAATCTGATAGATAGAAACCTTTTAGGGTAGGGTTGATAGGCAATAGTGACCTCACTACCGACCAGACTTGGGTTCACTTGAGGTTATACTGCGCTTCCCCGTTTTATTATAGGGAGCTTGTACTGGGTTATTTCTAGTGGAGTTTCAAGTTTATTAAAGGGGGTAACGCCTAATTATTTAAGGGACTTTCTACACGCTTTAATTTTATTTGAGGAAGGTACCACATGGGCTTTAGCACTCACACTCGGCAGGATACAGCATGTACAAATGAAAATCAGAGATCTGAATAAAATCGGTTTATTAAAACTATTGAAGCTGTAGTGCTGCGAATACAGGCTGTGTGAAGAGCTATTATAAGGTGAAACCGGGTGAGAAAATCCATTATGTTGACTTGTGTAGCCTGTACCCATGGGTTTGCAAATATGGCAAGTTTCTATTAGGACACCCCACAGTACATACAGCCCAACCGGAGCATTACTGTTGTCGTGGATGGCCATTCCTCTAAACTGTATCCAATTAATGCACGAGTTCCTCAAGGTTCAGCTTTAGCCTCTACTTTGTTTCTTCTCCACAGCAATGACCTCCTCTCTAGCATATCCAACCCAGTTCATAGTTAAGCGGACGACAGCACCCTCCACTCAAATATACAATATTTTAAGCCTGTCTCTTTAGCCCAATTAGATAACGATCGCAGACTCATGGAGGGTTCTGTCTCCGTGGATCTCCAAATAATATTAGACTGAGGAAGTAGAAATCTTGTACAATTCAACCCCACCAAATCACAGTCTTGCTTTCTTTCTCATAAGAGATACACTAGCCCTAGACCCATTACAATGAACAACCAAGTTATTCAAAGTAATGAGTCCTTTTCACTTGTTGGCATTTCTGTGGATCGAAATCTCAATTGGCACCAACATGTTACATCAATTGCAGAATCGGCTGCAAAGAAATTAGGTTTCCTCTTCCCGGCTCGCAAATACTTTTAACCAGCTAATCTCTATACCTCACATACTTCACAAATAAAACCAAACCTCGAATACTGCTCCCACATCTGGGGTGCTGCTGCCGCTTCTACACTCGCTATCCTGGATTCCATTCAGAAGAGAGCTATACGTCTCAGCGGTGACCCTACGCTCACCCAAAGGCTGCCATTCTTTGCCCAACAACGTGCCGTTGGTGACCTCTCTCTCTCTCTCTCTCTTTTATAGATATCTGCACGGGCACTGCTCAGAGGAGCTTTCTTCCATAGTTCCTCCACCTGCTGTCCCCAACAGATCTACCAGTGGCACAGAGCGAATGCACCTTTTTACTGTCCAGGTCACCAGACATAGAACATCTTGTTATGCCCGTTCTTTTGGAGGACTTCTAAGTTGTGGAATTCCTTGCCGGCACATGTTTTTCCTTCTCCCCCGAACCTCCAAACCTTCAAGTCCAGAATTAACAAGTTGCCTCTTTCCTCCTTGTCGACATCCACGGTACGATAGTATTTAGGCTGTATGCCCTCGTGGTGTGTTGTTGAAAAAAGCCTGTTCAGATGTAGATATAGATCGAGTAAACGGCCTTATTAAATTAACATCCTTCCACCGCAGGACCTGTATCACCCAGTGCTGTCTGTAAAGATGCACATAAACTGATGTTTGCTTTGTGCAGAACGTGTGCAGAGGAAATTAACAAGGGTGAGTGCTGTCATTCCAAAGAACAACGAGCCTTCACCGGAACATGGGTTATGGATGAAGTGAGAAAAGCTGTGGACAAGGGGTATAAGCTTGCGGTGCTATCGGGGCGGCAAGGCCGCGGACGAGCCCTGAGGGAACAAAAAAAAAAAAAAAAAAGGGGGGTATAAGCTGATGGAAATACTGGAAGTGTGGTAGTACATCACTCAATATGACAGGACATCAAACACTGGAGGTCTTTTTACCGAAATGATTTTACCAAAATTAAGTAAGAAGCATCAGGTTGGCCTTCAGATTGTTCCACCAAAGAGGCTAAAGCCAAATACATAGAGGATTTCTTTGACAATGAAGGTATCAAGAGGGAGTTTGCAGCTATTACGAAGATTCCTGGCTTGAGGTCTCTAGCTAAACTGATTCTCAACAGTTTTTGGTATGTTATGTGTGAGTGTGCGTATGTAACACATGTTTTATTGTTTTTCTGTTGTTTCAGGGGCAAGTTTGGACAGAGGGAGAACCAGACTAAGATGGATATAGTCAGGCAGCCGTCTGAATTATATAAGCTTGATAACGACCCAGCCATGAACGTCAAACATGTCACCATAATCAATGAGGAAGTGTTGCTGGTCAGTTGGGAGTACAAAGATGAAGCCGCCGACAACATAGCCACTGTCAATGAAGCCATTGTTGCCTATGCCACAGCCCAAGCTAGGATGAAACTCTATTCATATTTGGAACATTTGGGTGACAGAGTCCTGTATTATGACACAGACTCTGTCATTTACGTGTCCAAGGAGGGTGACTTAGACATCCAAATAGGTTCTGGCTTGGGTAGACTATGGAGAGGGCAGCTACATTATAGAATTTGTGTCGGCGGGACCCAGAAATTACAGTTTTACCGTATACTCTCCTACGACCGGACAGACACATTAAGTGTGTAAGGTAAAGTGGTTTGCAACTGCAAAGCAACACAACACATCAACACGGAGGTGATAAAGCAGCTGGTGGAGAATCCAAGTGCGGAACCGGTCGTTATTCACTTTGATCAAATACGCAGGACACAAACACATGAGTTGGTATCCAGGTCGGAAACCAAAGTGTACAGCCGTGTTTGACAAAGCTAAAGTTCAACGACGACAGTTTCCACTCCACACCGTACGGTTTCAAAAGATAAAAACAGACTGAATAAGAGTGTTTTTAGGTTTAATCTTATATTATTCTTGTATATATCTATAGTATTATTCTTGTATATATATTTAGGTGAATTACTTAGTGCGGCTACTTTTTAGCTTTCATCTCTGATAAGAGGTAGAGTGTATAATATTTTCGTAGTTTACTGAATTATATTTTAAAATGTTTTAGGTTAAAATGGGAAATTAATTGTTATGTTAGTGTTCTCAAAGTAGCTTTAGATTAAGTTTCCAATATGGGTATTATTTCATTATTATTATGATGTTATTGTATGTATGTATGTATGTATGTATGTATGTATGTATGTATGTATGTATGTATGTATGTATGTATGTATGTATGTATGTATGTATGTATGTATGTATGTATGTATGTATGTATGTATGTATGTATGTATGTATGTATGTATGTATGTATGTATGTATGTATGTATGTATGTATGTATGTATGTATGTATGTATGTATGTATGTATGTATGTATGTATGTATGTATGTATGTATGTATGTATGTATGTATGTATGTATGTATGTATGTATGTATGTATGTATGTATGTATGTATGTATGTATGTATGTATGTATGTATGTATGTATGTATGTATGTATGTATGTATGTATGTATGTATGTATGTATGTATGTATGTATGTATGTATGTATGTATGTATGTATGTATGTATGTATGTATTGTATGTATGTATTGTGTATGTATGTATGTATGTTTTTTTTAATTTGATGGACTACCTTACGTTGCCTTTCTAACCCCTGACACAACCCTGGTACCGCTTTCGCATTTTTTCGGGGCTGCGTCGTTCGATGGGTTTCCATGACATCACTGCTTCGCCTTATTCCCTACATCCCTCTTCCTCTTGCGAGATTAGGGGTTCGGGGGCGGTTCCTCATTTGGTAAATTATCCATAACTCTCCTTTTTTCCTGTTTTGCCTTCAGGATGCTCGTAACGAATATCTCTACGGCATTCCAGTTATTCTCGTTATCTAACATTTCAGTGACTAGATTTTCTGCTGTAACTTGCTTGCCGATTGTCCGTCTTAAATCCATTATCTAGTGTTCCCACTCTAGACATTCCAACAGAGTGTGCTCCACATCGTCGCATCTGTCATCGCATTCTATGCACGATGGGCTGTTGATGATTTTTAATCTATGAAGATACGCCCGGAATTCCCCATGACCTGTCAATGCCTGATTGAGGTAGTATCCTTCCTGCCCATGTCTTATTTCTACCCACCTGTCTATCCTGGGTATGAGGGAGTAGGTCCAGCGGCCTGTTTTTTCTCCACTCCACTTGGACTGCCACCTTCCCACGAGCCTTTCACGTGCCCTTCTTTTAATTTCGGCTTTGCCACTTCTGTTCTCCGGGAGTATAATTTCACGTCGCATCTCTTTATAGATTTCCTGCCGCTCCTTTACCAAGAGGTCTACTGGTGGTATACTGCTGAGTACCAAAACCGCACTCTCAGCTACAGTTCTGTAGGCAGAAATGACCCTTAACGCACTGCATCTCTGCACCGAAGCAAGCTTTTGCCTGATCATCCTTCTATGCACAGCTTCGGCCCAAACTGGTGCCGCATTTTGGCATGCACTACGCTTTTCAATAGTCTTCTCTTTAGTTCACCCGGTCCACCAATATTTGGCATAAGGCTTGCCAATTTAGCGGCGGTCGCTATTGCTTGTGCTGCGGCCTTATTTACCTGTTCTCCGTAACGGAGCCCCGCATATATCTGTATGCCCAAGTAGGTGACAGATCGCTTCCACTGAACCACTTGTCCATTTATCTCTAGAGTGGGATTTTCAAATACTCTTTTAGGCCATTCCCTGAAAGCCATCGATAAGCCCTATCCAAACTATCGTTTGCAATTATTTCTAGTTGCCTAGAAGTTTTAGCTGTTACAACCACTGCTGCGTCATCAGCGAAGCCGACAATAGTTGCATTTTCTGGCATAACCATTTGGAGGAATTTATCATACATTACGTTTCACAGAAATGGCCCGAGCACCGATCCCTCTGGAACGCTCATCGTAACTTTGTACCCTGATCTTGCCTCCGCTATATAGTAGTGTTCTATCGCTTAGGTAGTCACTGACCATTTTGAGCAAATACGCAGGTGTTCCTTTTTCTTCTAGCGCTCTCAGCGGTATTGAAAGCATTCTGTACATCCAATGTGACAAGCGCGCAAAACTCTTTTTGTCTCCAGTTTCCCTGTTTCACTTTCTCTGCAACGCTGACGACCTTTAAAATTGCATCTACCGTGGACCTTCCCTTCCTAAAACCGTATTGCTGCGGTGAAAGCCCCCCAGTCTCATCGATGTGTGCCTCTAGCCTCTGAAACAGCATTCTCTCGAATAGTTTTCCTATTGTGTCTATCAGGCATATTGGCCTGGAGGAAGATGACTTTTCAAGCGGCTTATTACCCTTATACAAGAGTATTAAGGTTTGCTGTTGCCATGTATTGGGGAATACTCCACAGACCAGACATGCGTTAAAAACCTTCAAGAGCAACTCTGGCCAAACCCTCAAAACTACTTTGAGGATTTCATTTGGGATTCCATCTGGACCTGGGGCCTTGCCTGTTGGAATCTTTTTCCCAGCGTTTTGCAATTCTTCCAGGGTAAACATATGCTCCCAAGCAGCACTGCCATTTTGATAGGGCTTCTTAGTCTCATTTCCTCGTGGAAACATTTTTTCTACTATCCGTTGTACCATAGTAAGATCCGATGGACAGGGACTTTTTTATTTCTGTCCCAGCTTTTTTGTAATCAGTTGATAAGGCATCCCCCATGGGGTGTTTTCGATCTCCCGGCACAGGTCTAACCAACACTTCTTTTGCTGGCTTTTATGGCCGTTCTTATAAGCAGGCCAGAACTGCTTATACTCTGTTGCAGCTGTAATGTCCCCGCTATTTCTTGTAGCCCTTCTTCTAGCTGCCAAACCTTCTCTTCGAAGTTTGGCAATTTCAGTTGTCCACCAGTAGACTGATTTTCTTCTTCTACAGCTCTTTTTCCGCTTGGGCATAGCGGCACTACAAGCGTCCGTAACAATCCCCACTACATACTACACTAGCTTTGGTATATCCCCTTGTCCCGTTTCATCTATCGCCGATGGTACATGCGTAACTTTTTTCTCTTCAAGGTATGCTTTTATTTTGTGATTATCCAATCGGCTAAGTATCCACCCATTTTCCCGATTTTTCTCCTGTTGCGAAACCCTATTTTCCATTTCGTCTGAGTTTCTTGTTCGTGTCTTGCTTAAGGTAAACTCAATGTGTTGATGATAGCTTAAAGTAACATCTTCCAGTACTTTCCACGTCGTTATTCTATATGCAATGCTCTCAGTGGCCAAGGAAATGTCTATAACCGAGCCTGCCTCTCCCCTTCTAAAGGTATAGGTGTTACCCTCATTTAAGATCACCAGGCTGGTTCTGGCCAACATCTCGGATAAAATTATTCCTCTCCAGTCTAGCCTTCTTGAACCCCACTCTGGTGATTTACAGTTAAAGTCTCCCTCAACCAAAATGTCAGTCTCTGCTGTTCTAATGCTGTCTTCTAGGCTTCCAATTCACATCCTAAACTCTTTTTCCGATGCATTTGGTGAGAAATGGCAACTATACACACGCAAGACCTCCAGTTCAATCCACGTATAATTGGTTCACACACTTTTGCAATCCTCATGTTTATATTTTTTTACCATAATAGCTGACTTCGCTGTGACATCCTGAAACCACATTCCAGTTTCCGGCCCCCTAGATGTGACTTTAAGTCGTTTTCAGTCTGTGCTCGTAATATCCTGGGTCCAAATGTTCCTTTAACCTATTGTTGTAATAGGCAATCAACTCTTTAGTTTTTTTATTTCAGCCAGAGCCTGAATCTTTTCTCACCATTTTTACGCAATTTTGTTGTATTAAAATAACCAGTATTCTTATCGATAACTAATTGAAAGTCTGCAAATAGACCATACCAGAAGTTTTCTTTAATTTGCTGATAATACACATCACTTAATGTACCCATTTTGAAACAGATATAGCAAACTGAAGCACGTCCTCTCTCTCTCTCTGTGTGACAAAATTGTGAATGAGCTTAAGAGTGTGTGTGCACCCTAATTTATACATGTTGACACCACCTCAGAGAAACTAGGTCGCCAACAGTAAATGAAAACTGATAATGTTCATTTGCCACGGGTCTATCTCATGAAAACTAGGTAACCAACCGAAAATGACAACTGATAACAACTGTATTTAAGCAGGCTCTAATACACTAGTTGTCTGTTTTTATCTAACAGGCTGTCATGTCTGTCACAAACCACAAGTCATTCAAATCGTCTCCATGCCAGTTTGTTTCATGTGTAAAATTCAAATTTCCCGCCAAATCTGTGTGTAGCCAAGCACCCATACAACAAACGTTGTAACACAACATGTCTGTTATTCAAATCAAAGATGTCATTTTACCCATTTTAGACCTCTTACATCTGTTATTTCAATCAAAGGCTAAACAGATGTTATCACACATGCGCAAGCTCAGACAGGACGTTAGCTGCCATCTATGTGGGTCATGTTTGCGTGTGTTAGATGTTAAACAGCAATAAAGATATTCAGTTCAATTTGCCAGTACCTGTCATATGTGTGTGTGTGTGTGTGTGTGTGTGTGTGTGTGTGTGTGTGTGTGTGTGTGTGTGTGTGTGTGTGTGTGTGTGTGTGTGTGTGTGTGTGTGTGTGTGTGTGTGTGTGTGTGTGTGTGTGTGTGTGTGTGTGTGTGTGTGTGTGTGTGTGTGTGTGTGTGTGTGTGTGTGTGTGTGTGTGTGTGTGTGTGTGTGTGTGTGTGTGTGTGTGTGTGTGTGTGTGTGTGTGTGTGTGTGTGTGTGTGTGTGTGTGTGTGTGTGTGTGTGTGTGTGTGTGTGTGTGTGTGTGTGTGTGTGTGTGTGTGTGTGTGTGTGTGTGTGTGTGTGTGTGTGTGTGTGTGTGTGTGTGTGTGTGTGTGTGTGTGTGTGTGTGTGTGTGTGTGTGTGTGTGTGTGTGTGTGTGTGTGTGTGTGTGTGTGTGTGTGTGTGTGTGTGTGTGTGTGTGTGTGTGTGTGTGTGTGTGTGTGTGTGTGTGTGTGTGTGTGTGTGTGTGTGTGTGTGTGTGTGTGTGTGTGTGTGTGTGTGTGTGTGTGTGTGTGTGTGTGTGTGTGTGTGTGTGTGTGTGTGTGTGTGTGTGTGTGTGTGTGTGTGTGTGTGTGTGTGTGTGTGTGTGTGTGTGTGTGTGTGTGTGTGTGTGTGTGTGTGTGTGTGTGTGTGTGTGTGTGTGTGTGTGTGTGTGTGTGTGTGTGTGTGTGTGTGTGTGTGTGTGTGTGTGTGTGTGTGTGTGTGTGTGTGTGTGTGTGTGTGTGTGTGTGTGTGTGTGTGTGTGTGTGTGTGTGTGTGTGTGTGTGTGTGTGTGTGTGTGTGTGTGTGTGTGTGTGTGTGTGTGTGTGTGTGTGTGTGTGTGTGTGTGTGTGTGTGTGTGTGTGTGTGTGTGTGTGTGTGTGTGTGTGTGTGTGTGTGTGTGTGTGTGTGTGTGTGTGTGTGTGTGTGTGTGTGTGTGTGTGTGTGTGTGTGTGTGTGTGTGTGTGTGTGTGTGTGTGTGTGTGTGTGTGTGTGTGTGTGTGTGTGTGTGTGTGTGTGTGTGTGTGTGTGTGTGTGTGTGTGTGTGTGTGTGTGTGTGTGTGTGTGTGTGTGTGTGTGTGTGTGTGTGTGTGTGTGTGTGTGTGTGTGTGTGTGTGTGTGTGTGTGTGTGTGTGTGTGTGTGTGTGTGTGTGTGTGTGTGTGTGTGTGTGTGTGTGTGTGTGTGTGTGTGTGTGTGTGTGTGTGTGTGTGTGTGTGTGTGTGTGTGTGTGTGTGTGTGTGTGTGTGTGTGTGTGTGTGTGTGTGTGTGTGTGTGTGTGTGTGTGTGTGTGTGTGTGTGTGTGTGTGTGTGTGTGTGTGTGTGTGTGTGTGTGTGTGTGTGTGTGTGTGTGTGTGTGTGTGTGTGTGTGTGTGTGTGTGTGTGTGTGTGTGTGTGTGTGTGTGTGTGTGTGTGTGTGTGTGTGTGTGTGTGTGTGTGTGTGTGTGTGTGTGTGTGTGTGTGTGTGTGTGTGTGTGTGTGTGTGTGTGTGTGTGTGTGTGTGTGTGTGTGTGTGTGTGTGTGTGTGTGTGTGTGTGTGTGTGTGTGTGTGTGTGTGTGTGTGTGTGTGTGTGTGTGTGTGTGTGTGTGTGTGTGTGTGTGTGTGTGTGTGTGTGTGTGTGTGTGTGTGTGTGTGTGTGTGTGTGTGTGTGTGTGTGTGTGTGTGTGTGTGTGTGTGTGTGTGTGTGTGTGTGTGTGTGTGTGTGTGTGTGTGTGTGTGTGTGTGTGTGTGTGTGTGTGTGTGTGTGTGTGTGTGTGTGTGTGTGTGTGTGTGTGTGTGTGTGTGTGTGTGTGTGTGTGTGTGTGTGTGTGTGTGTGTGTGTGTGTGTGTGTGTGTGTGTGTGTGTGTGTGTGTGTGTGTGTGTGTGTGTGTGTGTGTGTGTGTGTGTGTGTGTGTGTGTGTGTGTGTGTGTGTGTGTGTGTGTGTGTGTGTGTGTGTGTGTGTGTGTGTGTGTGTGTGTGTGTGTGTGTGTGTGTGTGTGTGTGTGTGTGTGTGTGTGTGTGTGTGTGTGTGTGTGTGTGTGTGTGTGTGTGTGTGTGTGTGTGTGTGTGTGTGTGTGTGTGTGTGTGTGTGTGTGTGTGTGTGTGTGTGTGTGTGTGTGTGTGTGTGTGTGTGTGTGTGTGTGTGTGTGTGTGTGTGTGTGTGTGTGTGTGTGTGTGTGTGTGTGTGTGTGTGTGTGTGTGTGTGTGTGTGAACAGCAATTTATACATGTTGACAGCCGCCAACGACGTCTATATGTCATGTTTTTATTGCTTTACGTGTAGGTAATCAAACAATGGTGTGACATCTATTACCCTTTAAGGGCCTCTCGCTCTCTAACTGTCTATAACACATGTCTTCAAACAACATGCGCAAGCTCAACACCCTCTCCTTTCCCAGTAGACCATATAGATGACATTAGTATGTGCTGAGCTGTTAAACGACAACGTATTATATTTGTCTTACAGCTGTTTGTTATTTAAAACAATTATTCTTAGCTTTACTCGTTTGCACACGATGTGTGTTTATATTTCAATCCCATTCATAATAGCATTCCCCTCATATATATCATATTTGAAATTTTTTGTTTTAAATCGAACTTGTTCACCTTATTATTGAATACCCCTCGTATGCCTGTGTTTGTTTAAATTTCATTCTTAATCTAGTATTTGTTTGCAAGCAAACGTCTATAATGGTATCTGGGGCCGTGTGATATCTCTCTCTCTCTCTCTCCCCCTCTCTCTCTCTCTCTTTCTCTCCCTCTCTCTCACATCAATTACAAAACACGACTCTGTTGACAAGGAGTATTATGGTGTGTTTAATTAAGTCAATGCATTATTTGTTTTGATATTTAAAACTAGGGTTTTTATTTGGTAAAAAGTACGTTTAAATATAAACATCAAAATAATAGACTGTTGTTACAACATATATCAAAAGTTTAAAAGCATGCTATCAGACATAGTGTCTGGTCAGCACTACTTTTCATTCGCAATCTTTCCCATATCTATTTAAATTCATGCGTAACAAAGATAAGCACGTATTGGGGTAGGATCTTGATAGAGGCGGAATTTTCGATCGCGGTATATTTTATCGTGCTGCGTATTTTTATAAAATTTCATTGGCTCGTCATTTGCGCAAATGTTTTGTAGGTATTCTTGATCTCAAGAAATAGTGTCTGCGTGTGTTTGTTTCTTTAACGTCGGTCTATTTCCGCGACTTTGGCCAGGGAGCAGTTTCACCTGACTATCCTGTAAATTTTGCCAAACCCTTGACTTTTTGTAAGGAGGGTAGTGATCTTTAACGTGTAACCGACGGCTTTACGTCCCCTCTCAAGGGTGGAACGTGCAGACATTCAACTTGCTCAAATACATTGCCACAACCTCGGTAGATTTTAATGTTACAGTATGTACTGAAAAAGTGAAAGGATAAAACTGGGATCGAACACAGTACCCTGCGGTTCAGAGGCATGCGGTCTTACCAATGAACACCGAGGCTCTATCTTAAGGAATAGTTCATTCTTAAAGTGACCGAGTGCACGTTAAGATTATCTGTGCTTTAGTGATTTCATGTTTTTTTCTCTTCGTAAAACAAAAATGTCACTAATGAGGAGATCTGTATATATATATATATATATATATATATATATATATATATATATATATATATATATATATATATATATATATATATATATATATATATATATATATATATATATATATAATATATATATATATATATATATATATATATATATATATATATATATATATATATATATATATATATATATATATATATATATATATATATATTGAGACTACCCTGGTAATCCCTATTATTTTTAGTTTTATTTTGAGTTTATTTATTTTAATTGCTTCCCGTAATTAAATTTCTGCATTTACTTTTGAGACACAAATAACAAATATTTATGCAACATCGACTTGCACCACAGTTTGTATCACAAACAACACAGGATCTTACCTTTAATTATTTTGTTCACAATTTAAATAATTTCCTGCAGCAGACGGTCCGTGATCTCATCGTGGCAGGCTCCTATATTGTGGTAGAAAGCATACCCCTTTCTATTTTTTTCCATTGTACACCTTTAAATCTTATATTTACTGGGTGATGACAGAAGCGAGAAAGAAAACACAAATTTCGACTCAACATAGTGTCTTGGGGAATTCCATGAGGGTACATGACATTTATGGGAATATACTGCTAGTGAAAATGCTGACGTCACGAGGGCAAACCGAAAATGTCTAACAATAGATCAAGAACTCGTTACCCAAAAGACCTGTAATGACCGCGGTTCCCTGTTTATACAATGACGAGCCGTTACTGACTTGCAACGAGCGTGCATCCCTCTGAGCCGAGCAACACTAGAACATTTGTGGCTTCCGTTATTTAGACCTTTAGAATTAATTGGTTTCAGTTATAAGTTTCAGTTTTGCGATTAAGTTATTTTATTTCATTTGCCTTATTGTATTTTCGTAGATGGATAACCACAAATATAGAGTGCTCAGAAAATATGATGTCACGCAGTCGCAGGCTGTCAGTTTCCCGCGGCACAATTCAAATCAACCAGATCGCACATGTAAAATTTACCCTTTCACTTGTCTCGGTACCTGTAATTTTCGCGAATATCCCTTAGGGGTGGTTTGGTGTGCTGAGCTATACAGTCTTAACCAAGGTACCGTCGCAAATTATGGAGTTCATCTACATGGATGTCTATTCATTTACCAACTTCTCTCTAGGTCCAGCCTAGTAGTTATTTTGCAAATTACATGCTGAATTGCCATTTGTACTTCATCACTGCACTCATCTGGGGGTTTTGGGTTGCCGAGCTATACGGTCTTTGGTGATGATGGGGTTTTTATTGTTTTGCCAAACTATATGGTCTTTGGTTTTACATTTGTGCAAGTACATGACGTACAAGTTTCATCTAAGCATGTTGTAGGTCTATTATGAGGAGTAAGCAATTGCTGGAAGACATAGTGAGAAGTCACAATAACAACATTTCATGACTCTAATTTAATATGAGTAACCGAGCATACATTACAGGGTCTCTTTCTTGCCCTAACCTATACATCCCCTTTCCCTTCTCCTTTCAAGTAAACAATCATTTAAACTCTAAACCCGGACGATATATGAAGAGGATTGCCCACGTGACGTCGGGACACTGACACTAACCTAAATCATTTAAGAAGAATGTGCCCTGACTTACAGCGCATTGATTAAACATTAGGCAGACAAAGGTGTTCCTTAAAATTATTTAAAGTAATGTGTCCTGACTCATAACATATTAAATAAGCACAGATCAAGCAATTTTGTGGCTCGACCCGGTCAATTTATTCGCACTGGCTTACAGCGCGTTGAGAAGACAAATTAGGTAAATTGTATCGCCCAGTCAAGGAGATGGTATGCGTGCAACGGGAATACATATTTTATTTAAATACGTGCCCACGAGAAACGAATCAGTGATAAAGTTACCAGATAGAGCATACTTTCAGTGTGAGCATGACGTTATTTCTAAAACCCTGGAATCCTAGGCATTTATATTAAATTATAGCGCATATGAGAAACTAAAACTTCTACGCTACACACAACATTTGAGCCTACTGTAAATTTAACCCTAAAGTCTTGACCAATAGTCATGCACAGTGATTTCCATTAACCCGTTTCCGGACCCTCAAACCCTGACCACCTTCCGCAATTACCATATGTATATGAATGAAGAGAAATTTACAACTTACCCTCTGTCTGCCTGACATCGTGGTCAGCGTAAACTCCGGGGGGTGGGGGGTACGTAATCCGCGTTATTTATGAAATTTGTGTAATGAGTGGGTTATTTATTTATGAAATTTCGTGACAGTAACCAGCTGACGAAAACGCAAGCAATTCGCTGCGAAGGATTCAGCAAGGATCACTACCAGTCAATTGCACAAATAATGTGTAATGAGTGGGGTTTAACTTATGAAATTTCGTGACAGTAACTATCTGACGACAACGCAAGCAATTCGCTGCGGAGGATTCAGCAAGGATAACTACCAGTCAATTGCACAAATAATGCGTAATGAGTGGGGTTTATTTATGAAATTTCGTGACACTAACCAGCTGAAGACAACGCAAGCAATTCGCTGCGGAGGATTCAGCAAGGATCACTACCGGTCAATCGCACAAATAATGTGTAATGAGTGGGGTTTAATTTATGAATTTTCGTGACAGTAACCAACTGACGACAACACAAGCAATTCGCTGCGGAGGATTCATCACGGATCACTACCAGTCAATTGCACAAATAATGTGTAATGAGTGGGGTTTAATTTATGAAATTTCGTGACAGTAACCAGCTGACGACAACGCAAGCAATTCGCTGCGGAGGATACAGCAAGGATCACTACCAGTCAATTGCACAAATAATGTGTAATGAGTAGATGTGATGTAGTCGCGAAGAATGAGATCGAGTCCAACCACAGACCGAATCTGAATCTTCATACAAAATACTCGCGTTTTTATGTAAATTCGATACCCCTACCAATCGCCGGAGACGCTATAGCTGGTAAATTAGGGCGAAAGTCCCGCGTCCCTACTAGAGCATACGTTGCACATAGTAATGCCACAAACTACATTAGCTTTATATTTCTATGTATTCCGTATGTTTACACCCATACCAAATCTCCTTATTAACAAAACATTCTTTATAACTTGACTTCATAGAAATTGTATCAACGTACGCTTGATTTAAATAATCTAATAACTAGCATTTTATATAAAAATAATTGTGCGTCCAACAAGGGGTACTTACACTTATTACCAATTGCAATACTAAACGTAACTATTTCCTACATCATAATTAGGACATACACAGTTCTTTAAACGTAATTTAGTTCGCTTGCACACTCACAAGCACATATATTTCGACAAAAATAGAGAAGCTATCAGTGTCTGCCTTCCCAAATATTTACGTGAGCAATGTACGTTAACGTGATTTTGAAAAACATAATATAATCAAACTTATTACATGGCAAGTGCATTTGCATCTCCTGCCTGCTAAAAAAACTCGAAAGACTGAATTTGTTTAAACATGGTAACATTTTTATTCGACATCATTTTGATTAGTTGCATAGAAATCGGCAATATCAGGGACACTTGTATACAACTTGTTTGTTAAGGTAGTTTTTACAGGTATTTTTACAACTTATTCATTTTGTGCAGCATTTCTACATGTCCTGTTGTTACACAAGTTTTATTTAAATTGGAAAATAATTAAACCTATGTAATATAACTGGTAGCAATTTACAGAATATATACCACATTATATAAGCACCTAGATATAGTCACGCTAGCTGTGATAAGATACATCTTTTTAGTGTCACCTTAATTTTCCCTTATTTTTATCAACCGACACACGTAACCCCTGATGTGAACAACAAGGTATTTCAAACCTATTTCCACGATAGTAATATGATAGTAATATTTACACCTTTAAGTGAAGTGACGCATAACTGGAAATTATTTATGTGTACAAACATAGTGCATTAGATTTAATTCAGCTATGGTAAAATGAACTGCTTAAGCGAAACGATTTTCAGGTTGAAAATCGCAATGTGATGACTTAGGTTCTCCCAATTTATCTTATTAGTGTCCATAACAGGCTAAAAGAAAATGCAGTGAATGTAGATCACTGAGTAATATTTACCAAATAGAGTACAGCACATCTAATTGTTTACTGTTTCCTGCAGGAAAACGCAATATTTTTGGGTGTCAATTTCACAAATTCCATGTAAAGGATATATTTCCTTTACCTACTTATCTCGCGACGTTACCAACCATATATTATAAGCTTACAACGTCAGGTCAACTTCAAGCATGGCGCCTTGAAAGAAACATGCATTTTCCCCCTGGTCTCTGGATGTGACTTATTTATTCATCCGGGACAATTGAGTTGAGATTTTAAATGCTCATCGAGTGCTGTCAATAATCAAATTAGGGGGTAGTTTACCCCTTATAAAATTAATTTATTTAACAAAAATACGAGCCAAGCTCTACAAGTTATTTACACTAACTTTATTGTGAACAAGACTGATTTGTGTTTTACAAAATTTGAGTTTATATAATGCATTACAATAATCAAGAAATAATTTAGATACAATTATCATTTAAGCAAATAGGTGAAAGGTTGATGTCGCGATGTCACGCCGCACATACTAATAATTATTCTAGAATTTACTGATAATTTGATGAAATATAAAATAGTGAAAGTTCTATTATAATTGTCACGTACTAATAATTATATTACAATTAAATGTGTTTGTTTTATATTGATTAAAGATAAAATAGTGTGATAATATTATAATACGAATGGTAAAAGTTCCACTAACATAATTCCTCCCTCCATAAGAGAAAACTTCGTGCGAAGACGGAAGTTTTCACGTGTCAAGTCTCATTGGCTGCTGCAATTCAATATCTTCTATTGGGGTGACGTCTAAATTTCTATTCTTCTTTAGGTGGTACTTGTAGTAAATGTAACTTGGGACTGAAACAAATATTATGATATACAATATAATTGTCCATATACTGGTGTGTTTGATTGGAATTTCTTTTAAAGATGTGGCATGTAACTTTAAATTTGCTAATTCGTTCTGGGCTTGCTTCATGCGGTCAAAATGAACTGCATCCATTTGGATGGTGGGAAGATCTTCTATGTCTTCTTTGACGTTTGTATTTGGGTCCAACCTTGGGATGTGCAGGATTTGTTCTGGCTTGGTGGCGTTCTCGTAGCTTTTGAGTATTGTCGTATTTATTTTGGCAATACAGTCCTTTGGAACGGTGATTATATAGCTGCCTCTAATTGACAAGACGTTTTCTTCTTGTGGGCAATTATGATGCAGGACCTTTTCTTGTGGAGAGATTACAATCCATTGGTTGTAGAATATTTTTTCAATTTTCAAGGTAGACAACTTGAATGTTTCTGCTTGGCATTTGCTAAATGGTTTTTGGATTTTGAGAAGCTGGGTTTCACAAGTATCTTGTTGAGGTATATTCTTCTCAGGTAAATGGCAGAGAAATATTTCATCTGGAAATTCTTTGCATTCAGTGTCCATAAAGCCATAGTGATTGTCATTCATTATAAGGTATGGGTGTTGGGGTGTTATCATTTGAAAGGTATATCCGTTATCAAAGGAAATGGGAAAGGAATATATGTGATAGTATGCATATTCTGATAATTCAACAAGTGGAACTTCTAAGATAAATATTATTTTAAAATTATGCTTAACAGCTTTAACTCTAATTATAAATTCATTTTTATAGATATCAATTTTATATACTAAGGTTGACTCTACTAATTCTTTAGATATCTTAGTTATTTTTTCTTCTAATAATTGTGGTTCTATCATAGAAGGGTGAAACGTTTTTAGTTTAGCAAATATAATTGCATTTTCTGTCGTTAGGAAAATTTGATTTGTTGTTGAACTAAGTAGATTTAACTGAATAATAATATCAGTAATAAGGGTTTTATTATACTCGGTAGTTTGATTAACTTTTTCGATGTGAATTACAACTGCTAATAGTCTCAATTGATGTGCCAATTTTTCTTGGTTACTATTTAAAGAAGAGATTGTGTCATTAAATATATCAATTGCATTTTGCGTTATTGAAATTTGTTTTTCTATGAGGTTATAATTATGTTTAGTTTTTCTTTGTAGTTTATCTAAAACTAAATTAATTTTTTCTCCATCCTCTGAATCGAGGTTACCTGTAATTGACTTGAATATCGAACCTAATCCATTAATTAAACCTCTTTTTGATCTCATATTATTAATTTTGTAATGCAAAAATAATCGTTTAAATGTTTTTCTTAAGTTTTGCATAATAAAGTTTAAAACATTAAGATAATTAGAAAATTCTTTCTTATATTCAGAACTCATGGTTCTGTTTAATTCTGTATATGTGTCAAACAACTGTTGTATCTATATATATATATATATATATATATATATATATATATATATATATATATATATATATATATATATATATATATATATATATATATATATAGGGGTTCTAGATTGGGGATGTGAATAAACGACCATTTGTTATTAATGTTTTTTGCTTTTCCTAGTTTTTTAGGAAGAAGCCCGGGATGAAGCCTTGATGAAGTTTGTGAATTCGATGATGTGGGTGACGAGGATTCTGGAAATCGGAGATTGTCAGCATGGGAAATTTCAGATTGTTGTAGGGAAGTATGG
The DNA here is from genome assembly GCA_964006375.1 of Tillus elongatus. Taxonomy (NCBI): domain Eukaryota; kingdom Metazoa; phylum Arthropoda; class Insecta; order Coleoptera; family Cleridae; genus Tillus; species Tillus elongatus. The sequence continues at coordinate 93,817,185 of OZ023265.1, read as the reverse complement.
TGGATAATATATTTATTATGAGGAAGGATTTCGGTAATTATGTAAGGACCAGAATATAAATTTGCTGATTTCATTTTTATTGGTGAATTATTTTTCTTTAGTACACGATTTCCTATTTCAAAAGGGTTATTAGTGTTTACGTTTCGTTTGTTAATTATTCGTTCTTTGTCTTAATTTTCCGTTTACTACCTTATAAATATGAGACATTTTTTGTTTGTGAATATTGTTGTAATTTTCAAGAATATTTTCCCCAAATTGAATTGATAGGGGGTTTGTAGTATTAGTTGTGCCAAAACATAGTTCAAAAGGGGCAAAATTAGTGCTAGAATGTCTACTACTATTATAAGCAGTAATACAATATGGCATAATTCTCTCTGGTCTGTTCTTTGGAAATTTATGTTTTAGTAGTCAGTAATGTTCTATTAAAGTAGAGTGTAGTCTTTCGACAGGTGAATTGTATCTGGGATGTTGGACAGTTATAAAATGTATTTTTATGTTATATAAATTTAAAAGTTCTCTCATTGTGGAACTGGTAAACTCGGAACCTTGGTCTAGGGTTATATACGAGGGGGTGCCAAAATGTTGAAAAAAGTTGACTAGGGCATCTGCTACGTCTACTTGGTTTTTTGATTTAAGGTGATAAGCTTGGGCTAATTTAGTAAAAGTGTCTATAATTGTTAAAAAGTTATTGTTGTCAATTTTAAATGTATCTATATGTAAATTTTCAAATGGTTTAGAAGGAGTTTGAGTAATTTCTAAAGGAATTCTTACAGGATTTCTTTCGTATTTATGGTTTTTGCAAAATTCGCATTGGTTTGTATAGTCAGTGATTGTATTTTTCATATTAGGCCAGTAATACATTTGTTTAAGCTTATTGTACGTTTCAATTATGCCTCTATGGTTTGTTTTACCTTGATGGTAACGAGTTATAATTTCTTCTTGTGTCGTTTTGTCGTTTTCGTCTTCTACTAATTTTGGGGCGTTTTCTTTATTAAAATATTTACAAACTATATTACTGAATTTCTTATAAATGTTTTCTGAAGGAAAATAAAAATAATTATTAATTTTTGGAATACATATTTCTTTGAGGGTTTTTAATATTTTTTCGTCACTTATACTTGGTGGAACGGATATATCGAATATTGTTCTAAAATCTAGTTTACGTGGAATTATTCTTACATCAGAGATAGTGTTAATTTCTTTTATTCTAATTTGCTGAGGTTTATTATTAATTATTTCATCTAAAATAGGTATACCGGGGGCAGATGTTAAGTCTATTTCTGAGTGAATTGTTTCATTTTCTCTATTATTAGTAGTATCATTATTATTATTATTATTATTATTAATTTCATTATTATTATTACTAGTATTATCCATTATTTCATCGTACGTTTGATTTACTGGGTCATCCAAGTCATTAATATTTTAATATTCTCCGGGTTCTGCTATGATCGACGATTGATCTATATTATCTATAGGGTGGATTTCTACACGAGACAAACAATCAGCATTGGTATTAGATTTTCTTTTTTATAACAAATATCATAGTCAAATTCTTCCAATCTTAAACGCCATCTTAAAAGTTTTGAATTGGGTTCTTTCAGAGAAAATACCCATTGTAAGGGTTTGTGATCGGTATAGATCGTGAATTTTCTTCCAAAAAGATAGGGGCGGAAATGTTTTGTTGACCATACGATAACAACGAGTTCCTTTTCTATAGTGGAATATTTAGTTTCGCTTTCGTTTAATGTTCTACTGGCATAAGCAATGGGTTTGTCCTGGCCAATGGGACCTTGTGAAAGAATTGCACCTATTACAAAATTCGAGGCATCTGTTGTTAGTGTGAAGGGTTTAGAAAAGTCAGGGGTTTGAAGAATTGGATCATGAGATAAGATTTCTTTGCATTTTTCAAAGGCTTCAATAAAATATTGGTCGTGGATAACTTGCATTTTTCTTGAGACATTTCGTTAGAGGTTTTGTAATAAAGGCAAAGTTATGAATACATTTACGATAGTAACCTAAAAGACCTAAGAAAGATTTAATTTGTTTTTGAGTTGTAGGAATAGGAAATTGCTGAATGACTTTAATTTGATCTGGATTCGCTTGAATGCCTTGAGGTGTGATAACATGGCCTAAGAAGGAAGTTTCCTCTTTTAGAAATTCACTTTTGTCTAGTTGAACTTTTAGTCTGAAATTTCTTAACCTTCGAAAAACTTGTTTAAGTCGACAAATGTGTTCTTGAAGAGAAGAGGAGTAAATAATAATGTCATCCATATAAACTAAGCAAATTTTATTTTGGAGATCCCTAAGGACGTTATCCATTAGACGCATGAAACTACTGGGATAATTTTTCAACCCGAACGGCATTCTGACGGACTCGTAATGACCATGCTCAGTAGAAAAGGCGGTTTTCTCAATATCATCAGGGTGCATTTCAATTTGGTGAAATCCAGAAGCAAGATCAAGGGTAGTGAAATATTGGGCTCTACCTAAATTATCTAAAATGTCAGTAATGTTCGGAAGAGGATATTTGTCGTCAACTGTTTGCTCATTTAATTTTCTGTAGTCAATTACGATTAGCCATTTTTGTTTACCACTGGCGTCTGGTTTTTTTGATACAACCCATAGGGGTGAGGACCATGGGGATACGCTAGGTCTTATGATACCTTGTGTTAACATTTTATTTATTTGATTAGCTACTTCTTCTTTATGTACACTGGGGTACCTATAAATTTTATTAAAGATAGGGGTTTCATCTTTTAATCAATTTGTGTTTAACCGCATTAGTTGAGGTTAAGGGTACATCTTCATGATGAAAAATATCTATATATTCGTTACAAATCTTTTTTATAGCATTAGCTTCTTCACTATTTAAATGATCTAGTCTAATTGCTCTAAAATTTCCTTTTTTATTTAAGGCGATACTTCCTCTGAAAATTTATTAACGATTTCTTCATAATTGTTTTCTATCTCTAATGGTTCGTTTATGGTAAATGTTTTTGATTCATCAGAATTATTATGCACACCTACATAAGTGTTAAAATTTTCTATTTTTACAAAAGAATTAGGTATTTCTACGTTATTTAATTTGTACTCATTTAAAATGCCTATACCGTTGGCTTAACAGGTATTTTTAAAATTTTGCTCGTATGTGCTTGGATATCTGTTTTTAAGATAGGTTGACGAGTTCCAATATACATTTGAAAAACTCTGTCGCCAAAAATTAATTTATTTTGTTTAAAATCTAATTTCGCATTTACTTTATTTAAAAAATCTAGACCTAATAAACCTACATATTTGGGGTTAAAATTAAATATATAAAATGTTTGTAGAATATTTTTAAGAGAGGGTAATTTTATATCTACACACGAATCATGTACGCTGACTTTGTAAGCAGTTCTAATCTCAAATTTTTCTTTTCTTATAAAATTTTTAAATTGTTTTAATGCTATTTCGTTATTTATCAAACACCTAGAACTACCGGTATCAATGAGAAATTTTCCTGCGATTTCAGGGATGTAAATATACGGTAACTCTACATTGTGGTTGTGGATTTCAATTATGTTTGTTGATAGGACGGGCTTGGTTTGGAAAAATTTTCGTTTTCTTGTTGAGGAAAGTCTGGTTCAGGAAATCCTTCAGTTTCTTGGGAAAGTTCTTGGTTATGGAGTTCTTTAACGATGAATTTTGGACGTTGGTTGTTATGCATTTATGCATGTCTACCAGAGGTTGTGTCCATTTTGGAAAAATTACCAGAAGGGGTTTTACTTGTATGATTAAAGCGATTTGAAAAATTATTATAATGAGGGTTAGGAAGATTAAATGAATGAAATTGATTTCTTTGTTGGTTTTGGGGCTGAAATTGATTGTTATTGTAGAAATTGTTGTTATTTTGGTAATTGGGCCGTTGAGAAAAATTTGGTGGAAGACTATTTCTTTGATGAAAGTTAGTATGATTTTGGGGAAAATTGTTTGGATTTTTGTTATGGAAAAATTGATGTTTTTGAGTGGGAAAGTTAGTTTTTTCGTCGAATTTATTTGGCTTTTTATTAAGAAAGTTATTATTTCTAGATTCATAATTTTCTTTTTCAATCATGAATTTTAAGACAGTTTCTATATCACTGGGGTTTTGTGATCTGACTATTGTACCTAACGGATTTTTTAAACCTCCTAAAAATGCCTTTAGAGTCCATTCTGAATATGTTTTCATTTTAATTAATCGAATTTGTTCATTTGGTTCACTACAAATTAAATTTGAAACTAACAACTGTTCAACACATCTACATATGTTGCTAAAATCTAATGCTTTTTCGTTATAATTTTGCTTTAAAAGTAAAAGATCTGGTAATGAACTAGATTCATCTCTAATGTCTGCAAAATTTGAGACCAGTGTAGCACGTAATTCGTACCAATTAGAAAAGTTTTTCGTGTTAACAATAATTTGTGCTGGGCCGTGTAATTTACTTATAATATATGGCAAAAGAAAATAATTGAGGTAAAAAGTGTTATCTTGTGGGTTATAAAATTGATTCATTATGAGGTCACAGCTTTTCAGGAAACCAGCTAGTTCGGCGGAATTTCCGTGAAAATCTGGGATCATTTTTAAGTAAAATTCCTGGAATTGTGGAGTTGCCATTTTAAGTTTTTTAAGTTTATCAAAAGAATTAGTTTTTAAACCTTAAAATATTATCTAAAGTTTCTTGATTAATTTTAAGTTTATTAAATTGACTAATAACATCTTCGAATTCTGTCATAAATATGCATACACAAAATGAGGAAAAGTAATAAAGGAATGAATGACTTACATGTACTGTGTCTTCATAATTTGTTGTTGCTGGATGCTGGGAAGTGGCCTTTTCTTCGAATAACTGTTGAAACAGAAGGGAGTTTTATCCGCAAACAACCCTTTCGAAATCTACTCGACTGCGCCAATCAAATTAGGGGGTAGTTTACCCCTTATAAGGTTAATTTATTTAATAAAAATACGAGCCAAGCTCTACAAGTTATTTACACTAACTTTATTGTGAACAAGACTGATTTGTGTTTTACAAAATTTGAGTTTATATAATGCATTACAATAATCAAGAAATAATTTAGATACAATTATCATTTAAGCAAATAGGTGAAAGGTTGATGTCGCGATGTCACGCCGCACATACTAATAGTGATTCTAGAATTTACTGATAATTTGATGAAATATAAAATAGTGAAATTATAATTGTCACGTACTAATAATTATATTACAATTAAATGTGTTTGTTTTATATTGATTAAAGATAAAATAGTGTGATAATATTATAATACGAATGGTAAAAGTTCCACTAACATAATTCAAGACTTTGGGAGCGAGTGTCTCCTATTGATAAATCACTAATTTATTGCCGACTGGACGAGTGTTGACTCTCAGTCTTGATGTGCAAAGGGCGTTCTTGGCTTATATCTGTCTACACACGATTATGGAGAACCAGGCTTTTGGTAATACAATATTAGTGCAGTTAGGTTCACGGGTCCTATGTCTTTCTAGCATACCCGCTGCGTTCTTACAAACATCCGTGAAATCGACTCCCAACATTTATCTATCTTTAAATATTGCAACATATTGTAGAAATACTGCACAAAACATATTTACAATTTACAAACTATATTATCTAGTTAAAATTATGACATTGACACAGGTAGATGGTAAATAAATGAATAATTTATAGCATACAGCATGTCCAAGGGCGGGGATATCCAACCGATAACTCAAAAAATAAACTTCCTTTTGTAAGTGGCTTGTATAAGTTCGTTATCCAGAAAAATCGGACCAGTTTTTCCGGGAAAAAACTTTAGGTTTTCCTTCGGAAAATTTTTGTATCTCCGAAAATAACAAAGCTATGACAACTAAATTTGACACATACGTTTGTACTATCACACTTACTCTACACACCAAAATTCAGGTCTCTCAGTTAAAATAAAAAAAGTTATAGGCATTTAAAGAAAAAATGGTTGGGTGCCACTGGTGATTAGAGGAAAGCACAATAACAAAATAGTTTGTGTGATTAACAAAACCAACTGAATATTACATGCAACTGGTAAGTTCTCTTGGCGCAAAAATGTCAAGAAGTAGCAGAGAAAAGATTTTGAAAATTTTATAATTTTTCTTCTTGAAACGTCAAAGTCGCGATTTGCAACGTCAAAATTTGCAATTTTCAGACAACGAATGTAACGCAAATACTTATAATGTCGAAAAATTGTCATAATAAGTGTGTTTCACAAGGTCTTAAGTTTCAGCTTCAACCATCACTGTCCTTCATTTGGTTAAAATATTTTCGGAAAATCCATTCCAATAGACCCTCTTTCTGATACTTCGGTAGTAGTTTCCGCTATAGACTTTATGGTTTAATAGTCTATATTTTAGCGAATGTTCGTAGAAAAAATTCGTTATTAAGAAGACCGCGACTTATGAATTTTAAAAAGATTTCTTTAAATGAGCGCAAACTAGAACCTCTAAAACGCATATACGGGGTCAGTTTCAGGTTTTGCCTGTTTACACATATACAGGGTGACGCATTTCTACGGTAAAGTTCAATATATCGGTTATTATACAAGATATGAGGTAAAAGTATATATGTTAATTATAGGGTGTCTCGAGCTGTATCTTATAAACCTATTTTGACAATTACAGGCTGGCCCATATGTCATTGGTGATACACCCTTTATTTTTAAATAGAACACCACTTATGTTATTGAATTTTTGTGTTTTCCATCAAATTATAATGCATGTTTGTAAGGAAAAAAATTGATATCGTTCATCGTTTTTGAGTTATTCCAATTGTTTTGCAACTTTTCACGTTTTTGGTACATATTTTAAACACATATCACAAATTGAGATACGGCGTTTTTATCAATACATAGCGGAGCCCTATGGAAATGACGCTTTCAGAGAGTATTTCTTTGTATTACTCGTCGAAAAAATTAAAAAAATCGAGCTGCCGGGTACCGCCACTCTCAACTAGTGGCTGAATTTGAGATGTTTTCGCAGAAATGTTTTTAGCGATTCCGTAGAAATAATTTTTTTGTAAAATTTTTGTGATATGTTGGTAATGAATGTTTAGTAAGTTATTATAAAAAAAAGTTGTAGAATTTTTCTGAAAAATATAATTTAGTGTAACATTACTGAGTGGAATTTATGTAAAAGGAATTCTTTTTTTTTTCAATTTTGGCCCTAAAGCTGTTTGTGAATAATTATATCTTGTCAGGTGTGTAAATAGATTAAAGAGGTTCGTTGGACAGGAAAATCGGACCAATTTTTCTGGAACCTTTAAAGTTTATTTTCGGAAAATATGTCTACTTTTTGAAACAACAAACCTATTAAAATGAAATATGGTACATTGTTAGTACTATATAAGTTATACTGTCAACCAAATGTCCTTCTTGTAAAAACAAGACATATTTGCCTTAAAAAACATTTTTACGAAAATTCGCTACCATAACGCATTTGCTGCGTCAAGACTTTTATTATTTATTTTTAGAATATAGGTAGTTATAGGTTTGCCAACACTTATTTTTATCTACCGTTATGTAATTTAAATGATTAATATTTTATTTTATAAGTATATAATTGTATTACTAAACAAATAAATGTACTCATTTACATATAGGTACAGGGACTATTTAAAGTTCAAAATTTTTTTGTTCAACTATTAAGAAACCATTTTGATTTATTATGACTTCCATGCTTTTTTTCAATTCTTATAAGTAGTTTGTGATGTAGTTTTGCATAAACATTTGTAACTTAAACATAAATATCTCTTCAAGCCATACACAGAATTTACGGCAACCGATGAACATGTGTTCACGCATAAAGTTGTCATTTTCTGGATATATATTCACATTCATACACATAACTTATGGTAACCGATGCCACAATATTGTCATAGTTTACACATAAAGTTTACATTTTCTTAATATATATTTACATTTCATACACATAATTTATGTCAATCGATGCCACAATGTTGTTAATAATTAACACACAAAGTTTCCATTTACCTGATATATATATATATATATATATATATATATATATATATATATATATATATATATATATATATATATATATATATATATATATATATTCACATTCATACACAGAACTTATGGGAACCGATACCACAGTGTGGTTGTATTCACGCCCGCTCATCTCAAAATATCTCACCAATCAGCGATTGTATAGATGATCTGAAGATATTACTATTATAACGTCAAACTAACTATACTACATCTCGAATCGTTTGAGTCGCCATTTGTTGGTACATTGCCCGGTCGCCATAAACATTCTAATACGCGCGCGCGCGCGCGTGTGTGTGTGATGGTGTGTGTGTGATGGTGTGTGTGTGTGTGTGTGTGTGTGTGTGTGTGTGTGTGTGTGTGTGTGTGTGTCGCCGTATGATTGTGTCGCCGTATGATTATGAGGACAAACCACATGCATGGACGTGATTTATTGGGTATTTCCAACCTGTCGGGCCAAACACGCGTCCCTACAATTTAGAGGCCTGGTTTTTCGGATTCTCCACCTCTTAGATAGTATAAATTACTAATTTTCTCACCATGTACGTAATATGCATGCGTGTATTTTTGAGTCGTGTTACCGTAAAATGAGGTGAACAGGGTCGAAAGTTACCTTGAGATTTCAAAGTTACGACGCGACTGTAAAATTGAATCTAGAGCCGCGGTTTGGTGCCAAAGTTTAGTAATAAGCATGACTAATCATTTTAGTGTGGTTTAAATTGTCACAATTCGGCAACGTCTGATGTCAGACATTCTAACCTAAGATAGTGAACTTGCCGGCGAAATCTAATCTAATCATTGGTGAGTAATGGTATTTTAGCTATTGTTAGTCACTACTAGAAGTAGTTCTACAAGCATAACAGGAAATTCACAATGTTTTCTTTGTTGCAGCTATTCAAACAAAACAAGCACACAGGTGGCCACAGGGCCAAAAGTAGTGGGGTAAATAGGATCACACGTGTTCATCATACCAGGAGTGTACAAACCACATCCACATGGTAAACAGTACCGTAGATACGATGATGAAGTCATCGAACTTGCAAAACAAGCTGTTGGTAGAGGCACGAGCATACGCAAGTTGGTACGCAGTATGATATCCCTTTTACAGTGTTGCAAAGACGACTAAAGAATCCTAATGTGAAGTAACAAGGCGGTCGGACTGTTCTGAGTCATAATGAAGAGTTATTGCTAGTGGAAAAACTTCAAATATGCTCTGAGTAGGCTTGTATGATTTAAGTATGATAATAAATTGATATTTAGACAGACAGGGAAGAGTAGTGCCAAAATTTAGAGATAATCTACTTGGTAAGAACTTTGCTAGGGGTTTCATAAAAAGACATAAAGACAAGCTTGCTGGACGACTGTGACAAAATATTAAACGTGCAAGAGCTCAAGTGTCACCCGCTATAATCAATGAATGTTTTGAAAATCTTTCAGAAACTTTAAAGGATATTCCCCGACACACATCGTTAACTTTGGCGAAATCAATCTTAGCAACGATTCAGGTTGAACCAAAATAATAACCAAAAGAGGTTGTATCCCGAAAGGGTGATAGACCGAACGAAATCGGCAGTATCCATAATGTTTGCAGCCACTAGAAATAGTGATATGTTGCCGTGCTGCTATGTAATATATAAAGCAAAAAATGTCTATGCTACGTGGGTGGGAGGTTCTCCCAAAACACACGATTCAATGCGACTAATAGTGGCTGGTTTGATAGAAGAACTTTCACGGACTGGGTCGAAACCGTTGCAGTACTGTATTTGGGAAAATTGGATGGTGTGAAAGTGATCATTGGAGATAATATGTCGTTACGTTTGTCAACAGAAGTCGTGTCACTTTGTGCTAAAAACAACATTAGATTTCTGTTTCTACCGGGAAACTCTACCCATCTAATCCAACCATTAGATATCGCTTTCTTTCGATCACTAAAGGCCGCTTGGCAAAACATGTTTCTCAAATGGAAACGTGGACCTGGTATGAAAGAGCCATCTATACCAAAAAGAGTGTTTCCAAGACTTGTATCAAACTTAATTAAAGATATAGAGATCAATTCATCTGCTAATTTTCGAGCTGGATTTTGTAAAGCAGGGACTATACCCTTGAATAGACATAAATTACTCGACATGATTCCTAAAGAACCAACTGAACCTCAGGATACAAACATGGAAAAGTCCATCTATGATCTATTGAGAGATATGAGATATGGGGACTCACAAATTAAAAAACGAAAGTCTGGCCAAAAAATTTCTGTAACGGCAAGCAAAAGTGCGCAATGTGAATCTACTTCGGAAACGGACAACGATCTTGACGTGGGGTTATCTGGGGACAATGAATACAACTCCTCCAATGCATCTTCGGCAGACCTTGACTGTACGAAACAACAAATTCTGCGAAGACACTTAGGACAATCCAGAAGTTTGGAAGGAAGTTTACTGATGTTTCTCTACTTGAAAGATCTGACCCACGAAAAAAATTACTGACTCTTAGTAGCTTTCCCAACTCAGAGTGACAAAAGTTACAAATTTTATATATGTCAAGTCATAAATATAGAAAACGACGAAATTTTGGGAAACATTCTGAGAGAGAAGGAAACAATAACTTCACCGGATATGTCTACCAATTTCCTGTGAATGAAGAAGAACTCACCGAGTTTTCCTTTCACCAAATTATAGGAAAATTAAAAGAGCCTGAAAAGTATTTAAGAGGCTACCTAAAGTTTTGGATTCATTTTGGAAGTTGTAATTTCATCATTTTTCACTTATTGTGACTATTTGTATATCACAGAATGTTAATTTCAGTTCCTTATATTCAAATTCGTTATTAATACATATTTTTTCATAAAAACAGTATTTTTCTTTGATATACATCGATATTCTGTTCTTATTTATTGAGTAGATGAAGCTAGATATATACCATTCACCACACAAGCCAGTTAAAATGGATACAGCATTCAAATCAAGGCAGTATTCAATTCACTCCCCTTGTGAAGTGAATAGGATCACGACATAAAAAATATACATCGAACAGGAAATTTTTTTCAAAATATCTGAAGCCATTAGTAATCAGAACCATCCTCGACTCACATTTATACATTTTGAAAACGGAAATATATCTGTTCATAGAGACGATATGAACGTTTGAACTTGAAAATTGATCCTATTCACCCCATTTTACGGTACTAAAATTGTCGTGTCCCAGTGGCGGCTGGTGATAAGGGGCACATGGGGCACAGAGGCACCTGCCCAGCCCAAATTTCTATAGAAAGAATATATTTCTTCTATTTTAATTTACTATAAATGACTGTTACAATAATATCAAGTAATTATGTACGATAAACTATCGATATTCTAATTATTATTCCTTTTATACCACAAATAATGATTTTGACTTTTGACTTAGCATCGCTACACTGCACTTTGAATTCTAGGGTAGACTTAGGCTTTGACTTGCATCCTGAAACCACCGTCGCATTACGCGAGCTTGTGCCTTTGAATAACCATTCAAAGTCGTGGGCACATAGTTATCCAGCCCTCGTTTGTCAACAGGCTTGCCACAATCGCAGATCGAAAACGGCGACAATGTGGTTAAAGTCGACTTTAAAATCGGTTGAGGTCACACATGCTGTATCACCGTCACACATGTTGTGTGACCGCGTTAAGTTAACTTCTTGAGCGCGGCTGCGTAACGAGTTGAGTAGCTTCAATATGCGGCCGTCGGCTGGTGCCCGGCTCTGTCAATAAGACACTAATTTGCTTGCTAATTGTGTGATTTCAAGGGTGATTTACGATAATGACCTTTATGCCATGCCTCATGTTGATGTTTTGTGTAATCAACTTCAAAAACTAAACGCTACTGGGCCTTATATAAAAAATTGTGTGGCTTCATTGGAAACAGAAATTGTCAAAGTAAGGTTGGAATTATCGGAAACTGATTATGTTCCAGTAGAAACTAGCTCCAAATGACTGACATATGCTGAGGGCATAGGTCATAATCGTAGAAGTGCTGTAATAAAAGCATGTTATTATGACACAATTAAAAGATATATTTTCTTTCACAGACCATTTGTCTCTTTCAAATTTGTTGTCAACACCCAGTTTTAATTCTTACAAAGTAAACTTTCCAGAAAATGATTTTCAAACTAGGTGCTATAATTTTTTTTGAAACGGGGAAACGTAGAACAGAATTGATTACTTTATACAAGCGAGAAGATATGAGATCTATGGAAGGTGTTAGTACTTTCCTAAATTTTCTAAAGGAAAATAACCTTAACGAAAGACTTTCCGAAATTTACAAACTATGTAATATTGTAGCAACGATTCCAATGACCACTTCAGAAAGCGAAAGGTGCTTTTCTACTTTAAAACGCGTTAAGACATAGTCAAGTCAACAAATACCATGAGCAAAGGTAAACTTGCAGCATTGGTCATGTTGTCCATCGAGATAAAAATGGTGAAAAAAATCCGGGACTTTAATGAAAAAGTGATTAACATTTTTGTGAACAATGAGGACACAGCTGATTCCTTCTACTAGTAACGGTAAAATACCTTTATCAAATTTTTCACGTGTTGCCACCCATTATTTTGATTTAGTTATGCCCTCGATATTCGTGATTAAATATTATTTCAAATAGCTACCACTTTCACAAAAAATATTCTTCGGCGCCCAGGCTGCAGGGGCCACTGCAAAATTCAGGAAATCGTGAAGGAGCCCATGTTTGAAATAAGGTCAGACTTCGCGAGCCCGCGAATCTGCAGGGAAAACAATTTTACAATGGAAATCCCCGACCGCGAGGCATGGCGGGGGGAGACGCCGGGCTTACCACGGTACGCGCTCGTCTGGTTCACGGACGGATCCGGCAGGGCGCGTGGGACGGGGGCAAGTCTTTATTTGGAAGGACCGAGGATAAGTCATAGTATTTCCCTCGGGGCCCATGCAACGGTCTTTCAGGCCGAAATGTACGCCATCTTGCACTGTGTGCGAGAGAACAAGAGGAAGGGCTACACCAACAAGCGGATCCTCATAGCCACAGGCAGGCAGGCATCCCTTAAGGCCCTAAACAGCCCACGGGTAAATTCCAGGCTGGTAAGTGAATGTCGAGACGAGACGAGCGACCTGGCTGGACAGAATGAGGTCAGCCTCTTCTGGGTGCCGGGTCATTCAGGGGTCAAAGGCAATGAAGAAGCTGACAGTCTCGCGAAGATAGGGTCAGCAGAACCATTTATGGGACCAGAACCGGTTCTGGGCGTGACAAAGAGCAGTGCCAGGGGAGCCATTAAGTCCTGAATCAGAAACGAACAACACAAGGTGTACTAGGCAGACTGTCCAGGGCTCAGACATGGGAAGTCAGTAATTGAGGAACCCAGTTTAAAGAGAGCTGTGGAACTGCTAAATCTTAGCAGAGGACAGCTCAGAAACATAACATGGCTCTTCACGGGACACATGTCCGTCAAGAAACACCTGCATAAAATGGCGCGGTCGAGGGGTACCTGGCATGCAGAATCTGTGGCGAGGGGAAGGAATCAGCCCAGCACATCTTGTGCGAGTGTAAAGCTCAGGACAGAAAAAGACAACTGATCTACGGAGACAAAGCAATATAAAACATCCTCCTACCAATTGCTGTGCAGAGTAGTTCAAGGCACAGTGATTTTGGAATGGGTGGAGTAGAAAATACAAAGGCATGCACAATAAGCCAAAGGCTGCGGTGCTATCGGGGCGGCACAGAAGCGGACGAGCCCTGATGAAGAAAAAAACCTTGACGAAGTATTTTCCGAAATCTATAAACTATGTAATATTGTAGCAACGATTCCAATGACCACTTCAGAAAGCGAAAGGTCCTTTTCTACTTTAAAACGCCTTAAGACATAGTCGTGTCAAGAAATACCATGAGCCAAGGCAGACTTACAGCATTGGCCATGTTGTCCATCGAGAAAAACATGGTGACAAAAATCCGGGACTTTAATGAAAAAGTGATTAACATTTTTGTAAACAATAAGGACAGGCGAGCCTATTTCCTCTACAAGTAACGGTAAGTTACCTATATCAAGTTTTCACATGTTACCACCCATTATTTTGATTTATTTATGCCCTCGATATTCGCGATTAAATATTAATTCAAATAGCTACCACTTTCCCAAAAATATTCTTGTGAAAGTCTTTATTTTTATATAAAACAATTTTTCATCGAAATTCTTAAGTGTTAGGAAAACGCGTGACCTTAAAAATTTTGAAAATTTTCGCCTACTCCACTAGTTACTATAATAGGCCATCCTACTCACGAACCCTTTGCCCACCCATGTAAGACACCCACGAGTCGCCACTGTCGTGTCCTACAAAAGTGACTGATAACAGCGACCTCCGTGACCAATTTTTGAAACAGACATAATTGTGTGTAAGACCCAACAACTCTTTGTGTGAGCTCCGATAAATCTTTTTTTTACCTCACGAGTAGCAAATAACCGGATTTCAAGTGACTCGTCCTTTGTTTTATAAACAGACTCTCTGTTGTTATTAGCGAATTTTCGTAGAAAAAATTCACTAATAGGGAGATCCCGACTTTTGAATTTTCTACAAATTTTTGCAAATGAGCGCGAACTAGGACCCCTAGAACCCATATCCGGGGTCAGTTTCAATTTTTATATGTTTATATATATATATATATATATATATATATATATATATATATATATATATATATATATATATATATATATATATATATATATATATTTGGCTTTTGGATTTTGATAACATTTGGCATGTACCTTTCTTTTGTAAATGGCTTAGATAAGTTCGTTAGTGTCGTGTTTTCATTCGAAAAAAATTCTTATCTCAAAAAGTAATTAGCCAATTTTAATAAAATTTGGCATGTACCTTCCTTTTGTAAATGGATTTGACAAGTTTGTTAGTCAGGAAAATCGGACGAGGTTTTCCGGGAAAATTTTGAGTTTTCATTCGAAAAAAATTTTTATCTCAAAGAATAATGGGTCGATTTTGATACAATTTGGCACGTACCTTCCTTTTGTAAATGGCTTTGATAAGTTCGTTAATCAGAAAAATCGGACAAGATTTTCCAGGAAAATTTTGAGTTTTCATTTGAAAAAAAAAATTACCTTAAAAAATAAAAAAATCTATGATAACCAAATTTGGTAGGTAGGTTTACGATATAAAAAATAAACTATACACCATAATTTAGATTTCCATCTTACAAGAAAAAAAGGTATAAGAAAATATTTTGTGCCAAATCATTTTTTTTTACTGCTTTATCTGCAAGGATAACCCTTGCAGATAATGACGGGGAATAACGGTACATTATTTTTACTTAGCACTTAAGCAGTAAAGTGGTGGATTTTATGTAATATTTTACATTTCAAAGAATATTGAGGTATTGTTGAAATTATATATAAGCTAATTTTCATAGAAAATATTAACTTATTAACTTATTTTTCAAATGAAACAGAACACATATTTGGGTTGAAAACTATATATATATATATATATATATATATATATATATATATATATATATATATATATATATATATATATATATATATATATATATACAGGGTCGCTGATAAGTCTGGAAACGGTCGATTATCCGGGAAAATATACAAGGTGTCGAAAAAAGTTTTATACAAAAGTTTTTGGGTTCTTCAATGTCTACTAGGCGGTGATAATTTTATTTATACAGGGTTGGTCATACAGGCGTGGCACACCAATATTAATTTTTTTTTAATGGAACACCCTATATATTATTCGATATTTCAATCCTTCTCTTAATTTTGAGCAACATTTATCAGAAGCATGATGTACATAAACTCAATCGTTTCCGGGTAAAAAAATAAATAAAAATAAACGCTACTGTTTTTAAAATCTATTGGATGAAGAACAAAAATAAATGAAAAGTAGAATATCTCTTGAAAACAATCTGTGAGTGTGAAAAGAACCGGTTGCGATGTTTTTAACATTGTTTGGAATCCCAAGATAAGATAAGATGCCCATAAGAAACGCAGTATTATTCTTTTGTTTTAAAATGTTTCCAGGACAACGAATGTCAAACATTCATTCAGTGTCAACAGTTTTGAAACATTAGTAATTTAGTGTCAACAGTTTTTGTGCAAAATGGCAAGTTTAAGTGAAACCGAACGTATCGAAATTTTAATGATGATAGGGTACGGTGATAGAACACGAAGTTTTGCTCAAGTGGTGATTATGTTCAATGAGTTGCATCCTGAGCAAGAATCGATCTCCAAATCCACAGTTTCGAAAACTTTGCATCGTTTTCACGAAACTGGCGCTATCAAGGATAAACCTAGAACTGGAAGGCCAGTAACCGTTACAAATGAAGAAAATTCTTTGAATGTAATATTGGATGTGGTGGAAAATCCGAAAACTTCGGCACAGCAATTGGCTTTAAATCACAATATGAGTCGATATTCAATTCAAAAGATTACAAAGCGGGAAAAGTTCCGTCCATATAAAATTCATTTATATTGCAAGAACTGAGTGAAGACGATTTTGATCGCAGAATCGAGTTCTGTGAACTTATTATGGAGAAGTTACGCCAAAATTTTAACTTTGCCAACCACATTTTGTTTTCCGACGAATCTACATTTTGTTTGAATGGACAAGTCAACCGACACAACTGTAGGTACTGGTCAGACGAAAACCCACATTGGATGGAACAAATTCACACCCAAAGACCGCAAAAAGTAAATGTTTGGTGTGCTATTATTGGTGGACATATCATAGGACCTTATTTTATACACGGTAATTTGAACTCTGCTCGATATTTGACACTTTTGCAAGAATCAATTGTTCCAGACGTAAGTCGATTATTTCCGAACAATAACGACCCAAATCTACCAGCGGAAGAAATATGGTTTCAGCAGGATGGGGCACCCCCTCATTTTGGAATTGAGGTACGGGAATATCTGAATCAAACCTTTCCTGGCAGATGGATAGGGCGCAGGGGAACTATTGAATGGCCAGCTAGGTCTCCCGACATGACGCCGCTTGACTTTTTTTTGTGGGGTCATGTAAAAAATTTAATTTACCAAAATAGACCGCAGAATATTGAAGAGTTGCAAGCAAGGATTGTGCATGAAATTAATAACATTCCTCAAAACGCTCTTGTAAATGCAGTGCAATGTTTTGTTAAGCGAATTCATTATTGTCAGGAGGTCAATGGAGAACACTTTGAACATCTTATAAAATAGGATTCCAAACAATGTTAAAAACATCGCAACCGGTTCTTTTCACACTCACAGATTGTTTTCAAGAGATATTCCACTTTTCATTTATTTTTGTTCTTCATCCAATAGATTTTAAAAACAGTAGCGTTTATTTTTATTTATTTTTTTACCCGGAAACGATTGAGTTTATGTACATCATGCTTCTGATAAATGTTGCTCAAAATTAAGAGAAGGATTGAAATATCGAATAATATATAGGGTGTTCCATTAAAAAAAAATTAATATTGGTGTGCCACGCCTGTATGACCAACCCTGTATAAATGAAATTATCACCGCCTAGTAGACATTGAAGAACCCAAAAACTTTTGTATAAAACTTTTTTCGACACCTTGTATATTTTCCCGGATAATCGACCGTTTCCAGACTTATCAGCGACCCTGTATATATATATATATATATATATATATATATATATATATATATATATATATATATATATATATATATATATATATATATATATTGTTGATCGTTTATATCATACACATCTTTACTAGAAGTATGACCTAAGACAATATCAAACGGGGTAAAATTTGTGGCTGAATGAATGCTATGATTGTATGCCATAATCGCATAACACATAATTTTTGTTATCGGGTCTTTTGGATAAATTTGACGTAATATGCGTATGTGTTCTAATAAAGTTGAATGCAAGCGTTCTATGAGACCGTTAAAATTTGGATTTCTGGGGGTGGTGTAATGAACTTTTATCTTGTGCAAATTAAATAATTAAACAATTGTTTCACCGTTTCTGAGCATAGCTCTGAACCATTGTCACTTACTATTTGCTCGAGTGTTCCGTAGTAAGAAAAATACTGAATTAAGGCATTACAGGTTTCTATCGGATTTTTACTACTAATAGCTACTGCTTGTCCTAATTTGGAAAATGAATCAATTAAAGTTAAATAAATTTGATTTTCAATTATAAATGTATCTATATGTAAAATTTGGAAAGCATTAATTTGTACGCATTAAAGGTATTAATATACCTTGACCGTAACCCACCTAATGGTGAGTTACGGTCATATTTTGCTCTTTTACATATTTCACAATTATTTATAAACTCAGTAACTTTTTCTTTCATGTGTGAAAAATAATATTTATTAGCTATTTCTTTAAGTGTCTCATTAATACCACGATGATTAGTTTTAGAGGTGTGATAACTTTGTATTACTTCAGGAATATCAGCTGTGTCGGCCAAAGGAATTCTACGTTTCGGACAGCTTATTATTTCAGGGCCATTATCATTAAATAGTTCAGTGTAAATATTACTAAAGTCCTTATATAATTGATCGGTTTCAAAATTAAAATAATAACGTTTATTTGAAACGGTATAATCTCGTAAAAATTTAACAATATGGTCTCTATTATTTTGTCGAGGAATTTGCACTAAGTATTTACTTTGGTTATAAATTTTTACCTGTTTTACTGGTCTAGGGTTATAATTTACTGGGGAAATATAATATTGATTCGGTTGTTTTTCAATGGGATTTTCAGATATTTGTATACCTTTTTTCGGTTCAACATTTACTTGAGAATGATCACTTTCGTCCGAGTTTTCAGTTGGTTTTTGTGCGAGTAAATTACGTCTTAGTTCACTTAAAGGAATATCTTCTGAATTTGGACTACTAGGAATTTCGATTGGTATAAAAGACATTTCCGGTGGAGTCATAGGTGGTATATATTCATTTGTCGGCTGTGGTAATATCATACTTAAAGGAGGTGTATTTAGTTCACGGTCAAAGTCCTGTAAACGTCTCTCATTACTGTCTACATTATTAAACGTAGATGAAATCTCATCATCTAGAGCATTTACCTGTATGCGAGATAATGCGTCAGCGTTCGTATTATATTTGCCTTTTTTATATATAATTTCATAGTCGTACTCTTCCAATTTTAGTCTCCACCTAGTTAATTTTGAATTTGGTTCTTTTAATTTAATTAACCAAACTAATGGTCTATGATCGGTGTAAATGTAAAATCTACGTCCGTATAAATAAGGCCTAAAATATTTAGTCGCCCAAACTATAGCTAAAAGCTCTTTTTCTATAGTCGAATATTTTTGTTCACTATTATTTAGGGTGCGAGATGCATAACTTATTGGTTTATCACTACCTAAAGGTCATTGCGATAACACTGCCCCTAAAGCTACATTTGAAGCGTCTGTCGTCAAAATAAAGTTTTGTAAAGTCGGAATATTGTAAGATATGGTCATTCATCAAAATGTTTTTGCAAGTTTCAAAAGACTCAAGGAAATCTTTGTCATGACTTATATTGGCATTTTTCTTAAGGCATTTAGTTAGTGGTTTAGTCAATTTTCCAAAATCGCGTATAAATTTTCGATAATACCCTACAAGACCTAAAAAGCCTTTGATTTCTTTACGGGTCTTGGGAAGTGGATACTGTTTTATGGCCTTAATCTTATCTGGATTAGGTTTCACCCCCCGATCTGTGATTATATGCCCAAGATACATTACTTCCTTCTTTAGAAATTAGCTTTTATCGAGCTGAATTTTTAGGTTGGCCTGTCTTAATCTTTCAAATACGTCTTTTAGTCTTTCAATATGTTCCTGAAGGGAAGTTGAAAATACTATGATATCATCTAAGTAGGAAAAACATTTTTCGTTTTGTATACCCCTCAGAATATTTTGCATTAGGCGCTCAAAACAGGGTGGCCCATTGATTACCCCAAAAGGTAGACGCATATACTCAAAATGTCCGACCTGCGTGGAAAAGGCAGTTTTTTCAATATCTTCTGGTGCCATTTCAATTTGATGGTAACCAGAAGCTAAGTCAAGATTGGTGTAATATTGGCTTCGTCCAAGTTTGTCTAAGATGTCGGAAATATTAGGAAGAGGATATTTGTCCGGGATAGTTTTGGCATTTAATTTACGATAATCTATTACCATACAAAATTTTTGTTTACCACTGCTGTCCTTTTTTTTGGAATCACTAATAGTGAGGGCTGGACCATGGGGAACAGGATGGTCGAATTATATCTTGTTTTAGTAAGTCGTCTACTTGTCGTTTAACTTCTTGTTGTTGAACATGGGGTAAGCGATACGATCTTACATAAACTGGATCTGGGTCAGATAATCTAATATGATGTTTTATTTGATGTGAAAATGTGAGAGGGACTCCTTCACAATAAAATATATCTTTAGATTCCCTACATAAAGCTTCAATTGCTGTTTTTTCTTCAATATTTAAATGACCAAGTCTAAGTTTTTCTAAATTTTGATTTTGAAGATATTCTAATTCTATCCCTGAGAAATCTACGTCCATGTGTTCATCAATGTGTTCAGTGAAATTTAATTCTGTTTCCGTAATTGGGTCAAGTTTCAATGGCGAGTTTAATATTACTTGTACATGTTTATCTGTACTATTCAAGACACTCACATATGAAAAACCCTGATCTACGTTAACTAATTACTCTGGTATTTCTACTCCAGGTCGCAATGTTAATTTCGATAAAACGCCAGTATTTGTGGAATAAGAAACTGGAATTTTAATAATTTTCTCTGTTCTTGCTTCTATTTCAATTTTAAAATTTTGATACGTTCTTTTATAAGTATTATGTTGTTCAGACGGCAAATAAAGTGGAATTACTGCTTTATATGTAATTAATTTTCTATTTTTAAAATATATTCTGGCTCCTAACCTTTGTAATAAGTCAGAGCCAATCAGACCATGATATTGGTTACTAATATTTAAAATGTAAAATTTATATTTTGCTTTTCCTGTGTTGAACATTAATGGTAAGGGAATTTTTGCAATTTCGTTATGTGTACTTGTCTGATGGACGGATTTGATTTGAAAATATTCATTTTCTATAAAATTTTTGTAATAAGTATAAGCTAAAGATGGGCACAATAAAGATTTCGTACTACCACTATCCAACATGAATTTTAAATTTACACCAGGCACGATTACGTAGGGTAGTTTTGGGCAATTATCTAAATTAACCTGTATTATCTGTTCTGATCTAAATTCAGGCTCGAATGAAAATTTTCTTCATGTTCGGTATAATCATTAAAATTATCTCTAGGTTCATAATAATTTTCAGGGTAAGGTTCGGAAAAGTTATCAGGTT
Source organism: Tillus elongatus (assembly GCA_964006375.1). Classification (NCBI taxonomy): domain Eukaryota; kingdom Metazoa; phylum Arthropoda; class Insecta; order Coleoptera; family Cleridae; genus Tillus; species Tillus elongatus. Next base: position 93,795,780 of record OZ023265.1, on the reverse strand, counting down.
CATAATATTCTGAATTTGTTTCATTATATTCATAATTTCCTTGACTAAAATTTGTGTCGTTGTAGTCATTGTTTTGTATAGGTCTGTCAGATTGTACTTCGTGATGATAAAGTTCCTCACTCGTATATCGTCTGTTTTGTGTATTATGTATGGTATTTGACGGTTTATGATTTCTGGTGGAAGTTTCCATAGGGGTAGGCTTATAAGTCGGAACAAAATTAGGGTTGGGTCGGAAAACATTTCTATTAGAATTTCTTGCGAAATTTTGTGAAACAGGTTGATAATTGGGTCTCTGTTGTTGAATATTTTGTTTTCTCTCAAAAGGATTTAGTTGTGGAAAATTATTTCTCGAAAATTGTGAATTAGATGGTCTTCGATTAAATGGTTGATTACTAGAAAATGGTTTATGAAAATTACCTAGATTTTGAGAAGTAAAACTATTTTGGAATGGTTTATTTTGGAAATTGTTACTATTAATGTTTTTATTAGGTGTGTTAGTATGAATATATTTCATTTGTTTTTCGCCATATTGGAAATTTTCTTCCTCTACGACTAATGCCATAGCTTGCTCCAAATGTATCGGTGTTTGTAATCTAATTGCAAGTCCTAATTGTCCGTGCAGTCCATGTAAAAAGGTCTGCAAGGCCATTTTGTCATAAATTTCATTTTTTACTAAACGAATATTGTTATCCTCTATAGTTAATCTTAATTTACTTTGTAGCATACTTCTAGCATCTTGTATTCGCATACCAAATTGATATGGCGTTTCATTTTGATTAGGTTTAAGTAACATTAAGTCTCTAGCTAAACAATCTTCATCTCTCTGGTCTGAAAAATATTGTTGTAAAAGAAGTTTTATTCTGGGCCAATTTGTGGCATCTTCTCTACTAGCTATTAAAGATTTTGCTCTTCCCTCTAGTTTATTAACTATTATTCTAAGAATCCAATTATTGCGGTCATTATTTAAATTTTGTGTATCAACAAAAGATGATAAGAAATTTTCACAAGCTCCAATAAATAATGCCAACGTGGCTTGATCCCCGTCATAACTGGGAATTGCATTAATATGATAAGATTTAATTTTGGTTTGTGCAGCAACGTTTTGTTTAGTCATTTTAATATTTGTATTTTCCAACGTAAAATTATTTTCTAAATTTAACACTAATTTGGCTGGTTTAATAATATTTTGTCTAGAAATATTCTTAAAAATTTTATCTGAGTCAGACATACACAATTATACAATTTATGGGATAAATATATAAAGAATAATGAAAATTACTCACAATAATTTTTCCATATGCTTAATTATGAAGTCGGCAATGTTGTCCTTCTTCGCTGACGATTTTTGGTCACTTCTATCTATACTTGACTTGGCCCTTCGAGGTTGGCGATGGTGTCCTTCCTTTTGTGGCTGTGTTGTCCTATGCTAGTGGTGGCTTCTGCTGTTGAGGTTGGCGATGATATCCTTCTTCGTTGACGATGTTTGTCACTTTAAGTTTTGTAGGTTACAGGTTTTTAACGATAAAAATCGACTTGTACCTTTGCGATTTTTGTCAAAAATACACTTAAACCTATACTAACGACTGCGCCAGTTTGGATAGTGCCCTTTTGGCACTTCATAACAAAAAAACTTTATTTCGAAATTACAAGTTTAATTATAATTCTAAAACAAAGGAGAAAACCACGATGTTTAATGTTGAAACACTCGTAATAAATTCTAACATAATATTGTATCTTACTTGTCTATATAAAGTCGAATCTGCTTAGCTAACATTATAAAATAAAACAACTTTAAACTAAATAATGACTAAGATAATGACTATGATTATTCAGCGGTTTTAGTATTTCCGCGTTGAACGACTGCTTCGATCCTATTACTATACTAACACGAGATATCAGTACAGCATTATACAGGGTGCTGTAACTTGCGCGTGTGATCACGTACGTTTGCTTGACGCGTGTACTCCCGGGTTAAAAAAAATGTATATTTTTCAGATGTTAGATTTTCCTCAATAAACAACGGCCCAATATTACTACTGTCTAGTATACCGACCAATACATTATTTTATTGTGGTCGCTGGGTTTAAGCCTCCAGGGTTCTGCTGAGACCAATAACGATAATTTTGTTTATTAACAAATCAATGCAGTGTAAACGTAGCTCCATCTGGGAAATAATGTTTTTATCAAAGTCCGGATGCTCATTGAATTCGCCATAATATAAAATTCAACACGCCTCTCAAAATCGCCATCTACAAGTTTTTGTACCAGCTGCACATTGTATGGGTAAAATTATTTCTATTCTTTTAAGCAAATTTACCACAGATTTTTGTGAAACACTGTGTAATATAGCAAGTTCATTTGTCGACAGATGAGGGGTTTAATGAAAAGACAACAATATATCTAATGCCTTATTATCAGCTATAGCTGTTTTTGGTCTTCCTATTCTTGGCTTATCTTTGACACTACCAGTTTAGATAGTTTTTTTCAATATTTTGTAAACACACGCTTCATTAAATTGTGGCAAATCCAGTTAAAAGCTTGCACACTTCTGTATAGTTACGCTTTCTGCCACCGTAGCCCAACATCATTAATTTTCCAATTCTTATCTTTTTGCTTAATTCTGCCATAATAATAATTAAAATTAATTTGTTGAGTTGAGTTGAGTTTAAGTGAGTGTAAACACTCAAACACTCGGGATGGCACGATTTTTGAATTGCAGTTGAAGGTTATTTATATTTATTATACCTAGTGGTCATGTTACTAATTGATATCTTACATATACACACACACACACACACACACACATATATATATATATATATATATATATATATATATATATATATATATATATATATATATATATATATATATATATATATATATATATATATTTGGGAGCTCTGCCGGCATGTGAAACGCTTCGCGAAACGTGTGAAATAGTACGAATTCTTTGATATGAAGTGATATTATACTGACGTGATTCGTATAAACGCGACGAAGAATCGAAATAAAGTTTCGAACTGAATTTTCGGAAGTGTACGATTTATTACTTTTTATCGTAATATTGAAAACCGATAAACGAAGTGTGAAACCATCTACCATAAAAAACAGTTCAGTGTATTGTCGAAAATAAACTTTCAAATTGAGGAAACAAATTGAAGTAAATCAGAATTGGTTAATTGCTCCATAACAAAGAAAAGTGCATCACAAAGCCGTTGGAAGAAACGCCGAGCGATCTACAAATAGCTGTTATACCTGGTTGTTGCATCTTACTCTACCCCACGATATCTTGGCGCCAGTCGTCGACTTTCACGCCACTTAAGGGCAGACGCCATCGTACGAAGAGGACCTTTGGTATTGTATGACCACTTTTAGTGTTCCTGTTTGAAGCCGTACTTTATTTGATTTTGTCAGTGCCGTAGATATTTCTTTGAAAGAACTTTTTCAGATTTTGAATAATTTAACTATTGAAATATTTATTCCATTTATATTTGTTTCCAGTCGCTTAGAATTAGTTATTTAAGCATATCATTACATCTTTATTATTGTCATTAATTTTGTAAAATACTTCCGACGAGAGTCGTTCGAATGCGGCTACTTTAGTTGTTTTTTTCATTTAGCGCGTATATTATTTTCTTCAGAAAACACATTAGAGGCACGCACATTGTTTCAGAATTTATTATCGACATTTGATATCATATTTGAAGTTACTAAAACGACGACTGATTATCAAAAGACGTGATTACAAGGTAGATTAGATATTGTTTATTATTACAGGGGGTAATAAGACGACGAAAAGGAAGTAGAAATAAACTTTTTATAATCGAGCATTTGAAATTAAAGACGCTTACGCCGATCGATTGAACGTTTAAGTTATAATTCAGCAGATATGGCAACGTTGGGAGACATTGGCAAAATTGATTATAATTTGAAAAATTCGTCATTGAAAGCCGTAAAATCTTTGTATATAGCCGCGTTTGGTGAGGAAGGTCAACCTCGCTGGGTTCGAAGAAAGCTCAAGAATTTCTCCGGATTCAATTTAGAAGGAAATTCTGAAGAATTTAAAACGAAAGTCGACGATGTGATTTCTAAATTAGATTTAGCTGATTTGATTGCTGTATGCCATGTTTTAAATTTGGAATACTCTGGAGATGAAGACGTAATAACGAATCGAATATGTTTATTTTTGAATAAGATAGAAGTCATAAACGCAGAAGAAGGCGACGAAGAAGACGTGAGAGGTAGACAAAATGACGTAAGGGAAGAAGAACAAGACGACAGCTTATCTAGCCGTATTCAAGATTTAGGAAGTAATTCAGGACGAAGAACACAGAACGATCGTATGTCATTTGCGCTTACATTCCGTGACGTTGAGGATCCTATTCGATCATTCGATGGCCAGTCGGACTATCCAATCGGAAAGTGGATTGACGATTTCGAGGAAATTGCTGCACTTACTGGGTGGAATGAACTGCAGAAGTTAATATTTGCGAAAAAGACTTTGAAGGGGCTTACGAAGATTATGTGTTGCAAGATGGTATTCTTTATAAAGAACAAAACGAAAACAAGTTGTTAATCATACCAAAGAGTATGCAGACGGACATCATTCGAAATACTCACGAACCAAGTCATTTTGGATCAAAGAAGATGAAAGAAATGATTTCTACAAACTACTATATTCCGAAACTTAGCAATAAAATAGAAGAATTTATTTCTTGCTGCATTCTATGCATTTTGGGTAATAAGAAACAAGGGAAGCAAGAAGGATTTCTACACTCAAAACCTAAAGGTGATCTTCCATTAGACACATATCACTTAGATCACTGCGGACCTTTCGAGTCGACGAAGAAAAGTTACAAATATATATTTCTGGTTGTGGATGCTTTCACGAAGTTCACGTGGATTTATCCTACCAAAACGTTAAGCAGCAAAAAAGTGCTAGGAAAATTAGTCTCGCAACAGACAATTTTTGGAAATCTCAGAAGGATAATCACGGACAGAGAAGGAGCATTTAGATCCGATGATTTCAAACAATACTGTGAAAGTGAAAATATCGATCACGTACAGATAACGACAGGAGTACAACGAGGAAACGGGCAGGTTGAAAAGGTAGTTCAAACCGTGACCAGTGCGTTGAGAAGAATGTCAGTCGATAAACCTCAGGAATGGTACAAACATACAGCAGTCCTACAACGACACTTGAATTGCAGTTATAATCGAAGTATCAAAAATAACTCTTTCAAACTCATGTTCGGTGTTGATATAGATAGAACGATAGAACTTTTGGAAATCTTAGAGGATCTTAGGAAAGAAATTTTTGAAAACGAACGAAGTGAATTAAGAACAGCTGCTAACGAGGCTATATCTGCTGTTCAAAAAGAAAATCAAAGGACGTTTAATCGACGACGTAAGCAAGCAAAATTATATAGAGTCGGTGACGTAGTTGCAATTAAGAGAAATCAGTTCGGTTCTAATATCAAATTGCACCCAAAATTTTCAGGACCTTATAAAGTGACTAAAATTTGTTCAAATGACAGATATGACGTTGAACGGATCGGAGATGGGAGATGAAGAAGGACCGAAAGTCTCTTCGTCAAGTTCCGATTATATGAAGCCTTCGGGAATAACTTACGATGACTATTCCTCATCTGAGTCAGATGAGCCGCAGGATGACCGAGTTGTGGGATCCACCCGCACGAGCCGCCTATGATTATTCGAAAGCCGCTCGAAGTAAAACAGTTACGTGTGGCCAGCCTGTTTGGACGCGAAGGCATTTTCCGTTCTGGAAGAAGCACAAGAGAACGACGTACGACGCAAGAGAGAGAGAGAGAGAGAGAGAGAGAGAGAGAACATCTCAAAATAACGACTCTCTAGTGAAGCATTACTTATTCCTCTGTATCATATATATCGCAAGTTATCTCTTATTAGTTTAGTTACTTCAACATTATAAACATTAAAGTGTAATTTACCCCTAGATTTTAAATAAAACGAAAAGCCAAAACGTCGGGACAATTATTTTTGTCAGCCCTAACCCCACAGACACCCACCCACACACACACAGACACACACACACACACATACACACACACACAGATGTATATATATATATATATATATATATATATATATATATATATATATATATATATATATATATATATATATATATATATATATATATATATATATATATATATATATATATATATATATATATAAATATATATATATATACATTCACACATCTTGTTTTGTTTTGGTTTGTTTTTGGGATAGTCTGGGACACATTATCGCCTAGAGACCCACCAAGGCTCATCAACACACTGGCAGGCCATGGATTGAGAAGAAAGTACAGTAGGACAAACAGACGGAAAGCTTATGCTATATTTACATGCGTTTTACTTTTCACTATAAACTAACAACAGCGTACTTAAATATATACAATCATTTATAATACTATACCTGTATTTTTAAAATATCCCCATAACAGGATCAATACTTTTTTAATTCTTAAAACTAAGTATATAATTTAGGTTGAGAGGAAATTGTATTTCTACTGTTTTCATCAACGAATGCATAAGTATTTTGCGTTGATTTGCATACAAGCTGCATGAAAGTACGATGTGTTCTAAATCACATATCGAGTCTCCGTCACAGTTACAGTTGATTCTATTCCAAGCCGATTTAAATGTGCTCGAAATCTGCCATGGTTAATCTTATTTCTAATTGTGGTTGTTAGTATGTTTCTCTCATTTTCGTGTAAATAATTAAGTTCACATTTTTTTGGTAATTTTGGATGTAATAATTTATACCTGTTATTAGATTTTTCTGTATATTTCACATATTCTTTTTCCCAAAGTGTTCTGTTTTTTTGTTTTGCTATGTTTAACAAAGTCTGTAGATGGGAATCAGAATCAGAAATCAAACAAAACTAGAATGCATAAAGATGCATTCTAGTTTTGTTTGATGTCTGGCTTCTTTTGCTAACATATCTATTTTTCATTGCCTTCAATTGTACTGTGACCTTTAACCCAGAGAAATTTAACTATCATTTTATCTTTGCCGTTGTAGCAAATTTGTCTGATATTTTTCACTCTCTCGTTTATTTTATTGTCATAGTGGCTGCTTTTAATTGCTCCTAATGCCGACTGGGAATCACTTATAATTATGGCATTTTTTATTTCCTTTTTATGTGCCCACTTTACATCTTTCTCAATGGCTAACAATTCTGCTGTAAATATTGAGCTTTCTATATGTAGTCTAATTTTCAAGGATGCTGTTGGTTGTTCAACATAAAAGGCTGCTCGAACACCATCTTCACTTATTGACCCGTCGGTATATATTTTTGTGTATTTGTTATATTTACTTATTTTGCGTTGAAATATTATTCTGTTAACACATGAAAATTCAGTGAACTCTGGTATAATTACATCCAGTAAATATAGCATTGCTTCATAGCTTAGTTGGAATTTCTGTGGCACTATATTAACTGTAATATGGTTTTGGAATTTCATGGTTTAATAGTACGCGTCTGCTAATGGTGGATTATTATTTTTGGACCAAAACCTAATGTCTCTATAAATAAGGAGTGAAGGTTCTCGATTTGGTTTTCGCTTCTGCTTCTTGTTTTGAGTAACTGTTTCTCCGCTAGAAGGATTATTCTGAGATGAAATGGTGGTTTTTGAGTTTCTGCGAATATTATTGCGATTGGTGTTGTCTTCATTGCCCCAATGCAGATTCTAAGTGCATTTAATTGTACTCGTTCAATTTTTTTAATGTTTGTTTTGCAACTGCCACCATAAATAGTATAGCAATAATCCAAAATGGAACGTATATATGATCTATAAAATAACAGGGCAACATTAAACGATGCCCCCCATTGAACACATAAATCGTTCTGTTATGAAACAATTCAGCAATGTTTAGAGCTACATTACTGGGAATGCCGAAACGCATTAAGTCGATCTTTAATAATTTTAGGTTAACGCAGTCATATGCTCCTTTGATGTCAACGAAAATGCACACTACGTATTTATTTTCTGAAAAGCTGCTTGGGTGTCAGTAATCAGTTGAGTCAATGCCTCCATAGTTTCCACTTCTTTTCGAAAACCGAATTGTGAGGTGGTCAGTATATTATGGTGTTCAACATACCATTCCAAACGTCTTTTAATCATTCTTTTGAATGTTTTGGTTACGCAATTCAGCAATGAAATTGGTCGATAAGAGTTTGTCTTTAGTGGATCTTGATTCTTTTTAAGAATTAGACAAAAAACTATTTCTTTCATTTGATCTATGTACTTTCTTTTAGTCCACCAGTCGTTAAATACTGACAATAATATGTCTTTTGGCTTATTTCCTATTTTTTATATGATGCTATATGTCAATCTGTCTATTCCTTGAGCTGTATTTACAGTTGTTTTAATCATTAACTCTAATTATTCTATTGTAAACGGTGCACTAAACCAATTTAAATTGGGGTTTTGCACAAACGTACCCAAATTTTCTGATGAGCCTATAAGAGTTATTTCATCTAGAATTTTCAGACAAATATCTTCTTCAGGAAATACGTTTGTATTATGGTATTTTCTTTTATTGAAGTTTTTAACAAATTTCCACACACAAAGATAGTGAACCATTTTTGTTCAGGCTAGAGACAAATGTTTGCCAGGATTTCCGACTAAAGTTAAATCTATTATCGACGGAGATTCCAATGGTATCGTGATCTTAGTCGGCGTACCATCATTAATTACAATAAAATTAGTTTCGTCAATAGTTTCTGCTAAACTTTCTCCGTTGTTATCGTCCCTAGTGGATTGCTATAAACTATGATGAGCATTAAAGTCCCCACCGATAATAGTTTTCTTATTACTAAATTTTTCAAAAAAGTTTTTCCCACTCGAGGTGTTGATTCTAATATTTGGAGGTCTATATTCACTAACTACATATATATCAAAGTTTATCAAATAAATGCAACGAGCATCCACCTCATTTTGTGGAATATAGCTAACTTCCCGAAAATTTAAATGTTTAGCAATAAGTATTGCAACTTCCCCTGCCCTACGATATAACCTATCTTTTCTAATTATATTGTAACCTCCAACTGCAAATAAATAATGACTAGATTTTAACCATGTTTCACTAACTACTACAATATCTACTCTATCTGAAAGAAACTTCACTAAATTGTCTTTGTTTTTCTTTAAAGAATAAGAACTCCATTGAACTATTTTTATCTCTCTCTCTCTCTCTCAACTCTAATCATATTCACACTCATCGACCACAAGATTATCTATTAATTGATAAACGAAATTTTTTTAAATTATAAATTTCTATAGTTTCTTCACACGTTTCTAGTGTAATTTTTTTTATTAATTCAGTTACCAAGATTGTAAGTGATTCTGTTATTTTTTCATTGTATTCAACAAAATCTTTTTGGTATGGATTTGGTAAAACTGATTTTGAGCCCTTCTGCGTTGGAGATTTACATGCTTTTCGTTTCTTTTGTTGCGATTGACTAGGTTTTACATTTGCGCGTGAAATATGATGTGTATTTGATTGATATGTGCTTGTGCTTTGTGTGTGTGTAGGGGTGATTCTCTTTAGGTGCTCTAAGCGGGGGACACTGTGTTAAATCGGTTAAAGCCTGAAATCTGTTATATGTTTTAACCTTCACATAACTAGGATTTTTTTCTACTTTTTCGGCTTCTTTAGAAGATAAGTTATAATTTGCCATTATTTGTTTGATTGATTTTTGTTTTACGTATACTGGACATATCCTGGATGTTTTAGTGTGTTCACTTGTTTGACAATATATGCAATATTTTTCATTATCACAATTTTTTGTGTCATGATTTTCCCCACGTTTTGCAACAGTTATCTTGTTTCTTGCAAATTTTAATAATATGACCATATCGAAGACATTTCATGCATTGAACAATTGGGTATATGTACGGTTCTATCTATTACCCCGTTTATTCTTACCTCGTTAGTATCCCCCTGAAATGACACTATAATCATTTGCCGCGGTACTAGTTTAGATTCCCCTTTTTCGTATACTATTCTTTTCATCATTTTTCTAACTTCAGTAACTTTATTTTTTGATTATGTTTCCCGTTTTAAAAATTCTGTATCAAAATAAGTATCTACTAACCTATTAACCCCTTTTTATGAGTATAAAATTGTGGTATATATGCTATTAGATTATTTTGAGATAATATTTCGTTTTTAATTAAGCTATTTGCAGCTGTGTGTGTGTATTTAGGATTACCTTTACTCTGTTATATCCAACTTCTTTAATGTCAATTATTGATTTCCTTAACTTTTTGTCTTTATATAAATATAAACCTAGACTCAAGGGAAATAACCTTCCTAAACTCTTCAGTTTGTACTTGACATGTACATAATAAGGTCCCTTATCTGAAGGTCTATATCTATTATCAGGGTCTATAGATTTATTTTCCTTTACTTGATTTCCGTTTCCAGATAAATTGTAATTACTCACCTGAGTTCCACCGTTTATTTGTTTGGGTGGTTCTAGACCACCCATTGGTTCGTTCATATCCTACCTTAGCTTTATCCTTCTATGCAATAATTGTGTATTACCAAGCATAATTAATAAAAATAACCTAAATTATGTTAAATATAATTACGGCATTTTTCTGTAAATAAATTCGATTTTTATTATCGCAGATAATTTTATCGCTCTCACACTAAGCTGTACACCGTATCACGGTCACCAGTGAACTGAATATATTAATTTGTGTAAGTTCTCAATTTTCTAAGATAAAGTTCTCTATAGTATTACAAACTGCAGATAACTGGCAGAAAACAATGTTTAAAATTGGCAGCTACAAATACTATCACATTTTTTCAAGGGGTAATTTGATAAGATATTGATTAATGCAGTCCAACCGAAGGTCATTTTTTAGAAACTATTTTTTTCCAATTTTTTTCTTATGGAACCCAAAAAAAACTGTTGTCACAGAAAGGAAGTTGTTTACGCTAGGAAAATTTGAATTTCACCAGTTTGTAGCAAAAAATGTGTCGAAAAAGTCTTGTTTCAAAACGAATATAATAGGAAATATGAGTGCCTTTCCATACTTTTTACTAACACTGCATATGTTAATACATAAATATAGCGTGTGCATGACGTACATGTTGTACCTTTCTTAAATCCTTTGAATCCTCCAAACTTACCTTTTGCTAATTCAAATATATTTCTAATATTCAGGGTATTACATAACGTGATGTCAGTAATGAAGGGTGTTAATCCGTCTATAATTTAAAGAAGAAAAATCTCTATTAACAAGGGTCCATTTTTGCTTTACTTTTGAAATACAGTGTTAAAAATTTGTTTGTTTTGACAGGTGCCTAAACTGGGAAGTAGATCGACAGATATTTATGAAAGTTTGGTGGATCTAAATTAAGGATAGAGACACATAATTGACGAGAAAAACGACTTTTCACATTTAACCAGTCGGACCCCATAAATATGACCTTGACTATTTTGAATAAAAATACAATACGCCGCTGCTGTTTTCAAAAACAAAAATTATTTTCAGAATGGTGCTATACTTTATATTAAAAACCGCTTTTCTAACTCTTTTTGTGTTTTGAACTGTTTTCCAGTAACAAAAAATACAATTGCTTGTAATTCCGGTAACTAAGCTATTCAAAAGTAATCACAAAAATATAATTAACATTTAATCAGCATTGCTAACGATGACGAAGTAAATTATAAAAGATGCTCAAACTGGCGACCATTTTCTGTTTGGCAAACGTTATACCTTCCAAGAAGCTAAACAGTGCATGCATTTCTAATAACTTGAGGCAAAATTTGCTTGCAGGCACGAGTAAATTGTTTATAAAATCCTCCAAATATCTTAACAATCTGAACAAAATAGACCACACATTTTACATAACCCCATAAGAAATCTAATGGTGTCAGGTCAGGCTACCTAGTTGGCCACCTGACTCGCTCTCAGTTCCCCATCCACCTTGTTCAAAATTTATAGTTTAAAAAATTCGACAGACACATTAGAACGAACAGTTATAAAACTGACATAATAGTTGTGAGGCTGTCATTGCTGACAAATATAATCATTATTGAAAGAATCATGGATTTTTTTTGTTGGATTTTCCCGAAAACTGTTTAAATGAGAAAAATGTTTGACATATTATTGATTAGGAATGAGATAAGAAATGCAAATCTTGAATAAAGCACAGAGTGTTCTATTGGAAAACTGAACAAATAGAGAACCCCGAAGAACGTAACAATATATAGGTATTATAATATATATATATATATATATATATATATATATATATATATATATATATATATATATATATATATATATATATTTATAGGGTATCCCAGTTTATAGTAGCAGGACTTAAAAAGTGAATAGAAGAGATTATTTTAAGACAAAAAGTTCATATCAACATAACCTCTAATTTGCTTTCGAAATGAGATACAGGGTGCTGAAATTTAATATTTTTGAACAATCTTTTACAATCTCTTTGGAACAGAGTGAGATATTAGCATGCAATTCCGTACATGTTGTACGTAGATTGAGATTGATATTCGGTAGTTTCTTGTCCCAAATGATATACTGGGTGTTACTTTTCCGGTGTCCGCAGACTATTTGAAATAATGCAACTTATTTCACATACGCCACTGACTTTTTATGATACCTCTTTATCAAACAACAATCTCTTACATGTTTTGTTCCTTGTAGTTATATATGCTATCTTGAGCGATTCCTGAAATATTTTTTGAAGCAGTTAAGTTTTTTTTTAATTTCAACACCCTTTTTTTCCCTTAGGAAGCTAATTATGGGTTAGGTTATTCTGTTGACTGTTAAAGTCAACTACTTCCTAAGAGAAATACAGTGTGTTAAAATTTTAAAAAAAATTCCGACAATTACTTCTAAACCATAAAAGGTTCTGATTTTAGTGAATTTTCTTAAATAAAATCACTCTTGAGGAAATACCCGACTTTTGAATTTTGAAAAAATTCCTTCAAATGGACACTAATTAGGCCCTCGAGAACACATATCCGTGGTCAGTTTCAATATATATATATATATATATATATATATATATATATATATATATATATATATATATATATATATATATATATATATATATATATATATCAAACTTTGCGAGTACCTTACTTTTGCAAGTGGCTTCGATAAGTTCGTTAGCCAGGAAAATCTGCTCAGTTGAAATGAATTAAACAACGCTTTGTTTTAATTAGGCAGTCGGATTCCCCCGGTCACTGTCAGTTCTGAGCTGACCTTAAAAGTATGGAATTTTGACCACGAAATTATAATGCATGTTTGTAAGAGTATAAATTCAGGACTCAGCAAGTGCGTTATGGCAGTGATTTTTTATTAAATGCTTCCAATTTGAATAGCTCAATTTGCTATTAACCTATAAGGTTCGTTGGCCAGGAAACTAGTTTTTTCTGGAACATTTTAAGTTTATTTTCAAAATTTTTTTTACCTTTTCAAACAATAAAGTTAATTTGATGATATATGGTACATTGTTTCTACTATATAGGTTATACTGGTGACCAAATTTGATGCTTGCTTTCTTTAAAAACACATATTTGCTATTTAAAACATTATAATGAAAATTCACTATCATAACGTACTTGCTGCGTCCAGACTTTTTAAATTTGACGAGTGTTTTTTGCATCAATAGTGCTATCTTTCAGCACATAGGAGGCGTGTGTTGACCGTCCAGTGGCGTAGGAAGTGGGCAATGAAAATGATTATCTTACTTCTGAATTGCCTGTACACTTTAGAAGAAAATCTTACTCCATCTCTTTTTTCAAACGATGTACGGTTTTCGAGGAAAACGCCATGAAACTTGACAATGAAGTTGAAAAGAAATACACCGTTGGAACAACATGAGTAGGTAAATTTAATAACAAAATCTCACAAAATGGAACAAAAATCTCTAAATTAATAAGGAACAGTTAAAACTAAGGCAAATGTTCGAAATGGGAACCACGTTGTATACACATTTGACAGCAGCGTAAAATCGATCTCATTACATGAAGTAAATGGTATTCACTTATCTCATTGCATGCAATTTGTGTCCGCTAGATCAAATCATGTGTACTGTAGTGTAACAAACTCTTTCTTTGATGAAACCCCACACGCAAAAATGTAGTGGAGTCAAACCTGGAGAACGAGCCGACCAGGTAACAGTCCCACCACGTCTAATCCATCTGCTGGGATAATTAGCACCAAACCAATCACGAACATTTCGTCCATAATAGGCTGGACAGCCATCTAATTGAAACCAAGCATTCGCCCTCAAATATAGCGGAACACATTCCCACATATTTGCATGCTCACGCTCCAGAAATTCCAGAAATGAATCAGCCTTACCGGTAGGATATAAGGTCCCATAATAGTTGTATTGTAAATATCTCACCAAATGTTTACATTGAATTCCTTTTGAAAATTCCTTTTTCTAGTAGCGTGTGGATTTCATTTGGCCAAACATGCCTATTATAGAAATTAACGACGCCCCTTCTAGTAAAGCGAGCCTCATCAGTCCATATCACTTTTGTTAAAAATAAGGGCTCATCTTAAACCGAATTTAGAAGCCAGTGACAAAATATAGAACGGCGTTTATCGTCCCCTGGATGTAAATGATAAGGATATCTATGGTGTCTTTTTAGACCCTGTTTTCCCTCAGTAAGTAGTAGTAAAACTTTAACAATCAATAGAACAGATCATTTTGAGACAAAAAGTTCATTTAAACATAATATCTAGTTAACTTCCTAAGGGAGATACGGGGTGTTGAAATTTTCAACAACAAAAAACATAACTGCGTCAAAAAACTAGTAATCTTTCGATAACCGCTCAAGATAGCATAAAACCAAAGGGAACCAAGAATGTTGCTAAGAGACTGTTCTTTAAGAAAAAGGTATCCTAAAAACTCAGTCGCGTACGTGAAAGAAGTTCTATTAACTCAAATAGTTTATGGACACCAGAAAAGTAACATCCAGTATATCATTTGTGACAAGAATACTACCGAATAACAATCTCAATCTACGTAGAACGTGTACGGATTTGCATGCTAATATCTCACTCCATTCCAAGGATATTGTAAAAAAATATACCCTGTTTCTCCCTTCGGAAAAAAAATTGGGGTTATGTTTATATAAACTTTTTGTCTTTAAATAATCTATTCTATTGGCTGTTAAATGACTGCTACGATAAACTGGGACACCCTGTATATATATATATATATATATATATATATATATATATATATATATATATATATATATATATATATATATATATATTTTCTTAATAAACTCATAATTTAATTCAGTATAATAATATAAAAAAAACAAAAACAAAAACTTTAATAACACATTTATTTCAATATTACAATAATCAATTTCAAAATTACAATAAAACACAATACACTATACAAAAATACAATATATAAAATCACCCTTACATTACGCACCCCCGAAACACAATAATTGTCGTCACAAACGTGAGGGCCTCGAAAATTCTTACAAATTTCGATAATAACGTAAATAACAAAAATAAAAATGCCTAGAGGGAGAAAAGTAACTACTTCAAAAGACAGACAGGACAGGGTGACGACAGAGAACAAGAACCACAAGAAAGTATAGAAATGAATCAGGAGAGAAGAGATGAGCAAGAGATTAGTGAGAATGTAGAAGAACAGGCCGAAGAAATGGTAAACGTAAGAGAAGTAACAGTGGTAGAAGAACAGACACTTGACGGAGGCAAGGTAAAAGAAACAATTACGCCCAAACAAAAATCTGACATTGACTACGATAGAATGTTAACATTACTTCAAAGTATGAATGTAAGTATAAACCAGAAAATGGACAAACAAGAAAGGAATATAAATAGCCTAAAACAAGACATAAATGAAAGTAAAAGGGAAATGAATGAAAGTATAAGTGGTATAAAACGATATATAAATGAGAAAGTATAAAAAATTGGAGCAAATATGGGTAGTTTAAAGAATGACATGAATGAGAAAATGGAAAACTAGGAGAGAATGATGCATGAAAATATAAATAGTCTGAAAGGAGAGATTAAGAAGGAAATGAATGAGGGAATCAAGAAGATGGATGAACGACTAAAAGAAATGGATGAGAAAATAACAGTAAAAATGGAGAAAGATATGCAAGACTTGAAAATAGACATAGAAAGAAAGGTGGATGACAAGATAACTGAGAATATGAAGGAAACAGGAAAGATGGTGCTAGAGAGAATGAAAGTGACAGAGGATGAGATAAGTAGTATAATACAGGTGGGAAATGAAAGATATCAGAGTACGATTGGCATGAATATGATAATGGAACAAAAGATTGAAAATTATCAAAGTGAAATAAATGGAAAGTTGACTGAGACGAAAGAGAACGTTGAAAGAGTAGAACAAGTAACAAGAGTCAGTGTGGATGAGATGAAAAGATTGAAAGATGAGGCAGAGTTGAGATTAAATTTAGAGACTGTGAGAATAAGAGAAGGAGTAGAAGAAAATATGAAACAGAAATTAGAAAGAATCGAACGTCAGATAAGGCAAGGTATGTGAAATGAAAGAGTTGTTTACCCAGTCACAAACGAGACAGGACTTAAATTTGATGGACACATAAATAAATTACACCCAAAAGTATTCGTCACGAGTCTGCTGAACAAGCTGAAAAATATTTACGATCTCCAAGATATAAAAGAAATTATAAAGCAAAGCTTGAAAGGAGATGCGCTGGTATGGTTCACCAGCAAA
This sequence comes from Tillus elongatus, assembly GCA_964006375.1. NCBI lineage: Eukaryota > Metazoa > Arthropoda > Insecta > Coleoptera > Cleridae > Tillus > Tillus elongatus. The sequence continues at coordinate 93,778,968 of OZ023265.1, read as the reverse complement.
GAAGAAGGGATAGAGAACGCAGAAGACTTTGAAAGAAAATTTATGAGCCATTATTGGGGAGATACGCAGCAAGGTTTGGTAAGAGAAAAATTATACTTTGGAAGATACAATCCGAACGATTCAAAGGAAATGTCGAGCTATGCTTTGCATATATATGACATGGTGCAACATTTAACTCCGAGAATGAGAGAGGAAGAAGTAATAGTGTACATAGCAAGACAATTTAGCAAGGAAATATCAGGGACGATAGGAATCTATAACATAAGAACGCTTGACCAAATGATTGATTACCTACAAAGGATACAGCGAACCACCCGGAATGAAAATAAAGAAAAAAATGAAAATAGGAGGCGTAACCATGAGGAAAATCGACCAAATTACAGACAAGATACAAATGGGGGGAACAGGTATAATGGACGACAATACGGACCGTACTATGACTCAGAAAATGAACAAGGGGGAAGATATACGGGGAACAGAGAAAACTATAGACAAAATAATAATAATAATAATAATAATAATAATAATAGATACAACAATCAAGGGAACAATTATAACAAATATAACAATGGATACAGGGAAAATAACAGAGGTGACAATGGGTATCGTAAAGAAAACTATCCAGAGGAGAATAATAGAAATAACTACCCATATAACAGGGGTGGAAATTTCAATAATAATAATTCTAATCGTGAACGAATGGGGAAGAATGAACAATATAATCCCAGACGCACGGAGGAGCGTGACAGTGGACAGCAAATGAGGCAAAACACGATCAGAGAGGAAAATTTCGAACTCAAAGGAAGAGAAGGAGCCACACCAAAAATGAGAGAACAAAATGACACATATAATGCAATATATACGAGTAGCAAAGTTAACGAGGCAAGGGCAAGAAGTCCAAGCAGGACTGTCGAGCATGTCATCGTCCATTCAAATTTTTAGACAAGCACAAGCCCTATGACGACAATGACATACACGACGCAACCAACAATACATGTATATATGAACATCCAAGGGAAATATTTAAAAACGATAAAGAGGCTGAAGAAAATGAGGAATCAATAGGGTTAATTTTTATAAAGGGAAAAATAAATAATAAGGAAATAGAAATAATGTTAGATACAGGATCGGAAGCCTCCATCGTATATGAAAAAGTACTGGAAAACCTCAAAAATGGAGAAATAGGAAGAATAAAAATACCAAAATAACGTTAATCAATGCAAAAGTAAAAAAGATTGGGGAAATAAATGAAACAATATCTCTGTAAATAGAAATAGATGGGCAGAACTACAATTATTAATAATGGCTAATATGGACTACGATATGATATTGGGGACTGACGAAATGGAAAAACACAAAGTAATAATAGATTATGTTAACAAGTGTGTAACGGTGGGCAACTCAAAAATAAGAATGGGGAAAATATGTGAAGAAACGAGTAAGAAGATTGACAAAGAATGTCAAGAAAAAAGTATAAATAATATAATATATGAAGATATAGAAGAGTATAAGTATGAATTGATAAATGAAGAGCAGATAGACTGCAAAGAAGAATATAAAAAGCAAGTGGGGGAATTAATAAGAAAAGATAAGGGTTTAGTAATAAATGAAACGAGAGTTGCCAAGAATTACATACATAAGATTGAAGTAAAAGATTTAGAAAACTTTAAAGCCAAGTCATATCCCATCCCGTATAAATATAGGAGAGAAGTAGCAGAAGAATTAACAGTCATGAAACAACAGGGAATCATAGAAAATAGCAAAACCCCATACATAAATCCAATTGTAGTAGTAAAAAAATCTAGTGGCGAATTAAGACTCTGGATGCCAGAAACATAAATAAATGTTCTGTACCGCAGTACGAAGCCCCAGCCAACATTGATTCAATTTTTGGGAGAATCACACATTCTGAGGTATTCTCGAAGAAAGGCCTAAAACATAGTTTTTGGTTGATCCCATTGCATGTAGATAGTCGAGACTATACCGGGTTCGCTATCGATGGTGTCGTATATCGATTTGCTGTAGTGCCATATGGAATTCAGTCTGCTTGTGCATCACTTACTAAAGCACTACACCATATTTTAGACAAATATGAAGAATTTGTTGTACACTATGTTGATGACATATTAGTGTACAGCAAAGAAAGAGACCACCAAAGACATTTAGAAATAGTTCTAAGGGAACTAGATTAGGCTGGATTGAAGATAAACCTTCAAAAATGTAAATTTTATCGAAGTCAAATAGTATTTTTAGGGTACGTAATTGACCAGCAAGGTATTTCCATGGATGAGCAGAGAGTAAAGGCCATCATGGAGTTTCAAAGACCCACAAATCTAAAGACATTACGTGGATTCATAGGGTTGGTAAATTATTTTAAAAGGTTGGTGCCTAATCTAAGTGAAAAACTGTACCCATTGATAGATATGCTGAAAAAGGACCAGAAATGGCAGTGGGACAGTCACAAAGAGGCGGTGTTCAACCAAATTAAAAAGGAATTTTGTAGTGGACTGAAAGTGTATCATCCACGGTATGAATTGAAGTTTATTGTGAGGACGGATGCATCAATGAATAAATTAGCTGGAGTGCTTGTGCAAGAGCAAGAGGGAATGGAAGTGCCGATATGTTTTGTGTCTAGAGTGACTAAGCAGCATGAAAGAAAATACAGTGTGACAGAGCTAGAGTTGGTGAGTGTGGTATTTTGTGTGGAAAAGCTGCGTTTTTATCTCTTGGGAAACAAGTTTGTCATCGAAACGGATCACCAGGCGTTGATAAGTATTCTCAAGAATAAATTCGTCAGCAATAGAATATATAGATAGATGGGTGTTATTGTTGCAAGAGTATGATTTTGAGATACGGCATGTGAAAGGGAGTTTAAATGTAGTGGCAGATGCTTTGACGAGAAATGATGGAGTGAATGTAAATGAATCTAGGCGAATAAGAATGGGAATAAATGTTTTAAAAGAACGCGAGGGATTGTTCTCGAAAGAGGCAATTGTGAATGATCAGAGAAAGTTGAGTGATGTGGAAAAGAGAGGAACGATTATGAAAGAGCTAGTATGGATAAAAAAAGTGAATGGATATGAACTGTATGTGATTACGAACGAATTGGCGAAAGAAGTAATTGGGGCAATACATGAGGAGAATGGACATGTAGGAGTGCGAAAGACGTGGATGATATTCAGGGAAAACTACAATTCCAAAAGAGATCTCAAAGTAACGAAGGAAGTCCTGGGGAATTGCAGGGTATGTCAGCTCAAAAAGAGCAAAAATATGAGAAACATAGGAATGCCTAAATCTATAGTGACAAAAGAATGTTTGGAGGTAGTTGCGATGGATTTTTTCAGTGATTTAATACCAAGCAGACAAAAATTCAAGCATATACTAATACTAGTGGACGTTTTCTCCAAATACATAAAACCGTACCCAACCAGGCGAACGAATAAATATGTAGTAATAAAAACAATAAAATCATACATAAAAGATATGGGAAGACCTAAGAAAATACTATTAGATAATGCCACTTATTTTCGAAGCGAAAACTTAAAAAAAATTTGTGAAAAGGAAAATATTGTAATGCAATTTACAAGTATAAGACATCCATGCAGTAATCCAGCTGAAAGATATATCCAAGAGGTTGTGAAATATTTGCGAATATCAATCGAAGAAGACCAAAAAGAATGGGGATGTAATAAGGTCGCAAGTATTGAGAAAATAATGAACGAGTGTCCGAACCTCAATACAGAAGAAACGCCAATGTACATTTTAACGGGCAAAAGACCAGAAAGAAAATGGATAGAAAAACAGGAGAGAGAGTATGAGGAAGTTAAGGAACAAGTTCGAAAAAGGATAAAGAGAAAAGCGGACAAATATTTAAGCAGGGAGAGAAAGAAAATCAAAAACAGAGTAGTATTCAAAAAGGGGGATTTAGTAGTAATAAGAGCTCAACGTATAGGAAATAGAGAGCTCGGACAATGTGCAAAACTGCAACCGATATTTGAAGGCCCATATGAAATTATAAGCGAAGACATCGTAAACAGCTGTGAAGTTAAAGATACCATGACAGGTCAAATAAGAGGAATATTCCACGTAGCAGATGTATACCATTACAAATAATAAATGAAATAAATTCGTGGAGATATTAAAATGAAACAACTTATATGAATTTAAACTGAACCGAAGCTATTTAGGAAAATAATGATCAAAATTCAAAATTAAAACAGCCATATAGATTACTAAATGACAATGGCATTGATACGAGCTAATCGACCCAAAAACAAAAGCTGATAGGTGTATATTTAACATAAACGACTTCTGCGTTCTTTCTTTTTTGTACGAAAATATGCATACAGAGTGGACAACACATTATGACCATGTAATGAACCAGTGTTGCTGTCGGCGGCGCCACCTAGCGGCAGTGGTGAAATTGATACCGTCATCGTATTACGCATGATATTAATTCATTATGGGACAATATATATATATATATATATATATATATATATATATATATATATATATATATATATATATATATATATATATATATAACAAACTCAAAATATACAAAAAGAATAGGAAAGAAAGAGAAAATTAAAAGAATGAGGCCGGAGGCAAACAGATGGGAAATTTCAAAGGGGCAGTGCCAATATTACAAAAAGACTTGGAGCGAAAGGATTTTGAATTAAATTGAATGATTTTGTAAGAAAGAAGCAATTTAATTTTGAAAATCAAGAGGCCAGAAGGCAAAAGAAAGAAATAAGATCAAAAGAAATGGGCTGTAAGCAAGAGAGAAAAGTAACGTATTGGAAAAACTCGAGGCATATAAGAAAAGTGAAGTATGAAAATGACAATGAACGCAGAGGACGGTAAAGCAAGCAAAAAGAGAAAATATATGAAAATGGTTAAGAAAATGAAAATTTACAGAATTCTAAAGATATGTGTTAATATGGAAAGAGAAGAGTTAGTCAGTTGGTGTAGCTACTAGTAAATAGAAGAAAATAGGCCTAATGAGAGGTTCTGATGAAAATGAATAATGAATATTTATATATGTATATGAAAATGAAATGAAGTATATTAGGGGAATGGATGATTGATTAAAGAAGATGGAAACCATATAAGAATTATATTAATAAATACCAGAAGAATAAGATCATTGAAAAGCTGCTAATCCGAGAAAGTAAAGTTGAATAAAATAAAACGTCATTGTAGTTTAATGAAAATAAATTTATGAACAAGCCAAGAGAAACCAGATATAAAGAAAATAGAAGACCGTAAATAAAAGAGAAGAAAGTCGTAGATATACAGAAGTAAATATATATATATATATATATATATATATATATATATATATATATATATATATATATATATATATATATATATATATATATATATATATATATATATATAAGTTTGGGGAAGATTGATGGTTGGCAAATACTAAAAGAAATAGAAAGGGTTTAAAATTAAAATGAACAACTTCAGAAGGGGGTAATTTAAATTTGAAACAATAACGCCAGAGGCAAAAACATGATGAACAATATTAAAGCAGTGCTAAATGAAATCGAAAGCAGTGTGGAACTTAAAATAACTAAACAGAAAGAACTTAGATGAATGGTAAAAGTAATGTTGGTTGCATATACACATAAGCGATGGACTAACGAACAAGAGATAAAGACGTATACACACACACACACATGAATCATTTATACAGGGGGGTAAATTTGAGGTTATAAGCGTTGACTTAAAAGTCAATCCAACAACGTATTATTAAACGTTAGTTTGCAAATTCCTATATACAAATAGGGCATGCATTTAAATATTGACGTAAAGGTCAATTTGACATTTGATTTCAGCGATTAATCGAAATTTGCTTTAGATATCTATATAAAGCATGTAACTTAAAAATTAAGTCTAATGTTGCTTCTGCAAACATGATTTTCAAAAAGGCATATAGTTAAAAAAAGGAATAATTGTTGATATCCATTTCAAAAGGATAACGAAGCACTTCTCACGACACTAAGATTTTTTTGAAGCACTAAAAACACAAACACACACTATACAGGAAGTTGGTAGAAACATAGATTCAGGGCAGGGTAGCGTAGTTATTTTCAATAAGCAGATGTCTTGAATAACAACAATTTTCTATAACAAATATTTTTCAATGGAAACTTTTTTTTTGAATGACAAGTATATTTCATTTTGAATGGCAAGTATCTTGAAGCAGCTGATAAACCTGACGACAGGGTTGATCAATTTTGTACAATAAATATCAGATACATCTTAACCTTGAATGACTGGAACAATCTGAAAATAAACATTTCATGTAAAGTAGGTATTGAATAAAGAATTTCAATTCTCGAACAGATTTAAAATTATTTATTGGGGAAATTTATTACATGCACAGACATGGCTATATATAAAAAAAAATGTTTTAAAATAAACACATACCTGGAAGTAAAAATCCAATTTATTGTCCTAGCTATAGTCAGACACAGGTGGTAAATTGCAGCCTTTTATCCTACTGAACCTACAAATTAAGAACAATTAAATATAAATATATTCGTCAATGAATAGATTTTGACATAGTTTAAATTTATTAGGTAAGGCATAAAAAAACATTTTGTATCAGAAAACATTGAACAATTAAACTCACAATGAATGAACTGCTTAACAAAATACAAAGTGATATAAACCCGGTATAGACAGCTACAAACACAAACAAGCTGGTAAAAGACCAAATTTATAAACTGTCTTCGACAGAACAAAGTGAATTTAAATAGGATTGTGACTAGGGATTTTAACAAAATGTGTTAATATGTATAGAAAATAAGTAAAAATTTGTTAATTATCAATTAGGGAAACTATGTGTTAGTAATTATTCTAGAAAAATAAGGTTTAATGTGTTAATGAACTGATAGGTTATAAATTTTAAAACAAACACAATTTGACTTACATGTATAAAATCGGAATATTGAATTATATGCAGGAAATGACTTTCTTTTGACTAATGTAGTTAAATCATGTTATTGGCTTATCTGAAAACAGAGAATGGTGATTGGTAAATAAACAAGTTTAAATAATGATTAACAACTGTGATTCGAAGTTACAAAACAAAAGATAAAAAATTAGAACTTCCGGGAGGAAGAACGGAGATTGGAAAGACGACGCTGGTAGAAAGAACAAGCTAGTAGATTGCAGCAAGAGAAAATGTTCAAAAAAGTTAATATAAATGATTAAAAACTAGAGTGAAAATATTTTATAGGTTATACCTACCAGTAAACAGCTATACAACAACTCCAATCAAGAATACCCGTACATAAATTGAGTAAAAACAGTGAATAAGCTAGAAGATTGACCCACGCCAAGTAAACTCAAAGGTAATACATCAATAATTGTTAAAAAGTGTATTATATCTTCAAAACAAGAAATGAACCTGTAAGTTTTATAAAAGAATAATATGTCAACGTCAATCCAAGAAGTTAAATGTCATTTGCAAAGGCAATCATACCATAAGAAGAACTAAATATAAAATATTTATGAAGTACTTGTAAGAGTCACCAGAGGGCGATAAGTAAACGTAAGAAATTCAACCTTATTTCCTCCATTTTAATATTTCCGTTGCCAAGCAACAAAATTCACCTGAAACGACGTTAGCATGGTGATAAATAATTGCCAATGAAACTATTCAGATCCGTCATAGCAAGTCATAACTTTTTTTTTAAACAAAGCATTGGAAATAAAATTCTCAATAATAAGTCATAATTGCATTAATAAAGCTGGCATATTTGTATGTTAAAATTAGTAATATACGGGATCCCAAGTAAGAATTTAAATTTATAAAATTAAGTCAATAACCAAACAAAAAGCTTTTTGATAAAAATAATAATAATAATAAGTATTAAAAAAAAATTTTCAAATTATATATTGCTCATTATTTTATTTTCTGTAAATGTCACACATATCTGTCCATTGACCAATTAATCCTCTAGCCGTATATAAAAAGTTCAGCAAATATAATATATATGCACCAAGAGTAAGAATTTTCGACATTGGTGAACTCAACTATTAAACATTCCCTGTAGGTAAGAAGAGTCAACAAAATAGCTGTGGCATAGTAAGTAGATCAAAAACCAGGTAGATATTTAATTTGATAAATTATATATATATATATATATATATATATATATATATATATATATTTATTTATTTATTTTTCTTAATAAACTCATAATTTAATTCAGTATAATAATATAAAAAAAACAAAAGGCGCCCAACAAAAACATAATAAAACAAATAACACAAATATCAACACCTATATTTAAATAAAAATACAGTAAAAATAATAAAACCAACAAAAACTTTAATAATACATTTATTTCAATATTACAATAATCTATTTCAAAATTACAATATATAAAATCACCCTTACATTACGCACCCCCGAAAGAATAATATATATATATATATATATATATATATATAATATATATATATATATATATATATATATATATATTATATATATATATTGTCCCATAATGAATTAATATCATGCGTAATACGATGACGGTATCAATTTCACCACTGCCGCTAGGTGGCGCCGCCGACAGCAACACTGGTTCATTACATGGTCATAATGTGTTGTCCACTCTGTATGCACATTTTCGAACAAAAAAGAAAGAACGCATTTAGTTTCATACAGAAAAGATATACTTCTTGTGGACCGTTTTTAAAATAAACGTACTTTTTCAATGAAATTAACTTAACGATTATGCGCACATATTATGTATTCTCGAAGGCTTCGATCTTAGTGCAAATTATGTGTATCTGTTGTAGAGACTTTTTAGCACAATGAAATAAGCGTTATTAAAAGAAACATTTTTATTAAGAATTCAACAAAGCCATTAAATAAAATAACATTTATAAAACTATTAATTAAAAAGAAATAGTTAACAAAATGGATATCGGAAAGATTGTTACAAATCTCCCTAATTAAATTAAACTGCAACTTTAGAAGCAAGGGAACAACAAATCAGATTAAGTACTCAAAGTGTTCATCGTTTACGGCAATGCATTTTTTCACTCGTTTATTAAAATTACCTCTTACTTTAAAAAATAAATTCTATTGAGCTCTGATATCATTAACATCCTCTACGATCTTTCCCCATAATTTCTGGCAGTTATTTATTTCATCTTTGTAGTTACTGGCAGTTATTTATTTCATCTTTGTAGACCTGTGACTTTAGATAACCCCAAAAGTAAAAATCTAGCGGATTTAAATCAGGACTACGCGCTGGCCACGCACACTATCCCTACCAATCCATCTTTGAGGGTAAATTTCTTCTAAATAATTTCGCAAATCTCGGATGTAATGGGCTAGAGCACTATCATGCATGAACCAAAAGCCACTCCTTACACTTAAAGGTACATCTTCTAAAATGATCGGTAAATTATCTCTCAAAAAGAAGAGATACGTTGCTGCGTTAAGCCTAGGTGGCAGTTCAAATGGCCCCAAAATACAATTTCCAACAATGCCAAACCAAATCTTCATTCAAAATTCATGCTGCAAATGATGTTCGCGGATAGCATAAGGATTTTCAATCGCATAGTGATGGCTATTCCGCAAATTGAACATACACCTTCTGGTGAATGAGCCTTCATCAGTAAATAAAATTTTCTTGTAGAACATTGGATCCTCTTAAGTGCGTTCTCTCATAAACAAAAATTGCAGCCTTCTTGGTAAGTCCTGCGGTAAAAGCTGCTGAACTCGAGTGAAATTATAAGGATGCAGCTTTTCTTTGCGTATGATTCTGGACACCTAAGATTTGCTTATGCCCGTTGCATTAACACGTCTCGTGCTGGTTTCCGCGTCTTCTATAATACGAACTATGAGTTCGTCCTCCATATTAACATCACTTACACTCGGTCTTCTTGCATCTCTGTTTTTAGGATGAAATGAGCCAGTTTCACCTAATCTATCGTACAGTGCGTTAAAAGTTTTATGGTGTGGTTGCCTTCTATCAGGATAAGGTTTAAAATAGCGCTGTCCAGTTCTGCGTGAACAAAAATTTTCCTGTGCATAAAGACACCATATCGTGCATTTGTGAATTTTAAAAATCATTATGATGCGGCATTTTAAGTCAAATAACAAGAATAAGTAACAATTAAAGATACTTGTTTAATATTAGTCGATATGCCAAGTTATAGTAAAGAAGTTCTTAGTTACTACCATAATATACTTAGCAACGAAGTAAATACAGATTTTTGGTTTTCATTGAAAAAGTGCGTTTATTTTGAAAAGGGTCAACTTTTATTTTTGTTCAAAAATGTGCATACAGGGTGGACAAAAAATTATCCGCCACCTAGCGGCAGTGGTGAAATTGAAACCGATATCGTATTACGCATGATGCCTAATAATACCATGATACATTTCATAATAATATGTTGAACCCTTGCAATATATTTGAAAAAAATGTTTTTAGAAAAATTATTTAAACACCCTGTAAAACGAAAACGAGTAATATTTATTTTGCTAAGGCTTGTTGAGCCCAATTGCTTTACTTGCCTGCCAGCTATCACCCCTTAGCTAATGTTTAATTCATTATGGGACACTATATATATATATATATATATATATATATATATATATATATATATATATATATATATATATATATATATATATATATATATATATATATATATATATTAGCTAAGGGGTGATAGCTGGCAGGCAAGTAAAGCGATTGGGCTCAACATGCCTTGGTAAAATAAATATTACTTGTTTTCGTTTTACAGGGTGTTTAAATAATTTTTCTAAAAACATTTTTTTCAAATATATTGCAAGGGTTCAACATATTATTATGAAATGTAGCATGGTATTATTAGGCATCATGCGTAATACGATAACGGTTTCAATTTCACCACTGGCTCTAGGTGGCGCCACCGACCAACACTGGTTCATTAACATGGTGATAATTTTTTGTCCACCCTGTATGGACATTTTTGAACAAAAATAAAAGTTGGCCCTTTTCAAAATAAACGCACTTTTTCAATGAAAACCAAAAATCTGTATTTACTTCGTTGCTAAGTATGTTATGGTAGTAACTAGGAACTTCTTTACTATAACTTGGCATATCGACTGATATTAAACAAGTATCTTTAATTGCTACTTATTCTTGTTATTTGCGTTAAAATGCCGCATCATAATGATTTTAAAAATTCACAACATAATGATTTTAAAAATTCACAAATGCGCGATATGGTGTCTTTATGCCCAGGAAAATTTTTGTTCGCGCAGAACAGGACAGCGCTATTTTAAACCTTATCCTGATAGAAGGCAACCAAACCATAAAACTCTTAACGCACTGTACGATAGATTAGGTGAAACTGGCTCATTTCATCCTAAAAACAGAGATGCAAGAAGACTGAGTGTAAGTGATGTTAATATGGAGGACGAACTCATAGTTCGTATTATAGAAGACGCGGAAACCAGCACGAGACGTGTTAATGCAACGGGTATAAATAAATCTTAGGTGTCCATAATCATATGCAAAGAAAAGCTGCATCCGTATAATTTCACTCGAGTTCAGCAGCTTTTACCGCAGGACTTACCAAGAAGGCTGCAATTTTTGTTTATGAGAGAACGCACTTAAGAGGATCCAATGTTCTACAAGAAAATTTTATTTACTGATGAAGGCTCATTCACCAGAAGGTGTGTGTTCAATTTGCGGAATAGCCATCACTATGCGATTGAAAATCCTTATGCTATCCGCGAACATCATTTGCAGCATGAATTTTGAATGAAGATTTTGTTTGGCATTGTTGGAAATTGTATTTTGGGGCCATTTGAACTGCCACCTAGGCTTAACGGAGCAACGTATCTCTTCTTTTTGAGGGATAATTTACCGATCATTTTAGAAGATGTACCTTTAAGTTTAAGGAGTGACTCTTGGTTCATGCATGATAGTGATCTAGCCCATTACATCCGAGATTTGCGAAATTATTTAGATGAAATTTACCCTCAAAGGTGGATTGGTAGGGGTAGTGTGCGTGGCCAGCGCGACTTAGAGTTGTACTTCAATTGAACTTCATAAAGTTAAATTTATTTACTTGAAGTTCCAGTACAACGATATATATGTATATATATATATATATATATATATATATATATATATATATATATATATATATATATATATATATATATATATATATATATATATATAAAATTTAAATAATATAAAAATTACAATAAAATACATATAAGGCTGGATGGCAAAGACTAACTGTTGAATATTAATGTTCGACATATATTTATAGACTATTAATTGCTGATTAATTTCCCATCGGTAATGTCGCTGCACTTCAGCCAGACGCTGAGTCGACGGAAAAGCCGGTGTAGCGCAACGTACCCATATGTGCTGAAAGGAGCCTTGGTGTGTGTAGTATACCGGGTGGTGCAACCATAACTCCTCCGGGGCCAGATAGAAAATTTAGGGGAGCTAAGTAGTCTCCAGGGCTGACTTCTCGGCATAGTGTGTTTTGTAAGTTATAGCTTTCATCGTTAAGGGTTAGGTATTTGGATTGAGGGATGATGACGGTATAATTTTGACTAGGACCTTGTTTCACAGGAAATGCATAAGGGTGATAATAGTTATAATGCTTAGATTCTACTAATGGAATTTCAATAGCAAACACTAAAGTATAATTTTTGTAGTAACACTCAATTATTGACACCTCCTCGTATAAAGCTACATTATTTGCATCAAGCACATAGGGGAGATTGGTTACAAAACTCTCAATTCTTTTAAGTTCTATTAGTAAGTCTTCAGGTTCTAATATGGATGGATGCATTGTTTCTAATCTTGCAAAAGTTATTGCGTTAACTAATGTGCTTAAAATGCTTTTAATATTAATGATTTCTGTAATCAATTGTATATACACCATCTGCAGACGCATTATGTGTTCGTTATTAATTTTTTCCTGTTCGAAACCTGAAATGATCAACTGCAAACGTTCCTCAATTTTGTTTTGGTTTAAAATGACCGAGGATATGGTTTTATCAAATTTTTCTATGGCCTGTTCTGTTTGATTATCAACTATTGTTTTAATTTTGTCTTGATTTTATGTTAATTGAGAAATTGCCGTATCATAACGTTCTGCATCGTCTGCGTCCATGTTGCCTGTTAAGGTCTTTATGATTGTACCTACAGCATTAACTAGTCCTCTTTTATTACGATTATTATTTGAGGGTATAATTTGGTTAAATATTTTTTGTGTCTCCACAATTTGATGGTAAAGGATATTTTGGTAATTTTGTATCTCGTTTTGATAAAGATTAGAATGCGTGGAATTGTGAATAATGTCATGGATATCTTGGGACTGTTTATCTATGGAACGAAACCCATTGAGAAGTGGTGTTAAAGGGATTACTCGAATGGTCCATTTGTCAATGGAATTTTGCATTTTGCCCATGTTAATTGATAATAGTCCGGGGTTGTCATTGATCTTGTCTAATGTTATTCTTTGTCCTTGGGTTTGGATAAGGAAGATGGACCTGAATCATTAGGTCGTTTTAGATTTCGTAAATGACGTTTAGACAATTTTTTGTTTTTTCTTAAAATCATTATATTTTTGTCAGATATGCTTACAACCTCGTAGGGGCCATCAAATTTAGGGTTATTCTTGTTTCGTTTGTCTACTTTTGTATATACATGTGTTTGATCTCTAAATAAGTCGGTATCATTGGTTCTATTATTAGCGTTAGAAATGGAGCGAAGCTTATTTTTCTCTATTAATTCTTTCACCTTTTCATATAATATTTTTAATTTATTTTTGTGCGATATTAGATAATCTTGTAATAGCTTTTCATGATCATTTATATCGAAAATATCCCTATTAGAGGTGTGTCCAAAGGTTATTTCTAAGGGGGTGTGATTTGTAGATGTATGTATAGTTGAGTTGTATGCCAGAAGGGCGTAGTTCATTAAATATTTTATGGGGTCTTTAGTGTAAGTTTGTCGTAATATTCGAACGTGTTCAATTAGTGTTGAGTGTAGTCTTTCAATGGGACCATTAGAATTTGGATTTTTAGGTGTAGTAAAATGAATTTTAATTTTGTGAAGCTCTAAAAGATTTTGGATGGTTTCCGTTCGAAAGTCGGTTCCACTGTCCATAATAATGTGTTCGAGTGTGCCATAGTACGTAAAATACTGTATGAATGCATTAGCAGTTTCTACCGGATTCTTACTACTTATAGGTATTGCTGTCCCTAATTTTGAGAAAGTATCAATGATTGTTAAGAATACTTGATTTTCTATTATAAAGGTGTCAGCATGTATAACCTGAAAGGGTTTACTAGGGGTGTCTGTTAGCATTAAGGCTATATTGGGTGGATTTCTATCGTACTTGGCTCGCTTGCAAATTTCACATTCATTAATATAAGCCGTTATTTTTTCACTCATTTTTTAAAAGTAATACTTGTTGGATATTTGTTTTATAGTTTCTATTATACTTCTATGGTTAGTTTTTCCCTCGTGATAATTTCTAATTACCTCGTTAATCTCTTCATCGTCGGCTAAGGGCAGACGATGTTTGGGGCAACTGATAATAATGGGTGCATTGTTGTTAAATATTTCCACATACACCGAACAGAAATCTTGGTATAATTTTTCTGTTTCGAAATTAAAGTAATACCTTTTGCCTATTGTAGTATATTCCTTTAGAAAATTTATGATTGCTTGTCGATTGTCATTTCTCGGGATTTGCACCAAATATTTATTTTGATTGTTAACCTTTAGTTGTTTTACTGGTCTTGGATTATTATGTACGGGAGATATATAATATTGGTTTAGCTGTTTTTCTATAGGAACATCTGATATTTGAATACCTATTTTTGGTTCTACATTTACTTGTAAATGATCACTGTCTCGTAAGTCGTTATTTTGTTCAAGTGTTGTTTTGTCTGTTTGGCTTATAGGTGGAGTAGTGTTGCTTGAGGTGCTAGGAATTTCTACTGGAATAAAAGAGAGTTCTGGGGGGCTCATTGGCGGAACATTTTCGGGTTCAGTTGGTTGCACAACGTCATCAAAATTTGGGGTGTTGAGCTGCCTTTGTAACTCTTGGAGAGATCTTTCGTCCTCATCAAAATTATTAGCGATTGATGAAATTTCTGCATCCTCTAAAGCATGAACTTGGATGCGTTGCAGTTTAGAGACCCTTTTTTATAAATTATTTCATAGTCATATTCCTCGAGTTTTAAACGCCAACGTGTTAATTTTGAATTGGGTTCCTTTAGTTGCATAAGCCATACTAAAGGCCTGTGGTCAGTATATATATATATATATATATATATATATATATATATATATATATATATATATATATATATATATATATATATATATATATATATATATATATATATATATATATATATATAACTTACGACCATAAAGATAGGGGCGGAAGTATTTGGTGGCCCAGACAAGAGAAAGAAGTTCCCGTTCAATGGTGGAGTATCTCTGCTCTGTTTCATTGAGGGTACGAGAAGCATAACTAATAGGTTTATCATTACCTACTGGCCCTTGAGAAAGGACAGCTCCAAGTGCTACATTGGAAGCATCCGTAGTGAGTATAAAGGGTTTTGTGAAATCAGGGTATTGTAATACAGGGTCATTCATTAATATATTTTTGCACGTTTCGAAAGCTTCTATAAAACTACTATCATAGTTGCATTTTTTTTAAGCATCGAGTCAATGGTTTTGTTAATTTACCGAAGTCTTTAATAAATTTTCGGTAGTACCCTACAAGACCTAGAAATCCTTTGATCTCTTTTCTTGTTTTAGGTATGGGGAATTCTTTTACAGCCTTTACTTTATCAGGATTTGGTTTTACGCCTTCGGACGTGATAATGTGCCCGAGGTATGCTACTTCCTTTTTCAAAAATTCACTCTTGTCAAGCTGTATTTTTAAATTAGCCTTTCTTAACCTTTCGAATACATTGTTAACCTTTCTATGTGTTCTTGCAAAGAAGTACTGAAAATTATGATGTCATCAAGGTAGGTAAAACATTTTTCATTTTGAATACCCCTAAGGATATTATCCATAGCCCTTTGAAAGGCACTAGGCGCTCCCTTCAACCCGAATGGCATACGCCTGTACTCATAGTGTCCCCCTTCAGAGCTGAAGGCAGTTTTTTCTATATCTTCAGGATTCATTTCAATTTGATGATATCCTGAGGCTAAGTCTAAAGTGGTATAATACTGGCTACGACCTAATTTATCCAATATTTCCGAAATATTGGGTAAGGGATACTTATCACCAATAGTTTGTTCATTAAGACGTCTATAGTCTATGACCATGCGAAATTTTTGTTTGCCACTGGCATCTGATTTTTTGTTAATAATCAGGACAGGGCTATTCCACGGGCTGGAAGATGGCTGAATAATTTTTTGTCTTAACAAGTCGTCAATTTGTCTTTTGGCTTCTTGCTTTTGAGCTTCAGGTAATCGATATGGCTTAATAAATACTGGGTTAGGATTAGATAACCTAATACTATGTTTACCTTGATTAGAAAATGATAAGGGGACACCTTCGCAATAAAAGATGTCTCTGTATTCGTAACATAAGTTTTCTATCATGTCTCGTTCTTCGTCATTAGTGTGATCAAGTCTTAATCTGTTTAAGTTTTGAATTTGTAATTTGTCAATTTCATTAGCAGTACCATCTATGTTTTCTAAGTCGATATCTTTGTTATGATGAATGGAATTTAATTCGTTAGTTGAAACAGGTTCTGCATAAATAGCTTTATGTATAATCAGCTGTACGGGATTTTCATTACTATTCACTATAGTTATAACCTGGCCATTTGAAACGGTCACGATAGATGCAGGAATAATTACACCTGACTCGAGTTTTATATTATTTATTATGCCTATGTTGGAACTACAGTCTATAGGAAGTTTGACTATTGTCTCACATCTCGCAGGCAGTATTATGTTATTTAATTCTTGTGGTTTCGAGTTACATTCGCGATGTATGTCGTCGTCACATGGTAAATACAAAGGAATGCATGTATGCTTCGTTACCAATTTCCTATTTTAAAAATCTATTTTAGCTCCCAGTTGTTGGAGAAGGTCAGTACCAATTAACCCATGATATTGATTATTAATGTTAAATACATAAAATTTAAATTTAGCTCTACCTGTTTTAAATATACTTGGTAGAGGAATTTTTAGAATTTCATTATGAAAACTGGTTTGGTGAACAGATTTAATTTGAAATTGTTCATGCTCTATAAATTTGGAATAAAAATTATGGGCAATATTTTCTCATAACAGCGATTTCATCGAACCGGTGTCAAGCATAAGTCGCATTTGAAATGAGGGGTTGATTTCGACCAGTATATAAGGCAATTTAGGGTGGTTTACAGAATTTATATGTACTATATTTTTTTGTTTAGTTCGATAACCTGAATAAAATTTTGTTCGATGTTATCTGTTTGTTCAAAAGCTGCTTCAGGTCTAGTTTCTTCTTCGTACGTTTCATGATTCGTTTCGTCAAAGTAACGAGCGTCATCTTCAGGAATTGTATAAGAGTGGGTTTCTGAAGGATAATTTTCATAAGATTCGTCATAAACAGGGTTGTCTGAGTTAAATTCATGTTGAACCTCTTGATGGTATAATTGGGTAGGTGATGACTGTGCGTTAGGCCCGTTAGGACCTCTCGGATGAGTATTGAAATTTCTAGATGACGTCTCCATAGGTTCGGGCTGGAAATGTCTAAAATTTGGATTGGGGCGTGTATGTCTGGAGAAATTTTTTGCAGATACCTCCATAGGTGTTGGCCTATAGTTTGGTCTGAAATTTGGATTTGGTCTGAATACGTTTTGTGTCAGCTGTTGTGAGGGCGGATTACGTAAATGTAAGGGCTTTCTGTATGTGGGTTGGTTATGGAATTGTCGGGGGTGCGTAAAATGCGAAACGTTATTTTTATTATTTTGCTGATTCTGTATGTATTGAGGTTGTTTATTTGGTACATTTGATTTTTTAAAATTTGTGGATTGATTGTGGAGATATTTCATTTGTTTTTCTTCATATTGAAGATTCTCTTCTTCCAGAACAAGCGACATAGCGTGTTCTAGATTAGTCGGGTTTTGTAGCCTAACTGCTAACCCTAGTTGACCACTCAAACCATGTAAATAGGTTTTCAGTGCCACTTTATCGTAAAATTCATTTTTAATTAAACGAAATGCTTCGTTTGCAGTTGTTAGTCTTACTTTTGAAGCTAAAAGACTACGTGAGCCTTATATTCTCATACCGAATTGGTATGGGGTTTCTCTAGGGTCTGGTTTTAAGAGCAAGAGGTCCCTAGCTAAACAGTCTTCGTCTCTCTGGTCGCCGAAGTATTGTTGCAATAATTGTTTAATTCGAGGCCAATTTGTGGCATCTTCCCTACTACCTATCAATGTTCTAGCTCTACCTTCTAATTTACTTATTACTATTCTAAGCATCCATTGGTTATTTGGATTGTCATCATTTGTTCTATCAACAAATGAAGTGAGAAAATTTTCACACGCTGAAATAAATAAAGCTAAAGTATGCTGGTCCCCATCGTATGCGGGAATAGCATTAATGTGATAATTTTGTAATTGATTTGCCATAATTTGATTGTTATTTGAGCTTATTGTATTTTCCTCTGTTACTATAAGTTTAGGAGGTGCTAAATTTATTTTTACTTTATTATTAAAATTGTCAACTGTCTCTGTTTCAGAGTCTGACATCAATTTATTAATCAATAATTTAAATTTGGGTAAAATTTTAATCAATATTTCCCGTAATATTTGCTTCTAACTTTAATCGATTTAAGATTAAGGTAGGGCAAGGAAATTCAAAGGAATAATGAAAGCACTTACGCCAATGTGAAGATGAAGACGATTTCTGTTTTTCTTTGCTTCAGCATCATAAGATACAGCGAATAAGGCAGACAACTTCGTAGGCAGAAGTTCCGTATCAAACCTTATTTTCTCTTATGATCGCTCGCGCACTCACTGTTTTTTAATTGAAAGTTACTTAAATTATTTTTATCAACTTGGACGATGCTGTTCTTCGTTGACTTTGAAGCTGGTTCTGAGTTTTTAACAATAAAAATCGAAGTGCGGACTTTTGCGATTTTGTCAAAAGGACACTAAACTAATCGTACCGACTGCGCCACTTAGAGTTGTACTTTAAGTGAACTTCATAAAGTTAAATTTATTTACTTGAAGTTACAGTACAACGATATATATATATATATATATATATATATATATATATATATATATATATATATATATATATATATATATATATATATATATATATATATATATATATATATATATATATATATATATATATATATATATATATATATATATATATATATATTAAAATTTAAATAATATAAAAATTACAATAAAATACATCATATGAGTAATCTAATACCATTAAGGCTGGATGGCAAAGACTAACTGTTGAATATTAATGTTCGACATATATTTATAGACTATTAATTGCTGATCAATTTCCCATCGGTAATGTCGCTGCACTTCAGCCAGACGCTGAGTCGACGGAAAAGCCGGTGTAGCGCAGCGTACCCATATGTGCTGAAAGGAGCCTTGTTGTGTGTAGTATACCGGGTGGTGCAACCATAACTCGCGTAGTCCCGATTTAAATCCGCTAGATTTTTACTTTTGGGGTTATCTAAGTCACAGGTCTACAAAGATGAAATAAATAACTGCCAGAAATTATGGGAAAAGATCGTACAGGATGTTAATGATATCAGAGCTCAATAGAATTCATTTTTTAAAGTAAGAGGTAATTTTAATAAACGAGTGAAAAAATGCATTGCCGTAAACGGTGAACACTTTGAGTACTTAATCTGATTTGTTGTACCCTTGCTTCTAAAGTTGCAGTTTAATTTAATTAGGGAGATTTGTAACAATCTTTCCAATATCCATTTTGTTAACTATTTCTTTTTAATTAATAGTTTTATAAATGTTATTTTATTTAATGGCTTTGTTGAATTCTTAATAAAAATGTTTCTTTTAATAACGCTTATTTTATTGTGCTAAAAAGTCTCTACAACAGATACACATAATTTGCACTAAGATCGAAGCCTTCGAGAATACATAATATGTGCGTATAATCGTTAAGTTAATTTCATTGAAAAAGTACGTTTATCTTAAAAACGGTCAACTTTTTCGACTTCAAAGAAGTATATCTTTTCTGTATGAAACTAAATACGTTCTTTCTTTTTGTTTGAAAATGTGCATACAGAGTGGACAAAACATTATGACCATGTTAATGAACCAGTGTTGCTGTCGGCGGCGCCATCTAGCGGCACTGATGAATTTGATACCGTCATCGTATTACGCATGATACCGTGCCACATTTCATAATAATTTGTTGAACCACTTTCAAGATATTTGACAAAATAATTTTAAGAAAAATTATTTAAACACCATGTAAAACGAAAACGAGTAACATTTTACTAAGGCATGTTGAGCCCTATTGCTTTATTTTTGTGGTGCCAGCTATCACCAATTAACTAATATGCAATTCATTATGGGGCACCCTGTATATATATATATATATATATATATATATATATATATATATATATATACAGTGTGCCCGAAATTGGTGATGCATGTATTGCGATCTCCGAAACTATTAGAGATAGGAAAGCGATTAAATGGGGAAAGTTTTAGACAATTCTGTTTGTAATTGAATGCCGTTTAGTTTACGATTTTATCTCTTTTGGTTTTTACGATATTTGAAAAAAACAAAAATGACGCATTTTCGGAAATACCCTGTATTTTCTTTATTTATGAAAATTTCTGAAATCTGTAAAAACTTTCTCACAGCAACTTTTTACGTAGAAAACGCCTGTGTAGTCATATTTCATTTCCCACGTTTCGATAGTTTGGAACCATCATCAACTTTTTTTCATATAGGCGCCATATTGTATTTTCACGGTTTTGAGAAGCACCTGTTTTTGCCTTTACAAATATGTATCACACTTAGTGAAAAAAGTTAGGTTATGGGTTGAAAAATGAAAAAAATATGATTTTGCTACGAATTTGGCAACGTCGCACGATGAAACACTCACACTTAAGCTGATTCTACTGCATTTAATCTCTTAACTACAATTAATAACAACATATCCTTATAAGTAATAGTTTCTCCTATGTGAAAATCTTTTGAAAACATAGAAATTACCCTTTTTGAAATTATAACACAAAAAAAGGAAAAAACAATAATGTGTCAAATGACATTAATTACCAAAATAAAATGTCTAACGTTCAAAATGCGACCCATTTGCTTCTATACATTTCTCACATTTTTTTATCACCGATTTGGTAACACGATGAATTGTGTTATGTTAACATATGTTAACATTGGACAGAACATACCGCGTTCGCTGTTCGAGGACTTCTCTACTTTCTGGGGGATCAAATTCATAGAGTTCGTTTTTAACATGTCCCCACAAATAAAAGTCTAATGGAGTGAGGTCGGGAGACCTCTCTGGCCACCGCACAGGGCCACTGTTAGATATTATTCTTTCACCAAACGTCTCAGATAAAAAAAAATGTACTTCCCTGGAATTATGGGCGACAGCCGTCATGTTGAAACCATACATTACGAAACTCATTATCTGGGAGAACTTCCATATTTGCTGGTACTATTTCATTTTGCAACATTGCAAGGTATCTTTGTCCTGTCAATGTTTGATCATAAATAAAGGGCCCAATTAGTTAATTTCGTATTAAAATAAAATTGTTTATTTCTTCTTACGATAGGAATATTAAAATAATTCAAATGATAGAAGAAGAATTATTTTTCAGAATAAATGGAAAAATATCTCACCATACATATCACACCAAACATTAAAGCCAAATCGAACTTGCAATATACGCTGTTTGCGCAGCTGAGGGTTTTCGGTAGCCCAATAATGACGATTATGCTTGTTGAATATTCCGCAATTTGTAACATAAGTTTCGTCCGTCCATACAATATTATTTTCAAAGTTCAAATTATCTTGACATTTTCCCTGGTACCAATTGCAAAAAGTTACTCTTCTGTTAAAATCACCTTCTCGAAGTCCTTGTACGATGGTGGGCTTCTACGGACGATAATGTTGTTTTTTCAAAACGTCGTGAACTGTTGACTTAGAAGTATGTAGCTCCCTGCTAGCAATCCTTGTAGAGGACATAGGATTCTAATGAAAATATTCTTGAATACTTCTGTCACGATTTTCACTATCCTTCTCATAATTCTTAGACCGAGGTTTCCCAAAAGCTCCGAATTCAAGTAAATTCTTTACAAGTTTAGAGAAATACCGTTTGTTGGGTCTATCCGGGTAATTTTCCAAATAATTGTTGACAACCTTATCCGCATTCCTTTCATTTCTAATATATGATACTAACATATTAAACTTTTCTTCATTCGAAAAATTTTCTGCCATTCTGTACACTAGGCCCGAGTCAAGACATAAAACGTGTTTAAATAAAGACCAGCGTTCACAGTTCTGACAGAAGTCGTGACAGATTTAAAAATTTTCATTCGTCTAAAATCCAAAGTCTACTAGAGCATTAATGTATCACGGATAAATATATTTCATCAAATTATTTACCGAACTTTTGGTTATTCCGAATATTTTATGATTGTTGGGTCATATTGGTGTTCTGAGAAATAATAATTCAATTCGTTGATGTATTTCTCAAAAGTTATGGCTTTTTTGGCGTTATTTTGCACGGTACGAGTGTATTATATCATAAACAATGTTAACTGTAACACAATTGATCGAGTTACCAGATCGGTGACAAAAAAAAGTGCGAAATGTGTAGAAGCAAATGAGTCGCATTTTGAACGTTAAATTAGACATTTTATTTTGGTAATTATTATGTCATTTGACACATTATTGTTTTTTTCCTTTCTTTTTTGTGTTAAAATTTCAAAAAGGGTAATTTCTATGTTTTCAAAAGATTTTCACATAGGAGAAACTATTACTTATAAGGATATGTTGTTATTAATTGTAGTTAAGAGATTAAATGCAGTAGAATCAGCTTAAGTGTGAGTGTTTCATCGTGCGACGTTGCCAAATTCGTAGCAAAATCATATTTTTTTCATTTTTCAACCCATAACCTAACTCTTTTCACTAAGTGTGATACATATTTGTAAAGGCAAAAACAGGTGCTTCTCAAAACCGTGAAAATACAATATGGCGCCTATATGAACAAAAATTGATGATGGTTCCAAACTATCGAAAGGTGGGAAATGAAATATGACTACACAGGCGTTTTCTACGTAGAAAGTTTTTACAGATTTCAGAAATTTTTATAAATAAAGAAAATACAGGGTATTTCCGAAAATGCGTCATTTTTGTTTTTTTTTCAAATATCGTAAAAACCAAAAGAGATAAAATCGTAAACTAAACGGCATTCAATTACAAACAGAATTGTCTAAAACTTTCTCCATTTAACCGCTTTCCTATCTCTAATAGTTTCGGAGATCGCAATACATGCATCACCAATTTCGGGCACACTGTATATATATATATATATATATATATATATATATATATATATATATATATATATATATATATATATATATATATATATATATATATATACAGGGTGCCCCATAATGAATTGCATATTAGTTAATTGGTGATAGCTGGCACCACAAAAATAAAGCAATTGGGCTCAACATGCCTTAGTAAAATGTTACTCGTTTTCTTTGTCAGAACACAGGGGGAAGTACTTTATTTATTCTATATCCCTTTGCTTTATTTTCCGAACCGTCCAGTGCACACCACATATTCATAATTTCAAGTTTTAGTTTAATACAAAAGGGGAGTCAAGATGTCTGTCGCAGGTGCAAAGTAATTTCATCAGGTAACATACAAAACAATAAGATTCCTAACTTCATGTTTTAGTTTCAAAGTGCATTAAAAGTGTGCCACACATTTTCGACTTCAAGTTTCAGTTTCAATACTACACAGAAATGGAATTACATACCTTCAGTTGTAAGTTTCAGGTTTGGAATCACATCATGTAGAGCTAGATATTTCTGGTTTCCTGTCTCAGGTTCAAAATTGTATTATGTAAGACTGGATACTCTTGATTCCAAATTTCGGATTCAAATTATCTTATATAGAGTTACGGACCTTTCATTTTCACGTTTCAGATTCAAAATTATATTCTAAAGAGCTGCGTACTTCTGGTTTCATAATTCAAATTAAAACTAGATCATAAAGAGCTACATGTTCCTGGTTTCATGATTCAGATTTAAATTATATTATAAAGAGCTACCTGTTCCTGGTTTCATGATTCAGAGTTAAATTATATTATAAAGAGCTACGTACTTCTGGTTTCACCATTCAGATTTAAATTATATTATAAAGAACTACCTGCTCCTGGTTTCATGGTTCAGATTTGAGTTATATTATAAAGAGCTACGTGATTCTGGTTTCACAATTCAGATTCAAATTATATTATAAGGTGCTACATAATTCTGGTTTTATGATTCACATTTAAATTCTATTACGAAGAGCTACGTAACTCTGGTTCCACGATTCAGATTTAAATTATATCATGAAGAGCTGCCTTTTTCCTGTTTCATGACTCAGAGTTAAATTATGTTATGAGCTACGTACTCTGGTCTCACAATTCAGATTCAAATTATATTATAAGGAGCTATATAATTCTGGGTTTACGATTCAGATTTAAATTATATTATAAAGAGCTACATAATTCTGGTTTCACGATTCAGATTTAAATTATATTATAAAGAGCTACATAATTCTGGGTTCACCATTCAGATTTAAATTATATTATTAAGATCTACATAATTCTGGCTTCACGATTCAGATTCAAATTATATTATAAAGAGCTACATAATTCTGGTTTCACGATTCAGCTTTAAATTATATTATAAAGAGCTACATAATTCTGGTTTAGCGATTTAGATTTAAATTATATTATAAAGAGCTACCTGTTCCTGGTTTCGCCATTCAGATTTAAATTATGCTATAACGAGCTACACAATTCTGGCTTCACAATTCAGATTTAAATTATATTATAAAGAGCTACATAATTTTGGTTTCACAAATCGGATTTAAATTATATTATAATGAGCTACCTGTTCCTGGTTTCGTAATTCAAATTTAAATTTCATTAGGTGGGAACAAGATTTCTGTTTTCAAATGCAAAGTAACTTCATTAAATACTGCATGAGCTAGTAACGTTTCTGATTTCAAGTTTCAGTTTACCTATCATTAAATCTGGCAACTTTTCAGATGCGGAAGTAATTTATCTGAATAACACACAAACAAATAAAATTGCAGGCTTCAAGTCTAAGTTTGAATATATCACATTTTGCAACATTTACCGGCAGAAATAATTTCTCGACATAATGTTACCCAATAAGTTTCCAAATTTCAAGTTTAGTTTAAATATATTAAATTTGTAAATTTGGCAACGTCTGAATGATCGAGTAATTCCCCTACACTATATGCAAACAAACTAAAATTCCAGACTTCAAGTTTTAGTCCGAATATATCAAATTTGGCAACATCTGAACGCCAAATAATTTTTCTACATAATATGCAAGCAAATAACAGTCCAGATTTCAGGTTTCAGTTTAATTTATCAAAATTAAATGCACCAATAATTTCTCCATATAATATGCAACCAACTAGAATACTAGGTTTCAGGTGTAGTTTAAATATATCAACTTTGGCAACGGTTTTAGATGTAGAGATAATTTCTTTACCTAACAAGCAGATAAAATTCCAGATTTCAAGTTATAGTTTAATCATATTAAATTTGGAAACATTTAAATGCACAACTAATTCTATTAAAAAACGTATGAGCAAATAAAACTCCTGGTTTCATGTCTGGTGACATTTTTAAGTGCACAGTTAGTTTCATGAACTAATATACCAACAAATAGAAGTTCATGCTTTAAGTTTAATTCAAATATATAAAATTTGGCAACATCTGAACGCACAAATAATTTCAATACATAATACTCAAACTAATAAAATTCCCGATTTCAAGTTTAGTTTAAATCTACCAAATTGGGCAACATTTAAATGCACGAATAATTTCACTTTGATGATATGCAAATAAACAAAATCCCAGCTCTCAAGTTTTAGTTTAAATATATCGAACATGGCAACCTTTAATGCACAAATAACTAATATACCAACAAATAGAAGTTCATGCTTTAAGTTTAATTCAAATATATAAAATTTGGCAACATCTGAACGCACAAATAATTTCAATACATAATACTCAAACTAATAAAATTCCCGATTTCAAGTTTAGTTTAAATCTACCAAATTGGGCAACATTTAAATGCACGAATAATTTCGCTTTGATGACAAATAAACAAAATCCCAGCTCTCAAGTTTTAGTTTAAATATATCGAACATGGCAACCTTTAATGCACAAATAATTTCTCTACATGATATGCAAACAACTAAAATATTAGGTGTCAAGTTTAGTCTAAATACGCCGATTTCGGCAACATTTAGATGCAAAAAATACTTTCTGTACATTATATGTGCACAATTAAAATGCAAGGTTTCAAGCTTAGTTTACATATGACATATTTGGCAACATTTAGATGCAAAAATACTTTCTATACAAGATATGTAAGTAAATAAAATGCTAGGTTTCAGGTTTAGATTAAATATGACAAACTTGGCAACATTTAATGCACAAACAAATTTATTTAAATAAAATGCAGGCAAAAAAACTTACAGGGTTCAAGTTTCTGTTTAAATATATCAAATTGGGCAAACAATTTAGGGACACCTGATAGCATATGTCATTTTAAAGGTACACTCACCGTTTGCTGAGTTACTTCTCGTCCCGACAGGCTGCGGCAGGGCCTCCAAGCGGGGACAGCGGTTCAACTCCTGGGTCTCGTCTATGTGCGGGGGGTGTAGTGCGATTCGCGTTAACAATACCAGCAGAGGTCCCCTACTTCGAAACTCGAATTTTATTCATGGCGCTACTGTTTACCATAGGCTTTCTCCGCCAGTACGCTATGGAAAACTGAAACCCCAGATGAGTTGTTAGGAAGCCTACTGTGTTCGGTGACAGTATAAACCGACACGAATTGGCCTTTGAGATAGTATACTGCACCTACTACCTATAGAATTTCCGCACTATAACCAGCTGACTTCAGACGAGGTTCTAGGAACCCCACAGTGTTTAGCACAGCGTAAATCTACCCGAATCGATCATGGCGATAGTATGCTGTGCCTACTAACCACAGGAAACTTTTTTCAGCAGAAGGACGTGCAAAAGGGCAGACACAATTCCAAAGAAAACCACAGTTTTCAACATCAGCACAAATCTACCCGAATCGATCATGGCGATAGTGTGCTGTTGCTTACTAGCCGCAGGATTTCCCAGCAGGACAGTGTCCACAAGTCTGCTTAAAAAACCTTAAGTCCGGAGACATATTTGCAGAAGAGACAACTCTAAGGTATAGATGAAGTCTCCCTATCTGTTCCAATCGTACGTTCTTTTATATGAATTCGACATGCTCCCAGCGTGGGAACAAAGAATTCCAGGCCCAGTCACTACGGTTGAAAAGATATCTGCTACGTACACAATTATCGACTTTATTACTGCCTACGTGATCTGCAGCATGTCACTCTAGTCTTTTATAAAAAACTGTCTTGATACACAGATATATTGTTATGCGCCTTCTTTTAGTTAAAACTAAATTTTAATACACATATTCTATGTAAGATAATCATTTCGTAAGTGTGCCTAGTTGCGAATGCTCACTGGTTCTCCTAGTTATTATCGATACACAAAAACATCATTAGTCTCCTTCCATCTACTTAATAATTGCCTAAGAATAATTACATGTTTATATAGCTAAATAACAGTAATGCCTGTCACAAAATGTGTATCAACCTGTACATATGCTTGGCAGTCTAACATTCGCAAATTCTTAATAAATGATTACCTGGTCACTCTTGCAATATTACCTCATTGCGGAAATTTCATGAAAATGTGCACAAAGTGTCACAGAACCAGATATAGTCAATGTTGCAGAAATAATACGTGCCTTTTACTGAACAACCGTAAGGGATGCTGCTTCAATTCGCATAAATATAGCAAACGACTAACCTTTCTCTTAATGACATGTGTTTTTTTATCAGTGTCTCTCTCCTTTTTTTTAAACTTCATAATACATTTTGCGTAAGCAGTTACAATATCTCAATAATAGTGCTAAAGATACAAGGGTTAATGACAAAGTTTACTAGGCGTGAAAGCAAGTGGGAAGCTATTTATTTTACAAAGAGACAGCTATAATTAAAATACGTAGCTCATAAGCTGCATATTTCCAAACATTAACATAAAGATTTGTGGTTAATACAAAATCCGCGAGCATTGTTCTATTTTCATTGTTTGTAAGAATGTTCAGGCCATATGGCCCTTCGTGTTTCTCACGGTATCTCTAGCTTCGACCAACTATAATGACTTCTAATTGCCTTCCAGATACTCGAAATCACACTTAACACCCCTTATGCAGAGAAGATCTCAGAGTTTTCAAGATGCAGACACATTAAGTGACAACTTTATGTTCCAGCTGGTGTCAACAAAAATTAACCTTTTATCAAAGAGCATGAGGAATGCCTGTATTAACTGTGGTGTTATTGAATTGGTAATTCAATAACACCACAGTTAATACATGCATTCGTCATGCTCGTTGATAAAAGGTTAATTTTTGCTGACACCAGCTGGAAGATAAAGTTGTCACTCAATGTGTCTATATATATATATATATATATATATATATATATATATATATATATATATATATATATATATATATATATATATATATATATATATATATATATATATGTGTGTGTGTGTCTGCCTCTGTGTGTGTGTGTGTTTACTAAAGGGTTAAGTGGTAGAAGATAAACTTCTTCTTAAACTAAACTTGTTCCTACTTTCTACGAGATAGGATGTGTATAGCTACACTAAGAATCGTTACTCATGTAAATTGGTAGAAATAAAATCATGATTATTACTATATTATTATATATTTCTGTCGTTGTATAACTCATAAGTGAATTGAGTGAAATTAAATCTACTCTATAATAATTGAGGTCTAAAATATTTAGTTTGCAGTAGCTAATATTAAAAGTATATAATATTATATGCAATAGCAAAAATTCTGCTTTCTTAACAGAATAACTTTCCAATAAAATACCCATTTTGTCAGCGAAATTTGCTGTACTTTTTAATCTAGTTCACAGTCCATAATATTATGTAATATCTTCTGTCGTGATTACGAACAAAAAGTTTAAAAGAGTTAATTTTTTAGGACGCCAAATCACTTTGTCCTTCTATATTTCCGTGGATTCATGATGAACCTGTTACTCAAGAAAGTGGAATATACGTTATAAAAATGGTTGGTTTTCTATATGTATGTATAGTAATTTTTGATATTCTGATGGCAACCGGAATGTATAAAATGGATGGAGTGGCTAAAGTTAGCTTGTTTACGACTTTCGTCTTTATTGTAATAATCTTATTAGCAATATCAAGAAAACCACAAATTAAGTAAGTATATAATGTATTTATTATTATATAATAAGTTGTTTCAAGTTGGTGAAATGCTTAATTTTAACTGGGGTAGCGTCGAATTTTAAGTTTGAATTCTATGTTAAAAGAAGATAACGTTAGGTGTACACCAGCCACTAGGAGTACTATCTGGCATTATTTTTTAATAGGATTATCCTACCCCCTAATGTTAAATAAATAAATGGCCTAAAAGTTACACAACGATTATTGATTTCCCGTTACTGAGTAAGGTAATGTCGTACCAAGCTTGCGGGGCCTTTTTCAAAACAAGTTAAGTTTGTAACATATCATCATATAAAATTTCTTTCAGGCCTATATCGTCCTTTCGATACGGCGGTGGGTCGGGTCAGGTGATACTTACCGTGTCTGCTAAGCATATCATTGGATTTGTCTCAACTTATTATGTTTAACTTTGGTAAATTTTATTCCGGAAAAATTTGGATTACAATTATTCCACCAACACAATCTTGGCACATTATATCTGTAGTTATCAAACTACAGATACAATCTGCCAAGATTGTGTTTGGTTGAATAACTGTAATCCAAATTTTGCATCAGGCGACATAAGAGTTAAATTTAATAAAAATAAATGCACGAGTTTAAAACAAATAGCATTTCTTAAAGGAAAATTTGTAATTTTCCTTGGAATAAATTGACCTTTAAAACTGACCAACAAACCTAGCCTCCGTAAATAATTTAATAATAATAATTAATAATAAATATTATGTGAGGTAGTTTTGAAACGTTACTTAAAGAATTAGGAGGTTTATATGTAAGCATTGGTTGATTCAGGGCACTTAAAATGCCTATTGAATTAATAACAATTTTATGTGAGGATGAAATAGGTATCCAAGTAATTGAAAGTCAATGACTATCATCTCTCTTATTTAAACAATTTTCCCGTTATTCGATCCCCATGGCTTTGCGGATAATGGTGCGTTTGAAGACCAGTGCTATTATTTTGTCATTATCAAAGTCTATTTTGTATTCTGCATGAATGTGATGCATAGCCAATGCGGATAAGGCGTCGGATTCTCTACCTACAGGGGTATGTTTATATATTCTATTGTGGACACGTCTATTCGATTGCCCTATATAGGTTCGGAAACAGTCGGGATAAGAATTTCGTAAACTCCATGGGATACCTTTGGAATTGTATCCTTGGGACTTTTATGAGACTTGGCAGTTTTTTCTCTGCTGTGAACATAGTTTTTAGTATTACGGGTTTTAGGAATTCGGCTAATTTTCTCGATAACACCTCTGATGTATTAAGAAGGCTTTGTGTTGTTGCAAGAACTCTAGTTTTTGGGCGTTCCTAAAGTCTCGTTGTATGTGATTTTTGTCGTATCCATTTTTAGGCATGTCTGTTTTAAAAGGTTTACTTATATAGGGCAAACTAAAAGACCTATCCACAATAAAATACATGAACATACCCTCGCAGTTAGAAAATCCGACCCCTCATGCACACTAGCAATGCATCATATTCATACAGGAAACAAAATAGACTTGGAGAATGCTAAAACAATAGATCCGGTCTACAACTTCAAAACCAGAATTATCCGTGAAGCGATCGAGTTCGAAAACGTCTCGATTGTTCAATAAGTCTGGACCAAGCAGGCGCGTGGCAGCGAGTTGTTGTAGAAATGATACAGTATGTCCACATTTCAATGCTCTCCTTTGGTATCTCGGTTATTATAAGAGACCGAGCAACGGTCAAATGGGGAATGTGTTTCGGAATTGAAGGCTCGTAACAAATATAATTTCAAATTCATTCTAACTTTCTTCGAAAAAACTAAAATTTGGCGATTTGATTTTTCTTCGATTACTCAATACCGCGTTATGCGACCACGTTTGGACTTTCACATTGTTACGAAAAATTCATTGGTGTTAACAGAAACCCCGATTTTCATTTATTTTTAAGTTATCAGCACTATATTTTGCTTTTCTTATGGCGGCCATTTTCAATTTTTGGTTAGTTCAAGAAGTTTTCAATGAAGCACGACATGTCTGAAAAATCATCATTTATACGAGAAATATTAACAGAAAATAAATTTAACTCTAGTGGGCTATGAAATAAAACGACAGTGTGAAAAATGACAATATTCAACAGAATATTCAGACATTTAGTGAACTTTCGAAGCTTTGAACAAAACAGACCTAAGTACGAGGTTAATGCTGATATACATACTTTGTAAAGGGATATTAACAAAAAAATTACATACCGACTTGGAGACTAATTCTCTGGTTTCACTGTTGGTTTTCGTTTTTGTATTACAATACTACTTCTCTGGCTTCACTGTTGGTTTTCGTCTGTGTATTACGAAATGTAATACAAAAACGAAAACCAACGGTGAAAGCAGAGAAGTAGTCTCCAAGTCTATATGTAGTATGTACTAGTTTCACCAAGTAGGGGCAACAACAATCAATGAACGAAAAAAATAATTAAACTCCAAAACGAAATTAAAAGTTCAACTTAACTTAAACAAACAGCCACCATTCTGGATCACACACCTTTGGGAACTTGTTCTATCATACAAATTCTACGTAATGTGTTCCCATTTAATGATCTTAGCACATCCAGCACTCTCTGTTCTAACATTTCTTGAGTCTCTGGTGGTTCACAATAGAATACTTTGTATTAAGTGGCATCCCACAGATAACACTCAGGGGGGTAAGATCGAGTGAGGTCATTATTTAAAATAATTATCTTATTCAAGTTTTCTCTTAAAGAATGTTGCACGTCACGAGCTTTATGATTCGGTCAGTTGTCCTGATGGAACCAGATGTTTTGTATGTTCCCAGGGTTATTAATTTGTCTCAGGGCGGGTATTATCTCATTCGTAAGTAGCTCCATATATCTATTCCAGTTACCATCAAAGATGAAAGGACATATTAAGTGATCATCTAAAATGAAAAAAAATACTGAAAAAAAAGTTCTTGCCAGTCAAACCACACCAGATATTAAAACCAAATCGAACTTGAAATCTTCTTCGATTTACCGAATGTGATTTTCAGTGATGATGATAGTTATGCCTACTGAACACTCCACAATTGGTAAACCGTGGTTCATCAGTCCAAAGTTGTTTTCTAGAAAAATCAGCATCATCACATTTTTGCAAATACCACCTGCTAAATTGTAATCTCCGGTTATAGTTATTGTCGCTTAAGCCTTGTACAATTGTTGGTTTGTAATGGGTGGGTTTTGTTTTCCTTCAACGTTTTATGAATACCGGATTTCGGAAAACTAGTTTCTTGAGTCACCCGACGAAGTGGTGTTCGGAACATTTTGCAAAACAATATTTTCAAGTATATCAGCATTGTTAATCTGGTACTTAGGTATCTTTTGTTGAAAGCTTCCAAAGCGCACTAAATGTCTGATTATTCTGTTAAAAGTTGTGCGGTGTGGTTGTGATCTTTACGGAAACTCTTGCAAGCATTTTCAGAGCTTCGATTTGCTTTGAAATACACTTCCAACATATCATTCTTTTTTTCATTTGTAAATTTATGTGCCATTATCAGTACTTATCAATATCGACGCTTAACGGTGATTACACATCAATAACTAGTACAGAAAGTTCTGACTAACTCACCACCCAATTTTACATGTCAATATTGAGAGACCTGTTGTTTTATTTCATAGCCTACCAGAGTCAAATTTATTTTCTGTTAATATCTCTCGTATAAATTAAGATTTTGAAGACATCGTTGGAAAGCTCTTTTCGAGCGCTATCTAACTAATCGAAAATCAAAAATGGCCGCCATAGGAAAAACAAAAGATAGTGCTGATAATTTGAAAACAAATTAAAGTCTGGGGTTTCTGTTAAGACCAATAAATTTGTCGTAAAAAAGTGTCTTAACAATGTAAAAGTACAAAAGCGGTCGCATAAGGCGTTATAGAGTTATCGAAGTAAAATGAAATCGGCAAATTTTTGTTTTTTCAAAATCGAAGAGTCGGGATGAATCTGAAATAATATTTGTTGCGAGCATTGAATTCTGCATAACATTCCCCATTGATCTATCTCTTATAATAACCGATATACCAATGGTGAGCATCGAAATGTAGACACACTGCACACGCAATTTTTTTACACAAATTGTATATGCACAAACAAAAATTATCTGTAATATTTAATGGATTTTATTTGCCGCACAGAATACTTTGGTTGTGTGCTGTGAGCTTCAGCGGCAACCAATTTTTGTTTAAATGCTAATAACTTTTCTGCTTTTAAGTTCTTTTATCAAAATTTTTGCACATAATATATTTTTTATAACAAACATCTGCGTATAAAATTTGGTTGCCATAACTTTGTTGTTTTCGGAGATACAAGATTTCCAAAAACTTTTCGAAAAATTTTTCCGGGGCCACTTACAAAAGAAAGGTACCTATCAAATTTTATCAAAAATTGGTCTATTATCTTTTTAGTTATCGGTGTGACCAACACATCGTGTAGTGTTTTACAGTACACATACAAGGAAGCTAATAATTTCTGTATTTGTATAAGGCGTAATTTTGTTAATGATTTTTCAAAATGCCCAGATGTCAAAAATTTTTGTGAATATATATATATATATATATATATATATATATATATATATATATATATATATATATATATATATATATATATATATATATATATATATATATATTCATAAATTCATAAAAGGCTAATTTTGACGACATAGTGTACAAGTTTTAAACACTTTTGTATATCTATATACACACAACTTTGACGACTTTGAAAGTGTACATGTACATCACGTATATGTGTATTTTTTTTCCTGAGCCCGGGGCGTATAATATAAATATCATTACTAGTCTCAATAATAATAATAATAATAATAATAATAATAGTACTCAATTTGCCCTATACAGTTATCATCATACGATACATAAAAAATCATGCACCTAGTGAAGAGTGTAGCTTTCTGTATATTCTGACTATTTTTATGCTAAGTTTCATTGTGTTTCAATTTCCGCTCGTAAAATATAATTCAAAGCAAGTGTTACCAGATTTGTATTTTGAGAAGGCAAGGAAATAGTGCTCTAATAAAAAAATGGCTTTATTATTATTATGCCATCTAATCCGAAATTATAGCTAACAATAAAGGAAAAATTTTAGATTGTGGATTTACTCTATGTTATCTATAAGCGGTAAAGAACTTTGAAAAGGCTGGCTAATAATATGAATAAATATCTACTAAACAATAATACACCTAATATGCAATATTTTAAAAAATGGTATGCCTTCTGTGTACGTGCGCGGCTGTTTCTGTGTGTATGCGTATATGCGTATGTGTGTGCGTGCCTATGGATGTGTAGGTACGTACGTCTATGTATGCATGTACAGTTTGACAGGTAACGAAGCTGCACTCGTTCCTTACGCTTATTTATCTTTCAAACCACAAACTACTAGTATAAGGAAAAAAGTTATGAAGGAGTGGATAAGACTTATTTCATTTACGATAATATTGTGAGGGTGTGTTGAGATGCATGTGTACATGAGGGCTGGTGTTTGAATGTGGTGTGTTTGTGTGGGTGTAAGTGTCGACATGTGGGTGTGTATTTGTAGGTCTGTATGTATATATGTGTGTATACGTCTATTTATCTTCCTGTCGTCGAATTCGCAAACAGCATACCGTGTATATAAAGCAAATCATATACCTATTAAGTTCAAATTATTGAGAGGAAACCCCAAAGGTCATAAGACTATTTAATCTCAGATCTCATAATTAGTATTTAACCAGTAGGAACACGATTGGCATTTCGCAATTCACGAGTGTATGAACCTAACTTAACACTGATTACGACAGCGAGCTATTTAAGGAAGAATAACAATTATTTTACCTTTTTTATTTATACGCCTTTTGTGGATGATATATAATACTGAAAAACGTTAAATTATACATTATTTTTTGATGTTTAACAAAAATTATGGACTCTATGAATTTTTCTTAAACATCAAAAAAATAATTTATCATTTAACGTTTTTATACATTATTTTTTGATGTTTAACAAATATTCCGGACTCTATGAATTTTTGTTAAACTTCAAAAAATTTATGTGTAATTTAACGTTTTTCAGTATTATATAGTATCATCCACAAAAGGTGTACAAATAAAAAAAAATCATTGCTCCTTTTCCTTAGATAGCTCGCTGTCGTAATTCTTGTTAAGCTAAGTTCATGCACTTGTGAATTGCAAAATGCGAATCGTGTTCCTATTGGTTTATTTAGAATAATATCACGTTATTAGTATACATTTTATACGCAC
Source organism: Tillus elongatus (assembly GCA_964006375.1). NCBI lineage: Eukaryota > Metazoa > Arthropoda > Insecta > Coleoptera > Cleridae > Tillus > Tillus elongatus. The sequence continues at coordinate 93,743,012 of OZ023265.1, read as the reverse complement.
TTAAAGTAACACTATCTGTTATTGAAAGAAGAAAGCCGACCATTGTAGTTAACAAGTCCCGTATATATTTTCAATCACACAGTAAAGAAAAGACGTTTCTAAAAATGAGAAATTCAAAATGTGTGACATTTAATCGTTTAAATATAAAATAGTAACTACTAACACTATTTTGTCAACATGTTCGTGTTTAGATAACCAATATACTTTTTTAACTTATTGGCTTTTTGCTTGAGTCGCATATAAATGACAATATTGTAACATATTTATTTGCATAGAAAGTATTTTTTTAATGTTCCATTATGTTATTTTGTGTTGATTGGAAATGTAAGATTTAAATGCACCTATATGTAATATATCAACTTTTGTAATTTATGCCAAATACATTAGCGGTCATATAAGTTAAATATGCATAGTACTATCTAACAATGGTCACAATAAAAAAATAAATGATAACTGTTACATAAGTAAGAATAAGACAGCCAAAGCAACACCTTTTATGCCCCATCCTTTTTTATTGAAAAATTTGCTTCAACTGCGATTAATGAAGGTTCCGTTCCAGTTTGAAGGTTATATTTCAATGCGTTAATAACGCAGTCACCTCAATTTAAATCTCCAAGAACAACAAATAGTAACCAAAGTTGCACAGCTTAGTTTAAATTTGTTATATAAACTCATAATAGATAATTTTATTGAAATTTGAACGCAATGTTATTAACATTTAAAGTCTTCAAAGAATGAATAGCCATCAATTGCCTAAAATAACTAATAATAACGCTAAATTGTTAAACCTATTCTCAAAAGCGAAATTTTATAATAATAATTATGAGCATTGAAACATAGAAGACTATTCCTCTACGAATCGACTGTTTCATTAAACCATAGAACAGAGCTTTCGATTACTCTGTCCCGCGCAAAGACTACTGCACTCCCCACCACCTTTATTACAACTGTTTCGCGCTCTTCGGAAAAAATGTAAATATTCGTGTTTGTATCTAAATCCAAGTTTCCTGTATTTTCTCTGTGCTGTAATGAACATATGCTTAGATACTTGGTAGACTAAAAAATTGAAAGCAAACATCAAACAAACAAGATACATCTGTAGTCGTTTCAATTCCTATTAAACAGGACTTTCATTTAAACATGGTGACTATGTGAAATACTAAAAATAACTATAAATGTTCTCTTTGAACTAAATAATATTACAATAGACTGAGTAGAAAGTTTAAAAAATCCACTAGTCATAGGAACTGATAAAAGTCATCAGACTAGTTAGTAGATACATTTAATTTGTTTTAGTACTCCACAATGTTTAGTCGTCTGGAATTAAAAAATGAAATGTATGTATGTCCCTCTTACGACATAACATATTGTTTTACCACTCGCTATGTAAATTATCGAGATGGTCGATGGTACGAAGCAAAATTGGTAGCCACAAACGGTGAGATAAAACTAAACAATGCTTTTGGACACAAAAGTATGTATTTTAGTAAATTTTTAATTAAAAAAAATTCACTAATATAGAGACTTTACAACAATGTTTTCAAATGAGCGCGAACTAGGACCCCTAGAACCCATATCCGGGGTCAGTTTCAATTTATATATATATATATATATATATATATATATATATATATATATATATATATATATATATATATATATATATATATATATATATATATATGTGTGTGTGTGTGTGTGTGTATCCAACCGATAACTAAAAAAAAATTAACCGATGTTGATGAAACTCGGCAAATGCCTTTCTTTTATTAATGGCTTAGATGAGTTCGTTAGTCAGGAAAATCGGACCAGGTTTTCCGGAAAAAATTTGAGTTTTACAATTACAAATATATTTTAATGAAATTTGGTGGATCTATTGCCTTGAGAAAGACCTTACTACATACCAAAATTCAACTTTCTAAGTTTATATAAACTTGAGTTTTTCAAATTTGGAGTTTTCTTTTGAAAAAAAATTTTTTCTCCGAAAATTACAAAGTTATTTTAATGACATTTGGCGGATATGTTGCCTTTGGGAAAAGTTTTACTACGTACCAAAATTCAACTTTCTAAGTTTATCGAAAATTGAGTTATCCAAGGTTGAAACAATTAATAAAAATTCACTACCATAACGCACTTGCTGCGTCCCGAACTATTTTTTGTACTTTGTTGTCGCGGTACTTTAGAAGAAATAAAAGGAAATGTGATACAGAAGATTCCCTTTGTTCGTTAGTGTATCTACACTGTATTTTAGATTTCCGCGAAACACTAGTATTTTTATATATGTGTAATAGTGTTATATACACAGAAGGCTTTTAGTAGGTTGTGCTTGTCTGCACAATCATTTATAGTTCTCACATATGATAAAGGTAAACATAAACAAAGCCGGTCACTGATTGTATTTTTTTTAAATTATTGGTCCGCCGTAACAGAATCCGTATAATAATTAAAAATAAAATTAATAACAATCCCTACTCTGAGTACGTTAGATATATAGCTAAAAATTTAATTTAAATGTAATTTTAACCAATTTAATTGTGTATCCTAATGATTAAAATCAGTAAAAAGCGCGAAAAACCCTGTGTTCTTTGTTCGCAGTAAGTAATGTAAATTTTATATCAGATTGTTGTATGTAGCTACATAATTACGTTTTTATTTAATCTCCTAATATCTTATAATACTATGTTCAATTATAATATAGTGTAAATTCAATTTTGCGCATTTATAACCAAATTTATATTTTAAATTCAATAACTTCCTGGTTTCATTGGTAGTAGGTATTTACTATTACTATTATGCCGTGGCCTGTGGCTGTTGACAAAGGTAAAGCAAAGGACTGACAATAGATTAGATAAGAGATAATATGGCACTGATGATTGACGTTTGTATTTGCACATAGAAAAATACTATCTCTATGCAATTCCTAACAAAATGTGATAGACTTGACAGAAATGGCTATATTCCAGGATAGTGAAATTAAACTGCACCCTGATGTGATTCGCCATAGTCGCGGAAATAGACAGGTGTTGAAGGAAAAAATTAACATATATAGATACGTATTTCAAGATTGTAATCAATGGCATTTGGACGATTTAAAATTAAATTTCTCTATTAGATATTTTAATAAATTATTGATCAGTTAGAAAACTTTTAGTGGGTAATAACAAGTTGGTGTTTTCAATAGATTCATTTCTTTGTTTAAATCATACTTATAACGTTTATGGCTAACATTAACGATAACCAGCAAAATTTCAACGTTTTAGATATTTATTAAAGTAGAAAAACCTTTTAAAATACTTTAATTTACATTCACGTTATGTTGTCTAAAAGTGGCCTTAAATGACATTATACTTTATTTAAATATTTAGAAAGGTTTAGAACATTAAAGACGAAATGACTTGTATAACAAGTAACGATGTCGTCAAATGTACGCTAACATGAACGACACTATGTGCCACTTCGGCGACATTTTTACAGTTCGGCGACCTAACTAAAAATATAAAATGTCGTCAAACCGACACGTTTACGTATATATATATATATATATATATATATATATATATATATATATATATATATATATATTGTAATGCCCAATTTACACTTTGTATTTTAAAGAAAAGGCATACTAGTCTCTGACTCCCTGACTACTTTAAATTACTACGAGTGACCTGGAATGTATTTACTTACCTTACCTTAAAGGCCTCTACACTTGCTTAGTAGGAATGACTAATTTTCTGGGCTACCAGGATAAATATTAAGACGTGAAAATCTACGGCTAGGACCAGGTTGTGTTTGTTCAGGCTTTGGGTTGGAACATTGTGAGAAAAACGCTATAATTCGTAAACACTTAATTTATTTGACAATGTTTCTAATTTGACCAATACAGTGAAACGGGCAAGAAGGCACATACATCTAGGCACCTTTCGCTACGAAAATCACACGGCTGGGGTTAATCTCAAACATATGGGGAGTGCACTAGCATAAAGAATTTGGATCGCTTGGAGGGTTGATGACTTGGTGTGTATCGAGATCCCCGATGTCACTCTCAGTCTCCACAGTGGCGTAGAATAAAATATTGATATTTTTATTGCAATATTCATTGTTTAGATTTTGCTGGTTTCATGATTCACATTTTAGTTTTGGTTTGTCTTTGCTTTATTACTGTGGGACTGATTGAGCAACACCGCAGAACAGGACACCACACCCAGGCATATATTTGAGGCTTACCGACACTTTCCTCTACGTCTCTCATATGGTTATTGATCACTAGGAAATGACGCATTGCGCATTTGGGTTGCCTTTCCCACAACCATTGTGCCATAGTTAAGGTTTTCACGAGCCCTTCTTGGACTATAGCCTCAATTGGAGATCTTTGATTTTCGGAGGTATGGCAAGTCAAGAAGTAAAAGGTTCACCCAAATACCGCTTGCAAATTATCTTGTTTATGACCTGTAGGCTGTGCGAGACGCAAGGGAAAGGTATCGTTGTCATTCAGGCCAGATCACTGTTTACTGACTTAGCGGAAACGAAAACAAACCTACTATTACTTCACCCAACATTATGACGTATATCGCAAGGCTCTCAACTAATTACTGACCTTCAGGTTGCCCTCTCACATCACTCATACCTAATTTATATATATCGCGAAGCCTTCAGGGCTGGCCTGACATCTCAGTTCTTTTATTTCGGAAATTGGCACTACATGGAGCGAGACTTCACCTGAATGTCATTCTACACATCAAGAGAATAATTACACAAATTTGTCAGAACACCGGGGGAAGTACTTCATTTACTTTATGTCCCTTTCCTTTCTTTTCCGAACCGTCCAGTGCACACCACATACACTCACATTTCAAGTTTCAGTTTAATACACAAAGGGAAGCCAAAATGTCTGTTTCAGGTACAAAATAATTTCATCCGGTAACATACAAAACAATGAGATTCCTAACTTCGAGTTTCAGTTTCAAAGTGCATTAGAATGGTGCCACATTGTTTTGACTTCAAGTTTCATTTTCAATATTTACACAATAATGGAATTACATACCTTCAGTTGTAAGTTTCAGGTTTAAAGTTACATTATGTAGAGCTAGTTACTTCCGATTTCAAGTTTCAGGTTCAAATTATCTTATATAGAGCTACGGACTTTTTGTCTTCAAATTTCAGATTCAAAATTATTTTATAACGAACTGCATGTTTCTGGTTTCGCGATTTAAATTTAGCATTATGTTATAAAGAGCCACATGTTACTGGTTTCACTATTCAAATTTAAATTATATTATAAAGAGCTAGATACTTTGGTTTTCATGGTTCAGATTTAAGCTATATTATAATGAGGTATATAATTCTGGTTTTACGTTTCAGATTTGAATTATATTATAATGAACTACATAATTCTGGTTTCACGATTCAGATTTAAATTATAGTATAAATGAGCTACATGTTTCTGGTTTCATGATTCAAATTTAGCATTATGTTATAAAGAGCTACATAGTTCTGGTTGACAATTCAGATTTAAACTAGGCAAAGCTACATACTTCTGGTTTCACGATTAAGATTCAAATTATATTATAAAAAGGCTACATAATTCTGGTTTCACAATTCAATATTAAATTATATTATAAAGAGCTAAATAATTATGGTTTCATGATTAATATTTAAATTATATCATCAGGAACTACGTAATTCTTGTTTTACGATTTAGATTTAAATTACATTATAAAAGGCTGCATACTTCTGGTTTCATGATCCAGAATTAAATTATATTATGAGGGGCTACATAATTCTGGTTTCACGATTTAGATTTACATTATATTATAAAAAGCTACATACTTCTGGTTTCACAATTCAAATTTAAATTATATTATACAGAGCTACGCAATCATAGTTTCACGATAAATATTTAAACTATATCATAAGGAACTACGTAATTCTGGTTTCACGATTTAGATTTAAATTATATTATAAAAAGCTACATACTTCTGGTTTCATAATTCAAATTTAAAATATATTATACAGAGCTACGCAATCATAGTCTCACGATCAATATTTAAACTATATCATAAGGAACTACGTAGTTCTGGTTTCACGATTTAGATTTAAATTACATTATAAAAAGCTGCATATTTCTGGTTTCACAATTCACATTTAAACTATATTATAAAGAGCTACGTTATTCTGGTTTCATGATTAATATTTAAACTATATCATAAGGAGCTACGGAATTCTGATTTCACGATTTAGATTTAAATTGTACTATAAGGAGCAACAAAATCCTGTCTTTAAGTTTCAGATTCAAAATAATTTCACTAAATAATACCAAAGCTAGTAATATTCCCGACTCCAAGTTTCAGTTTAAATATTATTAAATGGGAACAAGATTTCGTTTTCAAATGCAACGGACTTTCATTAAGTACTGCACGAGCTAGTAACGTTTCTGATTTCAAGTCTCAGTATCATTAAATTTGGCAACTTTCAGAGGCGAAAGTAATTTCTTTAAATAATACACAAATAAATTAAGATTCCAGGCTTCTAGTTTCAGTTTAAATATATCAAATTTCGCAACACTTCACTGCACAAAATAATTTATTTATACAATATAAACAAACAAAGTTCCAAATTTCAAGTTTAGTTTAAATATATTAACTTTGGCAACGCCTAAATGCTCAGGTATTCTCTCTACACTATATGCAAACAAAAATAAAATTCCAGCCTTCGAATTTAGTTCAAATAAAAGAATTTGGCAACATTTAAGCGCACGAATGATTTCCCTACAATAATATGCAGATAAACAAAGTCCCAGCTCTCAAGCTTTTAAGCATATCGAATTCGACAACCTTATATGCCCAAATAATTTCTCTACATGATGACAAATAAATTCTAGAGTTCAAATTTAGTTTGAATATGACAAATTTGTCAACATTTAAAATAATTTCTCTGAATAATACGCAGACAATTAAACTTCTTTGGTTTAAGTTTTGTTTAAGTATATAAAATATGGCAACATTTGAATGCACAAACAATCTCTTCAACAATATAAAATTTCCGGTTTCAAGTCTAGTTTATAAATATCAAATTGGGCAATATTCAAATACACAAATAATTTCTTTAAATGATATGCAGACAAATAAACTTCAAGGGTTCAAGTTTCTGTTTAAATATATTAAACTGGGCAACATATTACGGATGCCTCCTTATACTACCCCTATTCCTGAATAGCACTGTTGAGGCACGGAAAACATTTTCTTGGCCGTGCAATTTTGAGACACATTGAGACATTTTGAGATAGCATATGTCAGTTTAAAGGTACACTCACCGTTTGTTGAATTGCTTCTCGTCATAACCAGCTGTTGCAGATTCTCCACGCGGGGACAGCTACTCGACTTCGGGATCTCATCTAGGTGTGGGGACGGTTCCCACATCTTTGGATTTCCTGGCAACGCGGGGCGAGTTCGAAATGAGCCCGCGTGTGGTTTTTTTTTCGCTCTGGGAACCGTGAAAATTTCCCGGGGAAGATTCCCGTCTGCGCGCGAGATTATGGCGTTCAGTGCTTGCCACAGGTCTTCTCCGTTAGTTGGGGAGGATGTTTGGACCGCGATATTACCAGCTGATTTCCCCTGTTTCCACACTCGCGCGCGTGTCTCTGGCGCTTAGTGTTTACCACAGGTTCTTTCCACAAGTGATAAAGAACGTTTGAAAAGATGTGAGATTACCAGCAGATTTCCCCTGTCTCGGTATTCGCGCTCGCGTGTCTGGCGCTTAATGCTTACTGCAGGTTCTTTCAGCTGGTCATGGAGGACGTTAAAGAAATTGCGATATTACCAGCAGATTTTCCTTGTTTCGGCACTCGCGTTCGCTTCTCTGGCGCTTAATGTTTACTGCAAGTTTTTTCAGCTGGTCAGGGAGGACGTTAAAGAAACCGCGATATTACAGCAGATTTCCCTTGTCTCAGCACTCGCGCTCGCTTCTCTGGCGCTTAATGCTTACTGCAAGTTTTTGTCAGCTGGCCAGGGAGGACGTTAAAGAAACCGCGTTATTGCCAGCAGATCTTTTATATTAATTCGCTCCGCCTCCGCGTGGGAACAATGAAAAACAGACCTGGTCGTTATGGTTGACGAGATATCAACTATGTACACAATTATCGACCTAATGCTGCGTACGTGTCACCTTACACGGCCTGATCACATACCCCACACAAGAAAACTCTCTGGATGCTGCAATACATTGTAATACGTTCTGTTTTAATTAAAACTTAACTTTACTAATCAATTAGTCCATTTATGACAACTATCCTGTGAGTGTACCTGTGCATCACTGCTTTGTTAGTTGCCCTTTTATTGCTATCGGTACATGTACACAAGTTGCATTACTACAGGTACTTTTTGTTACCGAACAGTAGTGGTAATCTAAATACAATTTAGAAATAATACCAAAAGATTTATTTGTGCGGGGTACGCGATATTACGTAAAACATTATATATATATATATATATATATATATATATATATATATATATATATATATATATATTTATTTATTTATTTATTTAAACAGTGCCGAATTATTCTGGCAATTCCCTTTCAAATTGCATACGAAATATTGTGTGCATTTTTTCATATCACCAAGATAATATACCTGCTTGCCACGAACCTGCAAATAAAATGTATGTATGTCTGCCAGTTTAAAAATTCGCATATACAGCTGGCAATTAACTCACAATACCGCTTGTAAGGTGGAAACTGGATTTTTTACTTTTACAACGTACTAAGTTTACTTAAAATTTAATCAGCTACGAGATTCTCTATGCAAAGCGTGTGTAACAATTACCCTAGTTAAAACAAAAACAACTGCAGTTAAAATAAGACGAGAATTCGCAAATACATATTTTTTGCGAGTCGCCTGAAATCGATTTCTAATTAATTACCTTACTTCACAAGGAATAGTGTATATAATTATTATATTCATAACTTGCATTGATTATTGCATATTGGTGGCATGAAGGTTTACATTTCATTGTCAATTCCTTATCTGTTTTGTTTTTATGTAACGATGCTCGATCTAGCTGACACAGGAATAAGAATTTTTCACGATATTAGGGTGTCTGTTTCTGCTTAATGGTCTAAACCTCTCAAACTCTTGAGATATAAGTACAAATATACACATCGACACTCCCTTTGTCATGTTCTTTCAAGAATAATCAGACCCAGACTAATAAACTATCGTATCTGCAGGAGAGGACCGTGTGACTTAAAGCATGGCATTCTCAATATGAGTTTACGTGAAACAACCTCTTTTTCTTGAAATTACTTTGTCTAGATCGAGCACCAGCTGTAGCTTAATTTCTATTTTATACAGGGCGTAGCAAATACAAAGATATAAACTTTCAATCAGCATTGTACTTGTGGTATGAGAATTATTTATCGAAATAATTTATAAAAAATTTAGATGCCAATGAAATCACGAAGACTTGCAAAATAAGTGCTGAATGGTCAAAAATAAATGTTTACTGAAAAAAGTTAACTGCTAATACACCAGGACCTTATACAATATATATATATATATATATATATATATATATATATATATATATATATATATATATATATATATATATATATATATATATATATATATATATATATATATATATATAATTACATTTTTTCGTAAGCGATTGTCCGAAAAAATTGAACTATTTATTTAAGTGGTACAATTATTAGTCTAAAATCTATTATAAAACATGTGATTCAAAACAACTTGTGAACAACTAAAGTTACAGCGATTGAATGAAACAATGTTCTATAGAATTAACATAAATGCGAAAGTCTTAATCAGCACTCTAACTTTCCACCCTTAAATCTTTAACATGTCCTCGTGTTGGGACACTTCTTCTCTTTGGGCTTTCCTGTTGGACTTGTATAGGATTCTCTGAATTTTTCTTTTTAAAAGAAACAGAAGTACAATGGTAACAACGATGGATATACCAATGGTAATGCCTAAGTGGAAATACTGCATCGACGGTCGGAGAAGAAATGGATGCTGTTGTATTTGAGACAATACTTCTTTTGTCTTTTTGTTTTCTTTCGAATGAATTGGCTTAAAATGGATATGATAGTGAGATGTCGGTTGCAATTCTTTGACTTCTATGGGTTGTAGCGTTAAATTGGTAGCAACGTCTTCATACATTTCCTCATTGATCTTGACTTTGCAGGAATTGAGGGATGTCGCTAGACCGTTTCACTGGAATGTTTTTCGTTCTAACGATGTTTCGTAATTTTCGACAGTAGTGGTTGCTAAGCTAGTGGATCTGACCATTCTGTAGCTGACTTGATATTTCGTCGGGGTTCATTACTTTGGCAGAATTGCAATTTTGTAAGGTGTCAAGCTGACATTGTTCTTCTCGTGGGCGATTATTGCATATAACCACATCTTCTATAGAGGAGCACCTCATTGGTCCATAAGTTTGAAGAGGGTGTTTCTAAATAGTATGAGCTGGGTGGTACCAGGAGAATATAATTTTGTAATCGTATGCTATAAACACAAAAATGAGAGCCAGGATGGGAACTTTTAAAAGGCATACATTCGTATCCTTAAGCGATAATATACGAAATTTGGTAAATTCTACAACTTTAAAAACATGATGTTTGTCAAAGTCGATCAATTCATGACTCAACTTTAAGTGACCAACAATATTTAGCAGATCACTAGTGGTAAAGAACTCTATATTAGTAATTTTGTTTAAATTTAAAGAAATAGTTCTTTGAATTATCTATATATTATGGAACAATTTAACAGCTACGTGAATTTGAAAATGAATTTTACTCGACAGTTCTCTTTCGCTATCTAAGGTGGAAGAAGTCTAACAAATATGATGATCTAGATTTTGATTAATAATTTTTTTGGTCCTTTTCGTACGTTTATGTAATTATATTAGCAAATGAATTTAAATTATCAATTTGGGTAATTATATCTTCTTGATTTTGGAAAAGGTTATCTAAATGTTTATTGATTTCCTTTAAGTCTTCTTGGTCGAGATTTCCTGTTATCATTTTAATTAAAGAGCCTGCTCCGTTTATTAATCCGCGTTTAGTTCTGTGCATTGATAGTTTTTGTAGTTCCTTATTTAATCGTGACAAATAATCATCTAAAATTAGGCAATATCGTTCGTTAGTTGCAGACATTTATCCAGTGTTTAAAAATTTAGAATTTTTAATAATATGTTATAATTAATTTCTATACTGGTAATATTAAAATAAAAATTCAATTTATGATAATGTTTAGGTATTTTTGCTATGCCTAAGTATTCTTTAAAATATCCGTTAGTTTTATGGGTGTTATTTGAAGTGGATGGATCAGGTTGACGGTCATCGTTGTTTGTAGTAGTAGTAGTTTTGTCCTGTAACGAAAAAGTCTTTATTACTCTTTTTATGTTAGACACGTGAGCTTTTGCTTTTGGTTTAGAAAATGTAACAATATTTTCTTTTTGTTTAGGATGTGATCGTAATTTATAAAGAGGATTTGTTTTTCTTACTTTTGGTACTCTAATAGCTAGTTGTGTTGTTTCTTGTAAATGTGGTGCCGTTTGTCTGTCCGAATTTGTTTTAGAAATTTTTTTGTCTCCACTTACTCTTTGTTTCTGATATACACTGTCGAAGAAAGGCATTATTTCTTTGAAACTATTGTTATTGTATTCCTCGTAAAGGGTAATTTCAAATGTGACTGTTGGTAAGTCGTTGTAGGGGCCGATAGTAATGTAAAAGGTAAATAAACAGTTGTCGAATGAATAGACTGGTTGTAAATTATGGTTGATCTTATCATTAGGGTTGCAGGCCTCTCTTGTGGGTTTTGTAATATAAGAATTCGCAATTTTTCTACAAGAGTTGAGTGCAGTCGCTCTATTGGTGAATTTTAGTTAGGATTTTGGGGGGTTGTTATGTGAAGATTAATATTAGATCAATTACAGTATTCTTTAAGGGTAGTATTTGAAAATTCTTTGCCAGCGTCGGCTACTATTTTTAGGGGATGATTATGATGGGAAAATAGTGTCGAAATTTATTTAACACAGTTATTGCGGATCCATCAGTTACATAATATGCCTGCGCATATTTGAAGAATAAATCTATGATAGTTAGGAATTTGCAATTATCGAAACTAAAGGTGTCAATGTGTATCACTTCAAAAGGGCGTTTAGCCAGAAGGGGACCTGCAAATGGTGGTTTGTACGGATTTCTTTCGTATTGAGCATTTATTAACAAAAGCGTTTATATAATTTTTCATGTTAGGCCCAAAATACTTTTGTTTTAAATGTTGATACGTTTCGTTAATGCCATTGTGCTTCCGTGTGTGATATTCGTCTATAATTTGTTGTTCAGTTTCTTGTTTTTCAACGTCTTGTAAAAATTCGTTTGACTTTATTATTTTAACAGGGCTACTAAATAACGTTGAAGAAACAGCAGTGAAATATTTGAATAGTCTATCATGTTTACAGTAAATTCCGTAAGTGAATTTTGGATCAAGAAATTGTTTCAAAAAGTCATTTATTTGTCTTAATTCGTAATTGAGTTGAACATTTACATGTATTGTTTCAAACTTGAATATTTTTGATTGGCGTGTGTCATATTTTGGTCCGTAATCTAAAATTATTCGTCTGGAAAAATAATTGACTGGATTTTCTGATATAGGTATTTTAAAGATTGGATTTTCTGCAGATGAGTGTTTGTCTGTGTCATTGTGTTCAGGTAGGTCATTAGTCGTGCTAGTAGATGCATTGGTTGCGTCGTTTTCCAGTTCGTTAATTATTCCTCGTTCTCTGTCTTCGTCAGGGTCTACGTTACTATTTATTGATTCCAAGTCAAAGTCGTCTTCGATCGCCTTAATTTCGATTCCCGATAAGGCATCAGCCACTACGTTATCTTTGCCTTTTTGTATTTTATCTCGTAATTACATTCTTCTAATCTTCGTCACCATTTAACTAGCCGAGAGTTTGGTTCCTTAATGCAAAATAGCCAAACAAGGGGTTTGTGGTCAGTTTTTATAACAAATTTTTGTCCAAAGAGATAAGGTCTAAAATGTTTTGTATTTTCTACTATGGATAATAACTCTTTTTCAATGGTCGAGTAATTTCTCTCGGCTGAATTTAGTGATCTTGGGTAAAACACAATTGGCTTACTATTTTCTGACAATACTCCACCTATTGCTTGCGTCAGTGGTTAAATAAAATTGTTTAGAAAATTCGGGGTAGGTCAGGAGAGGAGAATTTGTAATTAATTCTTTTATTTTTTGAAATACGTCAACATATTCCGAGTCGTAAATATGTATCTTGGTATCCTTTTTTAAATATTTGTTGATGAGGAATACTACTTTAGAGTAATTTAGAATAAAGCGTCTATAATAGCCTGCTAATCCAGAAATTCTCTTATTTCTTTATTTGTCTTTGGTATTGGATAATTTTGATGGCAGTTATTTTTTATAGGTTCGGTTTGATCTCTCGGACAGTGACTAGATGGCCTAAAAACTCAACCTCTTTACGCAAACATTCTGACTTATCTAACTGAATTTTTAGATTACACTCTTTTAACTTGTCAAATATATTTTTTTACGTGACAAAGGTGTTCTTGAAGGGATTTCGAGAAGATAACAATATCGTCCATATATACGAAACAAAACTTATATAAATATGGCCTTAATATGTTATCCATTAGGCGTGAAAAGGTACTGGGAGCCCGCTTCAATCCTAACGGCATGCGGACCCATTCTTAATGGCCATTATTTACCGAGAATGCTGGTTTTTTTTCAAAATTGACAGGATACATTTCAATTTGGTGGAATAGTTGTGCTAGGTCGAGAGTCGAGAAATAGGAGCAGCGTCCTAAATTATCTAAAATTTCTTGTTACGAGGTAATGGGTACTTGTCATCAATCGTTTTTTCGTTAAGTTTACGGTAATCGACTACTAAGCGCCATTTTTTCTAAAAGCGTCTTGACGCTTTGGGACAATACATATCGGACTTGAGTAGGGTGATATTGAGGGTATAATTATTTTCTTATCTAAGAGTTTCTGAATTTCGTTTTGGACTTCTTCCCCTAAATGATTTGGTGTGAACAACTTCATCGTCTTTAGTTCTTATTTTATGTTTAATTGCATTGGTGAAAGAGAGATCTGAGGCTTCATGATAAAAAATATCATTATACTTTCGACACAAATTAATAAGTTTTTCATATTCTCCTGTATCTTAAAACTTTTGTTACATCAAAATGTTTTGAAATTTTAGGTAGTCCGTCAGAGTAATTTTGTAATGGATCGACATCTATTTGTTCCTGAAAATATATTTCTACAAATTTTTCTTTATTATTATTCTTTTGCTTTAGCAAACTCGTAAATTAAAACATTTGTTTCTTCAATACGTGGTTAAACTACTATGCCTTTTTCTATATTTACAGGGACTGATACATAATTTTTGAAAGGTGTAAAATTCAGTGGACTAATTTCAAGGTAAAATGGTATTTTTTGATTTCCTAGAGTTAAAATTTGTTTATTATAATGGATATGTCCCTTTAATTTTGTAAGATAAGCTGACCCTATAAGCGCGTCAAATCGATGGTGCTATTGCATGACACGCGGAAATTGGTCATTAATATTAAATTCTTGTAAAATAGGATACCTTACGTTGTCTTCACCATTGGTTATCTGGTTAACTGATTTCATTGAAAATGGTTCCTTATAAATACATTTTTTAAATAACTCATAAGCCGGTCCTGGGTTTATAATATTATCTGACGCTCCGGAGTCAATCAATACTTTTAAATTTAGACTTGGTATTTAAAAAAACGGTAATTTAGGGGTATTAACAATATTATTTATATCTAAATAGATTAGTTTTCCGAGGCTGTTTCGTAAACATCCCGATTTGGATTGGTGTTGTCATCTGTAAAAGTTTCAGTTGGTTCAGGAAATTCTAGTGGCTCTATATTTTCGTCAGAGGGCTGGTCGTCATAAGGGCATTCGTCAGAATGATCTAGTGGTAGGTCCTCTTGGTTAAAGAGTTCTTGATGTTGAAACGTGGGCCTAGATTGGGGTATATAGTGGTTTCTTTGGTGCAGTTGTCGTGTATTTCTTAAAGGAGTTTGGTTGCTTATTGACATGGGTGTCGTTCCTCTACTTAATTGAGTTGGAGCGTGTTGTATACTTCTATTAAAATTTTGAACGGGTCTTATATTAGAAATTGGCTGAGAATGAAACGGTTGCCTTTGTTGTGTGATTTGTTGTGGTTTGTTGCAAATTTGGGGAAATGCTGGAAATATTGGTTTTTGGGTATAAGTCTGTCTATGTTCTACAGGTGTGTTATGATTTGTTTTGCATTATTTTTGTTTCTGAGGCTATTAATGAAATTCGACTGTATAATTTTGTTATATATCCTATTACATTCTAACATAAGTGAATCAAGAGTGTTAACGCTAACTAATCTACGATTTGAAAAGTGAGGTTATATTACACCCGCTTTAAATGCTGCCACTGCATTTTGTTGGTAAAAATCTTTTTTGTAAGTTTTTACATCGTTAACTAAATCTTGTGTATCTACATGTTAAATTAAGATCTTTATCTTTTCTTTAATTAAATTGAAATATTCCTGAATAGTTTGTGATTTAGTCATAAAGCTAGTATTTAAGTCACTAATTAAAAGATTTTCTGAACAGGGGTCTGAAAACTGATTTTTTAAACCAAATTTTATATTTTCCCATATATGGTTTTCTAAACTAATTAACACGTCACGAGTGTTACCAGTGATTTTAGCTTTTATAAATTCTAGTAACTTTCGATTTGCGCGTGTTTCGGCTTCTGGACTTCTATAACTAGTAATATAAAGTTCGCATTGTTTAATAAAATAAGCAAGATCTTCTGTCCACCGGAATATTCGGGGTTCATGATAGCAGCTTGTGAAAATTCGGCAATGTGATTATTTGCCATTTCTAAATTATTTAAACTTAATTGATTAAAATTATCATCCTCTTATTCTAATATAGGTTCTTTTTTCCTAATAGGCGATCTATCTCTTATTATTACACAACATACATGAGCAAGTAATGGTTGCTAAGTATTACAGGGTGAATTGTAAAATAGAGCGCGAATATGAATTATTGAACACAATTATGTAAGGTATAAATGTAAAATAGATACGATATGAATGCACAGATACAAATATTGGAGGAATCTTACAGGAAGCTCATAGGTACTTTTCCCATTGGTTTCTCTCTGATTTCCCATTGGCAGTGTGGACTGATTTGCACCAGATGTACAATGTTGCACATAAACTTTTAGAAAAAAGACCGAAACTAATTTTAGGAAAATTTAAAGCTTGCAAGGTCTCGTTGTGCAATACTGTTCACTAGCAGCGCCAATTACGTTTTCTCGTAAGCGATTGTCCAAAAAAAATTAATTGATTTATTTAAGTGGTACAATTATTACAGTCTAGAATCTATTATAAAATATGTGATTCAAAAAAACATGTGAACAACTACAGTTACAGCGACTGAATGAAATAATGTTCTATTGAATTAACATAAAAGCGAACGTCTTAATCAGCACTCTTGCACAAGTCACTAAATTTGATGAGGCATGCTTTACGGGTTCGTCGTATTTTGTATGATGTTGAGAATATACAGGGATGTATATATATATATATATATATATATATATATATATATATATATATATATATATATATATATATATATATATATATAGTACTTGATAAAAAATTTCTCAATGAAACTTATAACCTGTGATCTTTGCTACTACCCAAAATTACTTTTAAATATACAGGGTGTACAAAAAAAGTGTAATACCAAAAATTATATTTTTCTTAAATGGAATGCTATAGTTTTTTATATGGTAGATAAAGCCTCTGTAGGTTCTATATTCAACTAAAAATTTGTAATATTGTCAAATCCAGTGTTGCAGAGTTATTAATTCTTCTTTAAAAATGTATTCCAACTGTTATTTCACTGCCACTGTCCGTTAGTTACCCTGAAAAATGTACGTATATATATTGGCCTAGTTCATCGTGAACTGTCTTTACATTTGGATTCGTTCATACAGGGTGTTCAAAATTGCTCTTCAAACATCCCAACATCCACCTTTGATTTAATTGAATTTCTTAAATACAACACCCTATATACTATTTTTCCGTTAGAAAGCTTGTGTTCTCATTCAGAAAAAACCTTGTTTGCCGTACCTATCTCAATCTACTTATTAAGGTTTTTCCAAAAATTTACAATTTACGGCACAAGGAATCGAAACAATTGCTACTAGTCGACATCAAAATGTAACTAATTATTTGTACAATCCTGTGGTATTTGGTGACATCTTGTGCATATTATCTTTTTTAATAAGGAGTATTTTGTAATAAGAATGAAGTATACGATTCAGCAATCAGTTGAAATGATTTATATGTAACTAATTATTTGTATAATCAGGTGACATTTGGCGACGTCTTGTGCATATTATCTTTTTAATAAGGAGTATTTTGTAATAAAAATGAAGTACACGTTTGAAGAATTAAATGCAATGATTTATTCCCTTTGAGATTGCTTAAAGAATTGCCTTCTGGCATTCAGAGTGTACGGTGAGAGATTTCCTGAAAGAAGGCAAGATCATTTCAAAGACTAATGAATAGATATGACAGGACGGGGACAGTTAAGTACGAGAATCATGAACGAATGAAGCCAGTGCTAAATTAAGAGAATGAATTTAATGTTGTCGTATCTGTTGTGGAAGACCCACATAGGAGTGCAGCAGACTTTTGTGAAAAGAATGTTAAGTAAGACTATTCTTACTTAACATTCTTTTCACAAAAGTTTGACCTAAGATCAACATATCACTTATGTCTGCTGCACAATGTCGTCTCATCGATGAACAATACGTTATTCCAAAATCATTCCTCTTCTCCAATTCGAGCAAGACCCAAATTACAGAAATAGGTCCTATTTTCGAAGGCTTGCTATTAAGTATTTGAATTAGTTGCACACGGTATGGATGGAACATAGGTTAATTCAAATACTTAATAGGCAAGTCTTCGAAAATAGGACCTATTTCTGTAATTTGGGTCTTGCTCGAATTGGAGAAGAGGAATGATTTTGGAATAATATATTGTTCATCGATGAGGCGACATTCCAAAACAATGATAATGTAAACAGGCATAGTGTACACTCCTACGCTGATGCCAATCTACATTTTGTGAGAACTGGTGCCCAACAACATAGGTGGGGTGAAAATGTACTGGGAGGAATAATTGGAGAACACATAATAGGGCCGCATTTTTTTTATGGACACATCAGCGGAAATATTTTTCAAAATTTTTTAAACGAAAATCTTGATAATCTGCTGGAAAACATACCAGTACAATTATTGTGAAGGATCTGGTTCTAGTTAGATGGAGCGCCTGCTAATTTCAACATTCGAGTCCGAAATACTCTGGATGAAAAATTTCCAGGTCGTTGGATTGGAGGAAGATGACCTGTTCCGTGGCCTCCAAGGTCACTAGATCTAACAAAACTGGATTTTCAGGGTAACTAACGAACTGTGGCAGATATATAACAGTCTGAAGAAAGTATGTTTTTGATTGAATTTTTAAAGAAAAATTAATAACTTAGCAACACTGCATTTCACAATCTTACAAATTTTTAGTTGAATATAGAACCTACAGAGGCTTCATCTACCGCATAAAAAACTATAGTTTAAATATAAAATAAGAGCTACGAACATTATTTTGCCAACATGTAAGTGTTTAGATAACCAATACACTTTTTTAACTTATTGGCTTTTTGCTTGAGTGCAACTATTCTCAAAAATTCGCATCAGAACTTGCTCCTGTCCTGACTCGCCTGCTTCAGACATCTTACAATATAGGCATATTCCCTAGTAACTGGAAAACTACTCGAGTACAACCCGTCCCCAAGAAAGGATCCAAAGCGCTTCCTAGCAACTGCAGGCCTATTTCTTTCCTTTCAGTCGTCTCTAAAGTGATGGAAAAGTATATAAACTCCAAATTACTAAAATTTCTTGAAAAACACAGTCTAATCCACGACACGCAGTATGGATTCCGTCAGCGCAGATCAACTGCCGACCTCCTTTCCTTTGTCACCCATTCTTGGAACAAGTCTATTGAACTACACGGTGAATCCCAGATTGTCGCTCTAGACATATCCAAAGCATTCGACCAGGTCTGGCACGCAGCGCTGCTTAATAAACTTCCGGCCTATGGCCTACCACCAAATCTATGTATCTGGACAGCAAATTTCCTCTCCAACCGGAGCATTTCTGTTGTCGTGGATGGCGATTTCTCTAAACTGTATCCAATGAATGCAGGAGTTCCTCAAGGTTCAGCTTTAGCGCCTACTTTGTTTCTTCTCCACATCAATGACCTCCTCTCTAGCACATCCAACCTAGTTCACAGTTACGCGGCGACAGCACCCTCCACTCAAATATACAATATTCTAAGCCTGTATTTTTAGCCCAATTAGATGAGGATCGCAGACTCATATAGGGTTCTGTCTCCGCGGACCTCCAAAAAATATTGGACTGTGGAAGTTGAAATCTTGTACAATTCAACCCCACCAAATCTCAGACTTGCTTTCTTTCTCATAAGGGATAGACCCATCACAATGAACAACCAAGTTATTCAAAGTAATGAGTCCTTCTTACTTGTTCGCATGTGGATCGAAATCTCAATTGCCACCAACATGTTACATCAATTGCAGAAACGGCTGTTAAGAAATTAGGTTTCTTCTTCCGGGCTAGCAAGTACTTTTTACCAGCTAATCTTTATACCTTATATACTTCACAAATAAGGCCAAACCTCGAATACTGCTCCCACATCTGGGGTGCCGCTGCCGCTTCTACACTCGCTATCCTGGACTCCATTCAGAAGAGAAATATACGTCGCATCGGTGACCCTACCCTCACCCAAAGGCTGCCATCCCTTGCCCACCGACGTGCCGGACCACTCTCTCTTTTATAGATATCTGCACGGGAGGAGCTTTCTTCCACAGTTCCTCCACCTGCTGCCCCAACAGATCTACCAGGGCAACAGAGCGAATGCACCCTTTTACTGTACATGTCACTAGACATAGAACATCTTGTTATGCCCGCTCTTTTGTCACGTGGACTTCTAAGCTGTGGAATTCCGGGACATGTTTTCCTTCTCCTCCGAACCTCTAAACGTTCAAGTCCAGAATTAACAAGTTGCCTCTTTCCTCATTGTTGACACCCACGGTACGATAGTATTTAGGCTCTAAGCCCCTCGTGGTGAGGTGTTGAAATATAAAAAAACAGAGTGGCATATAAATGACAATATTGATACAAATTTCTTTGCATAGAAAGTATTTTTTAATTTTATTATGTTATTTTGTGTTGATTGGAAATGTAAGATTTAAATGCATCTATGTGCAATATATCAACTTTTGTAATTTATGCCAAATATATTAGCGGTCATATAAGTTAAATATGCATATTACTATTTAACAATGGTCGCAATTTTAAACAAAAATTTTAACAAAATAGAAAACCGACTTCACAAAAAAATATTCTAGAACAAAAAATGCACTAAAAAGTAAAAAATAATTGCGTATTCTTCTGTCTACAACTTACAATAAACTTATTTTTTCCACGATCAATGCATTTACCACGCAAGAATGTAGGTACCCACTTAAACTTAACTTCTAACTCAACACATACCTATGACTAACAAACAATTATCAAAACATTCATTTAGAGTTCACTTAAGCAGAAAGTTTTAAATATATGTGTAGACTGCTTAAAAGACAATCAAATTATTAGGATCATATAATGTAAAATTATTGTTATTTTTGGAGTCGGTGTCAGCCAAGATGGGTTTGTAACTACTTAAACGTGAAATGTCTTACTATATAACAATTGGCATACACACTTTACACACATAGACGCAGCAAGCGGCACCGGCGGGTCGATTGCGCGCGCGCGCCCGGAATAATGGTTGGAGGGGTATAACCGAGTGAGCGAGGCAAACGCGTACGCTGGCCATACGCCAGTCAGTCAAGAGAAAAAAGCGATAGGAGTTACTTGATTATAAACCGATTGCGATTCTGTTTCATTCTACACCGTCTTTCTTAAGATAATTCTTTATGTTTATTATTATAGCTACATTTTCATATCAATGTTGCTTGATATTGTCGTATTAAATTTCATTTGTAAATAGGCTGAATTAGGTAATGGTACTTTGTCTTGAGAGAGGTATTGTCACAGCATAATATCTTATTTAAGTTCATTTGTAAATATGTTTAATTAGGTGTGTGTGTGTGTGTCTTGTTGCATTAAAATTCATTTGTAAAAAGGTTTAATTAGGTATTGGTATATTGTCGTTCCAAGGTCTCAGGATATTGTCACAGTATATTGTATAAAATTTCATTTGTAAAATAGATTTCATAAGGTATTCTCGTATTATTAATGTAAGGTATATTGTCGTATTTCCTTGGCTGACACCGCCTCCAAAAATAACAATAATTTTACATTATATGATCCTAATAATTTGATTGTCTTTTAAGCAGTCTACACATATATTTAAAACTTTCTGCTTAGGTGAACTCTTAATGAATATTTTAATAATTGTTTGTTAGTCATAGGTATGTGTTGAGTTAGAAGTTAAGTTTAAGTGGGTACCTACATTCTTGCGTGGTAAATGCATTGATCGTACATTGAGTGGAAAAAATAAGTTTATTGTAAGTTGTAGACAGAAGAATATGAAATTATTCTTTACTTTTTAGTGCATTTTTCATTCTAGAATATTTTTTTGTGAAGGCGGTTTTCAATTTTGTAAAATTTTTTGTTTATTTCTTTATTTTTAGTGAATCTGAATGATGTTACCTACTAAACGCGCTGCTCATATGAGAGCGCCGTTTAAATGAGACCAACGGAAAAGGGGAGAAACGCCTATCTCAAAATAGGAAATCCACCTCCAGGGCCATTTCAAAAGAGACTTGTGAAGAGCGCAAAAATAGACTTTCGAAAATGCAGGCTTACATGAAAAAAGTTTTGAACAAGGAAAATGTCCAAAAACGTACTCACCGTCTCGGCTTGACCCACGACCGTCAATCCAATGAGCCGGAAGCGCAACGTGCCCACCGCCTCGGCGTGATACACAATCGTCTATCCAATGAGACGGAAGCGCAACGTGCCCACCGCCTCGGTGTGATCAACAATCATCATCAATGTAGTCGAAGTCAATTAAATACGCATTATTAAGGATAACTCAAATACTACTGGTCAGATCTTGATAGCATTTATATGAGACCACACGAGAAGCACCAGCTCTCAAACAAAAGAAGAATCAACAAAATCGGTTCACCTAGAAAAAAGTTCTGAGATAACACACAAAAACATCATCAATGTAGTCGAAGTCAATTAAATACGCATTATTAAGGATAACTCAAAAACTACTGGTCAGATCCAGATCACATTTATATGGGACCACACGACAAGCACCAGCTTTCAAATAAAATAAAAATCTGGATGCAGCAAGTGCGTTATGCTAGTGAATTTTCATAAAAATGTTTTTAATAGGATATATTTTTTTAAGAAAGCTTGCATGAAATTTGGTTACCAGTATAACCTATATAGTAGGAACAATGTACCATATTTTATCAAAATAATTATTTGAAAATGTACAAACATTTTCCGAAAATAAACTTTAAATGTTTCCGAAAAAACTGGTCTCCTAGCCAATGACCCTTAGGTTAATAGCCAATTGAGTTATTGAAATTTGAAACATTTAATGAAAATTTGCAAACAAAACGCCCTTGCTGCGTTCATACAAAAATTTTCCGAAAATAAAGTTAAATGTTGGTTTCCTAACCAACAAAACTTACGTTAATAACAAATTTGGTTATTGAAATTTAAAGGACTTAATGAAAATTTGCTACCAAAACGCACTTGCTGGGTCCAGATTTTTTTCTTACAAACATGCATAATATTTCGATAAAAAATGCTAAAATGCAATAACGAATTTTTTCTACGAAAATTAGCTAACAATTATAGACCGTTTAACCATAAACTTCACTAAACCTACAGCGAAAGCATCAACTTAACTAAACCGACAGCCAAAGCATCGGAGAAAGGGTCTACTTGAAATGAATTTTCTGTAAATATTTTAGTAAAATGAAGGGCAATGACGGTTGTATCTGAAACTTAAGGGTTCGCAGAACATTCTTGTTGCATCATTTTCTTTTTACAATCCGTATTTGTTTCACGTTCTTTGCATAAACATTGCCAATTTTGACGTTTTAAATTGCGAGTTTAACGTTTTGAGGAAAACTCCAAAATTTGTTTCTTCAGCTGCCCGTAACTTTTTTGTCCTTAAACTTAGAGACCTACATTTTTGTATATGGTTCACTCTTTATAATACAAATACGCGTACCAAATTTCGTTGCCGTCACTTAGTTATTTCCGGAGATATGAATTTTTTTAGAAAGAAAACACCAAATTTTCCGGGAAAACCTTGTCCGATTTTCGTGGCTAACGAACATATCCAACCCACATGCAAAAAGAAGGTACTGAACAAATTTGATCAAAATCGGTCTATTATTTTTTGAGTTGTCGGTACGATATATATATATATATATATATATATATATATATATATATATATATATATATATATATATATATATATATATATATATATATATATAGGTGTACCGTTCACTTTGAGTCCAAAAACTTATATTTAACGTTCAGTTTGGGTCCACAGCGGTCAGTTTGGGTCCGGGCTCAAAGTGCCTTATATGTTTACCGTTCCCTTTGAGTCCACCTACCCCTGATTTCTTCCCCCTCCACACTTTAAGATTAAAGCAGTGTTGCAGAGTGAAATAAATCAAATAATGTGGTATTCTTAACCGAGGAAATCTATATACCACGTATTTAACACTGACGTTTCCAGGTACACTTGGCATTTTATTTTTACTTTGACAAATTGTTTTTGTTAACAAATAATTTTTTATATTTATTATATAGCCGTTTTTCTTATCAAAGTATATCATTTTTTCCTGTTGAACAAACTTTATAATTAAAAGCATTCGCTAAAACACACATATGATTAAAGTTGTTTTTTTAACTTTTCACGAATGTTTGAACGAGTGGTACCTAGTAATGAAAAACTTTAAATGCTATCGAAACACAGGTCCGATTTTCCTGAAAAACGAACCTTTTTAAGTTATTTACACACTTGCCAAGATATAAATATCCACAAAAAGCTTGTTTGCAAAAAATTTTTAAAACATTCACCTGAAAATTCGCATATAACCTCTTTCACAAAAATTCGCTTTTTTTCAAAAATTGTCTTTAGTAGGTCTGTTACACGAAAATTATATTTTTTCCAAAATTTGCTAAAATCTGTGTGTATGTGTGTGTGTGTGTGTTTTGTTTCTTTAACGTCGGGCTATTTTCGCGACTATGGCCAATCACCGACACCAGGGAGCAGTTTCACCTGACTATCCTGGAAATTTTGCCGAACACCTGCCTTTCTGTAAGAAGGATAGGGATCGTTACCGTGCCCAACATCGCATGGACACGGGACCGACGGCTTTACTCCCCCTCCGAAGGGTGGAACGTGCAGACATTTAACTTGCTCAAATACAATTTGCTAAAGAATTTTGTTCACAAATTTATTTATTTTTCTCAATAATTCATAAAACACTTACTATTTATTACCAATATTTCACACACAAAGAATGTACAGAATTAGTTTTACGGAAACAAAAAATATATCCGAAAACTGACCTAATATGTAATTGACATTGAAAAAAAAGGAAAAAAGAAAATATAAAAGTTGTTTTTTTTAAACTTTTCTTGAAACACTGAGCCAGTGGAAATAAGGAAAAATATAAACGGAAAATACCCATATATTCGTGTCACAAGCTCTCAAAAATAGGAACGTAATTAAATCTCTCACTTTGAAGTTTCATTTCACATCTTTTTTCTACTATACACCATTTATTCAAAGTATGTTACAAACTTTTATATAAAAATAAAAAATAAATCTAAATTTTCACCACGTATTTACAGAAAAATATTTAAAAAATTAAAAAATAATTAAAAACAAAATATTAAATTACTGAACTCATTTGCTTGATAAGATTGTGTTTTGATATATCGGTCTTTTCTATACATATTCATTAATTTTTCCTGATCCAATTTTACTCTAAAGGTGTTTCAGATGTACAAAAAGCAATAATAACTGTCGAATAAAAAATATTAAATGCCAGATCTGCAAGGAAAGACACGATATTTTCATGTGTGACTCAGGATATAGACAACTAACTAGCTTAGGAAAAACAACCAGTTGTCAAAGCAGTTTGCATGACTGGACAGCCTGTGGGTGTCCTGTACGGCAGGTTTTCTTACAGACCGCCTGTACATTCGTTGCATCTGAGGGCGACCGTGGCTTATCAGACTAGTCATGGATGGTGGTTACTCTAAAAGAAAATATATCTAATAGGCAAACTTAAAAAAAATATCCGGCATCAAAATAGGCACTAGAAAGCGAAAAAAACTGGATTACAGCTTTATTTCAAAAGATGAAGATTAATTTAAATGAAACATTAGAGGCGCTACCTACTTATCTCTTCGAAGTCGGTGCCGAGCCAATTAGGAAGTAGGTAGATAGGGTAGGTCCACTCCCGCCACATCGCAAGGTTCTCCACGCACGCGACCGAGTGCGTGAGCGTGGGTTAGTTTTTGATCATTAACAACACATTTAGGAATTTCGTTAGAATTATAATCCGTTATTAATTAAGCTGTTTATAGCTTTAAGTATTATTGTATTTCGGGCTTGCCACCGACTTCATCTTACAGACCGCCTGTACATTCGTTGCATCTGAGGGCGACCGTGGCTTATCAGACTAGTCATGGATGGTGGTTACTCTAAAAGAAAATATATCTAATAGGCAAACTTAAAAAAAATATCCGGCATCAAAATAGGCACTAGAAAGCGAAAAAAACTGGATTACAGCTTTATTTCAAAAGATGAAGATTAATTTAAATGAAACATTAGAGGCGCTACCTACTTATCTCTTCGAAGTCGGTGCCGAGCCAATTAGGCAGTAGGTAGATAGGGTAGGTCCACTCCCGCCACATCGCAAGGTTCTCCACGCACGCGACCGAGTGCGTGAGCGTGGGTTAGTTTTTGATCATTAACAACACATTTAGGAATTTCGTGAGAATTATAATCCGTTATTAATTAAGCTGTTTATAGCTAAGTATTATTGTATTTCGGGCTTGCCACCGACTTCAAACAGATAAGTAGGTAGCGCATATAATTATATTTCATTTAAAGTATTTTTTACCTTTTGAATTAAACCTCTAATCTAGCTATTATTCGCTTTCTAGTACCAATTTTGAAGTCAGTTTATCTTTTTTAGTTTGTTTATTTTTCTGTTCTCGTATTTACGTACGCAGTGAGTACTGTATTAGAAAACTGCTATAATATAATCGGTGGTCATACATAAAAAAATATTTGTTGAGGATTTTCTTCGATTTTCCTGAGATCTCATCATCAGATCCTGACTTGGTGCAATTGGAAGCACCTTAGAAGTATACTTAAGGTACAAAATGTGTAATAAATTTTTAATTAAATTAGGAAGTCA
Organism: Tillus elongatus; assembly: GCA_964006375.1. Lineage (NCBI taxonomy): Eukaryota > Metazoa > Arthropoda > Insecta > Coleoptera > Cleridae > Tillus > Tillus elongatus. Next base: position 93,716,345 of record OZ023265.1, on the reverse strand, counting down.
ATACAGCAATGAGATGATAGAAATTCAAGCTGTGGAAATAACAGAAAGATGTCTCGATAATGTACGTGTGTCTTCGGATCAAGAACTGCCTGTAAAGGGCCTCAATTACAAGTGTATGAGTCTGGGGAATACAGCCTATATCAGGAATCAATCTTTGATCATATAATTACTGGCGAATTGTATCCATAGATAATTTACGTATTTTAATTCCTTAACGCGTTCATACACTGGTTTGTTGGACTTTACATGTCACGCAAATCTGGCAACAGTGTTACAACACCAGAAGTAGAGTAATTTCTGGGAACTGGGACTTATAAGTACGAAACAAACAGAAGCAGGTAATTTTTGTGAACAAAGAAAACCAGTTTATAAAAATCAATATTGTTATTAACTGTGAGAGATATGATGCAGTTTAAACATTGGACAATAATTTAAGAATATGTCTCTCTAACTATACTAATAACACTATAGAGTTCAGACATTAACAAAGAAATTATTACAAGCAACTGAGAAACTCCTTAAATATGATGAAGTCATTCCTGAATATAAAAAAAAACAATTATGGAAAAAAGGTAAACAATATTAAAAACGACCTTCCAGAATTTTTTTATCTTCCAGCCGTTTATGGAAAAAACAAAAAAAAACAACAAAAACAACAATCTGTGGTATATGATGGTAGTGCCGGTGTTCGGCTTACGAGGGTGACGGGTCATTGCACCATGCATTAAACCCTGGTGAAAATATGATTTTTGACCTAATTCTGATGCTATTGAACTATTTGCCAGTGCAATTACCTATAGCAGATAACGAAGAAAGGCTTTCTTACAGATCGCTTTAGCTGAAAAGGAGAGGGCTAATCATAGTTCCTTATTCCTATTAAGAGAAGGTTGGAACCTGTGATGAGCACTTATAAGCATACTTGGAGAAACCCAATCACCACAACACATCTTTTAAAGACCTAACGATCGTTTCGCTAAGAAATTTAGCGCTTCGACTAAAATCTTACCTTCGGTTTCGTTCGTCTACCTAACAATGTATATAAATATAGGTTGTAGCAGAAAATTAGTTTAGAATTTTTTCATCCACTGATGAAGCTAACGTTGTTAGCGAAGCGATCTTTATGTCTTTAAAATATGTTGTGGTGATTGGGTTTCTCCAAGTGTGCTTACATAGTTTGTTATGTAAAATGAACCATGTTACATTTGGAGTACATCCGTTTTAACAAGCAGCAGTTCTAAGAAAACATTCTAACGTTGTAAAAAACAATTAAAAAAATGTTTTCATTGTAAAAATTAATACTATAAAACTGTAAAGAAGTTACACAGGGAAGCTGTTGATATATTAGCGAGGACGAATATGAATTTAAGAAAATGGACAACAAATAACAGTAAATTGCAACCGTAATTTAGCAAATATCTTCAACATTGTGACATGTACGACATGGTAGCCATCTTGGTGCGGAGCCGGGTAATATGTTGTCACGGCAGCTCAAATTAACACAAAATGTTATAAATAGAGGCTGTGTACAACCAACCAACAATTTTTGTAAATTGTCAACCCTGGCCCATTTTCTTCGCTAATACTGGGACAATGTATGTAAGGCTATATGTATACTCACCAAAATTAGAAACGCTCACCGGTTTGGCTCTAAGTATATCCCGTCATTGCGCTATACAAATTACAGCGAGAACACACCTATAAAGTAATACGGCTAAGGCAGCCAGCCTCCTAGAACATTGTGAGATGTACGACAGGGTCGCCATCTCGGTGCGGAACCAGGTAGTATGTTGTCACGACAGCTCCAATTAACACAAATCTTATATAAATAGAGACTGTATACAACCAACCAACATTTTTGAAAATTGTTAGCACTGGCCCATTTTCTTCGCTAATACCGGGACAATGTATGCAAGGCTAGATATATTTTCACTATAATTAGAAACGCAGACCGCTTTCTCTCTAATCAGAGCTAACCAGTATGCTATACGAATTACAGCGAGAACACACCTATAAAGTAATACGGCTAAGGCAGCCAGCCTCCTAGAACATTGTGAGATGTACAACAGGGTCGCCATCTCGGTGTGGAACTAGGTAGTATGTTGCCACGACAGCTCCAATTAACACAGAATTTTATAAATAGAGACTGTGTACAATCAACCAACAATTTTTGTGAATTGTGAGATCTGACCCATTTTCTTCCCTAATACCATGACAATGTATGTGAGGCTAGATATATTCTCAGCATAATTAGAAACGCAGACCGGTTTCGCTCTAATTAGAGCTCATCAGTATGCTATACGGATTACAGCGAGAATATATCTATAAAGTAATACGGCTAAGGCAGCCAGCTTCCTAGAACATTGTAAGATGTACGATAGGGTCGCCATCTCGGTGCGGAACTAAGTAGTATGTTATCACGACAGCTCCAATTAACACAAAATGTTATCAAAATAGAAACTGTGTACAACAAATCAACAATTTTTGTAAATTGTCAGCCTTGGCCCATTTTCTTCGCTAATACCGGGACAATGTATGTAAGGCTAGATATATTCTCACCATAATTAGAGACGCAGACTGGTTCGTTCTAATTATAGCTCGTCAGTGCGCTATATTAATTGCAGCGAGAATACATATATAAAGTAATACGGCTAAGGCAGCCAGCCTCATAGAACATTGTAAGATGTACGACAGGATCGTCATATCGGTGCGAAACCAGGTAGTATGTTGTCACGATAGCTCCAATTAACAAAAAATGTTATAAATAGACTGTGTACAACAAAACCAAAAATTTTTGTAAATTGTCCGCCCTGGACCATTTTCTTCCCTAATACTGGGACTAGTAATGCTCGGGGAATTCCCGCATTTTGTTAACGAAGCAAGTACCTTTTTCGTGGCGCTGGCGGGCTAGCGACGCACGATGTAAGGATAATCCAGGATTTCCTTTTTTTTTAAGTACGGAGGGCTCTACTACGCATTCTTTGATTGTTATGACAATTGGTAATTTGTATTTTTGATTTTTCGTAGTTTTTGTTTTATCCAATCTCCAAATATACTAATAGAGGCAAAGCTAAGTTAATTTTGAAAGTTAGATATCAACAATTCAACATGTCTAGTTCTAGAAAAGATCTAAGTGGGAGCGAAGAAAGAAAGAGAAAGAAGGAGCCTGAAGAAAAAAATAAAAAGTTACCTAAAATTAGTCAGCACTTTAAAAATTATGACTTTATTGATGAAAAGGCGACTGAACAGTCCTCCGAAAGTGAAGAATTGGACGTAACAAAAAGTAACAGTATAGCAGATGCAGCACCCGACACCAGTGTATATCCAGATCCAGAACAACCACAACAAGGTACAAGCAAAAATCAAAGTGAATCATATTTTAGTGTGAACAATATTGCATCTTCACCATCTATTATTACTGATAAGGGTAATTTTACAGAACAAAATGATCAAGTGAAACGGTTCGTTATCGAAAACGAGCATTGTAAACCTAAGGGTCCTTTCTTAAAAGACAGTGACAATTAGATATTTCCTAGAAAAAAACATTACTATATTGTTTCCTAGTCTGGCGTGAAACTTGAATGTACCTGTATATCCTATTCCTTAATACTTCAGAAGGCGTGTTGTGAATCATGTTGGTTATTCGCCAATCGGGCATCTAAAAAAAATGTTTGGATGGAAGGCTATGACGACTAAAAACATATTGTAGACGCCATAGAAAGACAAGAGACATCGAAAATTAACCTGGATTTTTGTCTTACGTATCAACAATGGCGGCTAGATGGAACACTAGATGAAGAGCAAGAATACATGATCAAGGAAGAAAAATCTTTTTGGCTCCAAGTACTCTCTAGACTCCGTGATGTTAATCTGACACTTTCAACGTGTAAGTTAGCCTTCCGTGTGCACAGAGAAAAGGCAGATAGCAATAATACAAGTTCTCTAGGAAACTTTTTGAGTATTGTTGAGTTATTAGCAAAGTACGATCCAATTTTACAAGAATAAACCAAAGGGCCAGATAAAATACTTAAGTCAAAAAATAAAAAATGAGCTCATTTCTGTTCTGGTTCTAAAAATAGAAAATGCACTCATAAATGAAATAAATGCCGCACCATTTTACTCTATCATATTCCTCTAAATAAGTATCGAGTACAAGGATATGATGGTGCTAAACACTGAAAGGCACTTATGGTGGAGTTCAAAAACTCATAAAATATATTGAGCCAAATGCGGAATATGTTTACTGTGCTGCTCATAACTTAAATCTGGTACTTAATAATGCAGTAAGACAAGAATTGATATGCAACATTTTTTTGAAACAGTTCAACAAATGTATAATTTTTTTGGGCATAGTATCAAAAGATGGAATATCTTACCAAATTTTATATCTGATAAAGAAAGGGAGTCTTCAACTTCGATAACATTAAAAGCATTGAACCGTACTAGATGGGTAGGATAGTATGATGCTATTTTTGCTTTAAAAGTTCGGATTGTTCGAGTCCAAAAAGCCCCAACGAAAACAATTCTGTTAAATTGCAAATCAGATGAAAGAAATGAAGCTATTTCACTCAAGAAGATCGAGAACCACAATTTTATTATGTTGTTGGTTTTCCATTGCAGAATTCTACAAACTATCGGTGCAGCCTCTAAAGCACTTCAGTCTAAAGCCACCGATTTTTCAAATGCCTTAAAACCTTTGAACATTTGTCTAGAAGAATTGGAAAGGTATCGACATGAATTTGAAAATTGAAAAAAGGAAGCAAATAGTGTAGGAGAGAAATGGTCCATCAACCCTGAATTTTCTAAAACTCGTCAGAGGAAGACTAACTTTGCGTAGATGAGCGTCTCCAAGACCCGGAAATTTTGCTCAAAGTGAACATATTTTATCGAGTATTGGACATCAATCAACTGAAATTCCGTTTCCTTCCAATGAATGAAATTGTTTCCAATTTCAGTGTTCTGCAACCTGCCACTTTGCAAAATTTAGATGACACTGTACTATTAAAAAAAGCTCCAGAATTTGTTGATATATATAAAAAAGACATATTTGAATCATTTTCCAGGGAAATTCTCTTTTCGGTCTAACTTCAGAGACGAAATAGAAAATTCTTCGTGTATTAGACAACTTGCTGATTTATTATTAATAAAGAATCATTTTATGTCGTGCAGCTTTTCTGAAGTATGTACTGCATTAATGTTGTTTGTTGCAACTCCTATGACTACAGCTAGTGCTGAAAGATCATTTTCGAAACTAAAATGAATAAAAACCTATTTAAGAAACTCTATGGGACAAGACAGGCTACGTAACTTGGCTATTCTGTCTATTGAAAATTCTCTGGACCAATCTTTAAACTTTGATGATGTTATTGATACTTTTGCGGAACAGAAAGCTCGGAGAAAAGAATTTTATTAATAAATATATTGTTAATACAAAATTGTTATTTCATTAAAACTATATAATACCTATGCTTTTGAAAATAAGATTTATTAGATATTTAACTATTTAACTAAAATGCACACAATATTAGTAATACTGTTGAGTAACTAGTTAAGTGATTTATTAAAATTAAATTACAACGTGACAATTATTTGTGAGTATAGTTACGCCACTGGCTAACTCTGTAGTTACTTACAGTAATGTTTATGTATTTACTTAACTGTCAGTTATTTTATATACAATTTTTTAATTTATGTTTCAAATTCAATTTTATATATATTTACTATATAGGTTGAGGAAATAGCAATAATTCAGTATTTTATGAGAATAAGTAACAATTTTAAAAACTTCAAAATGACCTCTCTAAATTGTAAAAAAAATTATCCAAAAATTTACTAAAAACTGATAACGGAAAGTTTGATATAAGTGTAATTTGCACAAAAAGTTAACCTGTAGCACAGAACTTCGAAACTATTGGCCGATTTCACCAGGCGCCAACAGTTCAATAGCTGTGTAATGTGTATGTTTACCAGTCCCTTTGAGTTTCTGATAACACTCTCTGCTGCTCTCAAGACCCCCAGCATTTTAAAGAAAGCTAAATAAATAATAAATAAATAAATAAATAAATAATTTAAAAAATTTGTTAGGTTACACAAAAGACAATGATAAAGTCACTGAAATGCCAGGTATCTATGTAATCTTAAATAGGTTGGGCAAACAAAAAGAACCATTGAAAGCAGATTTAAGGAACATTTGGGACAACTGAGATACGGTAGTATAGACAAATCATGCGTGTTTCAACATATTTGGGATAATAATCACCACAGAGATGAAGAAAACCTGAAGCATATCAAAAATGTTAGACAACCGGTGAAATTAGACGCCTATAAGAGTATTTATAGCTCTAAAGCCACAAACAGCAAAATTTTCCCGAACCAAGCACCGCCACTAATAAATAGTTCGGTGTTCGCAATGCCTCTTTGATATAAAACGTATTCCAAGACTCGGTTAGGAACAGTTATAATGGTATTTTAAAACGTCTTCCGGGAATTAAAATATAAACGCAGAAAGCTGCCTTGATTCTCTCATCTCTAGGGAATCGGTCTTTTACCTGACACGTAACATAAATACAATTATTTGTAGTAGTTAAGTAGTTTAGCATTTTCTATCCTCTGATGACGCTAATTTTGTTAGTGAAACGATAATTAGGTATTTAAAAGATGCGTTCTGGTGATTTCGATTTCTCAAAGTGTGCTGATCTGTGCTCATCACAGGTCCGGATAAATCCCAGCCGGAAAAAATTATAAGAGCGAGTCGAGAGGACATTTAAATGGTATATTTAATTATACTTATTAACAGCAATGTAAGTTGACTATTTTTGGGCTAAATAGGCAATGCAATATTAAATGCTATAAGACATAGTTAACAGTGCCTTTCAAAAATGAAGTGTGTTGTTTAATTAATGTACATAGGGGCTGATGCTATGATGGTAAAAGCGTAAATTTAAATTCTTCTAAAAGATTGTACTTTTCTAGCTTGTTATAACTTTGCGACATATTATTTTTATAAAACTTTGGGCGGTGAAAGCTGGCGCCAGACGCAAGACGTCAGGAGCAAAAATTTACATAGAGCAGAGTGTTTTTAAAAATGAACTCGCCCGATACTGCAGCAATGGGAGATATCATTGTCTAGAAGAAAAAAAAATGTGGTTTGTGAAGTCAGCCGCTAATTGCTGTGGGGTGGGGGATTTTTCACGTTGCAGTATCTGTAAAAACCAACTCGTCCAATACTGTTGAAGTAGAACATAATACCTTTCGAAGTAATTTGTCTTTCTATACACTTGTTGGGTGTAAAATCTGCCGCAAAAAGTTGGCGGCGGAAATTTTCACACTACAGTGTTTTTAAAAACTAGGCAATCTGATACTGTAAAAGCAGGAGACAAGATTTTCTAAACAAATTTTTCTTGCTATTCACTCGTTGGAGGTGAAATCTGCCGCTAAAGGTTGGGGGCGAAAATTTTCACACTACAAGTGTTTTTGAAAATCACGTCATCTGATACTCCAGAAACAGCAAATAACATTTTCCTGCAACATTTTTCTTGCTATGCAATCGTTGGCCGTGAAATCTGCCGCCGAAAGTTCAGGGCGGAAATTTTCACACCACAGTGTTTTTAAAAACCATGTCATCTGATACCGTAGTAACAGAATATAACATTTTAGTGAAACATTATTCTTGCTATGCACTCGTTGGTGGTGAAATCTGCCGCTGAAAATTGGGGGCGACATTTTTTTCACTACAGCGTGAAATTTTTGTCCCCAACCATCGGAGGCATATTTCACCACCAATAGTGTGGTAATTTCCGCCCCCAACTTTCGGCGGCATATGTCACCGTCAACGAATGCATAGCAAGAAAAATTTCCCTAGAAAATGTTATCTCCTATTCCTACATATCAGATAACCTGGTTTTAAAAAACACCGTGGTGTGAAAATCTCCGCCCCGAACTTTCGGCTGCAGATTTCACGGCCAACGAGTGCATAGCAAGAAACATTACTTTCGAAAATAATATTTCCTGTTTCTACAGTATTAGCTGACGTAGTTTTTAAAATTCAATTTTGAGCGAGACTCGTCATTTACTGCCTTCGGGAAAATATAAAAAATAGCCAGAAAGTTCTAGGATGGAGGCGTTAATTTACAGTCACAGATCTCAGAACTAGGAAATATTCATAACCTGTTTGTAAAAAATTGTCAAATTGTTAATAGAGTTTTGTGTAAATCACACAGACTAATTAATAGAAATAGTAAAAAAATGTGATATAATACAAATAATTTTTATGTCTCGATGATCATCTCACTTTAAGCCTTTATAAATACAAAGATATTGGGAAACTCTTTTTATTTACATAGGAGATACAAATTTATACCACAAACAATAAAAAGAGACTTTAACACGTGTAGACAACATTTACCGTCGTGCCCATGCAGTCAATTTTCAACCTTGGTACTGAAACCATAAGCCATCTGTAGTTTGGGTTAGTCAATGGTTGGTCATTAAACAACCTTTCACAATGACTTTTATTGTTAGTCAATGCTTGGAAATGCAAGCAATTTTTATAGCATAGTTTTTATTTTCCATAAATCTACAACAACAAAAAATCTACCCAACTACCAATGTGTGTGTGTGTGTTTTTGTTTCTTTAACGTTGGTTTATTTCCGCGACTACTGCCAATCATCAACGCCAGGGGGCAGTTTCACCTCACTATCCTGGAAATTTTGCCGAACCCCTGCCTTTCTGTAAGGAGGGTAACATCTCATGGACGCCGACCAGACGGCTTTACGCCCCCTCCGAAGGGCGAACGTGCAGACATTCAACTTGCTCAAATACAATGCCACAACCTCGTTTGATGTTAATTTTACAGTAGGTATGTGTTGAAACAGTGAAAGGGAAACCCTGGGAATCGAACCCAGTACCCTTCGGAATAATTACCAATAAAAGTTCATTGTGGTTAGTAAAATTACAATAGTGATAGGCAATACCACAAACGTACATACATTGGTTTAATAGAAACATGTACTATTAGTTGCGGAATGAGTAGTAAATAATTTATAGGAAAATGATTTTCAAGTTCCTATCTACTCATCAACTACTTTAACACTATCTGATGTAACTATCTAATAGGTACACCTTTATTGCTTATACTTTCTTCGGGAATTTTATTATATGTGTAGTATCTTGTAGTGGTTATTACATTTCTTTCCTGCGTACCTATAATGGACCAACAAAAGGAATTTATTGTCTAAGGATACTATATGATTTAACGAGAAAAGATATATCAGCGTCTACTGCACCTTACATGTAATACATCTAGTCGGCAAGTTTAATATCCTCTAGACATTCCAGTACAAAATCCCGCCCAACGCTGAAAGTTTCTTGGTTTGGTTTAGACATTCACCGTCAATAAGTGTACATAACCGATGGAAGTCAACTATATCGATTATCATGCAAGCTCGAATCCCGTCCATTGCCATCAACAGTGTAAGTTAATACTCAAGCACTCACACAATAATTATCTAATACAGTAAAAATACTAAATATAATTTATACCATCAAGGCATCTAAAAGAAATACCCATACAATAAAGAAATTTTTTATTCAGTTCTTTTGCAAAATATCATTAAATATACTACCGAGAAATTGTCACTACGTTATAGCTATCAGATGCATTGGGCGCGTTCAGGGTAGCCAACAGTTGAGGCGTTTAGTCCGCTGCACGCTAAAATTTGACGTACATGACCTACAGGACTTTTAACTGTTGGACATTTAGGCACCAAGATTATTTACCTTCACTGAAATAAACTGTAAATTCTAACTCTACTTTCAGTACAAATGACAGCTTATTTGTCGGCTATTGGTTGAGACAACAATATTTTTTTATTGGGGACTTCAACAGTCAAGACCGTCCGTTCAGACACATGTTTTTTTCATAACAGAAACTATTTACGTTGCAAGTCAACGTTAGTGTCGGCTGAACGTGCCCATTAACTTTATCTAATCTAGATTCAAAATATATCGTGGCGATATCGAATCGATAAACACTAACTTCATTTAAGCTGGAGCCAAAATGGATACCCGCATCGTCGCTGTATCAAAAAGATACAGGCAGTTTTCATCGAATAAAGATTTTAATAAAGATCCGATGCAGGTTTTATATACAGTTTAGTTTTACGGATTGCGCATGTGCAAAACTATGGAGGTCGAAGTACTAGCGTTTATCATTTATGCCCATGATATAATGACTTAGAAGAGATGTGATATTGCGCATATGCCCCGCCTCCACCTATGACGTCAGGTTGTGAATAACGTTATAGAAGTCCAACTACACACCTAAAACAAAGTCATTCGCAATCAAAGGTTTCTATACGTCAGTTTAATGCGGTTGAAGTTACATTCCACTTCGTCGCCTATATTGTCTTTTTCAGATAATATAGATCGCAGCACTAAATTTAATCTTTTTCATTTTTATATTACATATATATACGCACAAGACAAGTAAAATACTTCAGGGGAGTCTTTAATTAGCACAAACTTAAAAAAGTAGGGTACACGTTCGCAGACATTTAGAGAGCGTTAACATTCATAAACTTGATTTGATCATCATTCCACATAATCACAGTATAGTATTCTGATCTTAAAAAATTACTTCCAACTGTATGCACTTAAATATTAGTAAAATATGTAATTTGTTAAGAGGTTGTGATGAAATGTCAAACCTCACTGTACGAAAGCATATTATTGTTGCATTGGACTCACCACTTGACGCCATGCGCGTGACAGTTCTAAAAATAGGTAGTCTCATTATCATATCTCTCGTTATTTGTATAATGATTCATACCTACTTATGTTTCGTCAAGGATACGATTATCTGTAAAGACAACAGAAGTCGGGTGCCTATTTAGATACGTACCTAACTAAAAATATCTGGAAATCAATAATTTTGCCTATCGTTTCAAATGCACTCTTTAATTTCTACCACATTTTATTCTTCGTCAACTAAATTTTTCATAGAGATTTACAGTCGGTACGATATGTGTTGAGAATTCCGAGAAGATCCCAACCTCACTTTCTTAAAGTTAACCCCATTCGACATTCGAGGTTATACAAAATACATTGGCGGCGTGGCGTTTACATTAGGGGCTCTAGTAGGTTACTTAAGTACATGTTTATTTATTTATTTATTTATTTTCACCAAAGCGTTTATAAATGTAATATCTTCTTGTTTATTTATGATTTGTACCCTACTGTATTGTAAAAGAAAAAGTACATTTTAATTCATCCCCTGCGACGGTAATTGTTACAGTAGTTCTGATTACAGAACTTTATTGGCTTATTATTTTCTGAGAATTATATCTCAACAGATATGGCACGGACTGTATATGAGTTATTTTTAGAGGTAAATTCAACTGAAATATTAATTCCACGTATTTTGATTTTGTGAAAACCAGTTGCACAGAGTCGTACACATCCAATAAAGCACAATATATTATCAGAATGTTCTCACAATGTGGCAACATTCTTTTTTCAAAATATTTGTTTGGGAATGTTCTAATAACATTTATGGAATTTCAAACTGCATCTTAAATATTCTAAGTACATTCATTCAATCAAATTTTAAGAAAATTCTTCGATATACTGAGAATATTTGAATAGATCATGATTCAGAATATTCACTCAGAATGTGCTTGAGATTCCCTTATATTATATAACTTTTAAATTTAATGAAAAAGATAGGTAATGATTACGATATAGTGGTGAGAATTATAATAGTAACTATTTTGCATGTTAGACCCTGTTACTTGTTATATGTTAAACACATCCGAAAATTGCATATTTAGGCACCTCCCTTCATTAGGCATAGAGCGCATGTCCATGCCGAAGGGAAAATGGCCGATAGCCGATAGTCCGATTATCGGACCGGCCGATAGACGTCATTAATGTCAACATGAATGGTGTGAGGTCAATATTGTATAGGGTTATATTGTAACAGAATTAATTAAAAATAATAATGTGACGTGAACACGAAGAATAGTGTGTAATTGCAAACATAGATACAGAGTGCAGAAGCAACTAAAACATAGGTTCAAGCACAGGTTATGAAAAGCTAAAACGCACTCAGTAAAGAAACATGTTTTAAAGCATCTCTCGTAGTTGACACCGACAAAGGGTTCGCCAATTTTGCTTCAGTTTGGACCATCTTACTAATTAGTTACACATACATTCTATAATATATAATTAAAGAATTGTGTTATGTTCAATAGTAAGTCATGCAATATAAACCACCACCACCGTTTGATGTGGATGGACTGGAACTTGGGTCTAAATGAAAATAAAACTTTAATGTATTTCTAAAAGCTTCAGGAAAACACAATTCAAAAGATGATATGAGAATAGCCTTTTTTTTTTTTTTGTTCCCTCAGGGCTCGTCCGCGGCCTTGCCGCCCCGATAGCACCGCAACCCTTGGTTGATTGTGCATACCCCTAGTCTTACTCCACCCATTCCAAAATCACTGTGCCTTGAACTAGTCTGCACAGCGATTGGTAGGGTGAAGTTTTATATTGCTCTGTCTCCGGTCTAGAGTGACCGTAGATCAGTTGTCTTTTCCGGTCCAGAGCTATACACTCGCACAAGATGTGCTGGGCTGATTCCTCCCCCTCGCCGCAGAGTCTGCATGCGAGGTCCCCTTCGAACCGCCCCATTTTATGTAGGTGTTTCTTGACGGCCATGTGTCCCGTCAAGAGACCTGTTGTGTTTCTGAGCTGTCCTCTGCTAAGGTTTAGCAGCTCCACAGCTCTCTTTGAACTGGGTCCGTCAATTATTGACTTCCCATGTCTGAGCCCTGGACAGTCCGCCCAGTACACCTTGTGTTGGTTTCTGACCCAGGACTTAATGGCTCCCCTGGCAGTGCTCTTTGACACGCCTAGAGCCGGTTCTGGTCCCATAAATGGTTCTGCTGACCCTCTCTTCGCGAGACTGTCAGCTTCTTCATTGCCTTTGACCCCCGAGTGACCCGGCACCCAGATGAGGGTCACCTCATTCTGCCCAGCCAGGTCGCTCGTCTCGTCTCGGCACTCACTCACCAACCAGGAATTTACCCGTGGGCTACTTAGTGCCTTAAGGGCTGCCTGGCTGTCTGTGGCTATGAGGATCCGCTTGTTGGTGTAGCCCCTCCTCTTGTTCTCCCGCACACAGTGCAGGATGGCGTACATCTCGGCCTGAAACACCGTTGCATGGGCTCCGAGGGAAATACTGTGACTTACCCTCGGTCCTTCCGAGTAAACACCTGCCCCCGTCCCACGCTCCCCGCCAGATCCGTCCGTGAACCAGACGAGCGCGTCCCGTGGTATGGCCGGCGTCTCCTCCCGCCATGCCCCGCGATCAGGGATTTCCACTGTGAAGTTGTTTTCCCTGCACATTCGTGGGCTCGCGAAGTCTGACCTCATTTCAAGCATGGGTTCCTTCACGATCTCCTGAATTTTGCAGTGGCCCCTGAAGCCTGGGTTGATCTTCAGTCTACCATTGCAGGCTAGTCTGTATAGTCCTAGCCTGGCCTCTCCCATAATAACTAAGTGTAGGGGGGGTAGATCCAGCAACACCTCCATGGCGGCTGTTGGGGTTGAAGACATGGCCCCTGTGATGCCTAGGCAAGCCATCCTTTGGATCTTGCCTAGTTTTTGTTTGGCACTGGATTGTGTCACCTTAGGCCACCAGACCAGTGCCGCATATGTTAACGATGGTCTGACCACCCTTGTGTACAGCCAGTGGGCCATACTAGGTCTTAGTCCCCACGTTTTTCCATATAGCCGCCTAGTGACGGCTAAGGTCATGACTGCCTTACGCAGTATTTTTCCAATGTGACCATTCCAGGTTAGCTTAGAGTCCAATACGACCCCAAGATATTTTACCTCCCTGGCCATTGGAACGCTCCTACCGTATAGAGTGAGAGTTCTGTGGCTTTCACACTTCCTCCTCCTCGTAAACGGCACGACGGTTGCTTTCTCGGGGCTCACCCCGAGCCCTTGATCAACCGTCCACCCTTCCACCACTTTCAGTGCAGTCTGCATACGCTCCCACACTGCCTGTGTGACCTTTCCTCGGACTATGATGACAATGTCGTCCGCATAGCCCTGTACCTCATACCCCCCTCCCGAGAGCCTCCCCAGCAGGCCGTCCACGACTAGACACCAGAGCAAGGGAGACAGAACGCTCCCCTGCGGACACCCCGCCGCGACCCCCGCCAGCAGAGTCCCTCCCGCGAGTGAGGTGAACACCGCCCTGTCCCTGAGCATGGAACCGATCCACCTGCAGCAGGTCTCCTCTATTCCACGCTCCCGGGCAGCTGTCAGAACCGATCCGAACGAGGTGTTGCTAAAGGCCCCCTCTATGTCTAGGAAGGCCCCCAGCGCCACCTCCTTGTTCTCCAGCGTATTCTCCAGTTTCAGCACCAGTTGGTGCAGTGCTGTTTCTGTTGAGAATCCTGCTCTGTATGCATATTGTCCGCAGTGTAGAGGATAAGCTTCCAGTACACCGCCCCTAATGTGCCGGTCGAGCAGTTTTTCCACTGTTTTCAGCAAGAAGGACATGAGACTTATTGGCCTCAGGGACTTTGCCTGGTCTGTTGGACGCCCAGGTTTAGGAATAAATACAACCCTGGCCAGTCTCCATGCCCTCGGAATGTACCCCAGAGCCAGGCTGGCCCTCATAATGAGGGTAAGCACCGGCGCCAGTATATCTATCCCCTGTTGGAGCATGATGGGCATTATTCCATCAAATCCCGGCGATTTGTATGGCTTAAAGCTGTTAATGGCCCATCTGATTTTGCTCCAGGTAACCACCTCTTTAGCGACTGTCCAGTCTACTCTAGATGCCCGCCTATAAGGCGCCTCTATTTCTGAGTGTTCCCAGTCCGGAGGTGATTGGTTTATTATGTTACAGCCGGGGAAGTGCGTCTGGAGTAAAATTTCCAGAGTTTCCTCCCCCGAGCTTGTAAAGCCTCCCGTGGGTGTTCTAAGGGAGCCTATGTTAGTCTGAGGGCCCTTAGACAGGATCTTGTGTAGTCGAGCACTCTCGGACGTGTTTTCCACTTCTTCGCAGAGCCTCCTCCACGACTCCTTCTTGGCGTCCCTCAGTCTTTTGTTATAGGTCGATAGGGCCTGTCTATATTCATCCCATGCTCCCGACCTTTTGGCCGCGTTAAACAGCTTACGAACCTGCGTCCTCCTTTGCCTGAGGTCCTCGTTCCACCATGGGACGTTCCTGGTGGACACCCTCATTTTCAGGGGGCAGTTGGCGTTATAGGCCGAGGTAATTGCGTCTCGCAATTGGACTGCTGCAATCTCGAGGTCTATTGAATCCCTTATGGCACTCTCAACCCCCCGCAGTTCCACAGCTAGGTCTGCCCTGTAGGCTTCCCAGTCCGCCTTGCGGGGGTCCCGGTACCATACCGTTTCTCTTTCGACTTTGGCGATTTCAAACCGGATGTATCTGTGGTCTGAGCTACTCACTTCCCCAGACACAGCCCAGCTTTTAACAAAGTCACCCAGAAACTGGGTGGAAACTGTTAGGTCTAAAACTTCCTCACGCGGTGTTGTGACGAATGTCGGTTTATTACCTCTATTCAATATGTCTAAATTAAATTTCATAAAGAATTGTAAAAGTGCCTCACCCCTAGAGTTTGTGTCCGAGCTACCCCACAACTCATGGTGCGCATTCGCATCCATGCCGATGATGGTCTGCCATCCACCTGCTCTGCTACCCACCATCAGCTGCTCCAATTCGTTGGGTGGAGGAGGGTCCGTGCTGTCCCCTGGCAGATAGGCTGACGCGACAGTAATGTCCCTCAGCCCATCCGCTCCTCCACATCGGATTTTGATCGTTGCCAGGTCCCTGGAACAGAAATTCATTAGAGGGAGAAACTCTATCCCTTCCCTGACAAAAATGCAGGCCCTCGGATTCTCGCTGGACCTGCTGTAGATGAGCTTTCCAGTAGCTCCGCCGAGTCCCTTGATCTCTCCTTTGTAGGAGTACGGTTCCTGGATGAGGGCCACATCCGTGTTCCTCAGAGCCATTAGTAGTCCGGCCGTGGCTGCCCTACTGTGTTGGAGGTTGACCTGAAGGAACCTAAGTCCCATTAACCCTTAGTTGCTTCCCCAGTGGGCGGAAGCTAACCCTTCCCATGCCCCAGAATGCCTTGAAGGAGGTTCCTTCAAGGGCTCTGTAAGATGTCGGGTCGATCGAGAAGACGAGCGTCTGTCCTTTCTCCTCTGCCTTCCTGCTTAGAACCGACCAGTGTTGCGTCCCCAGTTCAGGGTTCTGGATCTTAAGTCTGCTGATCACCGTCTCCTGCGGGACGGTGTCAGGGATCCGTACGAGGACCTTGCGTCTCTTTGGGAGTTCCTTGGGCTCGACGGCTGTCAAGTCCGCCCCCTCCCAAATCTGACCGATGCCCCCGATCGTTTTCCGCAGCCAGTCCCGCGACTGCGGGCCGGCACAGGTTATCCAGAGGATGCCCCCCGTCAGGCGCGTCCGGTGGAACTGAGGCGGGCTCTCCCCTTCCTGAAGAGAGTCCACTGCAGCTACCACCGCAGCCTGGATCAGGTCCGCCTTCCCCTGGTCTAGCGTGACCTCAGGATGGCGTCTGTCAATCACCGCCATCCCGAGGCCCTCCGCAGCCTCCCTGTAAGAGCCAGTCTGCGCCGGTGTTCCGGCCTTGGTTCCTTTGGGAGGTCTGTCTGTAGTAGGCGTGCTAGAGCCAGAGCGCGGCGTCTTCCGACTCGCACTCTCCTCTTGCGCCTTTACAGGCACCCTGGCCCTTTTGGAACGTCTGTCTGTAGTGGGCGTGCTAGAGTTCGAGCGCGTCCTCTTCTGACCCGCACTCCCCTCTTGCGCCTTTACAGGTTTCTCGACCGTCCAGGTCCCGGCCGCCATTTTTTGCGCCCTCCGGAGCTTCTTTCTTTGCGCCCCGGAAAGACGCTTGGACTGCCGGGGCAGTCCCTCTACTCTAACAGTAGAGTCCTCACTGGTGGAGGGGCCCCCGGAGTCCGCGGAGCTCGCCGCCCTCCGGTGGGACCCAGCCTCCAGCTTGGGTGTCGGGGACAGGTCTCTGGCCGAAGCTACCCCCTGATCCCCCGTATCTACGCCGGTCGTGGGACCTCCAGAGTCCGCTGCCGCCCCCTGGCTGGTCTCCGTTTCCGGGATAGACTCAAGGCACAAGTCTGTAGCCGGAGCCACTCCTCGAGCCTCATTGGTTTTGGTTTTGTATGTGTTTATTATCTTCATGTTGTTCCCACGAGAATGGGGGAAATACTGTCCACACCATCAGAACCCCCTGTGTGGTGCAAGGCGGGTTACTCTGGAGGGTTGCCTGGTACTCCAGAGGTTCCGTTCACGACACCATCGCCCTGGTGCCATCCATCCATAGGCACGGGTCACGTGACACCGTAGATTGGGGGAGTTTAGTTCGACCTCCTTGTCTAGATCCGTCATGTTTAGTTATTAGCAGGGTCACCTCGTGCAGGATGCGGATTTTTACCGCGCATGACGGTCTTGGGGAAAGCTTCATCGGGAGTTTATGTTGTTATTTCCACTTCCTCAGCTTGCCCCCTGGAGTCCTTTGGCCCGCGACTCCTTAACCCCGAGAATAGCCTTACTTTGACATATTATAAGTGTAGCGGAGTTAGATATCTTTAATACTTTTCTAGTAGATAGTACAAATAAGCTGGAAGATGTTCTCGGTTGTTTTGATGAAGCCGAAGACAAATATTACTATGGACACGTTAAAATTGTATAACTTCTATCAAAAAGAAAACGAGACCATTTACTCTTTTGTAACGCAACTTAAGAAGTAACCTGCTAGTTATGGATATATCTCCACAATTATACAAATCCACATGCAGATTGAACGATCAAATATAAATTAATTCTGGGCCTTTACGACAAGCAAGTACAACAAAGGATTATTAGGGAAACTGATATTACACTATCAAAAGTGCAAGAATACTGCAAATATATAGAATTGTCTAAGCAACATCTCAGGCTTTTTATTCCCGTGGAAGAAGTTAATGCTGTGAGAAGTATCACTATAAAGTGCAGAAAATGTGGACCTGAACATATTGCAGGAGAATGCATTGTGTACAATAAAGCTTTAGAAATCAAAATCAAGTCCGTGAGAGCAGAGCAGAAAGCAACCACCCAAGGGAAGTGTCAAACGGTCTGATCGATGACTTTCAGTTGTAGTTTTTTGTAAGTGCAAGTGAATGTGATTTTGTAACATATTCTGTCCAATTTAGTTGTATTCTATAAAGGTATAAGTACTATTATGTAATGCAATTCTATTAGTGCCACACTGAAAGCCTGTAGGATCAATAGACTAGCCAAATTTCAAGTTATTTCAGTGAGGTAACCTCAAATATTCATCTCGGAAACTTTCCATTTGGTTATTAAAATTTCTGGGAACTCCAAGAACTGTATCTTTATTTATTTTATTCTTATGTTATTGAAGAATTAATTGTTGTATTATAATTTTATTCACAAACATTTCTTTGCATTTGTTATCAGTACATACTTAATCTGAATAAATGTGCAATACGCGAATTATTGACTTATTAAGTATCTGAACGTGAGTTTCAAGTGTGTGTAGCCACTGGGATGATGGTAACCTGTAATTGAAGTTTAAATTATAACATATATGGCGAGTTGGGCTTATACGAAAATATATACAAGGCCAGCTACATGGAGGAAAATTAGTAAACTTTGAAGATAAATAAAATATTTCATAGCTTTGCATTTCCTTAATTTCTGCCATTCAAAAAATGTACATAGGGTGTTTCGCATTGTAACCAACACAGGGCAGGGGCATCTAGGTAAACCTAAAATATGGTAATTTAACGCAACTTACCCCTATTATAAGTCGCACCCCTGAGAAATTATAGGCCTTTAAAATGTGGTTTCTAATTTCGAAAAAAAAAATCAATATCTGCGAAATACTTTTAGAAAAATCACATTTGGTATACATTTTGAGTATGCGAATAGCATTAATCGATGGTAAGTAGAGTTCAATTGATGAATTTGAAAGGTTTGAATAGGCTGAACACCACTTTAAATGTATGTAACTCGTCAAAGTTGCGTTAAGTGATCATATTTTTGGTTCCCCTAATACATGCCCCTGCTCTGTGTCGGTTCTTATGCGAAACACTCTATATATTTTAAAAAAAGCAATGTTCTCATGACGATGTGCATGATGATTTTGAGAAGATTCATTGAATTGTTCCTGGAACATTTTCAGAATATACTGGGAGCTCGTAGGTATATTATAAATAACATTATAAGAGCCTTATTAGTATGACAGAATCTGCCCAATTGTCATGTTCTATGAATATATGTTTATCCTGTGAGAATGTTCTGGGGATGTTTGAATATTCTTTCGAAACATTCCTGATATATTCTCAGAATTTGTCTGTGCTGTCTGGAATCCCTTCTATACGTTTTGTGAAGATAAGCACATAATCCTTGATTATAAGTATTAGGCAGTTTATGTAGTCGTTTGTTATGTCTGTAATATAATATAAGACTATCTCCGTACTGAACACCCAGTATTATACCAAATAAAAAGTAGGTTACATATGACCTACATATATTGATTTTGACGTTCTTCTTAACAGGTATGAGGTCAAAGTTTCTGTGTCTTTGCTTAAAAATTTTCTTGTTTTTCGACGGATGATAAAATATTGTTATATAATGCTACATGGCATTCACAAATATGGAAAAATCACCCTTGTAAAAGTATTGACAGAAGTTACTGCAGTATGTGCTACTGGATAATAGAAACAGAGTTTCAAATTCACAATATTCGTGCATATTAAAGGCACGTGGTACGTTAAATAATTTTGACGAATTATCCTTTGGAATCCCCTACTACAATTCCATGGGCTATTATATAAATCTTTTACAAAACAAAAATCAACGTTGTAATCGACCAATGTTTAGACATATGCAGTGCCCACTTCAGGTATACGTTTTCAATACGAATTAGCATAGATCGTCCAATTACATCGTACAGAAAAACGATAAAATGGGAAAATAAATGAGTTCATTGAAGAAAAATACATAAATAGAAGGAGTGTAATCAAAGAAGATAATGACAATATTTATTTATATCTCACACATACAGTGTGATGATAAAGTTTGGAACGCAATTCATAAATGCCTTATTTCGTTTTTTCAAGAAAAACACTCTGACAGGTTATTTTTATCTTTTCAGTTGCCAGCTTATAACGTAAAAATTACATTTATTGCGTCACCTATTTCTGAATGATGACCTCATCATATGTAACCATACTTTTTCCTATTTTTCCATATACTTGCTTACTACCTAAATGATGATGAAAAAAAATTGGTACCTGACTTTTTTTTTAATTGTATTATTTACTTTACAAAATGCCAACGCAAATTTAATAAAAAATAAGACATATTTCTACCATTTTTATTTAAGACGAGCTTTCTTTAGGACGAGAATAATGGGGTTTCCTGCACTCTTCTATATTAATGAACACTTGATTTTGTGATTTTTGATACGCTGCCATGTAAGGCTAGATGTATCCTCACCATAATTAGAAACGCAGACCGGTTTGGCTCTTAGAGCTGGTCAGTGCGCTATACTAATTACAACGAGAACACACCCATAAAGTAATACGGCTATGGTAGCCAGCCTACTAGAACGAGAACATTGTGAGATGTACCACAGGGTCGACATCTGGGTGCGGAACCAGGTAATATATTTTCACGAAACTGTTGGTCTTACAGGGCCACTATTTATACCATTTTGTGTTAATTGGACCTGTCGTGACAATATACACTCTGGTGCCGCACCAACATGGCGACCCTGTCGTACATCTCACAATATTCTAGTAGGCTGTATTACTTTATAGGTGTGTTCTCGCTGTAATTAGTATAGCGCACTGACGAACTCTAACTAGAGCAAAACCGGTCTACGTTTCTAATTAAGGTGAGAATACATCTAGCCTTGTATACATTGTCCCAGTATTAGGGCAGAAATGCGCCAGAGCTGACAATTTGCAAAAATTGGTGGTTGGTTGTACACAGTCTCTATTTATATTATTTTGTATTAATTGGAGCTGTCGTGACAAGATACTACCTGGTTCAGCACCAAGATGACGACCCTGTCGTAAATCTTATAATGTACGTTGTCATGCACCTATTTGACAGGTGAAACAAAAAGTAAAGTCAAATCATTTTTTAACAACACTCCTTGTAATAATTTATTGATTATTTTCTGTTATCAGTATTTAGTTATCGGAGTGTTTCGGCAGTATATGGATTTGGAATTCTGTGAAGTAAGACAATAATGTTAAATAGTGAATTAATTGAAATTATTACCTGCCGTTTAAATTAATTAATAGTCTTATTGGTGAAAGTGTAGAAGAGATAGAAATGATCAATTCTAATTCGAATTAACAAAAACGGCACGTTTAGCTGAAAGGCAAAGAATAGAGATATTCATGATAATTGCATGTGGCGACAGACTTGGAAGACATCAGGTGGCATACGAGTTATTTAGCCAACAACATCATGAGAGACCACCACCTACAAGATCTACAGTAAGTAAATTGGTACCCAAATCCCACAGTCAACGTCATGGCAAAGTGAATGTGGATGGGAATAATTGGACGGCATTTCATAGGACTTAACTTTCTTCAAGGAAATCTAACCACAGCACAGTTACCTAAATTTCTTGCGATTTGATTTAGCGTCCACTCTGGCAATAATTTTTCCAACTAGTCACGAGACAGATGTGCCCCATCAAGATATTTGGTTTCAGCAAGACGGGGCCCCTCCTCATTTTGGTGTAGACGTGCGTCAATATCTAGATGCCACATTTCCTGAAAGATTGATGGGGCGTCGAGGAGCAATTGAGTGGCCGCCGCGTTCCCCAGATTGTATCCGTTTTTTTTTTCTATAGCGTTATTTAAAATCGAAAGTTTATTTCAACAGACCAAATAACTTAGAGGAGCTACAGCAAAGAATTCGCGCTGAAGTGGAGCAAATTAGTACCGATATTTTTTAACGCACTGTACAAAGTGTTTACACTCGTATAGGTCAATGCCAAATGGTAGGTGGGGCACAATTTCAACATTTGCGTAAAATGTTGTTTGTTTTCCTTCGTTAATTTTTATTTTTTAAAGTAAATAATGCAATTTTTCCAAATAAATAATTATGTCGAGTACCAATTTTTTTTTTCATCATCATTTAATTAGTAAGCAGGTCCGTGAAAAAAACAGCAGAAAACTATGGTTGCCATTTAAAAAAACTAGTGGTGACGTCACCATTCAGAAATAGGCGACGTCATAAATGTAATTTTTACGTCATAAGTTGGCGATTGAAAACATAAAATTGGCCTGTCTGAGGGTTTTTCTTGAAAAAAATTATATAACGCATTTATGAATTATGTTTCAAACTTTATCATAACACTGTATATCTTTACTGCTAAATTTATACACTCACAGTCATCAATTTTACTGACCACGGAAAATTGTTGACGTAGAATTAGTCAAATAGATAGATGTTACTATTAACCATCGCGTATTATTAAATGCCTATCAAATAGTAAAAGGTATTTTACGTAATATATGTATAATTATTCAACATATCCGTCATATACTAATAATATATTGAAATGGCTAAATGGCAACATTGCATACTCCCCTTATTTCCCTTTGGATCCAAAGTGACCAGGAAACATATACAAATGTAGAGGGAATTAGAGGATCCAATGTGCACACTACACATAGATATATATATATATATATATATATATATATATATATATATATATATATATATATATATATATATATATAGGTGTACCGTTCACTTTGAGTCCAAAAACTTATATTTAACGTTCAGTTTGGGTCCACAGCGGTTAGTTTGGGTCCGGGCTCAAAGTGCCTTATATGTTTACCGTTCCCTTTGAGTCCACCTACCCCTGATTTCTTCCCCCTCCACACTTTAAGATTAAAGCAGTGTTGCAGAGTGAAATAAATCAAATAATGTAGTATTCTTAAGCGAGGAAATCTATATACCACGTATTTAACACTGACGTTTCCAGGTACACTTGACATTTTATTTTTACTTTGACAAATTGTTTTTGTTAGGGCAAAGAATTTTTTATATTTATTATATAGCCGTTTTCTTATCTAAGTATAGCATTTTTCCCTGTTGAACAAACTTTATAATTAAAAGCATTCACTAAAACACACATATGATTAATATGGATTTGGCAAAACGGTGTCCAATATAAAGTGTGTATATTTTGCAAGGAGACCACCAACGATATACTTTGATTTCAAAATTTCCACGGAAACACTTAAATAATTTGACCAAATATATTTTGCGTAAAAATTTGCTGAAAAAGTACATAAAATTCGATGTACCTAATCTTAAAAATTGGAAAAAAAGGAAAATGTACAAAGTTTTTTTTTAACTTTTCACGAAAGTTTGAACGAGTGGTAGTAAAGAAAAACTTTAAAAGTTATCGAAAAACAGGTCCGATTTTCCTGAAAAACGAACCTTTTTAAGTTATTTACACACTTGCCAAGATATAAATATCCACAAAAAGCTTGTTTGCAAAAATTTTAAGAAACTTTCACCTGAAAATTCGCATATAACCTCATTCACAAAAATTCGCTTTTTTTTCAAAAATTGTCTTTAGTAGGTCTGTTACACCAAAATTATATTTTTTCCAAAATTTGCTAAAGTGTGTGTGTGTGTGTTTTGTTTCTTTAACGTCGGGCTATTTCCGCGACTATGGCCAATCACCGACACCAGGGAGCAGTTTCACCTGACTATCCTGGAAATTTTGCCGAACCCCTGCCTTTCTGTAAGAAGGGTAGGGATCTTTACCGTGCCCAACATCTCATGGACACGGGACCGACGGCTTTACTCCCCCTCAGAAGGGTGGAACGTGCAAACATTCAACTTGCTCAAATACAATTTGCTAAAGAATTTTGTTCACAAATTTATTTATTTTTCTCAATAATTCATAAAACACTTACTATTTATTACCAATATTTCACACACAAAGAATGTACAGTATTAGTTTTACGGAAACAAAAAATATATCCGAAAACTGACCTAATATGTAATTAACATTGAAAAAAAGGAAAAAAGAAAATATAAAATTGTTTTTTTTAACATTTCTTGGAACACTGAGCCAGTGGAAATAAGGAAAATATAAGCGGAAAATACCCATATATTCATGTCACAATCTCTCAGAAACAGAAACGTAATTAAATCTCTCACTTTGAAGTTTCATTTCACATCTTTTTTCTACTATACACCATTTATTCAAAGTATGTTACAAACTTTTATATAAAAATAAAAAATATATCTAAATTTTCACCACGTATTTACAGAAAAATATTAAAAAAAAAAAAAATTAAAAACAAAATATTAAATTACTGAACTCATTTGGTTGATAAGATTGTGTTTTGATATATCGGTCTTTTCTATACATATTCATTAATTTTTCCTGATCAAATTTTACTCTAAAGGTGTTTCAGATGTACAAAAAGCAATCATAACTGTCGAATAAAAAATGTTAAATGCCAGATCTGCAAGGAAAGACACGATATTTTCATGTGTGACTCAGGATATAGATAACTAACTAGCTTAGGAAAAACAACCAGTTGTCAAAGCAGTTTGCATGACTGGACAGCCTGTGGGTGTCCTGTACGGCAGGTTTTCTTTACAGACCGCCTGTACATTCGTTGCATCTGAGAGCGACCGTGGCTTATCAGACTAGTCATGGATGGTGGAAGTGTTACTCTAAAAGAAAATATATCTAATAGACAAACTTAAAAAAATCCGACATCAAAATACGCACTAGAAAGCGAAAAATAACTGGATTACAGGTTTATTTCAAAAGATGAAGATTAATTTAAATGAAACATTAGATGCGCTACCTACTTATCTCTTTGAAGTCGGTGCCGAGCCAATTAGGCAGTAGGTAGATAGGGTAGGTCCACTCTCGCCACATCGCAAGGTTCTCCACACACGCGACCGAGTGCGTGAGCGTGGGTTAGTTTTTGATCATTAACAACAGATTTAGGAATTTTGTTAGAATTATAATTCGTTATTAATTAAGCTGTTTATAGCTTTAAGTATTATTGTATTTCGGGCTTGCCACCGGCTTCAAACAGATAAGTAGGTAGCGCATATAATTATATTTCATTTAAACTATTTTTTACCTTTTGAATTAAACCTCTAATCTAGCTATTATTCGCTTTCTAGTACCAATTTTGAAGTCAGTTTATCTTTTTTAGTTTGTTTATTTTCCTGTTCTCGTATTTACGTACGCAGTGAGTACTGTGTTAGAAAACTGCTATAATATAATCGGTGGCCATACATAAAAAATATTTTTTGGGGATTTTCTTCGATTTTCCTAAGATCTCATCATCAGATCCTGACTTGGTGCAATTGGAATCACCTTAGAAGTATACCCTTTCAAACAAACAAAAATTTCTTCAAATTGGTCAACAATTGACAAAAATATTGGTGAACATACATAAATTTTTTTTTGAGGATTTTCCTCGATTTACCGTCATGAGATTCCCTTCAAACAAACAAAGAATTATTTTAAATTGGTCCACAATTGACGAAAATATTGGTGAACATACATAAAAAAATATTGTTTGAGGATTTCCCTCGATTTCCCCGAGATCCCATCATCAGATTCTGACTTCGTGAAAATGGGACCACCTCAGCAGTATACCCTTTCAAACGTTTTTTTAATTGGTCCACAATTGACGAAGATATTGGTAAACATACATAAAAAATGATTTTTGAGGATTTTCCTCGATTTCCTTTAGATCCCATCACAGATCCTGATTTGGTGAAAATCGGACCACCTCAGGGGTAGTTATACCCTTTCAAACAAAAACAGATTTGTTTTAATTGGTCCGCAATTAACAAAAATATCGGTGAACACATACATAAAAAATATTTTGAAGCTAAATCTTGATGTAATCGGGACACATGATATCAATTGTTGTTACTTTTGGATCTTCTAAATGTTCCCTGCCCAAAATGTGTAATAAATTTTTAATTAAATTAGGAAGTCAATACAGCAATGAGATGATAGAAATTCAAGCTGTGGAAATAGCAGAAAGATGTCTTGATAATGTGCGTGTGCCCTCAGATCAAAAACTGCCTGTAAAGGGCCTCAATTACAACACACAGCACCCTCCATTCAAATATACAATATTCTAAGCCTGTCTCTTTAGCCCAATTAGATGAGGATCCCAGACTCATGGAGGGTTCTATCTCCGTGGATCTCCAAAAAATATTAGACTGGGGAAGTAGATATCTTCTACAATTCAACCCCACCAAAACTAAGTCTTGCTTTCTTTCTCACAAGAGATACACCAGCCCTAGACCCATCACAATGAACAACCAAGTTATTCAAAGTAATGAGTCCTTTTGTCTTGTTGGCATTTCTGTGGATCGAAATCTTAATTGGCACCAACATTTCACATCAATTGCAGAAGCGGCTGCTAAGAAATTAGGTTTCCTCTTCCGGGCTCGCAAATACGTTTCACCAGCTGATCTCTATACCTTATATACTTCACAAATAAGGCCAAACCTCGAATACTGCTCCCACATCTGGGGTGCCGCTGCCGCTTCTACACTCGCTATCCTGGACTCCATTCAAAATAGAGCTATACGTCTCATCGGTGACCCTACCCTCACCCAAAGGCTGCCATTCCTTGCCCACCGACGTGCCGTTGGTGACCTCTCTCTCTCTCTCTCTTTTATAGATATCTGCACGGGCACTGCTCAGAGGAGCTTTCCTCCATAGTTCCCCCACCTGCTGCCCCCAATAGATCTACCAGGGAGACAGAGCGAATGCACCCTTTTACTGTCCAGGTCACCAGACATAGAACATCTTGTTATGCCGGCTCTTTTGTCCCGAGGACTTCCAAGTTGTGGAATTCCATGCCGGCACATGTTTTTCCTTCTCCTCCGAACCTCCAAACCTTCAAGTCCAGAATTAACAAGCTGCCTCTTTCCTCCTTGTCAACACCCACGGTACGATAGTATTTAGGCTGTAAGCCCTCGTGGTGTGTTGTTGAAATTTAAAAAAAAGTGTATGAGTCTGTGGAATACAGCCTATATCAGGAATCAATCTTAGATCATATAATTACTGGTGAATTGTATCCAGAGATAATTTACGTATTTTGATTCCTTAACGCGTTCATACACTGGTTTGTTGGACTTTACATTTCACGCAAATCTGGCAACAGTGTTACAACACCAGAAGTAGAGTAATTTCTGGGAACTGGGACTTATAAGTACGAAACAAACAGAAGCAGGTAATTTTTGTGAACAAAGAAAACCAGTTTATAAAAATCAATATTGTATTTAACTGTCAGAGATATGATGCAGTTTAAACATTGGACAATAATTTAAGAATATGTCTCTCTAACTATACTAATGACACTATAGAGTTCAGACATTAACAAAATTATTACAAGCAACTGAAAAACTCCTTAAATATGATGAAGTCATTCCTGAATATAAAAGAAACAATTATGGAAAAAATAACGACCTTCCAGAATTTTTTTATCTTCCAGCCGTTTATGGAAAGAACAAAAAAAAACAACAACAAAAAAAACCAACCTGTGGTATTTGATGGTAGTGCCGGTGTTCGGCTTACGAGGGTCACGGGTCATTGCATCATGCATTAAACCCTGGTGAAAATATGGTTTTTGACCTAATTCTGATGTTATTGAACTATTTGCCAGTGCAATTACCTATAGCAGATAACGAAGAAAGGCTTTCTTACAGATCGCTTTAGCTGAAAAGGAGAGGGCTAATCCAAGTTCCTTATTACTACTAAGCGAAGGTTGGAACCTGTGATGAGCACTTATAAGCACACTTGGAGAAACCCAATCACCACAACACATCTTCTAAAGACCTAACGATCGTTTCGCTAAGAACTTTAGCTTCAGCAGAGGATGAAAAAATACTAAACTAAGTTTCTGCTACAACCTATATTTATATAAATTCTTAGGTAGACGAACGACACCGAAGGTAAAATTTTAGTCGAAAGATGCGCTTCGACTAAAATCTTACCTTCGGTTTCGTTCGTCTACCTAACAATGTATATAAATATAGGTTGTAGCAGAAAATTAGTTTAGTATTTTTTCATCCTCTGCTGAAGCTAAAGTTCTTAGCGAAACGATCGTTATGTCTTTAAAATATGTGTTGTGGTGATTGGGTTTCTCCAAGTGTGCTTACATAGTTTGTTATGTAAAATGAACCATGTTACATTTGAAGTACATCCGTTTGAACAAGCAGCAGTTCTAAGAAAACATTCTAACGTTGTAAAAAACAATTAAAAAAATGTTTTCATTGTAAAAATTAATACTATAAAACTGTAAAGAAGTTACACAGGAAAGCTGTTGATATATTAGCGACGACGAATATGAATTTAAGAAAATGGACAACAAATAACAGTAAATTGCAACCGTAATTTAGCAAATATCTTCAACATTGTGACATGTACGACATGGTCGCCATCTTGGTGCGGAGCCGGGTAATATGTTGTCACGACAGCTGCAATTAACACAAAATGTTATAAATAAAGGCTGTGTACAACCAACCAACAATTTTTGTAAATTGTCAACCCTGGCCCATTTTCTTCGCTAATACTGGGACAATGTATGTAAGGCTATATGTATACTCACCAAAATTAGAAACGCTGACCGGTTTGGCTCTAACTAGATCCCGTCATCGTGCTATACAAATTACAGCGAGAACACACCTATAAAGTAATACGGCTAAGGCAGCCAGCCTCCTAGAACATTGTGAAATGTACGCCATCTCGGTGCGGAACCAGGTAGTATGTTGTCACGACAGCTCAAATTAACACAAATCTTATATAAATAGAGACTGTGTACAACCAACCAACACTTTTGTAAATTGTCTCAGCCCTGGCCCATTTTCTTCACTAATACCGGGACAATGTATGCAAGGCTAGATATATTTTCACCATAATTAGAAACGCAGACCGCTTTCTCTCTAATCAGAGCTCATCAGTATGCTATACGAATTACAGCGAGAACACACCTATAAAGTAATACGGCTAAGGCAGCCAGCCTCCTAGAATATTGCGAGATGTACGACAGGGTCGCCATCTCGGTGTGGAACTAGGTAGTATCTTGCCACGACAGCTCCAATTAACACAGAATTTTATAAATAGAGACTGTGTACAACCAACCAACATTTTTGTAAATTGTCAGCCCTGGCCCATTTTCTTCACTAATACCGGGACAATGTATGTAAGGCTAGATATATTTTCACCATAATTAGAAACGCAGACCGCTTTCGCTCTAATTAGAGCTTATCAGTATGCTATACGGATTACAGCGAGAATATATCTATAAAGTAATACGGCTAAGGCAGACAGCTTCCTAGAACATTGTAATATGTACGACAGGGTCGCCATCTCGGTGCGGAACTAGGTAATATGTTGTCACGACAGCTCCAATTAACACAAAATGTTATAAATAGACTGTGTACAACCAACTAAAAATTTGTGTAAATTGTCCGCCCTGGCCCATTTTCTTCCCTAATACTGGGACAATGTACTACTTGGTTCAGCACCTAGATGGCGTCGATACAAAATCTAGATCTGTCATTTCTGGTTCCTTCTAGAAATATAATTCCAGAGCGTCTGCTAATATTAACACACTCTACAAGTTGCCTGTGACCATAGAGGTAATACATTGAAATGTAATATGATCTACGAGTGCATAAACTTAACCCTCGTAGAGAAGGATGTAACAGTACCCTTTGATCCAGGACCCAAAGGCTCTTTAAATTATCAACTTTATAAACAACTCTCAAGTCATTATTTTTAAGTATTTCCTCTAACCCTTTTGTAACAGAAAGGAAGTACAGAAAACTGTATACTCTATATTAAAAATATCAACAAGCTGATACCACAAACTCTATGTCAAAATTTGCGTTCAAGAAATTATAATGTGTAGTGTAGTGATGTGAATATCAACTAACAAGTATACCCATTTCTTATATCCTTTTTGTTAACTGCAGTGGCGTAACTATAGGGTGGCAAAATGCCATGGGCCCCAGACCCGACGGTGCCCCCCGACCCCCGGTTTTAACAAAATTTAGTAAAAATTATAAATTTTACATAAGTACATATTTAAAATCAATTAAAGTTAGACACAACTAAAGACCATATACCAATTCGAATAAATTATTAAGATTTAAACGTGTTCATAAGAATAGGATGTCGATCAAGTTTAGAACGCATCCATTGGTTCTTTCATTTTTTCTCGCGCTACTTTGGTGGCGCGGAGGAGCTAGTAATGCTCTGGGAATTCCCGCATTTTGTTAACGAAGCAAGTACCTTTTTCATGGCGCTGGCGGGCTAGCGACGCACGATGTTAGGATAATCCAGGATTTCTATTTTTTTAAGTACGGAGGGCTCTACTACGCATTCTTTGATTGTTATGACAATTGGTCATTTGTATCTTTGATTTTTCGTAGTTTTTGTTTTATCCAATATCCAAATATACTAGTGGAGGCAAAGTTAAGTTAATTTTGAAAGTTAGATATCAACAATTCAACATGTCTAGTTTAGAAAAGATCTAAGTGGGAGCGAAGAACGAAAGCGAAAGAAGGGGCCTGAAGAAAAAATAAAAAGTTACCTAAAATTAGTCAGTACTTTAAGAATTATGACTTTATTGATGAAAAGGCGAGTGAACAGTCCTCCTAAAGTGAAGAATTGGACGTAACAAAAAGTAACAGTATATCAGATGCAGCACCCGACACCAGTGTATATCCAGATCCTGAACAACCACAACAAGCTACAAGCAAACATCAAAGTGAATCATATTTTAGTGTGAACAATATTGCATCTTCACCTTCTATTATTACTGATAAGGGTAATTTTACAGAACAAAATGATCAAGTGAAACGGTTCGTTATCGAAAACGGGCATTGTAAACCTACGGATCCTCTCTTAAAAGACCGTGACAATAGATCTTTCCTAAAAAAAAACATTACTATATTGTTTCCTAGTCTGGCGTGAAACTTGAATGTACATGTATATCCTATTCCTTAACACTTCAGAAGGCGTGTTGTGAATCATGTTGGTTATTCGCCAATCGGGCATCTAAAAAAAATGTTTGGATGGAAGGCTATGACGACTAAAAACATATTGTAGACGCCATAGAAAGACAAGAGACATAGAAAATTTACATGGATTTTTGTCTTACGTATCAACAATGGGGCTAGATGGAACACTAGATGAAGAGCAAGAGTCCATGATCAAGAAAGAAAAATCTTTTTGGCTCCAAGTACTCTCTAGACTCCGTGATGTTAATCTGACACTTTCAACGTGTAAGTTAGCCTTCCGTGTGCACAGAGAAAAGGCAGATAGCAATAATACAAGTTCTCGAGGAAACTTTTTGAGTATTGTTGAGTTATTAGCAAAGTACGATCCAATTTTACAAGAATAAACCAAAGGGCCAGATAAAATACTTAAGTCAAAAAATAAAAAATGAGCTCATTTCTGTTCTGGTTCTAAAAATACAAAATGCACTCATAAATGAAATAAATGCCGCACCATTTTACTCTATCATATTCCTCTAAATAAGTATCAAGGACAAGGTGCTAACACACTGAAAGACACTTATGGTGGAGTTCAAAAACTCATAAAAGATATTGAGCCAAATGCGGAATATGTTTACTGTGCTGCTCATAACTTAAATCTGGTACTTAATAATGCAGTAAGACAAGAATTGATTTACAACATTTTTTTGAAACAGTTCAACAAATGTATCATTTTTTGGGCATAGTATCAAAAGATGGAATATCTTACCAAATTTTATATCTGATAAAGAAAGGGAGTCTTCAACTTCGATAACATTAAAAGCATTGAACCGTACTAGATGGGCAGAATATTATGATGCTATTTTTGCTTTAAAAGTTCGGATTGTTCAAGTCCAAAAAGCCCCAACGAAAACAATTCTGTTAAATTGCAAATCAGATGAAAGAAATGAAGCTATTTCACTCAAGAAGATCGAGAATCACAATTTTATTATGTTGTTGGTTTTCCATTGCAGAATTCTACAAACAATCGGTGCAGCCTCTAAAGCACTTCAGTCTAGAGCCACCGATTTTTTAAATGCCTTAAAACGTTTGAAAATTTGTCTCGAAGAATTGGAAAGGTATCGACATGAATTTGAAAATTTTAAAAAGGAAGCAAATAGTGTAGCACAGAAATGGTTCATCAACCCTGAATTTTTTAAAACTCGTCAGAGGAAGACGAACTTTGCGAAGATGAGCGTCTCCAAGACCCGGAAAGTTTGCTCAAAGTGAACATATTTTATCGAGTATTAGACATCAATCAACTGAAATTCCGTTTCCTTCCAATGGATGAAATTGTTTCCAATTTCAGTGTTTTGCAACCTGCCACTTTGCAAAATTTAGATGACACTGTACTATTAAAAAAAGCTCCAGAATTTGTTGATATATATAAAAAAGACATATTTGAATCATTTTCTAGGGAAATTCTCTTTTCGGTCTAACTTCAGAGACGAAATAGAAAATTCTTCGTGTATTAGAGAACTTGCTGATTTATTATTAATAAAGAATCATTTTATGTCGTGCAGCTTTCCTGGAGTATGTACTGCATTAATGTTGTTTGTTGCAACTCCTATGACTACAGCTAGTGCTGAAAGATCATTTTCGAAACTAAAATTAATAAAAACATATTTAAGAAACTCTATGGGACAAGACAGGCTACGTAACTTGGCTATTCTGTCTATTGAAAATTCTATTGCCCAATCTGTAAACTTTGATGATGTTATTGATACTTTTGCGGAACAGAAAGCCTGGAGAAAAGAATTTTATTAATAAATATATTGTTAATACAAAATTGTTATTTCATTAAAATTATATAATACCTATGCTTTTGAAAATAAGATGTATTAGATATTTAACTATTTAACTAAAATGCACACAATATTAGTAATACTGTTGAGTAACTAGTTAAGTGATTTATTAAAATTAAATTACAACGTGACGATTATTAGTGAGTATAGTTACGCCACTGGCTAACTCTGTAGTTACTTACAGTAGTGTTTATGTATTTACTTAACTGTCAGTTATTTTATATACAATTTTTTAATTTATGTTTCAAATTCAATTTTATATATATTTACTATATAGGTTGAGGAAATAAAAATAATTCAGTCTTTTATGAGAATAAGTAACAATTTTAAAAACTTCAAAATGACCTCTCTAAATTGTAAAAAAATTCTCCGAAAATTTACTAAAAACTGATAACGGAAAGTTTGATATAAGTGTAATTTGCACAAAAAGTTAACCTGTAGCACAGAACTTCGAAACATATTGGCCGATTTCACCAGGCGCCAACAGTTCAATAGTTGTGTAATGTGTACGTTCACCAGTCCCTTTACGTTTCTGATAACACTCTCTGCTGCTCTCGAGACCCCCAGCATTTTTAAGAAAGCTGATTTGGCAGCTAACTTTTTCGACAAAAAAATAATTTAAAAAATTTGTTAGGTTACACAAAAGACAAGGATAAAGTCACTGAAATGTCAGGTATCTATGTAATCTTAAATAGGTTGGGCAAACAAAAAGAACCATTGAAAGCAGATTTAAGGAACATTTAGGACAACTGAAATACGGTAGTATAGACAAGTCATGCGTGGTTCAACATATTTGGGATAGTAATCACCACATAGATGAAGAAAACCTGAAGCATATCAAAAATGTTAGACAACCGATGCAATTAGACGCCTATGAGAGTATTTATAGCTCTAAAGCCACAAACAGCAAAATTTTCCCGAACCAAGCACCGCCACTGATAAATAGTCCGCTGTTCGCAATGCCTCTTTGATATAAAACGTATTCCAAGACTTGGTTAGGAACAGTTATAACGGTATTTTAAAGCGACTTCCGGGAATTGAAATATAAACGCAGAAAGCTGCCTCAATTCTCTCATCTCTAAGGAATCGGTCTTTTACCTAACACGTAATATAAATACAATTATTTGTAGTAGTTAAGTAGTTTAGCATTTTCTATCCTCTGATGACGCTAATTTTGTTAGTGAGACGATAATTAGGTCTTTAAAAGATGCGTTGTGGTGAATTCGATTTCTCAAAGTGTGCTGATCGGTGATCATCACAGGTCCGGATAAATCCCAGCTGGAAAAATTCCGACTATTTCCGATCGCATCATAGACTTACATAACACTAGATGGCACGCGGCTTGGTATTAAAAGGGCGAGTCGAGAGGACATTTAAATGGTATATTTAATTATACTTATTAACAGCAATGTAAGGGACTATTTTTGGGGTAAATAGGCAATGCGATATTAAATGCTATAAGACATAGTTAACAGTGCCTTTCAAAAATGATGTTTACATGTGTTTTGTTTAATTAATGTACATAGGGCCTGATACTATGATGGTAAAAGCGTAAATTTAAATTCTTCTAAAAGATTGTACATTTCTAGGCTTGTTATATCATTGCGAAACATTTTTTAATCAAACTATGGGCGGTGAAAGCTGGCGCCAGACACAAGACGTCAGGGGCAAAAATTTACACAGAGCAGTGTTTTTAAAAATGAACTCGCCCGATACTGCTGTAATAGGAGATGCCTAGAAAAAAATTCTTGTCGTTTGTGAAGTCAGCCGCCAATTGCTGGGGGGTGGGGGATTTTTCACGTTACATTATCTGTAAAAACCAACTCGTCTAATACTGTTGTTGAAGTAGAACATAACACCCTTCGAACTAATTTTTCTTGCTATGCACTTGTTGGGTGTAAAATCTGCCGCAAAAAGTTCGAGGCGGAAATTGTCACACTACAGTGTTTTTAAAAACTAGGCAATCTGATACTGTAGAAGCAGGAGACAAGATTTTCTAAACAAATTTTTCTTGCTATTCACTCGTTGGAGGTGAAATCTGCCGCCGAAGGTTGGGGGCGAAAATTTTCACACTACAAGTGTTTTTGAAAATCACGTCATCTGATACTCTAGAAACAGCAAATAACATTTTCCTGCAACATTTTTCTTGCTATGCAATCGTTGGCCGTGAAATCTGCCGCCGAAAGTTCAGGGCGGAAATTTTCACACCACAGTGTTTTTAAAAACCATGTCATCTGATCCCGTAGTAACATAATATAACATTTTGGTGAAACATTTTTCTTGCTATGCACTCGTTGGCGGTGAAATCTGCTGCTGAAAATTGGGGGCGAATTTTTTTTCACCACAGCCTGGAAATTTTTGTCCCCAACCATCGGAGGCAGATTTCTTGCCAATAGTGTGGTAATTTCCGCCCCCAACTTTCGGCGGCATATTTCACCGCCAACGAATGCATAGCAAGAAAAATTTCCCGTGAAAATGTTATCTCCTGTTCCTACAGTATCAGATAACCTGGTTTTTTAAAACACCCTGGTGTGAAAATTTCCGCCCCGAACATTCGGCGGCAGATTTCACTGTCAACGAGTGCTTAGCAAGAAACATTTCTTTCGAAAATGTTATTTCCTGTTACTGCAGCATTAGCTGACGTAGTTTTTAAAATTCAATTTTGAGCGGGACTCCTCATTTACTGCCTTCGGGAAAATATAGATAGCCAGAAAGTTCTAGGAGGGAGGAGTTAATTTACAGTCACAGATCTCAGGGCTAGGAAATATTCATAACCTGTTTGGAAAAAACTGTCAAATTGTTAATAGAGTTTTGTGAAAATTACATAGACTAATTAATAGAAATAGTAAAAAAAATGTCATATAATACGAATAATTTTAATGTCTCGATGATCATCTCACTTTAAGCCTTTATTAATACAGAGATATTGGGAAACTTTTTATTTACATAGGAGACACAAATTTATACCACAAACAATAAAAAGAGACTTTAACACGTGCAGACAACAGATCATTTACCGTCGTGCCCATGCAGTCAATTTTCAACCTTGGTGCTGAAACCATAAGTCATTTGTAGTTTGGGTTAGTCAATGGTCGGTCATTAAACAACCTTTAACAATGACATTTAGTCAATACTTAGAAATACAAGCAAATTTTATAGCATAGTTTTTATTTTACATAAATCTACAAAAAAAATCGACAGATTCTCTTGAAATATCCACCGATACATTAAATACCCAACTACCAATGTATGTGTGTTTTTTTGTTTCTTTAAGGTCGGTTTATTTCCGCGACTACTGCCAATCATCGACGGCAGGAGGCAGTTTCACCTTACTATCCTGGAAATTTAGCCGAACCCCTGCCTTTCTGTAAGGAGGGTAACATCGCATCGACGCGGAACATACGGCTTTACGCCCCATCCGAAAGGCGAACGTGCAGACATTCAACTTGCTCAAATACAATGCCATAACCTCGTTTGATGTTATTTTTACAGTAGGTATGTGTTGAAACAGTGAAAGGAAAACCCTGGGAATCGAACCTAGTGCCCTTCGGAATAACTACCAATAAAAGTTCATTGTGGTTAGTAAAATTACAATAGTGATAGGCAATATCGCTATTTTTTGATATCAGTCGTGACTTCAGACTTTTTAATATCAGTGACTAAACAGCGTGATCACAGTCACACATAGCATGAATATGGATGTTAATAACAAATACCTAAAACGTATAATAGCATATACCTACATTGATGTGATTATATTGTTTGTACACTAAATATTGTAGATCTAAGAGCAGAATAAAGTAATATCTAAACCTACCAAAAGCGCAAAATATAAAACTAAAATACATTTCAAGCAGCAATTTTTCCATATTAGTCAAAGCAATTTTCGTGAAATAGAATAAGTAAATAAAAAACTTTAAAATTGTTTATTGCCTTATTATTTTCTGAGAATTCTATCTCAACAGATATGGCACGGACTGTATACGAGTTATTTTTTAAGGAAAGTTAAACTGAAATATTAATTCCACGTATTTTGATTTTGTGAAAACCAGTTGCACAGAGTCGTACACATACTATAGAGCACAATATTCTCAGAATGTTCTCACAATGTGGCAACATTCTTTTTTCAGAATATTTGTTTGGAAATGTTCTAATAACATTTATGGAATT
The DNA here is from genome assembly GCA_964006375.1 of Tillus elongatus. Taxonomy (NCBI): domain Eukaryota; kingdom Metazoa; phylum Arthropoda; class Insecta; order Coleoptera; family Cleridae; genus Tillus; species Tillus elongatus. The sequence continues at coordinate 93,679,183 of OZ023265.1, read as the reverse complement.
TCAAACTGCATCTTGAATATTCTGAGTACATTCATTCATTCACATTTTAAGAAATTTCTTCTACTATATACTGAGAATATTTGAATAGATCATTATTCAGAATATTCACTCAGACTGTGCTTGAAATGCCCTTATATTATATAACTTTAAAATTTAATGAAAGAGATGTATGATGATTACGATATAGTGGTGAGAATTATAATAGTAACTATTTTGCATGTTAGACTCTGTTACCTGTTCTATGTTAAACACTTCCGAAAATTGCATATTTATGCACCCCTCTTCTTTAGGCATAGAGCGCATGTCCATGCTGAACGGAAGATGGCCGATAGCCGATAGTCCGATTATCAGACCGGCCGATAGACGTAAATGTAAATTAATGCCAACATGAATGTTGTGAGGTCAATGTTGTATAGGGTTATATTGTAATAGAATTAATTGAATATAATAATGTGACGTGAACACGGAGAATAGTGTGTAGTTGCAAACATAGATACTGAGTGCAGAAGCAACTAAAACAGAGGTTCAAGCACAGGTTATCAAAAGCTAAAGGCACGCAGTAAAGAAACATGTTTTAAAGCATATCTCGTAGTTGACACCGACAAAGGTTTCGCCAATTTTACTTCAGATTGGATCATCTTACGAGTTAGTTACACATACATTCTATACCTAATATATAATTAAAGAATTGTGTTGTTCAATAGTAAGTCATGCAATATAAACCACCACCACCGTTTGATGTGGATGGACTAAAACTTGGGTCTAAATGAAAATAAAAGTTTAATGTATTTCTAAAACCTTCAGGAAAACACAATTCAAATGATGATATGAAAATAGCCCTACTTTTACATATTATAAGTGAAGCGGGATTAGATATCTTTAATACTTTTCTAGCAGATAAGACAAATAAGCTGAAAGATGTTCTCGGTTGTTTTGATGAAGCCAAAGACAAATATTACTATAGACACGTTAAAATTGTATAACTTCTATCAAAAAGAAAACGAGACCATTTACTCTTTTGTAACACAACTTATGAAGCAACCTGCTAGTTATGGATATATCTCTATAATTATACAAATCCACATCCAGATTGAACGATCAAATATAAATTAATTCTGGGCCTTTACGACAAGCAAGTACAACAAAGGATTATTAGGAAAACTGATATTACACTATCAAAAGTGAAATAACACTGCAAATTTATAGAATTGTCTAAGCAACATCTCAGGCTTTTTATTCCCATGGAATAAGTTAATGCTGTGGGAAGTATCACTATAAAGTGCAGAAAATGTGGACCTGAACATATTGCAGGAGGATGCGTTGTGTACAATAAAGCTTTCGAAATCAAAATCAAGTCCGTGAGAGCAGAGCAGAGAGCAACCTCCAAAGGGAATTGTCAAAAGGTCTGATCGATGACTTTCAGTTTTGTTTTTCGTAACTGCAAATGAATGTGATTTTGTAACATATTCTGTCCAATTTAGTTGTATTCTATAAAGGTATAAGTACTATTATGTAATGCAATTCTATTAGTGCCACACTGAAAGCCTGTAGGATCGATAGTCTAGCCAAATTTCAAGTTATTTCAGTGAGGCAACCTCGAATATTCATCTCGGAAACTTTGCATTTGGTTATTAAATTTTCTGGGAACTCAAAGAACTGTATCTTTATTTATTTTATTTTTATGTTACTGAAGTTTTAATTGTTTTATTTATATTTTATTCACAAACATTTCTTTGCATTTGTTATCAGTACATACTTAATGTGAATAAATATGCAATACTCGAATTATTGACTTATTAAGTATCTGAACGTGAGTTTACATTTGTGTGTAGCCACTGGGATGATGGTAACCTACACAAGGGTAAGTGATTGTTAAATTCTAACATATATTGCGAGTTGGGCTTATACGAAAATATATACAAGGCCAGCTACATTGAGGAAAATTAGTAAACTTTGAAGATCCATAAAATATTTCATAGCTTTGCATTTCCTTAATTTCTGCCATTCAAAAAATGTACACGGAGTATTTCGCATTGGAACCGACACAGGGCAGGGGCATCTAGGTAAACCTAAAATATGGTAATTTAACGCAAATTACCCCTATTCTAAGTTACACCCCTGAGAAATTATAGGCCTTCAAAATGGGGTTTCTAATTTCGAAAAAAAATCAATATCTGCGAAATACTTTTAGAAAAATCAGATTTGGTATACATTTTGAGTATACGAAGTATGGCAAGTAGAGTTCAATTGAACAATTTGAAAGGGTTGAATAGGCTGAACCTCACTTTAAATGCATATAACTTGTCAAAGCTGCGTAAAGTCATCATATTTTAGGTTCCTCTAATACATGCCCCTGCTCTGTGTCGGTTCTTATGCGAAACACCCTGTATATCTCTTAAAAAAGCAATGAGGATGTGTATGATGAATTTGAGAAGATTTATTGAATTGTTCCTGGGACATTTTCAGAACAGACTGGGAGCTCCTAAGAATATTATAAATAAGAGCCTTATTAGTATGACATAATCTGCCCAATTGTCATGTTCTATGAATATATGTTTATCCTGTGAGAATGTTCTGGGGATGTTTGAATATTCTTTCGAAACATTCCTGATATATTCTCAGAATGTGTCTGTGCTGTCTGGAATCCCTTCTATACGTTTTGTGAAGATAAGCACATAATCCTTGATTATAACTATTAGGCAGTTTATGTAGTCGTTTGTCATGTCTGTAATATAATATAAGACTATCTACGTACTGAACACCCAGTATTATACCAAATAAAAAGTAGTTTACATATGACCTACATAAATTGCTTTTGACGTTCTTCTTAACAGGTATGCGGTCAAAGTTTATCTCTCTTTGCTTAACAATTTTCTTGTTTTTCGACGGATAATGAAATATTGTTATATAATGTTAAATGTCATTCACAAATATGGAAAAATCACCCTTGTAAAAGTATTGACCCAAGTTACTGCAGTATGTGCTACTGGATAATAAAAACAGAGTTTCAAATTCACAATATTCGTGCATATTAAAGGCACGTGGTACGTTAAATAATTTTGACGAATTATCATTTGGAATCATTCCATGGGCTATGATATAAATCTTTTACAAAACAAAAATCAATGTTGTAATCTATAAATGTTAGACACATGCAGTGCCTACTTCAGGTATACGTTTTCAATACAAATTAGCATAGATCGTCCAATTACATCGTACAGAAAAACGATAAACTTGGAAAATGAATGAGTTCATTGAAGAAAAATAGATAAATAGGAGTGTACGTGTAATCAAAAAAGATGACAAGATTTATTTATATCTCACACATACAGTCTGATGATAAAGTTTGGAACGCAATTCATGAATGCGTTATTTCATTTTTTCGAGAAAAACGCTCTGACAGGTTAATTCTATCTTTTGAGTTGCCAGCTTTAACGTAAAAATTATATTTATGACGTCACCTATTTCTGAATGATGACCTCATCATACGTTTTTTTAAATGACAACCATACTTTTTTTCTGTTTTTCCATAAACTTGCTTACTACCTAAATGATGATGAAAAAATTGGTACCTGACATTTTTTTTTAAATTGCATTATTTACTTTACAAAATGCCAACGTAAATTTAATAAAAAAAAAAGAAACATTTGTACCATTTTTATTTAGGTCGAGTTTTCTTTAGGACGAGAATAATGGAGTTTCCTTCACTTTTCTATAGTAATAAACACTTGATTTTATGATTTTTGATACGCTGCCATGTAAGGCTAGATGTATCCTCACCATAGCTATAATTAGAGCTGGTCAGTGCGCTATACTAATTACAGCGAGAACACACCTATAAAGTAATACGGCTATGGCAGCCAGCCTACTACAACGAAAACATTGTGAAATGTACCACAGGGTCGACATCTCGGTGCGGAACCAGATAATATATTTTCACGACACTGTTGGTCGCACAGAGTCACTATTCATACCATTTCGTGTTAATTGGACCTGTCGTGACAAGATACTACCTGGTGCCGCACGAACATGGCGACCCTGTCATACATCTCATACTATTCTAGTAGGCTGTATTACTTTATAGGTGTGTTCTCGCTGTAATTAGTATAGCGCACTGACGAACTCTAATTAGAGCGAAACCGGTCTGCGTTTCTAATTATGGTGAGAATACATCTAGCCTTATATACATTTTCCCAGAATTAGGAAATAAATGCGCCAGGGCTAACAATTTACAAAAATTGTTGGTTGGTTGTACAGTATCTATTTATAATATTTTGTATTCATTGGAGCTGTCGTGACAACATACTAGCTGGTTCCGCACCAAGATAACGACCCTGTCGTACATCTTACAATGTACGTTGTCATGCACCTATTTGACAGGTGAAACAAAAAGTAATGTCAAAATCAATTTCTAACAACACTCGTTGTGATAATTTATTAATTATTTTCTGTTGTCAGTATTTAGTTATTGGAGTTTTACGGCAGTATATGGATTTGGAATTCTGTGAAGAAAGACAATATTGTTGAATCGTGAATTAATTACAATTATTACCTGCCGTTTAAATTAATTAATAGTCTTATTGGTGAAAGTGTAAAAGTGATAGAAGTGTACAATTCTAATTCGAATTAACAAAAATGGCACGTTTAGCTGAAAGGGAAAGAATAGCTATATTAATGATAATTGCATGTGGCGACAGTCTTGGAAGACATCAGGTAGCATACGAGTTATTTAACCAACAACATCCTAATATACCACCAACTGCAAGATCTACAGTAAGTAAATTGGTCGCCAGATCCCATAGTCAACGTGATGGCAAAGTGAAGGTGGATGGGAATAATCGGACGGCATTTCATAGGACTTAACTTTCTTCAAGGAAATCTTACAGCAGCACGTTACCTAAATTTCTTGTGATTTGATTTAGCGTCCACTCTGGCAATAATTTTTCCAACTAGTCACGAGACAGATGTGCCCCATCAAGATATTTGTTTTCATCAAGACGGGGCGCCTCCTCATTTTGGTATAGACGTGCGTCAATATCTAGATGCCACATTTCCTGAAAGATTGATAGGGCGTCGAGGAGCAATTGAGTGGCCGCCACGTTCCCCAGACTTGAATCCGTTAATTTTATTTTCTATGGCGTTATTTAAAATGGAAAGTTTATTTCAACAGACCAAATAACTTAGAGGAGCTACAGCAAAGAATTCGCGATGAAGTGGAGCAAATTAGTACCGACATTTTTTAACGCACTGTACAATGTGTTTACACTCGTATAGGTCAATGCCAAATTGTAGGTGGGGTACAATTTGAACATTTGCGCAAAATTTTGTTTGTTTTCCTTCGTTAATTTTTATTTTTTAAAGTAAAAAATGCAATTTTCCAAATAAATTATTATGTCGATTTTTTTTCATCATCATTTAATTAGTAAGCAGTTCCGTGAAAAAAGGGCAAATAACTATGGTTGTCACTAAAAAAACTAGTGGTGACGTCACCATTCAGAAATAGGCGACGTCATAAATCTAATTTTTACGTCATAAGTTGGCGATTAAAAACATAAAATTGACCCATCTAAGCGTTTTTCTTGAAAAAATTTAAATAACCCATTTATGAATTATGTTTCAGACTTAATCATAACACTGTATATCTTTATTGCTGAGTTTATACACTCGCAATCATCACTAAGACCAATTTTACTAACCACGGAATATTGTTGACGTAGAATTAATCAAATAGATAGATGTTACTATTAACCATCGCTTATTATTAAATGCCTATCTAACAATAAAAGGTATTTTACGTAATATATGTACAATTATTCAACATATCCGTTATATACTAATAATATATTGAAATGGCTAAATGGCAACATTGCATACTCCCCTTATTTCGCTTTGGATCCAAAGTGACCAGGAAACATATACAAAGGTAGAGGGATTTAGAGGACCCAATGTGCACAGTACACATAGATATATATATATATATATATATATATATATATATATATATATATATATATATATATATATATATATATATATATATATATATATATATATATATGTATGTATGTAAAGGAAAAATATTCCTTTAGTTTTGAATGCAGAATCGCAGCCGCGCCTTCCCGAGCGCCGGCGCAGTGGAACACAACAGCAAACAATATAATAATCAGCTACAGATAGCACACTGGTAAATAAAGTGGACAAAAATATTTGTAGTAATTACTTGTGGTTAGTGATTGACACTGTAATAATTAGCATTAAATGTCGTTTCTTTTATTACAGGTGAGATTTTTGTAAATAGTGTAATTATTAACAAACATGTAAATAAATCTTTTATTACAGAGAAACTCAGCGTTGTTTTGATTATTGGTGTCAATTCTCCAAACTATATAAGATACAATATAAAACGACATTTTTAGTTATAACATAGAAAATGGATAAGTTACGATTCAAATGCATTATATTGGGATCGACGGATGGTAAGTCGAACATAACCTGCATAACCTCAATTGAGACCACGGATGGACGTGTTTTCGATGTCCCAGATGAATTTAAACCCGTAAGTAAACATACGTACATTGCGAATTCAAGCACATACGCAAAAATAAAGAATACGCTAAAGAAAAGACATCAGACACGAAATCTATGGATACCAATAGATGAAGGAATAAGAGAAACTTATCTGGATGAAGGTGAAAATGTACAATTTGGAAAGCAATACTTAGAAGAAATTAAACACATTGCAACCACTGCTAATGAAAATGTGGTATCAAAAAGTCAAAATTTGGGGAACATAGCAGAAAAATTTTTAGTTGAGAAATTTTCTATAAAAACACCAAATGCTACTCAATGGATTGACGAATTTGAGAAAGAATGTGAAAGATTTGAAATTTTGGAAGACGAAAAAAAAAAAATAGAAACTTTAAAACCTCTTCTTGAAAAACAATGCTTAAATTGGTACAGCAGTATGTTGATTAAACTCACAGCAAATTCAAATTGGAAAATTTGGAAAAAAAACTTCTGTGAAACTTATGGTAAAAAAGGTTGGTGCCAAATCAAATATGCCTTTACATTCAGATATCAGGCTGGTTCTCTGCTAAAATATGCCACAAAAAAAGAAAGGTTACTATTAGAAGTCAATAGAGCAATGGACAATGATACAATTATAAACCTCATTGTGTTAGGCTTACCAGAAAATATAATGGAAAAGCTTGACAAAGAATTATTGAAATCAACTACACAGCTTTACAGTGAGATCAATAAGTATGAACATTTGGTAAACAGAAAAAATGAAAAAGCAAGGTTAGGTGATAATGGAAAAGTTGAAGCCAAATTAAACAAAAACAAACAACAAAGGTGTAGCATATGCGAAAAATTGAATAAGGGGGTGCGCTATCACTCTGAAAATTATTGCTGGTTCAAAACAGGAGTAAATAAAGAAGATAGGAAAAATCAAATTAGACTAATTAATAACTCAGAATTGGAATGTGAACTACAAGAAGAAGACCAAAAAAACTTTTAGTAACGCCATTAATAAAAATAAGGTTAGTATTAAATAAAACTCTTGAAATATTTGGAATTTATGACTCAGGTTCAAATGTCTCACTAATAAACTCAAGGTTATTAAAGTTAAAGGACAAGAAAATGGGAAGTTTCAAGAATACTAATCTAAAAACTATTAATGGTGTGAAAAAAACAAATGGTATAGTAACTTTGACTGCAAAAATTTTTAACGTAGAAAAAGAAATCAATGTTTTTGTAATTGATAAAGAAAATTTTGATTATGATTTTTTAATTGGACTAGACTGTATAAAAAATTTCTACTTAACTCAAGATGAAAATCTAAAAGTCAGCCAAAAAATTCCAAAATCAAAAAATGAATGTGATAAAAAATTTTCAAAAAATTTGGAAAATAAAAATGCAAGGGAGGAAATTATTTCTGAGAATAAGTGCTTAGTAAATTTTAATGAGCATATTGAAGAAAATAACTTTTGTATCTGTGTGAACCATTTAAAGTATGACTGGCAGTCAAGAATAGATAAATTAATTAATGACAATGCTTCGGTCTTTGCGAAAGATAAATATGATGTCGGCACAGTAAAGGATTATGAGGCACACATAGATTTATTAGTGGAAAAATATTGCAGTAAGAGGCCTTATCGATGCACAATTAACGACAAAAAAGAAATAGAAAAACAAGTTGCAATATTACTGGACAAGAAACTAATAGAGGAATCATATAGCCCATTTGCTGCTCCAGTAACTTTAGCATACAAAAAGGATGAAGAAAAAAAATCCAGATTGTGCATCGATTTTCGTGATCTGAATAAAATTGTTGTGCCGCAATCACAGCCTTTCCCACTTATTGAGGACTTAATGCTAAAAACGAGAAATTGCAAATTTTTCTCGACTCTGGACATAAATTCAGCATTTTCGTCTATACCTCTGCGTATATCAGATAGACACAAAACAGCATTTGTCACACAAGAAGGACATTTTCAGTGGACCATTTGGTTTGAAATCAGCGCCCTCAATTTTCCAAAGAATACTCAGCAATATAATCAGAAAACACAAACTTACTGATTTCACAGTAAACTACATAGATGACATATTGATATTTTCAGAATCTTTTTCATCACACGTGCAACATTTGTCACAGTTATTTGAAGCAATAAAAAAAGAAGGATTCAGGTTGAAATTCTCAAAATGTACATTTGCAGCAGATTCAGTAAAATACCTGGGTCACATAATACAAAATAACTCCATAAAACCCATGAAGGATAACTTGATTTCAATCAGAAATTTTCCGACTCCGAAAACACAAAAAAATGTAAGACAATTTCTGGGAAAAATAAACTTTTACCATAAATATGTGCCAAAAATCGCAATTAAACTGGAACCATTGCATAAGCTATTAAGAAAAAATCAAGAATTTATCTGGACAGAGGAATGTCAAAAATCATTTGATGAGATGAAAGAGACATTATGTTCTCAACCAATATTGACAATCTTTGACCCAAATTTACCTATTTTTATTTACACAGATGCTAGTTTGCTAGGAGTAGGAGCTGTACTAAAACAACCACAAGCTAACAAAGAAGAAGAGCCTGTGGCATATTTTTCAAAAAAGTTAAATGAAGTACAAAAAAGAAAAAAAGCCATATATTTAGAATGCCTAGCAATCAAAGAATGTGTAAAATACTGGCAACACTTGTTAATGGGTAGAAAATTTACTATCTTCTCAGATCATAAACCACTCGAAAACATGAACATAAAATCAAGAACTGATGAAGAACTAGGGGACTTAACGTATTACTTATCACAATATGATTTTGAGGTCAAATATTCTCCTGGAAAGTATAACTTAGAGGCTGATTGCTTAAGCAGAAATCCGGTCCTAGAACCAAACGAGAATATCGAAGAACAGCTAAAAGTTGTAAATCTAATAAAACTGGAGGATATCTTAAAAGATCAAGAAAGGAATGAATATATACAAAACAATAAATTCGAACTGATTTCTAAAAATAATGTCTACTATAAAAAATAAAGAAAAAAGAAAAAATAATATTGTCAGAAGAATTTAGCCTAAAATTAATTAAAGATGTTCACGGATGCTACTGCCACATAGGCATAAATCAAATGAAAAAAAGGATAAGCCAATGGTATGCAGCAAAAAATTTAACCAAAAATATTAAAAGCTTCTGTAAAAGTTGTGAAATATGTATCAAAAATAAGTCCCGAGGACAAAAGAAGTTTGGTCTAATGTCACACTTAGGTCCAGCTACAAAGCCTTTTGAAATAGTCTCCATAGACACAATAGGAGGATTTGGAGGATCAAGATCTACAAAAAAATATCTCCACCTGCTTATCGACCATTTTACAAGGTACGCTTATATTTTGACGTCAAAAACGCAAAGTGCAAACGACTTCATAAAGCTCGTTGAAAATACACAAGAAAAAAAAAAATTGGTCTAGTCTTAACGGATCAATACCCTGGAATAAACTCTAAGGTATTCAAAAACTATTTGCACGATCAGAATATACAACTAATATTCACAGCTGTAAATTCCCCATTTCCAAATGGTCTAAACGAACGCCTAAACCAAACTTTGATAAACAAAATTAGATGTAAAATCAACGAAAAAAATGAAAGAAAGTTAGCTTGGACAACCATAGCACACATGTGTACACATGCATACAATGATACTGAACACACTGTGACTGGCTTTACACCATCGTACCTGATGCATGGCACAGATGTTGCAATGTTGCCCAGTGAGCTAAAACGAAAAAATTCTGAACAGGATTGGATTCAAGACAAAAAAATAGCCCTGGAAAATACCACCAAATCACACAATTACAACAAAAAAATGTATGATAAAAATCAAATTCATTTTGACTTCAATGTGGGTGATATGGTGTTTGTTGAAAATGGAAACAAATTGAATAGGAAAAAGCTTGACGAGGTGAGAATAGGACCATATAAAATCATAGAGAAATTATCGAACTCAATTTACAAAATAAACACTAGTCATAGAAAATCGGAGTCAAACCTTTTCCACATTTCGAAGTTAATTCCTGTCCCTACACTTAAAGGAAAAAGAGAAGAAGAAAATTGTGGGGATAGTTCTGTTATTTGAAACAACTTCTGTCTGTTTTCTCCTCCGGGGGGGTAGATGTAAAGGAAAAATATTCCTTTAGTTTTGAATGCAGAATCGCAGCCGCGCCTTCCGGAGCGCCGGCGCAATGGAACACAACAGCAAACAATATAATAATCAGCTACAGATAGCACACTGGTAAATAAAGTGGACAAAAATATTTGTAGTAATTACTTGTGGTTAGTGATTGACACTGTAATAATTAGCATTAAATGTCGTTTCTTTTATTACAGGTGAGATTTTTGTAAATAGTGTAATTATTAACAAACATGTAAATAAATCTTTTATTACAGAGACACTCAGCGTTGTTTTGATTATTGGTGTCAATTCTCCAAACTATATAAGATACAATATATATATATATATATATATATATATATATATATATATATATATATATATATATATATATATATATATATACGGATCTCCCCATTAGTGAATTTTTTAAAGAAAATTTAAATCACCAACGACTTATGGGCCAGCCTGTAATTGTAGAAATATTTTTTAAGATGTAGCTGAAGACACCCTATAATTAATGTATACAATTTTTTTCCGTATCTTGCATAATAACGGATATATTGGTCTTTAAAGATTTTTTACGAAAATTCGACAAAAATGATATACCATTAACCGATAAACTCTATAGCCAACACTACTGCCAAAGTATCAGAGAAAGGGTCTACTTGAAATGAATTTTTCGGGAATATTTTAGTAAAATGAAGGACAATGACGATTGAAACTAAGACTTCAGGCTTTGTAAAACATTGTTCTTGAGACATTTTCCTTCCATAGCTTATATTATTTTCAGGTTCATTGCCTAAATGTTACCAATTTTGACGTTTAAAATAGCGACTTTGACGTTTTGAGGAAAATCCAAATTTATTTTTCTTGAAATGCCTGTAACTTTTTTATCCTTTAACTTACAGAGCTAAATTTTGGTAGGTAACTTACCTATAAAGATGTAAACGCGCGTATGAAATTTGATTGCCCTTACTTTGTTATTTCTGGAGATATAACTTTTTTTCGAAAGAAAACACAAAATTTTCCGGGAAAGCCTCGGCGGATTTTCCTGACTAACGAACTTATCCAAGCCACTCGCAAAAGGAAGGTACTTACCTAATTTTATCAAAATCGTTCCATTATTTTTTTAGTTATAGGTGTGACACAAATATATAAACATATATATATATATATATATATATATATATATATATATATATATATATATATATATATATATATATATATATATATATATATAAGTCTGAAACCGACCTCGGATTTGGGTTCCAGGGGTCCTAAATAGCGCTCATTTGAAGAAATTTTTTCAAATTTCAAAAGTCGAGATCTCTTTATTAGTGCATTTTTTTAAAAGAAAATTCACTAAAATAATCATCAAAATGGGTTCATCTAGAAAAAAGTTCTGAGGTAACACACATAAAAAAACATACAGGCGAATTGAGAATCTCCTCCTTGTTTGAAGTGGGTTAAAAAAAAGCAAATAAAAGGTATTTGGGCTCGTCCGGGGTTTGAACCTGGGAGCTCCCGCAACCTAAGCGGAAATCATACCTCTAGACCAACGAGTCAGTTGCTGGAACTTTGTTTTAATGTTGTATTCCAGCGGGCGTTGTATTCATTTTAGTCATAATTAATGTTTAATGATTTTTATAAAATTTATAAATTAGTACCTAGTTATTAAATTAAATACTGAAATCTCGGATAAGTTTTGTTTCCGCGGAAACACTGTTTATTTCTCAACAGAATGACTGAATGGTTGGTTGTGATCCACAATCATCATCAATGTAGGTAGTCGAAGCCAATTAAATACGCATTATTAAGGATAACTCAAAAACTACTGGTCAGATCCTGATCACATTTATATGGGACCACACGAGAAGCACCAGCTTTCAAATAAAAAAAGAATCATCAAAATCGGTTCACCTAGAAAAAAGTTCTGAGGTAACACACATAAAAAAACACACATATAAAAAACATACAGGCGACTTTAAATGTTAATAAAGTCGTCAAAGAATTAATAGTCATCAATTGCCTAAAATAACTAATAATAACGCTAAATTGTTAAAAATATTCTCGAAAGCGGAACTTTATAATAATTATTATCTGCATTGAAACATAGAAAAACATTCTCTATGAATCGACTATTTCATTAACCAATAGAATAGAGCTTTCGATTACTCTGTCCCGCGCACAGACTACTGCACTCCCACCACCTTTATTACAACGGTTTCGCGTTCTTCGGAAAAAATGTAAATATTCGTCTTTGTATCTAAATCTAGTTTTCTTGTATTTTCTTTGTGCTGTATTGAGCGTATGCTTAGATACTTGGTAGATTAAAAAACTGAAAGCAAACGTCAAACAAACAAGATAAATCTGCAAGGTCGTTTGAATTGGTATTAAACAGGAATTTCATTTAAACAAGGTGTAAGTACTAAAAATATCTGTAAAATGTTGTCTTTGAACTAAATAATATTACAATAGACTAAGTACAAAGTTTTTGATCTACGGTCAGTCTAGACTTGAGACAGAGCATTATAAAACTTCACCCTACCGATCGCTGTGCAGACTAGTTCAAGGCACAGTGATTTTGGAATGGGTGGAGTAGAAAAGACTAAGGGCATGCACAATAAGCCAAAGGCTGCAGTGCTATCGGGGCGGCAAAGACGCGAACGAGCCCTGCGGGAGAAAAAAAGTGGAAAGTGGAAATGGTAATTGACAAAAGTCCAATCTAGTTAGTAGCTACATTTAATTTGTTTTGTTAGTGTACAATGTTTGTATAGTCTTCTAGAATTAAAAAATTGTATGTACGTCCCTCTTACGATATAACATATTGTTTTACCATTTACTATGTAAATTATAAAGATAATCTATAGTACGAAGCAAAATTGGTATCCACAAACGGTGGGATAAAACTAAACAATGCTTTTGGAGGCGATCCTTAAGTAGACGGGTCTTCTTTTAACTCGTTTCGACATAATAAACTTTTTGTTAAATACGCTGGTCCCGTGTCTAAATTGTTTTCATCGATTTACGTCAATCAAGCATGGAATGTTTATTTACTTGACGTGCTTCATAATCTTTAGTTTACTTGTTTGGAAGCAATACATTTTTAAACGCACAGTACATTTAAGTTGACACACTTAAATCTTTTACATACTAATAGATTAGGTATATAAATTGGATCTGCTAAATTTACTATAATTCAGGTGAATGACACATTTTATTATTTATTCTTTTTCTGGCGAGAGGGTAGAAAGCACAAGCTGGAAACGCTGGACACTAAGCGCATGCTGCGAGTTCACTATGGTTTGACGGGATCCGTCTAATTAAGGATCGCCCCTATTACTATTATGCTGTAAATGCTGTGGCTGTTAACAAATGTAAAGCAAAGCATTGACCATAGATTAGATAATATATGGCACTGGCGATTGGCATTTGTAATTGCACATAGACAAATCCTATCTCTATCCAATTCCTAACGAAATGTGATACACTTGACAGAAATAGGTACCCGGATACCAACGTTTGCTAACGTTTTCCAACTGTTTATGTTTGACTCTTTTGAACAGATATGTTTGACAGACGAACGTTAGCAAACGGTTGCCATTCTATAAAACGTCACAAGTTTATTTTGTAGTGTAAGCTAACGTTGATGATAAACCACGCTAATGGCGGGAACTTTAAAATAAGTCATATACGAATATAGCGACTCTAAGTATAAAATAACTGAAATTGAAAACAAAGTACATAATACTTTTACGAGCAAGTATGGTAATTTAAATAATTGTCTAGGTAATTAATATGCTATCTAAATTGCCTTAATAAATAGCAATATACATTACATTAATTTTAGATTTAGTCAGGTTTCTAGAATATATCAGTAATGACGAAAAAGGGCAGAAATTGTTGACGAACACCAAACTTATGAGAGAATCATCTTTATAAGTGAAAGTATAAGTAAAAGTGACTAAAACTCACGATCATAGTTAAAGCATTATCTATACTTAGGATTTAGAGTTAAACTTAATCTATATAAACATTTTTAATGATGTTAAAGTTTATTTGACTCTTGACATTAGTGACAGGCAAACAAACTCACCGTTCACCTGAACACATAAATTGTTAAACTGTTAGCTAACACAAACGCACACTGTTTAATTAAGTGAAGGCAGCCTCAGTTTAGAAACTTTGTGGGATTTAATGTTGCAAACAGAAACTTTTAATTTGCTTTAAATACTACCTCACTGAAACAATTTTCAAATTCTAGGAGATTCCTGTAACGTTGCATGCTAGTTTTCTAATAATGTTTAAATATGGCGCATAGTATTTTTACGAACGTTTTCTTGACAGTTCTAGCAGCCATTTAAATTTTGTTATTTGTTTGTCATGTGACACAAGTCACCCAATCATTTCAACTTTTAAGTGATAACATTCAAGGATGTTTTCAATCACTATGACACCAAGACTGCCAACTTCATATTACAAATAAATTTAAAAATGTGAAGGTCAAAAAGATAATAAAACAATTGGAACAGGTCAACTGCTGTTGGAAAATTGGCAAAAAAGGTGTTGCCAAAAAGTACTGGTCATAACAATCCAAATTCTATAAAACGATACTTAAACATTGACCGTGAACACCAAAATAACATCATAAATACCACGTGTTGTAATTATAGATCTTCTGCAGTAGAAAATATAAAAATTTAATAACCGTACAAAGGTATGTCATTCCATTTTTATCGAAAAAATAGTATACTTATATATTTTGTAATTTGTGAAACATTTTATTATTGCTTCATGTTTATCAGTGGTTTATCTTTGAAACGTTGCATAGTGCTTTCTAATGACGTTTTGGTACATTTACCATCATTCATAATTATACTTCCAAGGCCCCTGAACTTTTTTACCTGCTTAAGTTATTCACCGTTTAACTCTAAATCCGTTTTTGCAGTCCCGTACTTACTTATCTTCATTATCTTTTGTCTCTGTAATATTGATCTATGATTTGATTACTGTTGACACAATTCAGCACATCAAGCAAATTTTTCGTTTTTCCTATTTGTGTTATGTGGTCTACGTACTTATGCGATTTAACCGTTGTCCATTTATTTTGTTTTCTGCTGCCCCTTGCTTCAACCTATGTTGCATTTTCTATGAGAAAATTGATCACCTTTCCTTATTTAGCTCGTTTCATAGCCGTTCATATTAAGGATGGTACATTGATTTTTGTATAGATTAAGAATAATGCGCCTATCATTCCAATCAAATCGGCTTTCTACACTATATGAAACAATATTTTCCAATCCACATTATCAAATGCTTTCTCTAGGTCTACAAAATCAATAAATGTATCTCTATTTGCTTGGACCTACATAAGCAAAATTGCACCTTGTTATTTGTAACTTTTAATTGCCTCTCCACACAGATTAACGAATTTAGCACTTTGATTTTTCCTTTGTAGCTACTGGTAAAAATAGATATAAGAGTAAAAGATATTAAATCCGCCTGTTTCGTGTATCATTCGATGTTGGACACGTGAAAGATGTCTGCCCTCCTTACCGAAGGGAGGTGTTTAGAAAAATTTTCAGGAGAGTGAAATTAAACTGCTCCCTGATGTTGGTGATTAGCTATAATCGCGACTTAACTTCACGGTTAAGACGTTCGAATTTTTAAAACAATTTATTTAATACTTTGAACAATCAATACTTAATTACTTAGTTACAAAAAAATGAATAATATAATATACTAAAAATAAGACGATCAACCTACATGTGATCTAATGTCTATGCACTCGGTGTGCTAATGACTAACTCGGAACAAGAATGAACGGTTCTACCTCTGTGAGTAGCCTCTTTATAGTCTTCCCTCCAGGCGTGGCACTATTGTCTCTGGATAAACAAGGAATCTGCTGATGTAGATTCTCACAGTGATATTCCGTTCTACTTGCACTTTGAACCTGCAAAGTTCTTGGCTCCGTTAAGACGACGGCTGACTCAGCGGTTCTTACCGTGGGAAGGCGACATTGTATTATAACGGGCCATTGTTTGGGCTCCATTTATCTCCTCCCCTTTTTAAAGACGAAGCTATGGTTCGTTCCGGATTTTCAACGGAAATCCGGACTCGGTGGTTCCTGTTTTTGTTCCTTTATCTTCTTTGTTGGTTCTTCGTTTCTTCAACCCCATTCGGACTGCTATAGTTTTGATGGTTATTAAGACAGCTATGTACAGTAATATTGTCCATATACTCAGGTGATGGATTGGTATTGTTATAGGTCCTGGTATATCTTGTTTAATTTTTTGAAGTTGGTGTTGGATTTGATTGATGTTGTGTAGCTGTACGTTTTCTAATGATATTTCGGGTACTGGTCCTGGATTTGGTTGATCTTCTGGAATGGGGGTTTCTAGTGTAGGCAGGTTGAATAGTTGTTGTGTTTCTGCTGTTGCTGGGCCGGTCTTGTAGATTTTGTTGCCTATGGTTAATTGGCAATTTGGTTGCAGGTTGATTAATTTTGTACCCTTGATGAAGTTGGTCCACTCCTGTTCCTTGCAAGTTATTCTGGCGTTAGTTTCTTCGGGTGCTATAACTATATACTGACTGGTTCCATATCTCGAAACTGTGGTTCTATTAATTTTGACTAATTCTTAATTACAATTGTTAATAGGTTTTTGAAATTTTATTAGTTTTATTTCACATGGGTTTTGATCATTCATGGTTGTTGGATTGTCGTCTTTGCAAAAATATATTTGGTTCTTTAAATTTTGACATTCTTCATTACGATAGGCATATTGTTTACTGCTTAGGATAAGGTATTTGGTTCTGGGAATTATCATGGTAAAAAGGTGTGTCTTTCTAGGGACAGGTAATGTATATAATTGCTAATAATCATATTCTGATTCATCTACCAGAGGTATTTCTATTTGAAATATAATTTTGAAATTGTATTGGGCTGCTTTTATTTTAAATACTTTTTTGTATAGATTTAGATCAGTGGTTGTTATTACTTTAGCATTAGTTGCATAATTTTGTATTTTATTGATTTCTTTTATTATAAATGTTGGTTTTAGTATGGATGTATGAAAGATTCCTAATTTTGCAAAAGTGATGGCATTTTCTGTTGTTAATGCTATTTCTTGAATATTGTTTAATAATTGTCCTAGCTGCATGAGTAACTCTAGGATCTTAATGCGATGATAGTGAGTTAATTGTTCACTTCGCAGGCTTTCTACTGTATTACCTAATTCATTTATCCTATTTACTATCGTGCCTTGGTTATGACTCAATCCTACTATCGTGTTATTAAATTCGACTATTGCCTCGAGCATGATTGAATTTTGAGACCTAAAAAGTTCATGAATTTTATTTTGATCTGTCGTTAAGACTTCTAATGCTTGTTGAATGCGTTCCCCATCTTGTGAATAGAGATTCCCCGTGATTGACTTAAATATAGAACCTAGTCCGTTTATTAGGCCACGTTTTCGTCTATTAATAATATTGTTATTTGGATAAATCCTATAAAATATATTATCTATGGTGAAATTCAATGTCAATATGAAATTATGATATTCAGAATGGTAATCTTTTGTCATGAAGGTAACTGTATTTGCGTAGTGTCTTTTTATTTGATTGTAGTCTCTATGTCATTGTGTCAAGTCATGTATGTGTATCAGATTCCAGTCGCTAGTGTATGCTGTGCCTAATTTCTTTGGTAACATGCCTGGGTTGTCTGTCAAGTCTTGTATTTGGGCTGTTATTCCCGTGGCAAGGAACCTGCAATACGTAAATTTCTTAAATGTGCTATCGTCTGTTCGTCATTTTTATGATTTATTAAAATAGCTTTGTTATGTTCTAATAGGGATATTATTGAGTACCGTCCTGCAAATGGGTGTTTATGTTTTTTATGAAAGCCTGATGGTATCTTTTTGTAGACAATATCACCTTCCTTGAACGGTTGGTTCGTGTTTTTATTTGTCCGTTGTAACGTTTTTATTTTTGAATTCTCTATCCTGCTTCTGACTATCTCGTAAATAATTTGCATTAAATCTTTATGTTGTACGTTGTATTCCTGTGTAATTATGACTTCCGGGTCATAGTTAAACATTTCTGGTATGTAGCCAAATATTAAATCAAAAGGTGGTTTTAGTGTCTGTGAGTGTATTGTCGAGTTGTAAGCGAATATATAATATGGTATTAAGTCTATGGGTTTCATATTTTTAAATTTCATTTTGAATAATCGATAATGTTCAATAATCGTGCTGTGAAATCTTTCGATAGGTCCATTGGATGTTGGGTTTTGCGGTGTTGTTATATGTAACTCTATCTGATATGTTTCTAATAGTTCTTTAATTACCTGGTTTGAAAACTCCGTACCTGGGTCTGCGATTATTATTTTACACGCTCCATACTGTGAAAAGTACTTAATCAAGTTTTTTGCAATTTCAGTAGCACTTTTACTTTTTATTGGAAATGCTTGGCCAAATTTACTAAATGGATCTATAATTGTTAGGAAGATAGCTTGTTCAATTTGGAATGTGTCAATGTGTAATATCTCTAATGGTTTAGATGCTGTGGGGGTGTGCTCCAATGTTATTTGTACCGGGTTCCTATTGTATTTGCACGTTTTGCATAATTCGCAATTTCGTACATATTCCTCTATATGTTTCTTTAAGTTGGGATAGTAGTATATTTTCTTCATTCTTAGGTAAGTCTCATCAGCCCCGCGATGGTTACTCTTCCCCTCGTGATATTTCATTATAGTCTCGGTTAATTCGTCCTCGTTAATTTCATTCCTAATTTCCAGACATCTATAAAATTTGGGTGATTCTACGTTATTAAAGTTTTTATTGATTCACTATGTGAAAACTGGAACCTGTGATGAGCACTAATAAGTACACTTGGAGAACACCCAAATCACCACAACACATATTTCAGAGACCTTACGATCGTTTCGTTGACCAAGTCAACATCTTCAGAGGAAGAAAAATTCTGAATTTTTCTTCCTCTGAAGATGTTGACTTGGTCAACGAAACGATCGTAAGGTCTCTGAAATATGTGTTGTGGTGATTTGGGTGTTCTCCAAGTGTACTTATTTTTATTGATTGCCGAACTTACTAGTTCGTAATCTTGTTCATTTACAAAAATGCAAAAATATTTCCTTTGTGGTAAACAGTATTCTTTTATAAATTTCTCTATCTGATCTGATATTTAAATTGAAGTTTGCATATATGAAATTTCTTTTGTCTCTTCTGACTGAGAATATGTCCGGTTTATCCGTATTTTTAAAAACTATCTGATTGGTTTTGCTGTTAACGATTTCTTCCTCGAGTATTGGTATGCCTGGTGCCGAAAACGAGTCCGCATTCGAGTTTGCTGTGTCGTCATCGTCAATTTCTATGATTTCTTCCTCTTCGTCCATATTATTCGCCATTGGCTGATTATCTATGTCTAGTGGGTTTATTTCTACTCTGGACAGTGCATCTGCTGCGCAGTTTAGCTTTCCTTTTTTGTATTCAATTTTAAATTCATATTCTTCCAATTTTAATCTCCAACGGAGCAATTTTGAATTTGGTTGTTTCAACGAAAATAACCATTTTAAAGGTTTATGGTCCATGTATATAGTGAATTTCCTTCCGTATAAGTATGGTCTAAAATAGTTAGTTGCCCACACGATGGCTAATAATTCTTTCTCGATTGTGCTGTACCTGGATTAGGTGTCGTTTAATGTCCGGCTGGCGTAAGCTATCGGGCGATCCGCATTGGGTTCGCCCTGGCTTAATATTCCGGCTATTGCTACGTTTGAAGCGTCGGTTGTTAATATAAAGTCTTTAGAAAAATCCGGTGATATAAGTACAGGTGAATTCATTAATATGTCTTTACATGAGTTAAAGGCAGCAATGTATTCTTCGTCGTTCACGTTTATCTTCGAGTTTTTCCTTAAACATTTTGTTAGTGGTTTCGTAACGTGTGCGAAGTTTTCTATGAATTTATGATAGTATCCAACTAATCCTAGGAATGATTTTATTTCCTTTGGGGTTTTAGGTATCGGGAATTTCCTTATTGCGTCCAGTTTCTTTGGATTCGGACGAATCCCGTCTGGGCTGACCACGTGTCCTAAAAACTCGGCTTCCTTCCTTAGGAAATCGCTTTTGTCTAGCTGGATCTTTAAGTTGCTTTGCATGAAGCGCTCGAATACTAGTTTTAGTTTCTCAAGGTGTTCCTGTAAAGATGTGGAGAAAACTATGACGTCATCCATATATACAAGGCATGTTTGTCCAATTAGGCCTTCTAATACGTTCCATGAGCCTAGAAAAGGTCGCTGGAGCCCCAGATAACCCGAACAGCATCCTGGTGTACTCCCAATGGCCTGTATCGGTGGTAAACGCTGTTTTTTCTATGTCCCTGGGGTCCATTTCAATTTGGTGATACCCAGAGATCAAATCGATCGTCGAGAAATATTGGGCTCGCCCAATTTTGTCCAGTATTTCATCAATTTTCGGAATTGGGTGTCTGTCCGGTATTGTTTTCTCATTTAGTTTCCTATAATCCACCACAATTCTCCATTTTTGTTTATTTGACTTGTCCATTTTCTTTGATATAACACAAATAGGTGAGCTATATGGGCTGTGGCTTTTCCTAATGATTTTTTGTCTTAACATGTCATTTATTTGTCTGTCTACTTCCGGTTTATGTACGTACGGGTATCTATATAATTTAGAATGGACAGGTATATCGTCTGTTGTCCTTATTCTATGTTTTATCGCATTTGTGTGCGTCAATGGTTCGTTTTTATTTAAAAAGATGTCCTGATATTCTGATAATAAACTAAATAACAATTGTTTTTCCTCGTCATTTAATTCTCCTGTATCTATTTGTTCAATTAAGACATTCTCATTATTAATTCGTTTTTGATTACGCCCCGTATCGTAAGTGTTTAAATTATTAATATGAGTTGTACTAGAATTGTTATTTTGTATAACTACTGGTGCAAACGGACTTCGCCTTTGGCTCTATCTGGTTTCAGATGCATATTGTTTATTTAATCTGCTGAATGGCCTATCTCTTACATTATAAGCTTGGTTATTATTTAGTACGTGATTAATTGTCTCAAGTTCTTCATTACGTACGAAATACTACTGGGTTATTATATTGTTTAAATTTAAATGAGTCTCGGGTAGCACTAAACCATCTGCTTTGGTTTCTGTCTGCCCCGATTGACTCACGCTAGGATCTGTGAATTTTATTGGTATAATATTCTTGCCTATATACAGTTTGTGATCCTTAAAATCTATTTTAGCTTCGTTTCGTTTCAGAAATTCCATCCCAATCAATCCCGAAAAAAATGTGTTAAAGTTAAACAGGCAGAAATCTTGTATTTCCTCTGAAATCGATTTAAGTTTAATACGTGCACGCTTACAGTGCTTCGAAATGCCATGCGCGGTGCGTATGGTAAAATCATGCGTAAATATGTTTTTAGGGAACTTATAATATGCTACAGCAGGATTCAAAAGATTTTTTGAAGATCCCGAGTCTAACAAAAATTTACCTGATATTTCGTTTAATTCTATATACGGTAACTTACATAATGTATTCATTATATTTATATCTATCACGGTTCTCTCGTTGAGGGCCCTGCAGTGGGAAAATTTCGCTGTTGGATATCGTATTCCTCGGCTGGCGAATTTTCGTAATTTAATTCTTCGTTTACATAATTTAAATCGTAATTTGTTTCATTTACTTCGTTCTCATTAAATTCTATATTATTTACATGGGCTGCTCTCCTTGGTATCGACAGTCTCGTGTTAGAACTATCTACTTCCATTGGTTCGTGATAATTTCTGTTAGCATTATGATTTACATTGGGTCGACCCGGTTGATTATTGAAGTTGGGTCGCCTAAATTGACTCGAAAAATTTTGCCTTGGTACAAATTGTTGATTTTGTCTAGGCTGGGAATTTGTGTGATTGTTTTGATTATTATGTTGTTGAAATGGTCTAAAGTTTGTTTGGAAAGGTCTCTGAAATTGTACATTCTGAAAAGGTGGGTTATTTTGTCTTTGAAAGAAAGTACGGTTCTGTCCTTCTAATTTATTATTATTACTGAAATTCTTATTTATTGTTTTATCTCTATAATCGAAATTTTCCTCTGCGAATACGAATTTCAAAGCTTGTTCTATGCTTGAAGGTGCTTGACTACGTAGGACAAGCCCTAACGGATTGCGTAACCCTCCTAAGAACGCTTTTAATGTTTGATTCTGGTATATGTCTTTCTTAATTAATCGCACGCCTTCATTTTGCTCGTTAGCTATTAAACTCGAGATGAGCAATTGCTCTATATGACGGCATCTGTTAGCGAACAACAGTGCGTCTTCAGCATTACGCTGTTTCAAGGTCAACATCTCAGCTAATAAACTGTGATCATCTCTTTGATCGCTGAAATTCTGAACAATGGCCTCTCTCAGGTCTGCCCACGTATTAATTATCTTTGTATTTACTATAAGCCGGGCTGTTCCCGTTAGTTTAGTTTGAACATAATTTAGCAAGAAGTGATTCGTATACAGGTTCTCGTTTGTCACGTAGAACTGATTCATGACCAAGTCACATGCCTTTAAGAAGTTGCCTACGTTGACTGGTTGCCCGTCGAACTCGGGAATAGCTTTCAGGAAAAATTCTTTAAATTGGTCTGTCATATTGCTACTATTACTACTCTTATTAATATTTGAATGATTTACTGTTATGTTATTGTCGCTAATGCTGATTGATCTAAATCTATACTCTATGTTACATAAACTTTGTGATTCTTCCTCTGAATCAGACATATAACGTTTCAATACAACACATATAAAAATTGGAAATGTAAAAATGGGATAGCAGTAAACTTACCATAATACGATGGTTGCTGCTTCCATTTGGCTCTGCTTGGCCACTATTTCTGCTTTAACTTGGCTCTGCTTGGCTCGAATTGGTTATTAGGCGTCGATACGCTTGAAAATCGATATGCTTTCGATTTTCTAACTAATACTAACGACTGCGCCACTTAGCTTCACGGTTAAGACGTTTGAATTTTTAAAACAATTTATTTAATACTTTGAACAATCAATACTTAATTACTTAGTTACAAAAAAATGAATAATCTAATATACTAAAAATAAGACGATCAACCTACATGTGATCTAATGTCTATGCACTCGGTGTGCTAATGACTAACTCGGAACAAGAATGAACGGTTCTACCTCTGTGAGTAGCCTCTTTATAGTCTTCCCTCCAGGCGTGGCACTATTGTCTCTGGATAAACAAGGAATCTGCTGATGTAGATTCTCACAGTGATATTCCGTTCTACTTGCACTTTGAACCTGCAAAGTTCTTGGCTCCGTTAAGGCGACAGCTGACTCAGCGGTTCTTACCCTGGGAAGGCGACATTGTATTATAACGGGCCATTGTTTGGGCTCCATTTATCTCGCGGAAATAGACAGGCGTTGAAAGAAAAAAAAAAGAAATAATTAAAATATATAGATACGTATTTCGAAATTTTAATCAATGGCATTTGGGCGATTACAAATTAAAATTCTCTTATGTTATATATTTTAGTAATTTATTGATCAAGTAGAAAACTTTTTCAACGTTTTAAATATTTATTACAGTTGAAAAAGCTTTTAAAATAATTCATTTTACCTGTCCGCTATGTTGTCTAAAAGTATCTTTTAAGTGACACTATACTTCATTTCAATATTTAAAAAGGTTCAGAAGATTAAAGACGAATTGACCTGTATAATTCTAACGATGTCGTCAATTGTATGCTAACATGAATAATAACGTTGATATTATGTGCAACTTCGGCGACATTTTTGCAGTTCGGCGACCTTACTGAAAATATAAAACGTGGTCAAACTCACACAAGCCTGAATTACAACTTTGAAGACCGTCGTCAAATTTAGCAAATGTCGCCGAACTCCTACAAAGATGAATATGCGTTTACGAATATATATATATATATATATATATATATATATATATATATATATATATATATATATATATATATATATATATATATATATAACTGCATAGGGCACATATAAAAAAAAATCAATGAACTCATTTAAGAGATAAGGCGTTATCAAAAAACTAAAGCAACTACTATTTTTATTTATTGTAATCGAACCGTGAAAATAGACCATCACCAGGAGCGCAAGGTTCGAGGTTCAAACAATCCAAGAGAAAAAGTTATTACCTGTAACAAAAGTAACTTAGTTGATATATTAAGATTAAATTTGTAAAAGTGCTGCAGGCTTATCCATTATAATACAAAAATTATTGATCAATAGGTCCAAATTTCGAAAAATTTAAATAACAAAGCTTTGAGTAAAATATTGGCCAAAAATAGTGGGGATTGATAGATTTAACTTTCATTAGTAAGGAATGTAAAAGGATTTTAGAAATACTTTTTGTGGCCATTGTTATTCAAAATAAAATTGGAGTTCTTGTTATCAAGTAAAAGGAAAATTGTTTATTTAATTTATCAGTACATTTGTGATATTATTTATACAAAGTATTATCAGTCTTTTCTTTAACTTACGAAACAGACTATATATATATATATATATATATATATATATATATATATATATATATATATATATATATATATATATATATATATATATATATATATATATATATATATATATATATATATATTGATATAGAATGTTATTTAGGAAGATTAAAGTCCCACGTAGTAATAATTTAATCTATCTAGGAAAATTATAGTCCCACGTTTTTGGGCGCCAATTGATATAGAAAGTCAATGCACAGACTTTCGAAGCCCTCACGTTTGGTGCCAATTGTTATTTTTTTTTTGTAATAAGCTATGGATTTTAAATTTAATTTAATATATAGAATTTATATATATATATATATATATATATATATATATATATATATATATATATATATATTTAGTTTTTTAGTTATATTTTAGGTATCTTAGCTTTTAACTTTTATTTTCCTGTAAAGTGTTGTAAATGTTGTTATTATGAAATATATGTATTTGTGTATGTAACTTACACCTGGATGTACTCAATGTATTTTTATTTATTTTTTCACCTGTTTAACACACAGTAAACAACCAATCACATATATGAACTGCCTCTCACCTCAGGGAGCTTAGTAAGCAAGTGGGTTCAAGTCCCCTTTGTTTTTTTTTTTTGTAATTTCGAAATATTCTGCCCTATCTAATTTCAGTTCTTTCCTCCCAAATACTCATATATGTATAAAAGAAAACAAAATAAGGCAAAGGTTTCAAATGATCACCAAACTTGAATATTTATTACAATTAAAGAACAAATGACAAAATTCTAATGCTACTTACTATTTTCAATGTATTTTTTGTTTAATTTAGAGCTCTTTCTTATGATACTCCCCCCCTAAAAGTTATAGGCCTGTATTTCTTGCTTAAAATTTTTAAAATTACCTATACATATATAAATACAGATCTTTTCGAACTATATACTACACGAGAGCGACATCTACTGGCATCTGCTTGGCCTAGCGATTCAATGTATAGTTTATACACGTAGTCAGTAGATGATTTTCGGTTTCGGCGATGATGTGATAATGGACGTTACGGCTGAGAGACGTCTCTACAGATATCTCAATATTATTGGTGGTAGAAAGTGAAACAAAGATGATGGCTTGAATGTTTGCCACACTCTGTTGAAGTTGCAGATATATCACATAAATAAGGTGTCTTATTACTCACTTAGTTTTCCATCCCCTGCAAAGTTGCCCTGCTCTGAAGTTCCACGTTGTCTGTGACCAGTGACGCCTGTTTTTCCTCAACCTGTTTTCAAACTTTTTTCCAAAGATTTTTTATTTATTTTTCTAATACCAAAAATTTAATCAATCTAAACTTTTAAGCAAAATTTCCCCGTCTTATATTTTAATCCAAATTGTCCCATATAATAATTTAATGACAATTTCAATCTTTTTTTATCTCAAAAATTTTCAATCTGATATTTTTATCAAATTTTTCCCCTCTGTTTATTATTTTTCATACGTAACCAGCGTAACTAATCAAAAAACTGTTATCTGCCTGCTTGCAAATCAAGATTATAACAAATTTTTATACAACAATCATCTTATTATCATTATCTCTAGGGATACCTAAGTTGAATTGTTGTTAGTCAATGAGAGAATAATTAACCTAACTATAATTTTAGTGTCAGTTTGACGTCTGTCCTAAATAAAAAAAACAGCTGACTTAAACATAGGTTATGACATGACATTTCTTACCATTTAACACTCAAATTTTGACATCTTACTATTCTTAAAGCTAACAATATCCTTAATTCTAACAATAACATCTTAAATTACTTAACAGCTATCAAAAAATAATACCTTAAACTATCTAATTAAACTTGTCATACATTTACACCTGCCTTGCCTCCTTTTAACACATATATATCTGTAAAATTTAGTTTCTCCCTGCCTTACAGTGCAAAAACATTGCATACACCAAAGGTAAGTTGTTGTTTGTGTTTAGTATAATTTGTGGTAAAATGTGTTTATGTATGTCTATATATGTATATGTGGCCCCCTTTAGTGACCATATGAATATATATATATATATATATATATATATATATATATATATATATATATATATATATATATATATATATATATATATATATATATATATATATTATAAGGTCCTGGTATATTAGCAGTTAACTTTTGTCAGTAAACATTTATTTTTGACCCCTCAACACTTATTTTGCAAGTTTTCGTGATTTCATTAGCATCTAAATTTTTTATAAATTATTTCAGTAAATAATTCTCATACCACAAGTGCAATGCTGATTGGAAGTTTATATCTTTGTATTTGCTACGTCCTGTATAAAATAGAAATTAAGCTACAGCTGGTGCTCGATGTGGACGAAGTAATTTAAAGAAAAGAGCTTGTTTCACGTAAACTCATATTTAGAATGTCACGCTTAAGTCACACGGTCCTCTCCTACAGATACAATAATTTATTAGTCTGGGTCTGATTATTCTTGAAAGAACATGACAAAGCGAGTGTCGATGTGTATATTTGTACTTATATCTCAAGAGTTTGAGAGGTTTAGACCATTAAGCAGAAACAGACACCCCAATATCGTGAGAAATTCTTATTCCTGTCATCTAGATCGAGCATCGTTACATAAAAACAAAACAGATAAGAAATTGACAATGAAATGTAAACCTTCATGCCACCAATATGCAATAATCAATGCAAGTTATGAATATTATAATTATATACACTATTCCTTGTGAAGTAACGTAATTAATTAGAAATAGATGTCAGGCGACTCGCAAAAAAATATGTATTTGCACATTCTCGTCTTATTTTAACTGCAGTCGTTTTTGTTTTAACTAGGGTAATTGTTACACATGCTTTGCATAGAGAATCTCGTGGCTGATTAAATTTTAAGTAAACTTAATATGTTGTAAAGTAAAAATCAAGTTTCCACCTTACAAACGGTATTGAGAATTAATTGTCGGCTGTATATGCGAATTAAACTGGCAGACATAAATACATTTTATTTGCAGCTTCGTGGCAAGCAGGTATATTATCTTGGTGATATGGAAAAGATGCACACAATATTTCCTATGCAATTGGAAAGGGAATTGCCAGAATAATTCGGCACTGTTTTAAAAAATATATAATGTTTCACGTAATATCGCGTACCCGGCACAAATAAATATTTTTGTAATATTTCTAAATTGTATTTAGATTAATAATACTGTTCGGTAACTAACAAGTACCTGTAGTAATGCAACTTGTGTACATGTATCGATAGCAATAAAAGGGCAACTAACAAAGCAGTGATGCACAGGTACACTCACAGAATAATTGTCATAAATGGAGTAATTGATTAGTAAAATTAAGTTTTAATTAAAACAGGACGTATTGTAGCATCCATAAAGTTTTCTTGTGTGGGGTATGTGATCAGGCCGTGTAAACTGGCACGTACGCAGCGTTAGGTCGATAATTGTGTACATAGTTGATGTCTCGTCAACCATAACGACTATGTCTGCTTTTCATTGTTCCACGCGGAGGTGGAGCGTATTCATATAAAAGAAATGTGGATTTGTACAGACAGGGGAGATCTAGTTTGAGCTTTCAAACGGTTTGATCTCCCCAATCCCACCTTGACCAGCTGAAAAAACTTGTAGTAAGCATTAAGCGCCAGAGAAGCGAGCGCGAATGTTGAAACAAGGGAAATCTGCTGGTAACATCGCGGTTTCTCCTCCCTGACCAGCTAAAAAAAACTTGTAGTAAGCATTAAGCGCCAGAGAAGCGAGCGCGAATGTTGAAACAAGGGAAATCTGCTGGTAACATCGCGGTTTCTCCTCCCTGACCAGCTAAAAGAACTTGTAGTAAGCATTAAGCGCCAGACACGCGAGCGCGAATGCCGAAACAAGGGAAATCTGCTGGTAATATCGCAATTTCTTTAACGTCCTCCCTGACCAACTGAAAGAACCTGCAGTAAGCATTAAGCGCCAGACACGCGAGCGCGAACGCCGAGACAGGGGAAATCTGCTGGTAATATCGCATCCTTTCAAACGTTCCTCATCTCTAGTGCAAAGAACCTGTAGTAAACGCTAAGCGCCAGAGACACGCGCGCGAATGTGGAAACAGGGGAAATCGGCTGGTAATATCGCGGTCCAAACATCCTCCCCAACTAACGGAGAAGATCTTTGGCAAGCACTGAACGCCATAATTTCGCGCGCAGAGGGGGATCTTCCCCCCGCAAATTTTCACGGTTCCCCAGAGCCGAAAAACCCCGCACGCGGGCTCATTTCGAACTCGCCCCGCTTTGCC
The DNA here is from genome assembly GCA_964006375.1 of Tillus elongatus. Lineage (NCBI taxonomy): Eukaryota > Metazoa > Arthropoda > Insecta > Coleoptera > Cleridae > Tillus > Tillus elongatus. The sequence goes on along the minus strand of OZ023265.1, from coordinate 93,649,646 downwards.
AGGAAATCCAAGATGTGGGAACCGTCCCCACACCTAGATGAGACCCCGGAGTCGAGTAGCTGTCCCCGCGTGGAGGATCTGCAGCAGCCGGTCACGATGAGAAGGAAATCAGCAAACGGTGAGTGTACCTTTAAACTGACATATGCTATCGGGTGTCTCAAAATTGCACGGCCAAGTAAGTGCTTTGCGTGCCTCAACAGTGCTATTCAAGAATAGGGGTAGTATAATGTTGCCAAATTCTTTTATTTGAACTAAACTCGAAGGTTGGAATTTTATTTTTGTTTGCATATAGTGTAGAGAGAATACCTGAGCATTTAGGCGTTGCCAAAGTTAATATATTTAAACTAAACTTAAAATTTGGAATTTTGTTTGTTGTGAAATTTGATATATTTAAACTGAAACTAGAAGCCTGGAATCTTAATTTATTTGTGTATTATTTTAAGAATTACTTTCGCCTCTGAAAGTTGCCAAATTTAATGATACTTAGACTGAAACTTGAAATAAGAAACGTTACTCGCTCGTGCAGTACTTAATGAAAGTCCGTTGCATTTGAAAACGAAATCTTGTTCCCATTTAATAATATTTAAACTGAAACTTGGAGTCGGGAATATTACTAGCTTTTGTATTATTTAGTGAAATCATTTTTGAATCTGAAACTTGAAGACATAATTTTGTTGCTCCTTATAGTACAATTTAAATCTAAATCGTGAAACCAGAATTGCGTAGCTCCTTATGATATAGTTTAAACATTAATCATGAAACCAGAATTGCGTAGTTCCTTATGATATAGTTTAAATATTTCTCGTCAAATAATGATTGCGTAACTCTGTACCACATAATTTAAACTTGAATTGTGGAACCAGAAGTATGTAGCTTTTTATAATATAACTTGAATCTAAATCGTGAAACCAGAATTGCGTAGTTCCTTATGATATAGTTTAAATATTTATCGTGAAACTATGATTGCGTGGCTCTGTATAATATAATTTAAATTTGAATTGTGAAACCAGAAGTATGTAGCTTTTTATAATATAATTTAAATATGAATCGTGAAACCAGAATTGCGTAGTTCCTTATGATATAGTTTAAATATTTATCGTGAAACTATGATTGCGTGGCTCTGTATAATATAATTTAAATTTGAATTGTGAAACCAGAAGTATGTCGCTTTTTATAATATAATTTAAATCTAAATCGTGAAACCAGAATTACGTAGTTCCTTATGATATAGTTTAAATATTTATCGTGAAACTATGATTGTGTAGCTCTGTATAATATAATTTAAAGTTGAATTGTGAAACCAGAAGTATGTAGCTTTTTATAATATAATTAAAATCTAAATCGTGAAACCTGAATTACGTAGCCCCTCATAATATAATTTAATTCTGGATCATGAAACCAGAAGTATGCAGCTTTTTATAATGCAATTTAAGTCTAAATCGTAAGACCAGAATTACGTAGCTCTTTATAATTTAATATTGAATGGTCAAACCAGAAGTATGTAGCTTTTTATAATATAATTTAAATCTAAATCGTGAAACCAGAATTATGTAGCTTTGCCTAATTTAAATCTGAATTGTCAAACCAGAACTATGTAGTTCTTTATAACATAATGCTAAATTTGAATCATGAAACCAGAAACATGTAGCTCATTTATACTACAATTTAAATCTGAATCGTGAAGCCAGAATTATGTAGTTCATTATAATGTAATTCAAATCTGAAACGTAAAACCAGAATTATATACCTCATTATAATATAGCTTAAATCTGAACCATGAAAACCAAAGTATCTAGCTCTTTATAATATAATTTAAATTCGAATAG